>OZ023174.1:2242457-2982457 GCA_963678695.2 Diplodus puntazzo
TGATCGAGTTCCGACACAAGCGCAAGCTGTTCGAGCAGGGCCTGCGCGAGGAGCAGAACTACCTGGACCAGGAAGCTTTCCACTACTTCCGGGACCGCTCCCTGCAGTCCATCTCCAGCACTGTGGAGGTCTACCCCGGCCACGGCGGAACCAGAGCCGGGCTCATCGTCGGGGGCCAGGGTCCCGGTCCGGGACCAGGTCCAGGTCCAGGTCCGGGTCCCGGACGAGGCAAGATGAGAGCCACGTCAGCCTCCATAGACCTGGGGGACAACACAGACTCACTGGGGGAGGAGCAGTGCTGAGCCATTCACAGGAGCGTGGGGGGGTGTGTCATGTGTGATGGGGGCGTGGCCACATGAGGCGTGACGCGATGATGAGGCGAACTGCCCCTTTAAACCTGAACTGGCCTCACGTTCTGCCACCGAACACGAAAGCACAGCAGCTTTTATTCTCCGTTTGAAGATTATTTGACGAAGGAAATTAATCAAATCAGACAAAAATCTTCTTTATTTATTCCATGAAAATCATTTTGAAGCGTGAGATCTTTCACTCTGAGATCTGGGATGTTCTCCAGAATATGTTAAAGTGCTATGTGTAGTAGCATCGATGTTATCAATGTTAAAACATTAGCGTGGGGCCGATGTAACTCTGAACAGCGAACTCTGTGGAAACTACAAAATAATGATAAATGCCTAAAGAGTAGCCTAAAAGTAGCACAAACACAGAAGCTAAAGAGTTAGCGATCCAGGCAGACTTCCATCTGCGAATAGGGCCACTTAGCTCCACGGCTAAAGAGCTACATGCTAACAGCAGCTAATCGCTACAACCAAAGATACATTTGCTAAGATTAGCCACCGCGGTTATAGCAGACCGCGAGAAAGGCAGCAAAGCAGCTCAACAGTTCAACTTTTCATGTTTTAACCGGAGGAATGCGTAGATGTGATGTATTATACATGTTGTTGTGCCGGACAAAGAGATCCTCAGTTATCTTGGGTTATAAATACGTTCAGTTAGATGTTTTACCTTTTATTTCACACACTTGGATGCAGTAGGAAACTCTCAAACACAAAATACTACACATAGCACTTTTAAAGAGCTCATGTCCAGGCTGAGCCCCTTTTTATGACGCTGAATGTGAAAATTAAGAGTTCTGTTGAAGCTACATGTGTTCATTCATCAGCTGTGTTGATCCTGAGGAAATGTTCAGCCGATACACAAAGATTGATATTTGATTGATCGGTGTACTTTACGAGTGTCGGTGTGAAAAGCTGCCTGAGGCCGACTGAGAAACGGCTGCATGATTTTAATTTTATTTCAATTCCAGCAGATTTGGTTTCATGTGCAGTTGTGTGAAGTTCAACGCCGACTTCACAGCTGCACGGCATTTGAAATGAACCTTTCTATTAGTCTCATTGATTAAAAGCACCAATATTAGCAACAGTGATGTCTAAATCTACAGACTACAAGAGTTACCTCCTCTCTCTGTTAGCCGTCAGCTGGAGTCTCAGGCCACGAAGAACAGCGTGAATCACGGCCGGCTGCTTTATTTGTATTTATTATAGCAGCCTAGCTTCCATTCAGACAGTTTAGGGAGTCACCAGTTAACATGGTCACTTATTAAACTGAAACACTGGCAGTGCAGTAGTGCTCTTGTCTTACAAAAATCAGAATAACTTTTAAATCCCGACTTGTAGATCGAATTTGAGTTTAGATTCAGAAACTGTGCTGCTTATTTCTTGTGTCTGCAGAAACAGATTTTAATGTATAGTGAAGGTAAAATTGTTTATTAGTCCCACAACAACACAACTTGTGTAAAGCCACCCCACGTCAGACAAACGAAACAAGTTTTCCTCTGTGAAGTTCTTCATAAGATTTGCATGTGAATGAATCTCGAGTCGTTTTAGGAGCATCGATTATGTTAATAATCAAACGGCAGAAACGCACAGCTGCTGGCGAACAGGTGGAACTCATCAGGCTGAACAGGCAATTTGTGTGTTTGCTGAATACAACTTGGATCAGGTTTAGGATGAACACACAAACAGGTTCTTACATAGATGAAGAAGAAGAACGATCCGTTCACATGCAGCAGTTTCTAAAAGGCTTCGGGCAAATATCGACATCTGTGAAATAAATTATTAGAGCACACAGCTAATTATACTGGCTTTCACTCTCGTACAGAACTTCATCCTGAGTCATAAAGCATATTTCATGGAGCGGTCTGTGTGACGACAGGAGTGAAAGGTTATACGTTCAGTATGGGAACACATGAGTGACAGTCCCATCACCCCGGAGGTCAGGGGGTCGATCCTCTCACGGAGTTAATGTGCTGCTCCGTCACCGTGTCCTTGGGGGAAGCTGCTGCAGGGACACGTTCACCTCTGACCTCTGAGGAAATTAACTGCATGAATGTACTGTGTGTGAGTCTCCAGGGGACGCACGGCTAATAAAATCTGATCTTGACTGAGTCCTCCAGATTTCAGAAAGCAAAAGCTAAAAAGTGAAAGGACGCTTCTCAACTCGGAGTGAACATTCAGAAGATGACGTGTGAACGGTCGCAGTTCAGAAGGTAGTTGTTGATCACCGGCTTAGAACAAAATGGATTTTGTGAGCTGAGAAGGTGTTGTCGAGGCCGAGAGATTTAGACGTCTAAAGATCTTTTTTCTACTGCAGGAACTTAACGATCTGTAGCCCGCAGCTTCGCATTAATTTACGTTTTGGGAAGCTGCAAGGTTTTGTTTCCACAGAGGTCTCTGATTCTCCGATTTTGTCTCATAGCGTTCCTTTGAGCACCACAGGAGAGAAATCCAAACTGTATTTCACATTATTCAGCTGCTGTTGTTGGTATTTTCCCACAAATAAAAAAGATAAAAGATAAAATGATAGAAAATCTTTGCAGGGAACAAAACCAGTGCTTAAATCTAATATTCAATAATTCCACAAACTATCACAAAGCTGCATGTTCCTTTGAAAGGTTGAAATGAAATGAAAAACAAACGTGTAGGTTGTAGAATAGGAAAGTATGAAGCCAGATGGGGTCTCCATTATCAGGATTTAACCGTCCGACAGACTTAAAGTACCCGATATTAAACTTATTTAAGTATCAAAGCCCCAAAAGTGCAAATAAAAGTGAAAATACATATATTTCCGTGTATTTATTTGCACTGGAGTTGAGTTATAACTGGCCTGAACAATTATCTGATTTGATATTCACCATTTTTCTGAATATCAGCAGCAGTGTTTTTTATTTTTTTCTCCACTTGCCACTAGATATATTTAAAAACGTGCTTCTTTGGCTCTAACGCAGCATGTTCGATCCAACTATGACCGCAGAACCTGTGACATGTTAAAAATCCTGCAGTGGAAAAGTTACAGCTGTTAAATCTGAGCCGAGAGTCGACGTATACGTGATGGTCTGTGACAGCGCACAGCTTTGGTTTGTCTTCAGCAGATGGGGTCAAATGAAACCAACAGGATTTCTTACTGCCATATTTAATTTAACTCACTTACACAAACAAAGTAAAGCCCAACGTAGTGGGTCATGTTTAGGATACATACATCAGTAATCTGGTCTCTCCCCGATGCTTCCTCGGCCCGGGAATACTCTGCGAGTTACGCAACACGTGCTGGATTGTAAACACCCGGGATTAAATTGGCTGAGACTCGCCGTGGCAACAGGGAGGTTTTTGGGGTCGACGTAATCCGAATACAAGTTTCTAAATCTTCGTGCTGCCCGTCTGTAAACTGGTGGTTTGTGGCAGCTCGTGAATCCTCTGTACGCAGATATAAACATGATGGTGACTACTGAATAAATCTGTTTGAATGTATTTACTTATATATATTTATCTATGTACTACACATCCTGTTTCCTGTCTTTTTTTTCCCAACTGGATTTGATTTGTCCAGATTATCAGCTCTGGTGTAATCTTTGCTTTTCAGTGTCCTCAAGTCAAAGAAGTAGCCCGAACTGCCTCAATACTGCAGCGCACACTCATTCTGGTTGTCAATTAATCCACTGATCATTCTATGAATTAATTTAGGAGCATCTCATATCTCATCCTATGTGGCCGTCCTTTTTCTGCGGCTAGATCAGAGGATTTAGACTGAAGGCGGTATATTGGGGGTCTGTTTTGGTCCGCCAATATGGCGCCTTGGAGGGCACACTTGTTTCCGCCTCCATTGCTGTAAATCTGAGCCATCGATGCGCCGGCAACTGCGTGAGATGGGCGGAGGTGTGGATGACGTGCACTGTTGTGCGACCCACAGCCGGGGAGTTTTAAAACCAGGAAACAGCTGATCACAGCAGTCAGTCCATCACTTCATCCGCAGACGTCAAGATGAGCAACTGGACAGCTGCTGAGATCCAGGAGATGCAGCGTCTCCTCGGTCTCTGTAGCTGTCTGCGTTGTCCGCATGTTGTTGTAGCAGCAAGCTAATAACGGTCAGCTACTTTCAAATTAAAAGCCCCCCGCTAAGAACCCAGTTTTATACTCCAATGGGGTGCAATGTAAAGCTCTTATTTTGAAGACAAATTCAACCTGCTTCAATGTTCACGCCTCCTACCCCAGTGGAAAAGAAGGAATATTACGCCTCCCTTTTAGAGAGACAAGGCGGCACATTGCAGCCTTTTCCTCGCTGCAAATGTGCCACCTTTTCTATCTAAAAGGGGTTATTGTTTCAGAATTTTCCTAAACAACTGAAGTAGCTGTTAAAAACATTTAAACCGAACACCCCCAAAATACATAAAATGGCTCCAAACAGCTCGTGCGGTCTCATCCAAGATCAAGATGCCAAAAGATGTTGATGCTAAGCTACAAGTGTTCTCTTCCATCTGAAGTGGGTGCATCTCGGGTCCTTCAGAGACTTGGATTAATTCAGACGTAATGTTTTCTGCATTTTAAATCAAGTCTCCAGCTACTTCAGTTGTTCAGCAGAATGCTGCAACTCTGTTTTGCTCCAGGTTTTGTGGACTACGACGCTTCACCTGACTTTGCAGCAGCATGGAGGGAGGTGATGACTGGATTTACATTTTTGCCTTCAGTTCCTCAGATCCACTTTGTGTGATCAGATCCACCAGCGTCCAGGTGAAAACCGCGAATAACTGAGGTTAAATCACTGACGAGTGGCTCAAAAGTAAAGGATGTGGACGCAACAACTTCCGGCTTCCAGCTCCACTTTGACTTCGACTCATAACTCAAAGTTTCAGACTTTGGACTTGAGTGCATTTTTGGGTGAACTGTTCCTTTAAGGATTCCTGAGCATAAAGTCCTGTACGGTTAGCAACAGCAGCTAATCCAGGCAGCTGCAACAAACTCTGAGATAATCGTGTATGTGACCATGAACACAGTTCTGCGTCGGCTCCACCACCATGCTGCTGGAAATACTCACAAGAGAACTAAATGTAGATCAATCCGCCTCTGGAACTAGTCCCCTAAAGTTCCTCCAGGAACATTTGATAAAACCTGGAGTGTCCTGCTGTTTTTAAGGATTATTATTGGATGATTCATTGGAAAGTTGAAAGTAAGAACTGATGAGCTGGAAACTCAGAGAGCACCGAGAGATGAGACGCGTGGACGAATTTCACACTTTTGGCTGCGAAATAACCTCCGCGCTCATTTCTGCACACAAATTATTAATTCAAGCAAATTAATTAAGCGATGTGAGGGCACACATTACTAATAGGAGCGTGTGAAATCGTAATTTGCAGCATGAATAATTCAGATGAATTAGCGCTGCCACCTGAACTCCTGTGATTTGCAGAGACCTCCGTCTGAAGATGAATCGAACTCAGCGCTGACCTGCAGTTATGGATTCCTCTCCCTGCCGTCCCTTACAGACGTGCCGACTACACTCGCTTTGATCCATAATATCTCCCCACACACACACACACACACACACACACACACACTCATGATGAATGGACTCTATGAGCTGTAATGAGCGGCAGAGATGCAGACGAGCTTCGCTGTATCGCCGGCTGTTGTAAACGGAGATATAACAAAAGGAGAGAAGCAGCATCGTTCTTCATCACGACACTCTGACTGACACTGAAGGCATCACATTAGATACAAGTGACACCTTTCTGTTGGGTTTTGTAGTTTGAATATAATATCAGAGATGTTTCACCCAGCAGCCAACAATAACACATCTTCATCTTCAAACAGACGTTAAATCTCCTCCAAACTGGCAGTCGGTTCGGTCACCGTTGCGTAAAAGATGACCCACTTTATGAAGTCCATGTTTTACAAAATGAACTCTGTCTGACGTCGTGTGTGTAAACGGATTTCTATTCATGCAGCATTTTTCTAGTAACTAGTGCTTAAAACACTTTACAACACTTGTCACACACACATTGTCACTCTGAGGGCAGACGCCGCCATGCAAGGTGTCGACCTGCTCATCAGGAGCGATGCAGCACTTGATATTTCCACGCTCAGACATTCACACGTCCATCAGGAGCATTTTTAGGTTCAGGAGGCCCAGTCAGTCTGTTCAACGGGGTCATAGATCCTAACGTGTCCAATCATCAGTCAGATTGAGGATCGATGAGTTATAAAGATGGGTGCATCCCCCCTCGAGTTACCAGCCAATTCTAAATACAAAATGTCACATGTGTGTAAAAAACATGACAACGTCGTACTTACTGACAGCTGATACACTCAGAAATAATGACATGAACTAAAGCAGCCACGGCACAGTCTCAGTCCTTGGAGAGTACATCAGATGCATATTTCTGTGCTGCTCCGGGGCTTAATGGGGCTTGATGATAGTAATGCTTCATCTCAAGGTGGACCTGCATTTTTCAGTCAGTACAAACAGCTCACTGTATGACCTTCTCTATTAATATCAGCACGGTATTAAACAGGAGCTTTTACTCAACACGGAGTGGGCGGAGAGACGTCACAGGGTATTGTGTCGTGAATCTGGCATCAGGAATACAAATAAAATGGTCGCAAGAAGAAGAAGAAGAAGAAGAAGAAGGAGAAGGAAACAGGTTATTTGTTTGCATCAGACAGCAGGAGACGTTTATAATGACACAATTCATTTCTAATGGGACATCCCAGCGATCAATAGGCTTTATTTTCATGAATTGATCTGCCATCCTTCACCCCGGACTCACCTCTGTTGCTCAGGCTGATCAATGTCTTTTCATTAACGAGGATATTTTATGTCTGTGATCAATGGAGCTGGATGTGACATTATTAAGAGGAAATAATAACCCTTGAAATCAGCCTAAAAGAAAGGGGAAAGACATATAAACTAATCTAAATTCCACTTTTTATCTATTTAAAGAGAAAACAGGAATTAATCTGGACGTCTTTGTGAAATGTTTGGCTCTGGAAGCTCGTTTACATAATGATTTACTCCAGGGTGAACACACGTCCTCGTTTTTGGAGGCCTGTCCCGAGAAATGTCCCCATTTTTTAACTGCCAGGCTGCAAAGCGAATTAATATTTTACTTGGTTGAAGTCTCAATCGTGGTGTGTTACTTTTCACCGATAGCTGTGTTAATACAAACACTCCCCCGATGCTACAGCTACACTACCATTCTGGACAGCTAGCTGCACGGCTAACTGAGCTAACCCGCGAATGGCAACTGCATTTAGCAGCGGTAAGCATCATATGTGTGATGTATGGTGCAGTGGAAGTGTGACTGGTCACCTTAGTGTACTCTCAGGATGAGTTGGTTAGCTCCTGTAGAGGTCACGCTAACTGCTAACTGCTAACTGCTAACTGCTAAATGCTAGCTAGCCAGCCACATAGCTAACTCCTCAAACTGCTGAGTTTTCTCTCTCTACTGTTCTGTTTACTCCTGCTCTGGCGTTTTGCTCAACATTGTACATAATACTATTTTAAACTAAAGCTCTCCAAGCAAGCCCGCTAATTGACCATTAGCAAGCTAGTTAGCTCACCTACAGTCCAAGGAGCTGACTGCACGATGGGCCTGCAAGAGACCCACATTTTAAAGTTTATGTTCAGGCAGTTGGTTAAAATCAGAAGTTAATTAAAAACCTGAGACAAAGCTTAGTAAACTCCTCATTAAACATTTAACTCTCGTGTTAACGAACTGTCGATTTGTTCAGGTGACCCAGGCGGACGAGCTTCCTGTCGAGGCCAGTTTCACTCCACTTGTGCAGAGAAACAAGGAGGAGAAAAACAAGCTGACTGACGTTTCTTTATTAGCAGTAAAACGTGTTAGTGCCTGAGTGCGTCTGAGCGGCAGCAGCACTCTGCAGGTGCAGTGAGGCTGCCCAACCAAACACCCAGCAGTGAAGCACTTTAATGCAGCTTTGAGACCGTTCTGTCGAATCCCAAAGGACATCTGAAAGTCAGAGAGCGGCCGCGAAGCTTGTTCATTAAAAGTGGAAACCTTTTACAAGACCGCTCCTGGTACTTATCAACTGTAAAACATCCCGCTGGGTACGCAGCTTTTACTGGAGAGGAGACAGTTGTATATCACCTCCCTTTAAACTCAGCCTCGGGGACTTGCCTTCGGAAAGCTTGCGTGTCGCTGTGATTTGTGTCCCTCTGCAGTTTATTGTCATTGACTGTGTTTTTCCGTGCATCTTTGTTCTTGTATTACACAACAGGTTGTCACAGACGCCAGAGACGGATCCATAAATATCCCCAGTGTTCCTCTCCAGCCTGAGCTTATAAAACACTCCGGTGCACTGATGTATGCAGGTGTGTGTTCATATTAACTGGCAAACACTTGTTGTAGTCTCACTTTTTAGTATTCTGCTCTCGTTTCAGACCCTGAAGTCTCAAATTTGGTGAAAAGAAAGACTCGCTTCTATTCTGTTGACTTGTGTGTTGGGTAAGGTAACGCTCCACTCCCAGCAAGGCGAGACTTAAAGGAACAGTTCAACCAAAAGTGAAAATTCAGCCATCATCTCCTTCCAATTTGGGATCTCGTGACTGCTGGTGACTTGGATTATGCCACATGAGCTGTATGGAGCCAATTTACGTTTCTTGGACCATGAAACTTCACCTGACCTTCCATCAGGAGATGACTGGAATTTCATTTTTGAGTGAACCTTTAATTCAACGTGTCCACGAAGAACTACGGTTACGTCACTGACGAGTGGGTCAAAAATAACAGATGGAGACGCAACAACATCCGGCTCTGTTTGACATTTGAAGTTGCACGAAGAACAGTTAGTGAGGTTTGTTAAAAGCACATTATTACTTGTTTACAGCTCGTAACTCAAAGTTCAGGGCCTGAAACTCGCCCGTCGCCCTGCAGTGACCTCTGTGTTCCTGCCGTCCCTCCTCACCTGTCCTCACCCTGCCCACCAGCACACCTGTCCTGATTCCTTTATCACCCACTTCCATTAATTCTCTGCAAACTCCATCTTCTTTTGATGCTGCTTCTCTCTGGCCTGATCCCCTGTTGGATCGGTTCGCCTCCAGCCTGCCTGCTTCTGAATCATGTTTTTGGATTCAGACCTGTTTTTACAGAACTTTTACATGCTTAGATATCTGAGTCTGCTACATAAGTGAGCATTTATATTAAAAACACATGAAACTATCACTCCATCTATCTTAGAAATGTCTGTTAACACACGCGCCTAGCCTGAACATTGACCCACAGTGCTTCTTGGACCAACAGTCTGGACCTTACAGAGATTTAAGGGCCTCGCCGGCTTCTTAACTGGACTGTTTCTGAGAGGTTGCGTCAGGGAGCAGCCCTTTGATGCTTTCTGTGTTGTATTATTAACCACATACGAGCATGAGAGGTCGAAACAAGAAGGGAAAGTGTTTTAATACAGGTGAAGAAGAAAAAAAGTCCAAATCCAAAAATTGACAGGAGAGGATTCAGACAGATAAAAGATATTTCTCTCAAGAAATTTAAAGCTGCAGTTATCAAATTCTGGCCACTAGAGGGCCGAAAACACCTTTAAACAAACTTGAACATGCAGTTTTTCACAGATTATCTGGTTATGTGAGAGTTTCACACATCCAGTCTTTCGCCGCCTCAACTGCTCACAGACTATGTTTGATATTTATTATTTAAAATCTGGATGTTTACAAGCCGGACCACAACGACGGATGAGAGAGGAGCAGCCGAGTAAAGGTAAACATTGCAGCCCTCGAGGCTAACGTTAGCTAGCATACTACTGTACAGATGTAGCGGGACGAGACAAAGACGTAAAAGCCGTAAGAAGCCGTAAACAGACAGAGAGGGAGACTGGAATGTGGAGAAAAGGCGTGTTAGTGTCTCGTATCTGCAGAGAGTTTCTGATTTTCTCTCTTTGTTGCTGCTCGGGACGCTTTACCAACCCAACATGTGTCTGTTTGACGTCCTGGGAATGAGACTCAACAATCAGCTGTCTTTGTGGTGCGTTCAGGAACAGCTGGGACAAATCCTACTGATTCTACCTTTAACTTTAATCGTCTTTGAATTCTATTAATATGACGTGAGCTTCAGTTAGCTTTGACCACAAATGTCCTTCAGAGGGAGACTTTTTACTCTGAGACTCTGAGTACATGTCAGAGCCTGTAATCTATTACTTTACCGGAGTAAAGAATGTGAGTACTTTGCCATCTTTGCACCTTGAACAGTGGTCTCTGGTCTGGCTGTTGTCATTTGATTTAAAGTCAATAAAAATAATTATACGGAGCTTTTAGAACGATTACTTCTGTGAAATCTTCAGGGTTTAAACATCCATTGGAATGTAATTGTAGTATTATTCAGACGCTGAGGGCAAACTGTTGGCCAAGTTTCCCTCATCTAAATGGAGAGAAATGTCAGTGTGTTAATCAGAGTCCTCTGTCAGTGACATTAATGAGTAACAAATGGTCCCTTCAAAGCCAAATGAATCAATTGAGTCCACACCAAAGAGACCGACTGTCAGCCCGTGTGTGTGCTGGACTTCGACTGCGAAGACATTTTTGTGAATTGAAGACAATTTGTCGGGTTTCCTCGAGATAAGGAGAATGGAAATAAATTATGTAAATAAGAGTCCTCACGAACACAGATGTACAAACGTGTGTGTGTGTTTGTTCTGTACAAACAAATGCAGCTGATTGTGTCGAGCCTCTCAGATGGTTGTCTGAATGCCTGGTGTGTGCGTGTGTGTGTGTGTGTGTGTGTGTGTGTGTGTGTGCGTCTGCTTGACACACACGACTTGATGCCAAACTTTACTTAATAAAAGACAGAATAAATGACAGTAAATGTGTTTTTCTTGTAGGTGTCGGCTGGCAGAGCAGCTGCCCCACAGTGATATAAAGAGTAATGGCTGCCGCTGGTAGACTCACACACACACACACACACACACACACACACACACACACACACACACACACACACACACACACATCCATTTTAATTACAGGTGCATTGTTGCGGTGACAGTTTAGGAATTAAGTGTTTGTGATCAACAGGTTTTTTTTTGTCTTCCTCCTGGTCTTTATTATTCTCTGCAGGTCTCTGAAGGGGGAAGATGTCAGAAACTACACGACTACACCGACTCACCCGCTGCTAAAATTTAAATTATGATAAAGCAAAGAGTGATTTGATGAATATCAACTTGATGTGATGAACCTTTGTGCCATCCATCACAGAGTTTTATGTGTCGTTGATGTGGATCTCTTATAACCTTTCTGGATCACCATGGTAACGAAACCTGGTCCGGACCAGAGGCCTCGTTTATACAAGTTGGCTTGAAATGTGCATATATATCTTTCTAAGCCATATGAAAACACATACCGTTTTTTTTAAGATTTACCCGTCAAGTAACAACCAGTGGGTTTATTGTTAAAGTTAAAGTATTGAGAGCTTCCAGAGTCTGCTGGGGCCCATCGGGGCCTCGTCCTTCTATTGTTAATCACCATTATGTTGTAAATAATCTGACACCAACGAAAAATGTACGAAATCTAAACCTGTTTTTAATTACAGTGTCAAAAACATCAGTTTAGAGGAGGTTTAAATATGCAGGTTTAAGTGGCGACAGTCACATCTCATGTAGTTTCGTGTTAAAGCGCTCAGTGAGCTCCATCGTCTCATCAACACGTCACCAACGCCAACATGGAGCCAGCTGGGCTCAGGAAAAGGTCGTAAACAAGATGAACATCACAATAAATCTGCTCATATTGACAACTGCAATTATGTGAAAGGAGAGTTGGTTCTGGTTCAGTTCTGTGTTCAAGTCAAGAGACGACGTCACTGACGACCCTGTCGGCTGTGTCATCTTTTAACTTTATTTTCTATAAACAAAATGCGTTGGAGTTGAACATTTGACTTGTCTGCCTGATGTATTATTTCAAACGTGTGCAGTCTTTAAACATGAAGCTCCAAGCGGAGACGCGACTGGACTCTGAGCAACATGTCGTCCACGTCGTGCAGCTGAAGGTTCATCAGATCAGCTCTGTATCAGACGCTGCAGTCTCCCGAGGCTCTGTACGAAATGTCAGTTAAATATCAGGAACATCAGTTCCCACTGACCATAATACTCCCTCAGAGCTGCGCGTCTCATCTGAGCGGTGATGAAGTGCAGCACACTGAGCGAGGAGCAGCTGGCGAGCAGATATTACAGCGATCTGTTTCCACCCCGGAGAAAAGACACTGCCGGGATGAGATATCTCACACCGAGCAGCCACAGCCAGAGTCTCTGGACTTCACCCTGAATGATCAAGTGGAGCCCGTCGAGGTTCAGCTGAATGTAAGCAACGAGTTCAGCTTTACACCTTTTATATATCCAGAATGAAAGTCTTTGCCTTCTAGTAGCACACACACACACACACACACACACACACACACACACACACACACACACACACACACACACACGCTCAGGTTTCTGCATCAGGTGAAATCCATTAATGAGTGTTCACTGACATCTTATGGCAAATTGTCATCATTGCACCAGCTTCCACCTCAGATGAAGGATGTTAAAACCTGATCAATACTGAATGTTTATGCCTCTGACAAATAATAATGATGAAAAGGGAATCTTTTAAATCATTTTTATTTTCTATTTTTTAATCTTTTTACAGAACTTTTAGTCATCTCTTCCTCTCTTGATGTATTGTTCTTACCGCCCTTTACTGCTGTTATCTGTTTATTGTTAATCTATTTATCATCATTTATTTTTTAATTATTATCGATTGTATTATTTTATTGTTACTTGCATGACTTTTTCCAAATATCAAGGGTGTATTTGTTGTGTTTAAAATACAATTCTAAAAGAAAAACATGGTTGTCTGTTCCCTCGTGTGTCGTTTTCTTCTTCTCTTCTCTGTATAATGCACTTTTTGTTCACTTTTGGCGTCTTGCACCTGGAACGCTTTGAGGTTTGAAGTCAGAAGTTTCAACTCAGAGAAAACAACCTCCAACGTTACCTGGAATGCAATATTTCTGTATATGACTGAGGTTGTTGTTGACGATGTGGTCCAGCAGTGCCACCTTTACTTGTGGCCTGTTCTGTTTTTGTTTGGAGGAGCGCCGTTTTCTTCTTCAGTGTGTTTTTATGATGCTGTGCGCGCTGCTTTCCTCCCAGCCACGTGTGTGCTCGTGCATCGTCTGAGGTACAGAAACAGTATAAAAGCAAAGCTGTTTTGTACGTTGTTTTGTACAGTTGTCTGTTTTTGAATCCTGTGAGATAAGAGTTCATACTGCAACTTCCTTATTTTTATATTGTTATGTCCAAGGCCAATCTCTCACTTTCTCAGGTGATCAGAAACTCCTCCCCATTATTCCCACCTGATCTCCTGCACCTGCTGGGAGGCTCCACCCACTCGCTCTCTCTCACACTGCAGCTTGGGCCTGCTGCAGCGCCACCAGCCTCCACCTATGGTTTTCCTCTTTTCTGACTGACTAACTGCGCTTGTTCCCACTACAACTGAACCCCCATCCTCACCACAGGGGTCGGGTCTCCTCTTGGGGCAGAACTCATCAGAACACCCATCATCATCCCCCTCTCTGTCTCGTTTACTTTTGACTTTTCGAGATCATCCTCACTGGACAATTTCTCACATGATGCAGCTTTGTTTGGACATTTCAAAGCATTTTCATCACTGAAGCTATCTGAATTACATTGAACTCTGGTGTAATCCCTTAAGGCTGGAGACTTCAGACTCTGAGGAATATATGTAGTCCATCTCTGTTGTCCTCACAGCTGTTGCTTGCTGGACCTGCACTGAAATTGTTTGAGAAAAGTATCTCTCACACGTGTTGTGATGAGTTCTTAGCAGCTCAAGTCTCCTCCGAAACCTCTCCAGACTTCGGCCATGTTTTTCCATCGCTCCTGAGTGATTTGTCCACGGGACACTGCCGAGGTCGTAACAGCTGTTCATGTCCATTACCTCTAAAAGCACCAAACTGTGAAGCACATGCTAATGTCGAGAGCATGCTAGCAAGGAGGGCTGATGGCTGTATTGAAAATGGCGCCCTTGGAAGGAGGAATGAGGTATGACGATTGGTGGTCGTAGTAAGATTTATTTTGTTTCATTTGGAGAAAGCATGTAATACTCTTTTGTTTCACGCTTGTCATATTTCATTGGTAATTCATTATTAGCCTGTTTAAAATTATTTGTACTGGGTTTGAAATGTGATTAATATGTGAACATGATTTATATATGAATTGTTTGTGGAACTACATGGATAGATTCTGTTTTTATCCCGTAGTTTTCACGGTGTTTATGATGAAGAAGGAGAGGAAATTAAAAAGACACCTGTTTGAAACTCGCTGCGTCTTGCTGTTAAATCCGAGTGGCCGCTACACCCTGATCTATGAGTTGCAGGAAGTGGCTACTGATTGGCTAGGAGACAGATGCGCCAAATTTAAAAATGGTACCTGCCAATGCTGGCTTCACTCCTGACTCCCCATCTGAACCAGAGTTAATGACTTCTAGAGAGAGCAGTCCAAGAGGTTGCAGAGCTGAGAAGCCTTTTTATGGTTCCTTTTTCTCCTGTTTATGCTTTGGAGTTAGATGAGTTGTTGGTCTTTTTCTTTTGTTGAAGTTAGGGAGTATTCTTGGTCGCACTCACCCTGGTGTCTTTTTCTAGCCCTGCCCAGTCTCCAGGACATAATGTCTGCAAACCACAGATACGTCCAGGTTCAACATCTGTAGAAAATGTGGCTTTTCAAATTCACATTAAATGTTTATAAGCCACCTTGCAAGTCACACTGTGGATATTTTCAAGGTGACCTGGAGACATTTCCATCCGTCTTTGTGGCGCCTAAAACCAGCTATTTTCCTCGGGAAGTCGGGCCATCTCCATCCTGATCCTGGGGGACCAGAACAGGTATTTAACTGCCTGAACAGTGTGGTGACAAGAGAGAAATAGAAAATTCACAATTAACAAATGTAAAGTTGCAACTTGAAGTTTGAATTTATCTGCAGTTTAGCACGAATGTACCCAACATTTATACTGGAGATCGGGTTGGAAAAACACGAACGCCTGTCTGTAGAACCAGTGTCTGTCTGGTTTGTCCATTCTGGGCTACTGTAGAAAAACATGGCAGTGTAACATTGTGAATAATGGAAGAAGACCTGCTCCCTCTGCTCATTTCTAAGATGACAAAAACACGTTTATTAGTTTCCCGCAACCATGGTTATAATCCACTTCTACCAATAAATCCTCCTTAGTCTCACACACTTGACCTTTTAAGGTGGCTGGTAAAAGTTTCACCATGTAGAAAGATAATCCACTTTCCTGCTCCTCATCTGTCTTCAGTATGTTCCAAACAGTCACATATATCTAAATATACTTCTGCTCCCATCAAGTAAATCACATGCTATTCTTAAACAGTGGAGAAACTATAAACTTATGGTACAGAAGTGGATTGTTGATTCTCAAGAGAGATTTGAGGTGGAAGTTCAATTTAAAGCCACTTAAGGGTGAATTACATGGATGCTGGAGGTTAAGGAGCCTTTATGGACGACGGGCTTCTGTACGCTCTTTGTGCTTTGACAACTTTAACCAAATTAGCTAAAGTCAACAGTCAGCAGGCCTCTTCTTATCCTATTATGGTTTGGCCGTCTCCACTGGATATTTGGAATTTGAATATCCACACAGGCTTCACTTCACGTTATGTAATGCTGGTTGAAGCAAACTGCTGTGTACCGGCTCACAGCAGGACGACTTCCAGAATACAATCAGATGATTCAGTCTTTGATAAACGGCTCCTTGAGTCCTGTCACGTTAAAATATTCTTTTTTAATTTATTTTCTATTGCTTTACTTTCTATTGTTGTTCTGTTTATATCCTTTTCTGTTTGGATGTAAGAAATGCTACACTCAGTTCTCAAAGCAACAACTTTTGTAATTGCATTTGAATATGCTTAATTGTATTGTATTTTGCACTTTGCAATAATAAAAAAAAGAAGAAAAAAAAAGTTAAAATATTCAATTAAAATCTTAAAATGTGGTTTGCAATCAAAACTTTCATCTGCCTCATTATAAAACACATATAAAGGCGTCACTGATGACATTTTTCACCATTTTCTGACACCTAATCAATTTATTGAGAAAGTAATAGACAGATTGAAAATGAAATCTTTGGTTGAATGTGTAGTTTTCTCTACACCTTGTTACTTCTCAGGAATTTTGAGGGAGTTTCTGATGTTTGGAGACACAACTGATTTTTAAACATATTTATTGATGTCCTACTGCAGCTGCCGGACCAGCTCCTGGTCCATCTCAGAGTCTGAATGTTGTGGCTTCACAATTTTCTCTCTGCTGATCTTCATCTTGGGTTTAAAGTCCACAGAGATCAGCTCCTTCTGGATCCTCTGCTCCCTCTGCCTCCCCAGCAGGGCCAGGATCTCCCTCCTCTGGTCGGCCATGGCCACATACCGCTGCCTCTCCTCTTGTCTCTGCCGGAGAGCGGGGACGCTCGGCGGCACAGGTGCGACGAGTTTGGGGCCGGCGGTGCTGCTGCGCTGCGGCCGGGACACCGGCAGTCTCTGGCGGATGTCCGCCGACACCAACCGGGATTCCAGCGGCGGCAGCAGGGACATGGAGCTCCACAGCTGCCTGGCGTGGGACACATCCTCCGGAGAAGAGCCCTCAAACACGGTGAAGAACTTATCAAAGTCCTCCTGCTGTGGAGCCTCAGCTGGCGCGGACATTTTACAGTAACAGTTAACAGGATTTTAAAATAAACGCGTAAAGTGTGCTGGTGTTGTCATGCGGTCACCATGGAAACAACACTACTACGGCAAGCCAGTGAGGGCAAGAGAGAACACCCACGCAAAATAAAACAAATTAGTTTAGCTAGTTGGGTCGAAAAAATATCGTTCATAGATCGATTGGGGAAAGATAACTTATTATAGTAAACTGACTTCAAACTAGAAAATAATCTACAAGTTGTTTTCAGAAAGCGAGTCCAAAGCCCGGGAAGACCGCCAAGCATTACATTATTTTATCGTTAAACCGGAAGTAGGCCGGCTCGTTAATGCTAACGTGTTGGTGGCTAAATACAATTGTTTGTTTTTTTAATAGCTAGTCTGAAAAGACGAGCTTAATTCGCATACTTGTCTAATAATTTTGATTTTAAGTAGAACAGACTTTATAATTTACATAAGAAGTATCAGGCTGCCTTGCATGTTTTTCTTTCTTATTCACTGTATAGTCTTTTTAAAGGTAACGTTCAATTTTAAGCTAGGGATGTTTTGCTAACGTTAGCTTAAGTCTAGCTTAATGCTACATCATTTTTTTAAAAAAATCAAAAATGACTTTTTGACGAGTTCAAAGAAGACAGAATACCAAACAAAATGTCATTGTTGATACCATTCCTTTATTGGAAAGATAGGCAGGTGGGCTTTATGTTTAAATTACGTTATGTATTATTCTTTAGTAGTAGGCAATTTAAAAAAAATAATAATGAATGCAAATTGTAGCCTAATTAGCATTTGGCATTCAGAGGCTAGAATGAACAGATTAGCCTATTATTATTATTATTATTATTATTATTATTATTATTATATTATATAACAGAGGTATTATATGCAAATTGTTCTCAAAGTGTCAAAAGTAAAAGTACTCATAACAATTAATGGCTTCTGTCAGGGTAAGGTATGCTAATTAGGCCTATATAGTAGCCTATCTTATTATCAGAGATGTTGACTTGAATTCAAGTATGATACAAATTCTTTCTTTCTTTCTTTTTTTTTTTAAAAGGTAAGATAAATTGGATAATTGGTAGGCTACCTTCTATTTTGTTGTTATTAAGACTACCACTGTAGGTAATATTGTGGTATATTTAGGAAGGAGAGTGACTTGAGTGAGTCACAATGCAGCTCCACAAAACCAACTCTACAAAAGGCTTTTATTTTGAAAGGCAGAGCAATTAAACCTCTCCTCGCGCCCTGATTGGCTGGATGGATGTCGCTTGTGGCTGCTGCCAACTTTGGCAGCGAGGCCGGCTCGCGCTGCTGCTCCACCCCCAGGTGTCGCGGGCCTGTTTAAATAGCGGAGGAGGAGGAAGGACGACATCCTCATCATCATCAGCAGCATCACTTCATTTACCTGACATGATACTCTCGTTGCTCTGGTGTTGAGCCTCCAACCTGCACTGAGGGCTGAAGCACTGCACAGTGAGTATGGACTTTTGTTCTTCTTCTGTGGTGGCTACTGCAGAAATTACCTTTCTTACATTAATTACAAGGACATTAATATTACATAAACGTTAAGAACACATTTTAACAACGTATTTATCATCTATTTATCACTCTTAAAAGCACAAAAAGAGCAATAAGTGGTGAATATTTGCTGGTGAAGTGTATTTGAGTTTGTATGGGTGAGTTTATTTGTTGCCTGTTGCATTATTCTGGATCTGGATGTCAGAAGGTTAAAAAGAAAACTCCAGGGTGACATTTTAATAACTCAAGTTGATGTGTTACGTGGCTTTAATTCACTCAAAGCACCACATCTCTCGGTAAATCTTCATTAGAGATGCTGCTTCATGTTGATTCCTGCTCACATACATGCTCTGTGTGCCCACGGCCACACATGGATGCACCTTGTGACATGTCACCATTTTGGTGTAAACGGTAAGCTTGGCTGGACACATGAGCTGCACCTTATAAGGTAGTATGCCTGCTAAGTCCCTAGCATCCCTCTTTGGGCTACCAAGCTACCAGGAGCAAAGGGTTAGCCAAACATGGGCATTCCAGCATGGCAGCTCACTTGTTTGATTATAGGGGTTATCTGTGTGCTGCTTTTCATGTTTTATTGCCTGACGTTCAATGGGAGGTCAAAGCAGCATTGTGACCTGCGTGAAGAGACACAGACGAGGATAAGTGAGTAAGTAGCTGATTGCAAATCTAGGGAAATATGCCAGCGGTAATCTGTCAGGCGGCTCACTCAGACCAAATGTAAAATGATCTGAGTGACAGAGGCTGCAGTTTGAGTCGAGGAAGGTGGAAGAGAAACAATTCTCTGTTAAATCTGAGAGATTGTGACTGAAGCTATGTGTTATTTTGCTCTTTAAATCCAAAGTTGTTTTGGCGTTGAATCAAAATGGGTTGACAGTTTTCTGTTTCCAGCGCTGTCAATCAAATGTGATTAACCGGACCACACAGTCCTGAGGAAGACGATTAGCTTGAGAGGATTAATATCTTGATGGATAATTACAACCAAAGATTTCTCTAAACTTTAACTTTGATCATCGTGATATTTTAAGGCTTGATCTTGACATTGTGTCGGTATTGTACGGATGACTTTTGGTACTTTTACAAAATATGAACACAATGGGATTTTTTATAATTAATCATCAATAATGTGGATATAATGACTTAGTGGGTAAAGACAATATTAGAAAAACAGTTATGTCAGTTCAGAAAATTACATCAGTTTAATGTGATGCAGCCTTTAAAACCAGGAAACGACAAAACTGATGACATATCACCATAAAACGATATCCAAAATCTAAGACAATTTATAGAGATAGATATAATATGAATATATGGATATAATGGTGGATTTCTTCAGCACTGCAGTCTCTCAGATTTCTTCACCATTAACTTAATGGGTTAATAGATTAATGAATGAAACATCTGGCTGCATTAATTCAACATGGTCTTCATGTCGGCATTCTGAGAAAGACACTTACGGAGGAGAGTTGTATGAAAATATTGGTACCGCTCTCATGTCAGGGCTGGCAGCTTATTAGCTTAGCTTAGCATAAAGGCTGGAAACAGGTGGGAACGCTATCCTGTTTTAAAAGCAGGGCTGCCCAAATTTGGCCCGCAGTTAGATTCAATTTGGCCTGCAAGATGATTAGAAAATAATTTAAAAAATCAACTAGTAATGCTTAGAATGTTTATTCCTAATTATTAATCGTTTTTCATGATCCGACCACGGCAGGCGGGGTAACACTTAAAGCTAACTTCATATTTACTGTACAGACATGAGAGCGGCATCAGCTAACTCTGTAAAGCTAATGAGCGTCACACAGACTCACTCGCAGATATAGAAACAAGCAAATTAAAGGAACAGTTCACCCCCATCTCATTCTTTTTATCCTTTTGCTCAAATTAACTTTTTGTTTATTTTAAATAGAAAGTACCATTTTCAGGTCTTAATTTTCTTTCCTCTGTAATAACAGCAGTCCAGAGCTCAAACCGAGGTCAGAGGTCAACCCGACTCCCATCATCCCACCTGAGGCTGACTCAGTCCCCACTAACGATCCAGACGTCAGCTCGACCGCCTCTGAACAACCAGTGATCGACTCTGACGGTGACGCTGCTGTCTGCACGCCTGACTCGGCCACTGACGGTGACATCACAAACATGGCTGACCCGGCCACTGAAGACAACAAGTTCCTCTTCTTGGAAAATGACTTTCGCAACAGCGGGCTGGCGCAAGCCGACTGGGCGGCCAAGAAGATGGTGTGGATTCCTTCAGAGAGGGAGGGCTTCGAGCAGGCCAGCGTGAAGGAGGAGAAGGGTGACCAGGTAACGTACACCTCGATGATGTCATCACTGTCGGATGTTGCTGCAGTATCATTTGGGGAGAGTTTTCATGTTATTCAGCAGCTGTCTTTTTATCTCTTGGTACACGTTAGTTATGATTTCTGGATGTTAAGGTCTCCAGAAGATTCTCCAAGCTGCTTGATATCAATACAGCATTTATTCAGTTTGAAAGAGAAGTTATGGTAAAACAATCATTTCTGTTGCAGGTGCTGGTGGAGCTCTCCAACGGTCAGAAGATGACGGTGAACAAAGACGACATCCAGAAGATGAACCCGCCCAAGTTCAGCAAGGTGGAGGACATGGCCGCCCTCACCTTCCTCAACGAAGCCTCCGTCCTCCACAACCTGCGAGAGAGATACTTCTCCAGCCTAATCTATGTGAGGAACACACACACACACACACACACACACACACACACACACACACACACACACACACACACACACATTCAACAATCAACTGTGTTTCTTTTGGAAGTTACATTTTGTTGCTTTAAGAAGCCAAAAAATGAAAATACTGAATATTAGGGCTGCAGCTGATTCTTTCATTATCAATTAATCTGATGCTTATAGTTAAATCCATACAATCTCAAACATTTTTTGAAAATTGTCATCAAATTTCCTTTTTTGCACAAACCTGTTATTTACTGTCATCAGTAATTAAGAAAAGCAGCAGATATTCACAGTTAAGAAGCTGGAACCAGCAAATGTTTGACGATTTTCCTTGAGAAACTTTTGAATTTAATCAACTAATAATAATAATAATAAAGAATAAATAAATGAAAATCAAACACAAACCAAAAGAAAAAGGTGCTTAAATTGTGAACTTTTGAAACTGATTCTGTAATAAGAAAAAATATCTGTGCTTTAACATCTGCTTGAAAACCTAAATATCATCAGAGCTGTTTACTGAATAAGAGAATCGACTTGACCTGAGGTCAGCAGACGACCACAGACCTGCTTCCAATTTTCTCCTTATTAAACCCAAAGTTCACACTGTCTCACACTCTTTGGTGGAAAAGTCCTCGTTGGAGGTCTTTGTGCTCTCCACACAGACTTGGAATGTACCGAGAGGATCAACAGCTTACGTTTTTATTTTTTCAGTCAGTCTGACAAAGTCTAATAAGGTACGGGATGTAAAATTAAAACCCAGGCTGATGCATTTATTACAGACTGCCATGACTAGAAGTTAAGAGCTGCAGTCCCTCCAGTCCATATATGAGCAGACAGCATCTGAGAGCCAAAACTGTCTCATACACTTAACTCTCAATATAAACCGAAACCCTCTGGAACATTATAGAGTCCCTGAAGATGGAGCGGCTTCTGTTTTCCGTTTTGCGCACTTAATTTTGAGCCGTTTAGAGCATATCAACAGAAATAAATGTATTTGTAACCCGAAAAGTCGGTTCCCAGAGAGAAGCTGGAGAGGGACATTTATCTTCCACGTCACCGTCCTCTGTGACTTCCGTTCAAATAGATTGAATAGCAAAACAAAAGCTCACAGGTGATAACTGTGATCTGCTGTCTGTTTTCCTCCCTGAGCAACTGTTAGTGTCAAATACATGAAGTATAACGTAGAATAAAACTGAATACTTGTGCTGTTTGACAACATAAAAAGCAGTTAAAAAGATCACTGTAAAGTTGTATAACTGCTCTGATGTCATGATGTAAAATGATGATGATGATGATGATGATGCTTCCTGTCTCCCTGCTCTCCACAGACGTACTCGGGTCTGTTCTGCGTGGTGGTGAATCCCTACAAGATGCTGCCCATCTACTCCGAAAAGATCATCGAGATGTACAAGGGCAAGAAACGCCACGAGGTGCCGCCGCACATCTACTCCATCACAGACAACGCCTACAGGAACATGATGCAAGGTGTGTGTCTGTGTGTGTCTGTGTGTGTGTAAGTGTGTGTCTGTGTGTGTGTGTGTGTGTGTGTGTGTGTGTGTGTGTGTGTGTCTGTGCGACTTAGCATTTTAGTCTCTGCTTCACTGTTTCTATGGAAGGTGATGTTGAGATTTAAAGAGTTATTAATAAGCCAAGTTTTGAGAAACAGCTAATATTTCCATACATTCTTGCGGGGGAATCTTTAGCACTCCCAGCTGCTAACTCAAACCTTAAAGGGTCAGTTCACCTAAATTACAGGAGAACATGTTTTCTCTTGCCTTTAAGGAAGTGTTGTTCTTAGAACCAAAATGGTTGCTGATGCAGAGCTGTAGACCCTCTCTCTGCATGGTGCGAGTTATACCTAATTTGGCAACGGATAATTTGAGTTTTATTAACATTTTGGTAATCCTAGGCAGTTGTTAATATCATGTAATTAGAGGAAACGTTCACCCAAAAAGAAGAATTCAGATGGAAAGTCAGAGTTGCAGCGTTCTCCTAAACAACTGAAGTAGCTGGAGACCTCCATCGCTCGTCTGGTGTCACACAAGTCTCCAGAAGATCCCCAGAGATCCCAGATCCCTAACAGACGGGATGTCCGCTAACACTTTAAGTTTAGCAGCTACAGTGAAGCTTTTAGCTTTAATGAAGGGTGTAAATTACATCTTTTCAAATCAGTTTGGGATCTTGTGGCTTTTGGACACTTGGATTACACAGAGCGAGCTGTATGGAGCCATTTCATGTTTTTGTTTTGGTCATCTGCTTCAGTTGTTTAGCAGAATGCTGCAAAGCTTTTTTGCTGTGAAGCTCCAGAAATGTTTTGTGGACTACGAGACTTCACCTGACGTTCCATCAGCATGGAGGGAGGAGAGGATGACTGGAGTCTCTTTAACTCTGAATCCTTACTCTGTCACGCATAACGTCACATCGCTCAACTTTGTGAGGATGCTAGAAACATTTTCTCTGGTCTAGTTTTTAATTTTAGTTTAATGTATGTTTTGTATTTTTATGCTACTGGATACTTGAATTTCCCTCGGGATGAATAAAGTATCTATCTATTTAAATCAGCAAACCGAAGTGGTTGCATGCAGCATGCTTTGGGAAAGTTGTTGTCTCCAGGGCCACCAGTGGAAAAACTTAGTCCATAGTGCCGACCTATACAACAAAACTCAAAGATGACATTCTCAAAAGAACAATTAACTTAAACACTCCTGTGAATTATATATTAATCTCGTATCCAATGATTTACAACTACTGCTACTGTTACCACTGTACAGCTCTGGAAAGGAATGCAGATTTATTGCTAAATGTGTGACAGACCTGTGTGTTTCATATAAGGAAGAGTGGTGAATTAGCTTTATTCAGCACTTAATGAAACACACACACGTACAATTATGAAATGAAAGCGATTAGATAAAAGTCGGACGGTGGCGGCCCCTGACTGAAGCCTCAGAGCGTGCCGTCTCGTCTCCGGATGGTCCACCGGTGACCTCAGACCAACTCCATACTTTCCACTCAGCTCAGGAATGGCCATACATGGAGCAGGGAGACAAGATTACGGCGATGGAGCCCTGCATCCACCTGCTATTTTTAGACGATATGAGTGATGGAGGCTAATCTCCCTCCGAACGAGATTTTCAGAGCCATTTTGCTTTCGTGTCCGAGCGGAGTTCATGTTTGGTCGGTTCAGCTTGGCTTCAACTAACGAGTTCAGCACGGTCAACATCTCACATTATTTCCCCTTTTGTAACATCTCGCTCTCTCTCTCTCCCCTCAGACCGAGAGGATCAGTCTATTCTCTGCACGTGAGTCAAAACATACAAGACTTAACTTTTTTCCATCACACTCTACCCTTCATGTGAGCAAACACACACACGTGGATTGACCTACATTCACTCCCGGGAGACTTCTCGACCATAAACCAAGTGTTTACCCTCAAACTGAGTGATGTGCACTGTGGGCGGCTTCACATTTTGTCCCCACAGTGCGAGTGTGTTGACTGATAAATGTTCAGGTATCTGCTCTCTCACACAGAGGTGAGTCTGGAGCAGGAAAGACAGAAAACACCAAGAAGGTGATTCAGTACCTGGCCGTCGTCGCCTCCTCACACAAAGGAAAGAAGGACGTGAATCCTGTGAGTGTTTTTAATAAACTGGATCTACATCACAACCAGATAAATATTTGACATAACAAATTGCAAACAGAAGTTAATTGTGGTATTAATTATTATATATTACAATAATGATATTGACACATTTTACTCGGCTGACACTACTCGCTCAATTATACCAACAAAACTGACAAATATGGAATGAAAATGTGGTTCAGGGTTCATTTCAAGCTTTCAGCTCGATGATTATTTATTTGGTTTATCAATATTTTTTAATGTTTGCTTAAAAAAGCACTACATATTAGGAAACTGAACCAGTAAAAGTCTGGTTATCATTATATTAAAGTGTAGAACTCATCCTAATAAGAAAATAATACATAAGAAATCATAAAAATTAAGACATTTTTATGTTTGGACAGTTTTTACAGTATGAAATGTGAAACGTGATGATATCCAGTGTTTTGATTGATCTTTTAGTGTTAAGTTTTATCACAAAATATGACATTAAATGACATTAATTATACTGTACATGACAGGATTCAGTGGCTGCAGCTGTGGCTAAGGTGAGGACAGATTACTATTGTCTCTGTTGCTGCTGATGCTGCTGATGCTGATGCTGCTGCTGCTGATGCTGCTGGTAGTTTCTGACTTTTCTCATCAACATCAGTTAACAGGTGCTATTAATGGAGAGACTCTATACTTAGAGGAGATCATCGTCATCGTGCCAGGTCTTCATATCTTTCCCACAAATCCTCCATAATGTGATTAGAAGTTACAGCCGATGTTCGCTCAGCTGCTTTTAATCCAGCGAAGAACTATCTGTGGTTTGTTTAGCCAAGATTTATTGACGCTTGACCTCTGGCCCTGCCGCTCTGCTGCATCTCAAGCTGTCATGCGGGAGGCCAATTTTGGGGAAATGCTAAAAGCAGCGCCTTCTCGGCGAAGACGGAAAAAGTTGAGGGTTCGTTGACCTTCTTACCGGTTTGTTTTCCTATTTCTTCTAGCAACAGCAGCAGCAGGCGGGATCTCTGGCCTACGTGAGTATACAATCTCATACTTCAGATTTTGTTAAATACACGGAATAATAGATATGGAGTTGTGATGTGTGACCTCGTTGTGGGCTGTAGGGGGAGCTAGAGAAGCAGCTGCTGCAGGCTAATCCCATCCTGGAGGCCTTTGGAAACGCCAAAACCATCAAGAACGACAACTCGTCACGATTTGTACGTTTTTCCATCAGTTACATGAAACCATTTTGAACTTTTCCCTCAGTGGCTCATGTTGCTGTCTCCTCTTCCTTCAGGGAAAGTTCATCAAGCTCAACTTTGATGTGACCGGATACATTGTTGGAGCGAATATTGACACCTGTATCCTTTTTGTTTCCTAGATAGAATTTGTTCATTAGATTATAAATGAATTAAATAAGAATAGGAATGAAATATTAGCTGAAAACAGACGTTGTTATCTGCTTAACCCTCTCCTGACCCAATCAGACCTCCTGGAGAAGTCTCGCTGCATTCGTCAGGCAAACACTGAGAGAGCTTTTCACATCTTCTACTACATGGTGGCAGGAGCCAAAGACAAGATGAGAGGTGAGCGAGAAAATAATGTAAACGCACTTCTTATCGAAGATTTTATGGGCTTAAAGAGTCTTTACCTCGTTGGCTTTCATCCACAAGAGTTAGTTTTTTCTTTGAACAAGAAAAGATATTTCACAGCTTTTATCACCATAAAAATGTTGTAAAAAATGTTGTTAGATAATAATAAATAACAATGAAAGTAAAATAATTCAACCACAAAAAAATGAGTACATTGAAAAGGATGAAAATTATATCAGATTTTCTGCATGTTAATGTTTATTTATTTTATTTATTTATTTAAGATTTTCTTCCTTTTCTATAAAGCTAGGTTGGCATTTCCCCTGATTCCAGTCTTTCCGATAAGCTCAGTTAAACACGTCCTGATGTCTCTGTCGAAGATGAAAGATGTAACTGATGTCGATGTCGTCTGTGTTTAGAGGAGCTCCTGCTGGAGGATTTCAGCTGCTATCGTTTCCTGGTAGCGGGACACGTGGAGATCCCCGGCCAGGAGGATGACATCATGTTCGATGAGACTCTGGAGGCCATGGAGATCATGGGCTTCACCGAGGAAGAGAGAATAGGTACCAACAGCTCCAACTGACTGTGTTTCAACAGGCTGCTGTGTGTAATTTAAGTGTCTACTTGTATCGGGAAACCTTTAATTCACTGCCTTGATCTTCTTCGTCGCTGCAGGGATGTTCAAGGTGGTGTCCACTGTGCTCCAGCTTGGCAACATCAAGTTTGAGAAGGAGAGGAACAGCGAGCAGGCGACCATGCCCGACAACACCGGTAGCCATTTTAAAACACCGACAGCGCCACTGTAAGTTAACCTCTGAACCTCTCTGACGTGTTCTCTGTCTCGTGTCGCCCATCAACTCCAGCTGCCCAGAAGGTGTGTCACCTGCAGGGCATCAATGTCACCGACTTCACCCGCGCCATCCTCACTCCCAGGATCAAAGTGGGCAGGGAGGTGGTGCAGAAGGCGCAGACCAAGCAGCAGGTAACAAACTCATGAAGACAGAAAATAAAGGCTCCTGTGGAACATTTCCCTCCGAAATGTAGTCGAGGAAAGTAAGAAAAGAGCTATAAATTCATCCTAAATTTAATCATAACAAAATCATTCTGTCTCCCTCTGTCCTCCTCCTTCGCCTCCTCCAGGTTGATTTTGCGGTGGAGGCCCTGGCTAAGGCGATGTACGAGCGGCTGTTTCGTTGGATCCTGGCCAGAGTCAACAAGACGCTGGATAAGAGTAAGAGGCAGTCGTCCTCCTTCCTGGGCATCCTGGACATCGCTGGCTTTGAGATCTTTGAGGTGAACGCTCACTGAAAACAAACATTTAAATACTCAGTTGTTTTGTTTCTGTTGTTTTCTCATCGCTGACTCGATGGCTGCGATGTTTCCCCGCCTCAGGACAACTCCTTCGAGCAGCTCTGCATCAACTACACCAACGAGCGCCTGCAGCAGCTCTTCAACCACACCATGTTCATCCTGGAGCAGGAGGAGTACAAGAGAGAGGGCATCGAGTGGAACTTCATCGACTTCGGCCTCGACCTGCTGCCCTGCATCGAGCTCATCGAGAGGCCGGTGAGGACAAGCTGCTATAAACCTCGCTGTCACTGTGATATTCTTTCATGAAACTGACACCTAAACAGTCCCCGTAGCTAAACAATTAAACGAGGAAACAGTAGATGAAAGATTTTCTCTTGTCCTTCACTGTCCTGCAGAACAACCCTCCAGGCATCCTGGCCCTGCTGGACGAGGAGTGCTGGTTCCCCAAAGCCACTGATGTTTCCTTCGTGGACAAACTGCAGAACGCACACTCCGGTCACAGCAAGTTCTCCAAACCCAAACAGCACAAAGACAAACTGATGTTCAGTGTTCTGCACTACGCTGGGAAGGTGAGGATCACTGAAGGAGACGATCATACTGATAATATGACAACCGCACTGTTTCTTCCTGTTTGTTTGATTAAAACAGACTATGGAGGACTGAAACTGACTAAATCTAAAACAAATATTGAAATAAATAAAATGATCCAATAAATAGATTACATACCATTAAATTAGAGGCATGTCAGCTTTATCATTCGATCATTTTCTCTTCATGATCGTCGTCAACAAATGTGGCTTTCGTTTCTGTTTCCAGGTCGACTATAACGCAGCTAACTGGTTGACTAAGAACATGGATCCTCTCAACGACAACGTGACGGCTCTGCTCAACAACTCGTCCAGCAACTTCATCCAGGACCTGTGGAAAGACGGTCAGTCCTCCATGTCGGGACAGTTTCACCGTGTATCTCCCGTTACGATCGATCAGATGTGGTATTAATCTCTCTTTTGTTTGTCCTCCGTTGGCAGCGGACCGAGTGGTGGGTCTGGACACTCTGACCAAGATGTCGGAGAGTTCAGCGCCGGTGGCTTCCACTAAATCTAAGAAGGGGATGTTCCGTACAGTCGGTCAGCTGTACAAAGAGTCTCTGGGCAAACTGATGACGACTCTGCACAACACGCAGCCCAACTTTGTCCGCTGCATCATCCCCAACCACGAGAAGAGGGTCAGTCGTCTGTGTTCTTTATATTAAAGTGAAGTGATTAGAGACTGAGCAAGTCCGTACATTTATTTTGTTGGTCCGCTGCTGTGCTGCAGGCCGGGAAGATGGACTCCAACCTGGTGCTGGAGCAGCTCAGGTGTAACGGGGTGCTGGAGGGGATCCGTATCTGCAGGCAGGGATTCCCCAACCGCATCGTGTTCCAAGAGTTCAGGCAGAGGTGAGGAAACATTTTATTGATTTCTTTAGATGTTTCAATGATTATTTTCTTATCTCTGCTTGCACTGATATTAAAAGTATGAGTTGGATTATGTCTTTAAACATTATGAACGCTGGCACCATGTAGTTCACTCCTCTGCAATGAACATTACCTTTTTGTGGATGTAGTTTGCAGTTGGATAACAAAAGTTAAACTGTTTTTTAGCCACAGTAACATTGTGTTGTAGTTCTGTACTGTGACCATTGGGGGGCAGTAAACACTCATGATTCTCCACCAATCATCAAGACAGAAACAAAGAGAACTTCCCATTTAAATCTAAAATCAACTGAATTTACCATCAGATTATTTTGAGTGTGGCTTTGTCCAAATCGCAAGAAACTTAATTGAAAATGTAGATTTGTGTTACTTTGATGTTACGTTGAATGTTGTTCTTGTTTGTAGATATGAGATTCTGGCTGCCAACGCCATCCCGAAGGGCTTCATGGACGGGAAGCAGGCGTGCTGTCTGATGGTGAGCCAGAACTTTCAAAATGAAGTTACTTAAATAAAATAATATGAAGATGGAGTTCAAGGAGCAGAGGTTTCTGTTTCACTCCTCTTCTGTCCTTCCTCCTCGTCTCCTCCTCTCCTCCTCCAGGTGAAGCACCTGGATCTGGATACGAACCTGTATCGCATCGGTCAGAGTAAGATGTTCTTCAGGACGGGAGTTTTGGCTCAGCTGGAGGAGGAGCGAGATCTCAAAATGACCGTCGTCATCATCGCTTTCCAGGGACAAGCAAGAGGCTTCCTGGCCCGCAAGTAAGAGAAACGGACTGGACGCTGATATTTAAACAAATGATTCCTAATATTTTTTTTACGGCCTTTTGGGGTCCCGATGCACAAAATTAACTTCTGCACACAGACAGATATACACAGGCTTTCATCTTAAATCGCTGTGTGTGTTTTTTTCAGGGCTTTCAGTAAACGTCAGCAGCAACTGACGGCCATGAAAGTCATCCAGAGGAACTGCGCCTGTTACCTCAAACTCAAGAACTGGCAGTGGTGGAGGCTCTTTACCAAGGTGACACACACAATATTTTACTTTTTTAATGTAATACCAAATAATTACTAATCACAAAATGAGGATACTTTAAACAAAATAAGCTCGAAGTTTAAAAAAGAGACGTGCGCAAGTTTTCTTTCAATCTGACACATTACACACTTTATCCTTAATACTATACAATAAATGCCTCTAACTATTTGAGGTTGTACATTCACATGTTTGCTTATACTAAAATGCTAAAGTTACACTGTGACTCGGCTGAATACTAAAGTTATCAGGCTAACCATTTACACAACGGAAGAGAATCCGTGTCTGAGTTGTGGATGTTTCTGGTCGTGGTTCAGGTGAAGCCGCTGCTGCAGGTCACCAGACAGGAAGAAGAGATGGGTCAGAAAGAGGAGGAACTGAAGACGGCGAAAGAGGTGGCAGCGAAGAGCGAGGCCGAGCTGAAGGACATCTCCCAGAAACACACACAGGTGATGCATAAATTAAAGTTTTAATCCTGTTTCTTTACATTTTAACATTTCTTAAAAATGACAGAAGTCTGTGTTTGTAGCTGCTGGAGGAGCGAGCCCAGCTGGAGTCGAAGCTTCATGCGGAGACGGAGCTGTATGCCGAGTCGGAGGAGATGAGGGTGCGACTGGAGGCCAAGAAGCAGGAGCTGGAGGAGGTGCTGCACGAGATGGAGGCCCGGCTGGAGGAGGAGGAGGAGCGCAGCCTTTCTCTGCAGCAGGAGAGGAAGGACATGGAGCAGCAGCTACAGGTGGAAACATTATTATTAGTAGTAGTTTCTTTTAGCTCTCCCTTATTTTCAACCTGTCGTTTAACCACACAATGTTTTTCCGCAGCTCATGGAGTCCCACATCGCCGAGGAGGAAGACGCTCGTCAGAAGCTGCAGCTGGAGAAAGTGGCCGTGGAGGGAAAAGTCAAGAAACTGGAGGAGGACGTTCTGCTCATGGAGGACCAGAATATCAAGCTGCAGAAGGTTAGAAAGACGCAGTTTTTGTTTTGTGGTCGTTCTTTAATACACAACACACACATCTTTTTCTAACGTGTTGCGTCGCTTGCAGGAGCGAAAGCTGCTGGAGGAGAGGTTGGCTGATATGACCTCCAACCTGGCAGAGGAGGAGGAGAAGTCCAAGAATCTCACCAAACTGAAGGCCAAACACGAGTCCATGATATCTGACCTCGAGGGTCAGTCAGCACCACTGAGTCTATGAACTGTCTGACCATCTTTTATGAATTACAAAGTCTGACTTTACCTGAATTAATGAACATTTAAATCAAAGCAATTAAATAAAAAGATTTAAACAACAGCTGCAAACATGAAAAAATTAGCTTTTATGAAGAGTCTGTTTACATTTCACTTCTGTATGTGTGTGCAGTGCGTATGAAGAAGGAGGAGAAGGGTCGTCAGGACATGGAGAAGGCTAAGAGGAAGGTGGAGGCGGAGCTGGCCGACCTGCAGGAACAACATGCCGACCTGCAGGCCCAACTAGCCGAGCTCCGGGCCCAGCTAGCCGCCAAGGAAGAGGAGCTCCAGGCCACGCAGGCCCGGTAAATAATAAGAAAGACTTAACCTTCTGAAATCAAAAGACAGATGTAAAGAGAGAAGAAACTGTATATGTTTATTTTCTGTGTCCACAGCTTGGAGGAAGAGAGCAATCAGCGAGGGATGGCTGTGAAGCGGGTTCGGGAGCTGGAGGCTCTCCTTCAAGAGATCCAAGAGGACCTGGAGGCAGAGAGGGCGGCGAGGGGGAAGGTGGAGGCGGCTCGGCGGGATCTGGGAGAGGAGCTGAATGCTCTCCGCACCGAGCTGGAGGACAGCCTGGATATCACCGCCGCCCAGCAAGAGCTCAGGTCTGTCTGACTGACTGGATCGAACATATACGACCTCTGATTGATCCACACGTCATACAAAGTGTTTAACCACAGCGGACTCTGTAAGCCTGGTGCTGTTGGATGTGTTGTGCTGATGTTTCGTGTACATGTGACTGGCAGGGCGAAGCGTGAGCAGGAGGTGGCCCTGCTTAAGAAAGCCATGGAGGACGAGGGGCGGAGCCACGAGGCTCAAGTCCAGGACCTGAGACAGAAACACAGCCAGGCCGTGGAGGAGCTCAGTGAGCAGCTGGAGCAGGCCAAGAGGGTAGAGTTCATCCAAACTGCATCACATCAGAACTGTTTACATTCTAGATTCTGAGAAGGTTTTTATAAACCCTGATGTCGCTCACTCAGCACCTCGTCTCTTTATCCAGGTGAGAGGCGGTCTGGAGAAAACCAAGCAGGCTCTGGAGAAAGAAACAGCAGATATGAGCGCTGACCTGCGATCCCTTGCCAGCGCCAAGCAGGACGTGGAGCACAAGAAGAAGAAGGTGGAGGGTCAGCTGAACGACCTGCACTCGCGCTTCAACGAGAGCGAGCGGCAGAGGACTGAGCTGGGCGAGCGAGTCTCGAAGATGGCGGTGAGTCATGATGGGAGCATTGGACAGTTTGTCAGATTCAAATTGTGTTCCAGATGAATCCGAAGGATAAGACTGTTTGGAGTTCAACACCTTTCTGCGATCTCTCTCCTCGTCTCTGCCAGGTGGAGCTGGACAGTGTGACGAGCGTGTTGAATGATGCGGAGGGAAAGAACATCAAGCTGAGTAAAGACGTCTCCGCTCTGACCTCCCAGCTCCAGGATGCTCAGGTGAGCGACACCACCAACATACACCTGGTTTTATAGCTCGAGTCCTGTGAATATTTCGGTCTGCCCCAAACTGAGGCATCGACCAACACCTTTCTCCTCACCTCCTCGTCTTCCTCTTCCAGGAGCTGCTGTCAGAGGAGACCCGTCAGAAGTTGAATCTGTCTGGACGTCTGCGTCAGATGGAGGACGACAGGAACAGCCTGATGGAGCAGCTGGAGGAGGAAACTGAGGCCAAACGGGGAGTGGAGAGGCAGGTCTCCAGCCTCAACATACAGGTCAGTAACATGAGAGACAAATCTAAAGTAATACTAGTTAATTGAGTCCTTTTCAAGCACCTTTTTAAGAACATGACAAACTCCTGTAAACCCTGTTTCACTCTCTATTAGCTGTCCGACTACAAGAAGAAGCTGGATGAGATGTCGGGGACGGTGGAGATGCTGGAGGAGAGTAAGAAGCGTCTGCAGCGCGACCTGGAGGCAGCCAACGGCGAGTACGAGGAGAAGGCCTCCGCCTACGACAAGCTGGAGAAGAGCCGCATCCGGGTGCAGCAGGAGCTGGAGGACGTCCTCATGGACCTGGACAGCCAGCGGCAGCTCGTCTCCAACCTGGAGAAGAAGCAGAAGAAGTTTGATCAGGTCTGACCGCAAATTTGGAAGACTGCTGAAGTGCAGTGAAAATGTCATTGTAGTCTGATTTTTGACATTTCACATTCATGTTCTCTGTCCCGGTGTTGGTCAGATGCTGGCAGAGGAGCGTGCAGTGTCCAGTAAGTTTGCAGACGAGCGTGATCGAGCAGAGGCAGATGTGAGGGAGAAGGAGACGAGGGTGTTGGCTCTCACCAGAGCGCTGGACGACAGCCAGAACGCTCTCGAGGAGGCGGAGAAGTCCATGAAGGGCCTCCGAGCTGAGATGGAGGACCTCATCAGCTCCAAGGATGACGTGGGAAAGAATGTAAGAGGAAACATCTGAACGTCAACTAATCCTTTTATTAAGAGGTTCTGACATCGTCTTCATTTTGTCCTCCGTCAGGTCCATGACCTGGAGAAGGCCAAGCGCGGTCTGGAGGCCATCGTGGACGAGATGCGAACGCAGATGGAGGAGCTGGAGGACGAGCTGCAGGTCGCCGAGGACGCCAAGCTGCGTCTGGAGGTCAACACTCAGGCGCTGAGAGCTCAGCACGAGAGGGAGCTGCACGCCCGCGATGAGATGGGCGAGGAGAAGAGGAAGCAGCTCCTCAAACAGGTGGAGTTCAACATGATGTTCCAAGATGAAATCCAGCTAAAATAAAGATAAAAAGACGTGTACGAAATGATGAACCTCCCCGCTGTCTGCCCGCCAGGTGCGTGAGCTGGAGGCGGAGCTTGAGGAGGAGAGGAAGCAGCGAGGTCAAGCGTCAGGCAGCAAGAAGAAGCTGGAGGGCGAGCTGAAGGACATGGAGGACCAGCTGGAGGCCACCAGCAGGGGGCGCGACGAAGCAATCAAGCAGCTGCGCAAGATCCAGGTCCGCACATTAATGCAACTATTTTCAACAACCAATAACATTCACCTGATCAGAAATAACACAATATATACTCCTAATAATACTCCTCACAGGGCCAGGTGAAGGAGCTCCAGAGGGAGCTGGAGGACTCGCGTGCATCCCAGAAGGAGGTTCTGGCTTCAGCCCGGGAGTCCGAGCGCAGATCCAAAGTCATGGAGGCCGACATCGTCCAGCTGCACGAGGTGAGAAATGTGTCTTTCTTCCTGTGTCTTTAAATCATCTCTCACACTTTGACAACGTTAAGTTATTTTGTCTTTCTTTCCTTTATGTCACCGTCATCTTCCTCCTGTCCGTCTGTCTGTCTTCTGTCCGTCTGTCTGTCTTCTGTCCGTCTGTCTGTCTTCTGTCCGTCTGTCCAGATGTTGGCAGCAGCTGAAAGAGCTCGCAAGCAGGCGGAGACAGAAAGAGACGAGCTGGCAGAAGAACTGGCCAGTAACTCCTCCGGGAAGTGAGTGTCTTCTGTCATTAACATTTACATTATTAATACAGGTGACGGGCACTGAAGTAATAAAGAAAGCAACAAAAGAATCTTTAGATGAAACATTAGATGAGGCAGATTTGTCCACAGGCGGAAAGAGATGCAAGTTATTTCTATGAGCGTCCTGGAGGTGAAGGTGTAAAGAAAATTATGAGTTTTCTTCAAAACAATAAGAAAATACACTAAAAATGTAAATGAATTTCAGCCAGTAGCTGCTGAGATATCTGATGTGAACTTAAGAAGATTTATTAAATACCAGGAAGGAATAAAAGTTGCGTGACGATAACAGGAAGTACAAATCAGTCAGAAATACAGATTCTTGTGAGTGGAAAAGTCTATAAAAGAAGAACTTTCTCCCTCCATCCAGATCAATGCTGTCTGACGAAAAGCGCCGTATGGATGCGAAGATCAGCCAGCTGGAGGAGGAGCTGGAGGAAGAGCAGGCCAACGTGGAGAGTCTCAACGACCGGCTGAGGAAGAGCCAGCAGCTGGTGGGTCCCGGGTGGAAGAACCTGATGTTTCCACAGCAGATGTTCCTTTCTCTTAATGTTTCTTGTTGTGTAGGTGGACCAGCTGGGTGCCGAGCTGGCAGCAGAGAGATCTTCCTCTCAGACCAGGGAGGGATCCAGGCAGCAGCTGGAGAGACAAAACCGAGATCTGAAGGCCAAACTGCAGGAGATCGAGGGACAGGGCCGCTCCAAACTCAAATCCTCCATCGCCGCCCTCGAGGCCAAACTGAGAGAGGTGGAGGAGCAGCTGGAGATGGAGAGCAGGTAAAACAAAGAGGAGTAGTGAAGCCATCTGAGCTAAAACACAGTTAAGAGATTCAAAAGGGTTAATGTTTCGATGATTCTGTCGTGTAGAGAGCGTCAGGCCAACGCCAAGAATCTGCGTCAGAAAGAGAAGAAACTGAAGGATTTAACCATCCAGGTGGAGGATGAGAGGAAGCAGGCGCAGCAGTACAAAGACCAGGTGACAACAGAGCCCACAGAGACGCCACTCTGCTGTCATTTATCCTGCTGTAAGTAAACGCGTCTCTGCTCCGTGCAGGCGGAGAAGGGCAACGTGCGGGTGAAGCAGCTGAAGCATCAGCTGGAGGAGGCGGAGGAGGAGGCCCAGCGCGTCGCGGCTGCTCGCAGGAAACTGCAGAGGGAGCTGGAGGAGGCGAGCGAGGCCAACGACACTCTGAACAGAGAGGTGTCTTCACTCCGCAGCAAGCTGAGGTACTGAAGTGTGTGTGGAGGACGATGCCTTGAAACTGTCTTTAAATGCACTAGTTATCAATTGTAAAGGAACAGTTCACCCAAAAAGTTAAACTCAGTCATCCTCTCCTCCCTCCATGTCGCCCACAAAACATTTCTGGAGCTTCACAGTAAAACAGACTTTTGTTTCTGTTCTCGTCCAGTCGTAAACTTCTGCAGCGATAGAAAAGCGACGTTCATCTTTAATTCTTTGTGATGAACACTTTGTCGTGTCTGTGAAGGCCTGAGATCATTTGTGATTTTTTACATTTCCTCTTCCTCCTTCCATGTCCTGTCTCACACCTGTCCTCAGACACTACTGATCTGTCCTCAAAGCTTCCTGGGAATATTCTCCTCTTCCTCAGCGGGCTGTTTTTACTTCCTCATCCCTCCGGTTTACACCTGCTGCAGATTCCAGGGGCTTCAACTTTAAAAGAAATCTAGCTTTTGCAACAGCTGCTCTCTGTTCTTCCTCTGTCCTTCATCTCCTTCTCACCCTCCTCTTCCTCCTGTGTCTCTTCCTCCTGATGTGTCGGGTGTTCCCAGGCGTGGCGGCAGCGGCGGCGAGGCGGCGTACAGCAGCCCCAGTCCCCGGAGCAGCGGCGGCGGCAGCAGCATGAGGAGCCTGGGGCTGGGAGGGAGCATCAGCAGGAGGAGCGCCATCAAGGAGAACTCGGTGGAGCTGCAGGAGGAGGAGCCTCGTTCTCCGTCTCCTCGCGGCTGCTCTCCTCCTCTGGAGCCCCGCGGGGAAGTCTACACCCCCGACGAGTAGAGAGACGGCTGTGATTAAAGTCAAGTGGGCGGAGCCTGTTAGGCTTTTAATTTGAAAGATTTCTTTAACGATATCCTAGAAACTGATTTGTGTTCAAATTTAAATTCATTTCGTTCTCTGAGTAACGACACAAACAACAAACGCTCCCAGAAGAAATATCAGCAGCTTCAATCCAGCTTTTCTTAAAAACAAAACATCAGTTAAACCCGCCGCTAACGAACCAAACGTCTGTTCCTTTCCTCCCTCACTGCCTTCGTTTGCATCTCCTCTCAAAACATATCAAATTAAATTAAAAAACAAAAAACAGATCACAGCTCAGGAGGCCGATTTGTTGTCGAGTTCAAATTTTGTAGTCAACATCAGCTGGATGTTGACACTGCGGCCATTTTCTTCTGACGTCAAGCTCAGATTGTGTTAACGTGAGAAATCTGAATCATGATCTCCTCCAGAAAGATGGACCGTGAAAATATGGAGGGACGTCGTAAAACAACATATCTGATAACACGTTAGCTAAGTTATTATTTCCTGATCACATCAGCGTCCTTAACTTCAGGTTTAAATTAATTATTTTACACTATCGAACAGTAATGTTAGCGAGGAAGTAGAAGAATGCTAATGTTAGCTGTTGTTAAGTGTATGCTAATGGGATTTTATGATAAGATAGCTAATAGGTTATCAAATGTTTTTATCTTGTTATTTGGTGCGATGTCCCTCCAGATTTTTAACATCTGCTGTGTTTTTCAGTTGCTGACGTTAACAAATTGTTAAACAAGAATTTCATCCTCGTCATCTAGTCCGCCAATTTATTTCTTATTTTAAATCTGATAATGACGTTAACTAGACTCCAAATTATTCAATGTTATTTACTGGGCGTGTGTTTCATTATTTAATAAAATAACTATCATGCAATGAGCACAAAGACGTTTGAACGCAACAGATTTTAACTCCTATTATAAAGTTTACACGATAAAATAAAATTCAAATCGATTCTGATGCGAACCTGAAATCTTTCAAGAGGTTTTGTGAAGAAAAAGTAACCATTACTTTCTACGTTTGTGGATTAATATAACATATAATTTATGTGAACTTAATATATTTACATTTATTTATATTCCAGGTAGTTTAAATTATTCTGATATATAACGTCAGTTTGTGTCGTCAGTCGAGTCAGAGTTTTTGCTTTTCCAAAAAATAATTCATTAAACAAAACCTGCAGGTTTTCTTTCACTGTTTCCAGAATATTTCAACTATTTTCATTAAAAATATATATTTTACTAAATGATTTACTTCAAGTTGCAACTGATATTTTATAACCGTGTTGCCGTAAATGTCTAAATACCAAATTAAAATAAATGTAAAATACTGAGAAGACGGACAAATATATGACCAGTATATTACAATTAATGACTACTTAATAATTGGATTTATTAAAAAAAAAAAAAGACTTAAAGGATTCTGGAAACGTCTTCAGAACAACAAGACGTTTTAATGAGCTGGTTTTATTTTTGGAGGATGAGACTCGACAGGCACAAACTGGATCCGTCTCTTCTGGTTCTGCACTTCCTCAAAGGGCTTTTTAGAAGATTCCAGATAGAATCTGTTCATTTGGAAACTGAATGTAAAGCTTTATTTATAATCCCTCTGTTTGTATATTCATTCTTGAGGTTAGACCGTGTGATGAACCCTCACAGACGCACACTGTAGAACTATGATAAAAAGAAGAGTTGTACGATGACTTCCTGCTTTGTGAACCAATCAACTGCGATTAAACTCCTCAAACCATCCGCACGTGTCGGCTTCACTTGTTTGAATTTCTGAACAGAAATAAAATCAAGACTTTTTAATTTTTATACATTTCAAGTTTTATTGCTTTTTCAGAAACATGTAAGCAGCACTGAAGGTAACAAAGAGCAGAACATGTCTCATGTACGTTCTCTCAATGAGTCGTAAGGCAGAAAAGAAAAACACACCAAACTTTTCCACGTCTGCTGACCTTTGACCTTAACGTTGTAAAGGTCCAGTCCGCTGCTGTCGTTTCACTCTCGACCCTGAGCGGCTAAACACAACCTACAGATTCAACCTATGTTAGTGAGTCTACAGTAGAGGTACAGTATATAACACTACAAGTCAAAACTATTACATTTCATTTTTAACATAAAACACGAGTAGCCTTCACTGAAGTTTTCATATCTCCTCCAAACAGAAGACGTTTCCTTTTTCACTCCTGGAGAAGTCAGAAGTAGAGCTCAGCAGAGAGGTTCGTTTATCTTAACGAGCGTCTCCGCGGACTAAAAGGTGCCTCGTCTCCTCTCCTCGACCCGAACTAAAACTAAAACTATCAGGCTCCAATTTCATCCCATCAGATATCAATGTGATGGACAGAACGAACAACACACTGATGGATTTCTCCTCTTAGAGCCTAAACGAAAGCAGATCTAGAAGTGTGAAGTTTGTCCTGAGGGTCCTGTGTTAAAATCTAAAAGTTCATGAATGTGATTCTTTAATTTCATACCATCAGGTTTGATATTTTTAGTGTAACAGGAGGGATTAGTGAGCGTCCTCTGAGGACCATGAACGTCCGCAGGAAGTAACGGAAGCGGTTTCGTTCTCTTTGACCAATATCAATTTTTCCAACACTTCAAATTCTTACTTTTTGCCGTCAATGGTGAGAAAAAAAAATTGTAATTATCTAAAAAATAGTAAAAATATCAGGACATAATGTGTTTTTTATATTTTCTCTGGGATTAGTGGCAGAAAAAACATATTCCCGATTAGGAATATTCACAGGAACGCCTCCTCAGGTCAGAGCAAGACGTCACACGATGCCAAAACATGGTGGACGACAGTAAACACGGGGTTGATGCTCACATGCATATTTGTGAAATATTTATTTATTTTCCTTGTCAGTAGAATACCTGAATCAGCTGTCAACATGTTGTTTAAAAGCACTTGAACACAACAAAGTCAGAAGAACTACATCTGAAGTATCGAGAATTTCTCTTCTTCTTTTTCTTAACTGATGGTGCTGAAGTTTTTATTATGAAACACTTTGGAACGTGGTTTTTGAAAAGTGCTGTAAAACTGAAGTCATTTATTATTATTATTATTATTATTGTTAAAATACGTCCCGAGTCTTTACAGAAGCAGCATCAGGCTGCACAGAGCAGATCGAGCCGGGCAGGAAGTCAGACACAAGAACGGTATAAAGCATCCGGTCAACTTTCAAAAAACAAACAAAAACGCTCCCGGTGGGAAATGAAACCGCGCGGAGGACGGAACAAAAATTGAGCCTGTTTGAATCGAGGTGTAATTCAACTAATACACCTGCAGAGGCACACTGGATAAAAGCAGAACATCAACGAGGTTTCATGACGACAAAAAAAGACTAAACTAACTGAACTGAACCTCAACACTTAAATGAAGCATTCAAAGACAAAAACCCTCCGTGAAGGTAAAAGTGCTCGTCCAGTGTTCAGCACTCCGACGCTCTGAAGGTCAAACTGAACATGAAGCCGATGTTCACTTTGGTTTAATTGCACAGGTTTTGACCACTGAACTGAAAGCACAGACGCGATCAGGAAGTCTCTGCAGTTCACTTCCTGTTCAGTGTCGACGCAGCTTTAGGGCACAAATAATAAAAGAGACAAAAAAGGCAAAACACTTGGCAGACAAACACAAAGCAGATGAGGAGGTGACAGGCAGCACGAGTCCGGTAAATACGTTCAAGCTGAGTGCGAGTGCCGAGAAAACAAACCAAGAGCCGGTTACAAAGTGTCCATCAGCTTTATCCCTGCAGCTCGCAGTAAGAGGTCCGTATGATGTGCAGCACACAGTACCGGTCAACGTCCGGGGGATCCAGGCTGAATCGAGGTGGACGAAGTCGGACACTTTCACAGCAGCAGTTTGGGTCCCGCTCCGAAGTCTAACCTCTTCACCAGCCTGCCAAACACAACCAACACACTCAGGGAGACGTTTCCTCAACAACCGCCTCAACACACCTTTAGGAAAAATAACTAGATGTGTAGATTTCATCAAATAAATGAAGCTTTTCTCCTCGACGACTGGCAGCTCACCCCTTGTTGTAGAGGCCGTTGGTGGGAGGAGTCTCTGAGGAGCTGTTCTGGCCCGGCGCCGCTCCCTGTCCTCCAGCCGGACCTCTGCGGTTCGGCTTCTGCTCGTTGACGTACTCCCGACACGACGCCAGCTTCGACTCCAGGTTCTACGTACAGGGAAGAAAAGCTTCAGCCTCATATCGGTGCCCGCTGCCTCGACATTATTCCTAACCTTTACATGTCGATGAAACATCAAGTACATTTCGTATTGAAGCACATTGCTAAACATGAAAACACATCGGTTCAAATAAAGCATTTATCCAAGCTAATAAAAACCGTGAAAAAATAAAGTATTTCTGTTGGTTTGAGAGAGAAGCAGAGACGCCCTGCAGCGTCACATGATGAGCCACCAGTCGATGAAAACAGAAAGGGCCGATTCTTTTTAAACACCAAACTTCTCTTCGGTCCTTTGGGTCCAAATCACAAGCGAAGCTCTTACCCCGACTTTTCTCAGCAGCTCTCCGACGATGTTCAGAGCAGAGATTCTCGCCGACGTGGTGAGAGGAGTCCCCGAGAGGCTTTCACCTGCAGGAACACAACAGCTGATGACTGTGGAGATAATCAAGTCAAACGGCGACAACACAGAGGAACAGCTGACACCAGAGAGTGTTTTGATGATTTACATTAAACGATTATCTGATCACAGATGGCTGTTTTTGTCCTAAGCAATGCCTTCAGTCTTAAGATAAGGTGGCCTGTAGTTTGGAGGAGGAGAACAGCAACAACAACAAAAAGAAGAAGAAGTTCTGACAACAACACTGGCGGCCGACCTCTGCTGATGGAGGGCAGCGGGGTGCTGAAGGACTCTGCGGCGGCTGGAGGTCTGGACGGCGTGCTGACAGACGGGGCGGGCTGGTTGGAGGACGACGACGTGGTTTTGTCCTCCACTCTTTTGTCTGGGGGGGTGAGGGGTGGGGTGGGCAGACCAGCCATGGATGAGGAGGTGGAGGTGGAGGTGGAGGAGGAGGAGGAGGAGGAGGAAGGCTCTTTGACGGCACTGCTGAGAGACGGCTTCCTGTCCTGTACCTGCTGTTTCTGCTGCACCGCGAGCTCCTGTCTCAGGTCTGACACACAAATAAAAGACGTCAGTTCAGCCGTCAACAACAACCAACTGCGTTCACTTTGACTGGAAACACGTGAAGAAGAAAACGCTTTGTGTAATTTCTGTTTAGCTGGTTTATGAACTGCGACAGAAACAGAAGTTAAGTCACTCTGCCAACAGTCTGGGAAGCTACGACCGAAACTGTTTTCACATAACAGTCTGGTAACTGTCACAGTAATTGGGTGTAATTTGTGTTTACATGCTGAATCACATCACACAGATACGTCACAACAGTAAAGGTCTGTAAAGCAGCAGATCAGTGAGTCTCCACCTCTGGCCTCGTCCTTCAGCCTCTGGACGGACTCCAGCAGATTCTCCTTCTCGTCCAGCTCGCTCTCCAGGAAGGCGTTCCTCTCGATCACCTGGTTCATCCTCTGCTCGAAGTCCTCCAGAGACATGATGGTCGCCCTGAAACACACACGGTGAGACTCCAGAACCGCTGCACATTTTTATTTAGGTTTACAGCTACAGCTAAAATGTGTTGACGTCCTCTGACCTCTTGGTCCTCTCCAGGTCGTCGTTGGCCTGCTCCAGCTCTCGGATGTATTTGTGAAGCTGGTCTCTGACGGCCGTGGTCTCAGCCAGGTCTCCCTCCAGGGTGGAGATCTGTCGGTAGGCCTCAGAGTGCTGCGTCTCATATTTGTCCTGGACACGGAGAGGACGCGACAACGGACAGAATACGGAGGATTTAATAACAGAGGTATATTCAGCTAATGAAAGGTACATTTACTCGTCTAAAAGCTTTAAATTCTTCTCCAGGAAAAGCAAACTCTGACACACGGACACACTAAACATCAACACCGGATCAGAACTTCACACATTTCTTGTCTAGCACAGTAAGTATCTTCCTGCACTGAGCTTCCAGGAGCGTTTGTGAGGAACAGAGACAACATGACACCGTTTCAAGCTTCAGCATGCTTCAGCTACATTCCACAAAGTCTCTGCATACTGGTCATACGAGCTGTCGAAGATTATATAAAGCTCGTTTTACTGTTCTGGAAATCTTTTTATCTTCTCAGCACAGGAACAGTTCAAAGAGGGGTGTGGCCAACGCAAAGGCGCCAGAACTAGAAGAGTAGGATGGAAGCAGGAACGGGCCCATTGGTGACCCACTTCACTTCACCTCATCACCCGGGACTGAAGGTTTTTGAAGTTGCAGATCATTTTAGCCTCCAGCTTAGCTGATGGAGTCACTAGTTCTGCGTCTGTACTTTCTTTGGTCACTGTTATGATTATGTCCTTGTGATGTGTGTTAACATTTAGGGAACGTTTCAGTGGTTTCAGAGCTAATTTCTCTTAAAAGAATCGTCTTTGACTTGTTTCATAATGCTGGTACTTCCCACTGTAACAGTCTGATTACTGACTGTGGTTAATGATGCTTTAAAAGTGAAGATTAGTCCAAACCCAGAGACTTTTTCCCCTCTCCTCTTCTGTAACGTTACGTTCATGAAGTTAAATACATTTCCCCTCTCTGCTGCAGTCAGGCTGATAAACAGGAGTGAAGATAAATCCAGTTTTTAAAGTTAAAGAGAGTTATCGCGGAGCTCTCCTCCTGTCGGTAAACAGCTACAGGACTTATTCTCTCCTGAATGATTAACAGAAGTGTTTAACACCTCGTCACTAAGACAGTGAGCTGCACAGCCACATGTTATGGAAACAGCAGCACACATTTCAATGACATCACCCTCGAAGCCTCGCGCAGGGACACTGAGCAGAGCACAAACAAGGCTTCACAACGGACGTTCTTTATGCATCGTTTTGGTTTTTTGGCCTCTGAACGTCTCAGCAGGACGACAAACAAAATATATTTCTTAAAAAGGGGAGAAGAGGGCGCGAATGAACTGCGACACGACTGAAGTTGGTCTTATGTAAAGTGCTATCCCCTCCAGACACAGACGGAGCGAGAGTCATCAGCTGCCTTTCTCTGAGCTGAATCAGTCCTCTGTGTGTGTGTGTGTGTGTGTGTGTGTGTGTGTGTGTGTGTGTGTGTGTGTGTGTGTGTGTGTGTGTGTGTGTGTGTGTGTGTGTGTGTGTGTGTTCAGAGAACAGGGTCAGGCCATAAAACTCCACTTACTATCAGCTGATGAATATGGAAATCCCCAGTCAAATACACTTTAACAGGTCAGTTGGTTGAGTGTTATGAAAACGACTGAAGCAGCATCTCTGAGCTTCAGTGTTATAAACGCTCATTGAGACAACGACTCTGTCAGACACGGGAGGAAATATTACAAGACGAGAACATCCGTCTACATCTAAGAGACCCAAACCAAAGTTCTTGTTGGTTTGGGTCAAGGATGTTCTCCAGAATCTAAGTTGGGAGAGTCGGGGTTCTCTTTTCCAGGCTCTGATAACTGATGATGTCGTGCGCACCTTGTAGTTTTCCACTTCCATCCTGAGGCGGTTGTTGGCTGCGACGAGCTCTCGGTTTCGCGTCTCGCACTGTTTCAGCTCCGTCTCCAGCTCCACCTCGTAGTCCCGACTCATCTGCTGGAACTCCTGCAGCTCCTCCTGCGCTTCCTCCGCACTGCACACACACACACACACACACGCAGAAAGTAAAGTTTGTCTTTATTAACTTTGGACGCTATCACAGCAAATTTGATCTATTATTCAATTTGGTTTATTTGCTTGGATTTACTGGTTCTATTGAGTGAAAACACATCATTCACAGTCACATTTAGAGCAAAATAATCTGACCGCGCTGTGGAGGAAGGCTGGGCAGAGTCATTCTAAATTTGTTTGGATAAACAACATAACCTGATCATTTCCCAGCCAACCTCAGGAAACACTGGGCATTATGGATTAAACACAAAAGTTTAAATGTCGCAGAAATGTGTTTAATAGGAAAACAGCTTGAGGTTCACAGTTATTTGTCTTGCAGGAGTTTCTCCAGACTCCCATTTCTGTCAACTGGAAACGAGAGAAACGAATAGCTACTGATTGTTTTTTTAGAATTTAATTGCGTAGCACGAGAAGTCCTGAAGAATTATATCAGATTCTGTTATAATCTTGCTGCCACAAGCATATCAGCACAAAATATGAATTTATGTAACTTATATAACAAGTTACAAGAAATAAAAGAAACCTTTCAGGACATCTGGGACTGTTTCTCACATGCATTCCAAAATAGTCACTTATAAAGTCATCATACTTCAAAACCAATAAAAGACAACAGTGGAGGGAAAATAACAAGAAATGTGTATCATAAAGTGTTAATATACGGCCCAGATTTACTATATTTACCCAGTTGAACCAGTATGGCACTTCTGACGTCTTTTAAGATGAGGAACTGCAGTAAGCAGAAGTGAAAATGGATTCTGGTCTGTTAAAAACAACATAAATGGGGCCCACACACCTCTGCTGGTGCCGGGCCGCCTGCTCCTTCCAGTACTCCAGCTCCTCCTCCAGGGACCCAAACTCTGGAGGCTCCGGATCCCCCATCTCCAGCCTGGTCCGGATGGAGAGCTCACTCTCCTGTCACACCACTCCTGGTCTGGGGTTCAATTAAAACAAGGCAATCAGGCAAGTTCTGGTGAAGCAGAATTCCGTTTAGATATTGGGCAATTTGTAATCAACGTCACACCGCTTAATGGAAAATCTCAAATTATTACAAAACATGATTTTAAACGATTCATATTGATTTTTGCTTTAATACGGCAATCATGTGAATCATCATTAACCATCATGTCCCACATAAAACTGGGTTTATAGACTTTGATTGTCATCGTCCTTCATGGCGTTAACGGTGTGCTTAGTTAGGAAAGATAACGGGAACATCGGACTACCACGGACTCTTCTACGAATATCAACGTTACATTTCTCTGAATAATGTTATTGAATATATGCCGAATTAAAGATTAGAGTCTATCAATTCATAAAACACCTTCACGTTAAGCTAAATTGAGTTAAAAGCGGCTCAAGACACTGCTGAAATAAATTAGTCACCAAATTTATACGGAGTCTGGACGCAGAAAACGGGTACCCGATATGCTAATAAGGGGAAAATCAGACTTAACAACCAATAGTGACGTTACGGTTCTTTGAATAATGTTAGTAAATATATGCCGAATTGCAGATTAGATTCTATCGATTCACAAAACACCTTTAACTTAAGTTCATTTCAGTAAAATGAGAATCAAGCCACCGCTGAAATAAATTTGTTACCAAATTTATAAGGAGTCTGGTCATAGAAAACGGGAACCCGAACAAAACGGTGCCTTAAAGATAACGGGTCATTTACAACACTGTTACTTTCTTTATTATTGGTTACACCTGCTTTTGTGAACTTTTGAGACACTGAGCTCAAACGATTTTCTTTCTACTAAACTTACAAAACACAAGAAAGTCGGAGGAATGCTCTTAGTTGTCTGAATGTAAAGTTAGCTAGTTGGGCTAACGGAGTTTAGCGTTAACCATTTAAATCCCAGCTGAGATAAACACAACAGCCAACTGGAACTTACGCTCAACAGTTCGCTTCTTTCGACGCAGTGTTGTTTTCTTATTCTTCCTCTAGATCGTCGCCATGAGCCGGTACAACAACCGGCGACTGTGTCGGTGAAGTCTGAAGGAGAACCGATGAAAGAAAAGTAGAAGAAGTCTCTCCGGAGTTGGAAACCAGAAAGTTGCTGCTTTCTTGGGAAGACGTCGAACAATACATGTTGCCATTCATATTGTCCAGTCCCACTAACCAATCACAAGTTAGATGGCGGCCTCGAGGACTCCTGCTATTGGTTGAGTTCCTGTCAATCAATATGTGATAGGCGGGATTAGGATCATCGTCCAATCAGAGGAGAGATGTCAGAGTAAAACGGGTCTAGACGTTTTGATGGATTAGCAGCGGCCGGTGCTGCCTTCAGGTGCAGTCGGAAATACCAGGTAATATGAGCACGACATTAGATACCAAGGTCAATCTTGATGTTTCTGAAATATATACAAGCAAATTCCCCGATGTTGAGTTGAAAACTGAGTTAAGTTGGAATCTTTTTTTGTACTACTTTATATTCGTTTGTCTTTATGTTGAATGTTTCATTTTTTTTGGCTCTTCTTATCTGATCTGTTATGTTTTTTATGTGCAATTAGATCAATAAGTAAATAAATAAATCGATAATCTTATTTTTGTTGAGCTTTTTTTTTTTTAAGTTTCTCTAATTTTGGAAAATAATGAAACCTTATATTTTCTTCCAGTGTTGCATTCCAGGACAGCTGGGAAAATCTAGCACTCAAATTCTAAATACTAATTTTCTTTATCTAGGCTTTAATTTGTTAGTATTGCATTGCAGGGAATTCATTCAGCTGGACACACTGTATTGTCTGAGCCATAATGTTTGACTGATTTGTCCAAATATGAAAGAATGTAAACAAATCTTGGGGATAAAATTACCTCCCCTTTTCTGTTCAGTTCGTCACTGTGGTCATCTTCTGCTCTACTTTCAAGAAATAACAATCATGCACTAACGTAAATATATTTAAACTACATTCTGCATCTCTTCCTTTTGTATATAAATATTTAGACTATATTCAAATTAGTTCATAAACAACCAAAGGTACCTTCCATAACCTTTAACAGAACAACTTCACTTTTATTTAAAATTGATGCTCATAACAAGAATTTATTTCCTGCTTATTTTATTTCTCCCTCTGTGCTGATGATTAGGCCTGGCTGTGGGTGGATGTGTTGTATTTTAAATCCTCTGCTTCCCCTCATAATTACTTCCTGTTTCTACATCTGGCCACTTACATTATGTGTAGCAAACAGATGTCTGAGCGCAGCACCTGACAGCGTCTTTGACTCTGATTGGGGGAATTTCATTTCCTGTTGCTGGGGTCAGAGGTCGCACTGGGTCAACGCCGTCCTTTTTCAGAGGGATTAAGCGGACCTATCTGATCCTGGTTAATCCACACGCACCATCACTAGAGCATAAAGCTGTTATACACTCCAATCCTCTGTGTCCTTGCTTCATATCTGGGCTGCGTGTTTTCAGAGAGTCTTTACAACACCGACAGCAGATTACAAACATGTGCGCGTGACTGTCACGAAATCTGGAGGTAAATACAGAGTAAAATGTCAGGGTGTAATTGGCCTAGCTTGGAATAAAAAACAAGTGATGAACATCAAAATAGTTGAGTTTTTTTAGTGTTTGTCATCCAAAACATCAATATAAAGACTTTCACACAAAGTTCTGAACAATACTGAACATTTCTTTGAAGTTTTATTTTTGTTTCGTACATGAAAAAACAGAGAATCTCTATGTTGTTATTCACTTAAAGCTTATCTACAGAAGGGCCGCGTCCAAACCTCTTAAAGTCCGTCTAAACTTGCTCCATCTTGTTGTAACTGACAGGTACATTTTTAACAATATCCGAGCCATTCACACCTGGTACAACAAATCTTCGGTTGTTTTAATCGTCTTTTTTGGATAAATTATAATAAGAGTCACAAATCTTGTTAAAAGTCTACAGGAGAGCGATTCATGGGCATGGTTTTAGGGAGGTGACGTGTTACGTGATAAGGTATCTGGGCTGATGGCAACCTATGTGATGTTTCAAGTAAGAGGACAGGATTAAGATACTGCAGCTTCACAGGTCAGACTAGGAGACACAACACGAGAGGGATGCACTGATACATGTGGCGATAACATCATGTAGACGGGTCGCATTAATTAATCCGCCACTGAAAATAGTTCCCAATTCCAGAAATGGTCTGATGACTTCCTGATTCTTTCTCTCCCCAAGAAGATGCTGATGCCCCCCGAGGTCAGGAACCATTTGGATTTGGGACACTGAAAGGAACAGTTCACCCCCCAAAAAGGTTACATTTCACTCGTTATCCCCTCACCTCCGTGCTGATGGAGTCCACAAAACATTTCCGGTTTCTAGAGATTTTTTGGAGCCGGTGTTTTCTTTCGTTCTCCAGCTTCTTCAGTTGTTTAGCAGAATGCTGCAACATTGTTTTGTTGTGAAGCTCCAGAACTGTTCTGTGGACTACGAGACTTCACCTGACTTTATATCAACATAAGGGGAGGAGACAAAGGCTCCATCTATCCACTTAGAAATGCCCAAACAAGAAGCTCCTTACATGTGCAGAACTTGCCTTAGAAACATCATGTTTTTAAGTTTTCTCAGTATCAAAGTGATCCAGTGATGGTTGTCTGTACATCCATCAGTAAACTGCAAACAGGAAGTGCTAACAGCCAAATCAGCAAAGTTTTAATGAAGATTTGGAGCATGCATTTGTTTTTTTTTTGGTTGTTTTTTATATTCTAGATCAAGTCTCCAGCTACTTCAGTTGTTTAGCAGAATGCTGCAACGTTGTTTTGTTGTGAGACTCCAGAAAAAGTTTTGTGGACTATAGACTTCACCTGACTTCACTTTCCATCAGCATGGTGGCGGAGGGGATAATGACTGAATCTGCAATCAGTGCATCCCGAAATAAAACACAAAAGCTCAATTTAAAACTGTACACACACAAAAATATAGATACTGTACCTCATTGTATTGATTAATATGAATGACTGTCACCACTCAGCCAAACACTGCGAGCTCTCCGACCTGTGCGGTCCGGACAGTCAGTCACCAAGAGAAGGCACAACGAGTGTAAAGCAGAAAATATGGAGCCTTTAAATCTGATCTTCACTGGACTGCAGGCTCACGTCAGGTCAACATCACATCATCTCATCACAGTTTGGAGGCGAGAGCATCGTTTGTTCATCAGCTGTAAACAGGATGAAGCACTCAGACCTCATAGTCTTTGAATCTGTGATCCAAAGCAAAACGTCTCAACAACTTACTTTATAAGATTCACGTTCCCCTGAGAAGGACTTCTGATAATTTAACCCTCCACTAATGTACAATTAACACCCAAATGTTCAAATATAATGAGAATATTTAGCAGAAAGAACACGTCAACACATTGGAGACTTCAACCTTCAGATGCCACGACGACTGTGATTATGGGCTTTTTCTCCTTCTCTTCCTCAGCTCCTCGGCTCTCTGTGGTTTCTCAGTTTTTATGGGTGCTGATTAGCAAAAAGTAGGAACCACTCTGTCCTGTGACTGAAGCTCCATGGCCTGAAAGAGAGGCAGCATCCTCCTCCTCCTCCTCCTCTTCCTCCTCCTCATGCTGTCTTCAGTTTTCCCTCTGGATCTTTTGCTTCTTCCGGGCCAGTCGGGCCTGCCGCATCTCCTCCAGGGTCTTGCGAGGGTCCATGACGAAGGCCAGAGCCACGCCGGCCGTGCCGTCGCCGCTCTGCCGTGAGAAGCACAGGAAGGTGGCCCAGAGGAAGGCGCAGCAGCCCATGAAGGCCGTTCTCATGTAGAGCGGCATCAGGACAAAGTTCAGAAACTGTGAAGAGGAAACAGGATGAGAGTTAAAGTCGACTGATGAGGCATGAAGAGAGTAATCACTGAGCATCTGAGCGACAGACTCATCAATACAATCAACTTCATCAGATCTGATCTGGATTTTCTAATAAATTTGACTCTGCGTTTGGTTTCAGAGGACAGTTTTACTCTCTGATCCCTTCAGTGGGCTGATTCTTCCAGAATTTGAAATCAGAGTCTGACTTCAGTGAAGTTCTTCTAACTAACAGATATAAATGTGCACAAAACAATAAACAGCTGTCATGTTTACCTGCATGAATGGCCAGTACATGAGTCCAGTCTGAAAGAGAAAACAGGATGTGATGAGCTGCTTGACGACATAAACGACCTGATAGAGTTTGGATTGGATGTTTATGAGCACGGGATCCTTTTTTGTCTAAAAATACCAAATTGAAAGTTGTTGAATTGTGACATTTCCCCTCAGAATGAATGGTTTAAACTTCAAATATTGTAACGATAGATTCACATGAGCTGCTTCACTCCCAGGTTACTCTCAGCATCTAAAGTAAAATCGTTATCCTTCTAAAATATTGTGTTACAGAGGTGGCACCCTGTCTGCTATCAGGGCGATGGAGAGGTGAGACGGCAGCTTCTCTTCAAGTCTTTAAACAAAAGAAATAAATAAACTTTTCCTCCCTCAGAAAGCAGCAAAGACTCCCGTAACCTCTGTGTGACGGCTGTCAGAAAAAACTGATCTACAGGCAAAAGAATTATTCATATTCTACTTAAAACCATAGGTTAATATATTCTACTTGTGAAAGTCAGCTTCAAAACAGTTCTGAGGTGAAACAGATGAATATAAATATAAATAAATGTATTTAGAGTATCCAGAGTGAAGGATTATAATAGTAAATCCTTTATATTCTGCAGAAGAAATGAGATAACACTGCTGGGTCGCTCCTCACTGGGACCATCATGGGTAAAATGTAAACGTATAGTTTATTAAACTTTAGTTTGAAGTTATTTTCACTGTTACCAAAATGAAATGCTTCATTGAAGGTTTATAGCGATCAGTGGCAATTGCTTGATAGTTGTTTTATTATTAAAGTTTAATCAGCTCTAAAAGTTTCACCAGTTTAACATTTTATGTACTTAATCTGTGTTGGCTTTATAAAATATGATGCATTGTTGAAGTAGCCTCAGTAACGGAGTAAATCTACTTACATCACTCTGAAAAATGTAACTCACATACATTTCTTGAAAGTTGCTCTGTAATCACTGATCTGGGTCTTTTAGCAGATGGAGGGAAACTCAGATTTCTGGACTCAAATGTCTGCACATGTTCACCAGGATCGTGATACATCGCAGCATGACACTGTGATTTCCATTTGGCAGGACTTCAGCTCCTGAACGTCCTGAAACGCACTGACACGATTGAATTACCCGGTCTGCTCCCGGCCCGGGCGGAGCGCCCACTGCGCAACAGCAGCAAGCGAGACAATCTGGGTTAATCTGGCTGTGAGCTCGCAGCAGTCAGTGTGTGAAGGGAAGGTGACTTTCCTCCGCGTCGCGCTGCCTTCCTTTCTTACCTTCCAGGTGTTGAAGAACTTCTCTCTCCAGTCTTCAAAGATATCCTCCTTTCCCTCCAAGTAGCTCACCCCTGCAGGACAGAGGAGACGTTTACGCACAGTTTGGAGTGCGTCATTACGCACAACCTTAAAACGCCTGTAATGACTTTTCAGCTTGGTACACACCATGTTTGATTGATTGACGACCTTAATAGAGATCATTAAGGTCATTAGCTCATTACAGCCATTAGTTCACTGTCTACAAATCACATCACATCCACAAAACGTTATAATTCGTTCAAAGGCACAAAGATTCTGATCATTTTACAGATTTCTAACTGATTAGAAATGATTGGGTCTGTGTTCCTGCTCTGAAAAACAGTTGATCTAGATTGAAACATTTGGACTTTTTAAGCATCAGATAATATTTCCACAGCATCTCTAGTCAAACTGAGACCAAGCTGTGCCTCCACTGTTTGTGTCTTTGCATTGAATGTGGATCTGCTGAGCTGAATCCATCTTACCTGTGTAGAAGACACTGGTGGCCAAAGGCGACGCAAAGCTTTGGTCCAGCAGCAGTTTGCGGAAAACCATCCCAGGGCACTTTCCGGGGAACCGCCTCTCCAGGGCTCGCAGCCAAAAGTAATTAAAGTTTCCATGGAAGCTGATTGCCACGATGGCCACGTTGCGAGTGTGTCTCCAGTCAATGCGCTCCTTCTGAGCGATGAGCTGATGAACAAGGTCACCGCCGGCGAATAAGCACCCGTACAGAGTGACATTGGCCAGCCAGGGGAAGCGTTTGGCGGCTTCTTTCAGCACAGCTCTTCTCATTTTGGCACCAGGGGGAAGAAGCTGAGGTCCCGCTTACAAAGTGATGCCGGACTGGCTTCAATTCAGCAGTCACAGCGCAAACATAGCGGCTAAATCGATTCGTCTGGGCCCTGGTGTCAGTCGGCTGGCCGGCAGGACGCAATCCATTTGTGCGCGGTAATCGGGGAGGGATTAGACGTTTCCACCGGCAGCAGGAGTATCACACATGATCAGATCTCAGACGACTAATGAGAAATAAAGAGTGCAGCAGAAAGTTTCTCACACACTCCTGTTTGCGTATTTCTGTGCGTAAAACCTGCCATGGCTCCACTTTGCTCCTTGGAGAGGACTCCTGGCGTCCTGGAGTTAAGCGTGCGTAAAATGCGTCCAAACATTATTAAACAATATCAGAGACGGAGAAGCTTCTTGAAAACGACTCCAGAGGAATATAAATGTAGATCTAGATCATTCTGTCTGCTCTGACTGTCCGTGTCGCTCCCGGTGAATCAGGTGCCTCTCCAACAAATCCTGCGGGTCAAGCGCTAATCTGAGTGGGGATTGTCGCAGGCTGCCCAGACTTGGATCACCGGTCTAACTGCGTCACAGACATCCAAAGCAGCAGCTCGCTGTCCCGACGCGCGTTCAGCCACTCCAGGCGCTGTGAGATCAGCGCATCGTCTCTCACGTCTCCTGCGTATCAACACAACTGACACACAGTGGAGGGAAGTTAATTTAACAGACGTGTGGAAACTGACACATCGAACATCTAGCAGGTTGAGGACTGTGGTGCTGAGCAAATAGAAATATGTAAGAGATGTGCCATCATAGCTGTGAAAGCCCATTTCTGCCTGAATTAATATGTAATAAATAAATAGTCATAAAAATGGGATAAAACGTAATTATCACGACATAACATGTAGTGTTAATATTAAAAAGAGAGTCAAAGAGTCAAAATATGAGATTTAAACTATAAATTATGAGATACATTTGGTAATTTTAGGACTAAAAAGTCATAATTATGAGATATAAAGTAGATTTGAGAATAACAAGTAATATCAATTAGATTAAAAATTAATATTTAGTAGTTAAAAATGATACAAAGTAGATTTGAGATTAAAAAAGGAATGTTTATAAATATTCCCTTTTAAACTAATATATATATTTTTAACTTTGTATCTCATATATGAGACATTTAAAAGTTATATTTGTGAGATAAAAAAATATGAGATTTAAACTATAAATTATGAGATACATTTCATAATATATGATAAAGAATAGATACAAGATTATACAGTAATATCTATTAGATTAAAAATCTAAATTATTCGATAAAAAGTAAGAAATTATGTCATAAAGAGTCAAAATAGGAGATTTTAACTATACATTTTGAGATACATTTAATAATTTTAAGACTAAAAAGTCATAATTATGACATAAAAAGCAGATTAGTTGAATTGAGATTAAAAAGTAATATTAGATTAATAAATATATATATATTTTTACTTTGTATCTTATATATGAAATAAAAATTGAAAATTATACTATTAAAAAATCATCCACAGAAAATGATGAGATATAAAGAAACAAATTATGTGATAAAGAGTCCAAATATGATATTTAAAATTAATGTTTATGATATTCAAACTTTACATTATTAGATAAAAAGTAGATTTGGGATTAAAGAGTGATATTTATTAGATAACAGAAACTGCAGTAAACTGTATTCAGTGTGAATATAAATTATATTTATAAGCCAACATGTCTTTTAGCATCTGGGAGGTGGCCGGAAGTCTGTAGAGGAGTCAGCGTGTTTCCTTGTTTTCCAAAATAAAAGCCCCTGAATGCCAACCAGCACAGACGGAGCTTCTTATAATAAGATCAGTTTCTTCAAAGGAACGAAGCCAAAATCCTGCACACATGTTGTTTCCATCACGACCACTAGAGAGCCACGTCACTCCACAGTCACTGGATCGGACTCAGATACTTTAATGATCACAGAAGGAAACTGGGTCACTTTATAGTTACTCCCTCTATAGAAATGTCACAGCACAGAGAAATGATATGAAGTAGAGAACAGACGATCAGAAATAAGGATGTTAAAACGAAATTATGAGATATAAAGTCTGAATTATCAGTTAGAAGTCAAAGTTATGAGATAACATGTATAATTTATTAGATAAACTCACAATTATTAGAGAATTATAGAGTTAAAAAGTAGATTTTATTATTACTAATTGTCATAATAATGAGATTCAGTCACAATATGAGTTTAAAAAATCACAATTGTGAGATTAAAAATAGATATAATGAGAAAAATGTCATAATTATTAGAGAACAAGACATCATTATGAAATAAACAGTCTAATCTATGAGATAGAAACTCTTAAACATCAAAATTATGAGTTAAAAGTTACGATTATGAGACATTTTGAGATAAAAAAAAAAGTCAAATTATGACATAAAAACGTCATATTATGACATTAAAAGACATAATTAATGTCATGATTTGAACTTTTTCAACTCTATGACCTGTACAATGGATGAATGGCAGGAATTGATAATTGATTCATCACTTTAATTCTGTAGGTGTAGATAATACTGAGTAATATTTAAATATTTAAATAGTCAGGCCTGATAACTGACAATAAGTTACAGTGTCTAACTGCTACAGTGTCGTTGTAAAGGCGCTTGTGATGTTATTTATTATGATTAATATAATTTATATGAATGGTTTTATTAATTAAACATAAATCCAGATTACACATGAATTTATTTCATCAGCTCCACCTTGATCTGAGGGGTCTTTTAATTAAGGAGGGGACGACTGAACATCTCTCAATCTGATTGGCTCATGTCCTTGTCAATCAAATCTATCTCGTCTGTGATTGGCTGTTACGCCCAAAGCCTCGGAAGTGTCATTTTTGGACTTGAGCAAAACTTGGGCAGATTCTCGCGGCGGCTGCGAGCTGATTCACAACTTTCAGGACGTAATGGCCACCAGAAAGCACTAAAACAGGTACGTTTGGAAACTTACGCTCCGCATACTGAAGGGGAACCTGTCAATGAAACCGATTAGCTGTTGATTTCAGCCGTAGTTAAAGGGGAGTGTTGTGTTGACTCACTCAAGCATGAGCCGAGTTTCATTGTCTTTGGCCACAAGCTAGCCCCAACTTTCCTCCCGTTGTAACGTTACTGAGAGAAAGTAACGCCAAAACTCCATCAAAGTGCGGTCATGTCGCCTCGTTACCTGCCTCTTATAACTCGTAGCTCTTCTGAATCTCTCATACCGACTCCCAGCTACACCAGCAGCACCGTCTCAGCCTCTTTTACAGCTGATACGGACCATTTTTTATGCTAGTTGTCTGTTATTGTCATCACCATCTTCAAACAAAATCCGCCGTGACGAGCAGCGCCAACCATCTTTCGGAGTTGATATTTCACAGGTAAACATGTTGCTTATTGAATTATTTTGACGCCGAATTCTCGTAAAGACATTCAATATTTAGGAAAACTCTTGTTCATATTATTGTGATGTGTTTTAATTTGTCTGACTGTTCCGTAAACTTAAAAACACGAGATTTCTTAACGGGGTTCGGGAGCACTTCCCCTGCACGCATCAGATGCATCATGATTATCAGGAGTATGTGCCTCCTCGTGACATCCCAGCAAGAAAATATGCGAAATATGCATATTAAATTATGCAATTATGCATTTCACATGCTTTGGCTTCAAAAAGATGAATATGTGGCAGTTCCAGTGATGGTGGGCGGAGGTTTGACTTGATGAAAATAACTTTTAAAAAATACGGAAGTTGCTGTGAGCCAGTTGAGACATGTCTGATGTCTCCTGTTGTCTCGTCTTGTCACTGGTCTGCTCTAATAATAATAACGTGGTTTGCTCTTGAGTGCCTTTCATAACTCTCCTGTTAGTCAGAGCAGGAATGTCATGCAGCCCCTTTAAACTCCTTTCTGGTGACATTTATTGAAATATGAAGCCTGTAAATGTGGGTTATGTCACTGTGAGGCGTTCAAGTGCCTCACAACATCAAAAACAAAGTGTAATTTGTGCTAATTTTAGCTTTTGTTATGTAGGTTTTGTCAGGATGGAAACATGATAGTTAGCGGTTTGTGCTGAATGCTTCCAAAACATCATCTCATAAACTTTGTAGTCACAGCTGTCATATTTATGGATTTTAAAGGAACAGTTCACCCAAAATGATTATTCAGTTATCACGTACTCATCCGAGAAAGCCAGAAGATCTGTTCTCTGTATGGAGACATTTTATTTTTTGTCTTCTGTGTTAAAAAAAAAACCCAGAAATCTTTGACGACACTCTGGTACATTTTCAGGCCGATTTGTGGCGACAACACTGAACATTTTTGCTGAGATGTCGGGGCTTTTCCAGACGTGTTTTTCACAGACAAAACCACATTTTATTGATAAGATGTCAGAGACGTTTCCAGCTGCGTTCGTGGCGACTAAACTGGATATTTTTGATGAGATTGTTGGGTCGTTTGTCAACCTTTTTCTGGAGCTTCACAGCAAAGTAGATTTGCTCTCCTTAAACAAGTGAAGTAGCTGTGGACTAGTTCTACAACAGAAACCAGAAATCTTTCTGGGACATTTTCAGGCCTGTTTGTGGTGATGGAAGTGAATATTTTTGCTGCGATGCTTGAACTTTCCAGCCATATTTTTGGTGATAAAACCACTTTGAAAAGATGTTATTTACGCTGTCGACGTGTGATTGAGCCGGTGCGCCTGCTTCAGACGGGTGACAGCGATTTGAATATGGCTTTTCTCACCTCTTCTGGTTTCTTTTAGGCATCTTCCCCATGTTAGACTTGTCACATCATATACTTCTGACAGTGTAAACAGGCTGACAGACCTGTGAAAGCAGTCAATCCACACAGTTTGACCTAAATACTCTGTAACACACACTGTTGACAACACCCTGACTGTGGATTTACCTCCTGCGAGAATTACAGAGTAATAATAAATACAGAGTAGATATTTATTTCCAGCCACACCCGTTTCATACAGACAAGATTTATTCTGTGTTTAAGTAAACCAGCTTAATGTTTGCTTGGCTAAGTGCCTGCTTCTACTTGAGTCTTTAGTCGGTTTTGGAGAGAGAGAGAGGGATTATAAACCGCAGGATTAAAGGGAGAGAGTGCCAGCACGCTTTTTTTTTTTTTTTTAGAGGACGAAAAAGAAAATCTGTGTCGGCTGGCGGCTGGTGATAGCTCGACTGAAAGCTGCCCGTGTGGGAAGTCTGTTAACAAAAAGAAAAGGAGCCAGAGAGAGGGTGTGTGTGTGTGTGTGTGTGTGTGTGTGTGTGTGTGTGTGTGTGTGTGTGTGTGTGTGTGTGTGTGTGTGTGTGTGTGTGTGTGTTGTTTATGTCAAAGCGAGTGCATGCCTGCATAATTCTGCTCTGCATTCATGTGTGTGTTAATGCATACTGGAGCTTTGTGTTTGTGTGGGATCGCAGCACAGTCGTCAGAATAAAATGTTTTACATTTCTGCAAACCACGGGGTAAACGCAGATTTGTACATGTCATACATATTATATTAACATTCCTGCAGTCTGTGTCACATCATATGAATATTGCATCTTTATGAGCCGCCTCGCTTGTGGAGAAGTTGAGTGGATGGTCGCGTGTCAGCGTGAAACCGTTGGATGTTTTTAACAAGACGTCAGGACATATTTCAGCCGTGTTGTAGCAACAGAACCGGGTATGTAAACGCCAAAACATGATCTTTTTTCTTACCATAACAAACTGGGTTTTGTGCCTAAACCTAACCAGTCCATAATCACAGAGTAGTAACAACATAACGTTGAAAATTGAACATCAAGAAGTGTAAAGTTGCAACATATATGTGCTTTGCTTCGTAGCAAGTACATAAACTTTAACTCAAGTATTATTCAAATGGGAGACTTTTCGCTTTTACCAAAGGAAGATTTCAACATGATACTTTTACTCAAGTGTGACGTTTCGGTTCTGGTCGGGGATCTAATAAGAAATATTCTGCTGCAATCAGTTCTGATCCATTCACAGACTTTCCTTAACAGGAAATTGTGATTTTCTTTTTCAAAATAAAATGTATCTACCAATATTTTTAAACAGCCAGTTGTTTCAGTCACTTGTTTATGATTCCAGCTCCTCAAACGTGACGATTTGTTTCTTTCCTTTGTTGTTTCTGATGGTAAATTAAATATCTTTGGACTTTTGGACTGTTGATTGACACAGGAAGACGTTTGGTGATGTCACCTCGGGGCTCTGGGGAATTCTGAAGGGCATTTCTACCGTTGTTTTTTAGTTTTGATCTGTTGCAGCTGCAGTCTTGCAGTTGACTCATCACGCAAAGATCATTATTACTGTGTGGTCCTTGTTTCAGTGGAGAGGGAAAACTGCACCTGAATGTTTAACCTATAAAATGTGTGAAAACGGTGGAAAAGTCTCACAAATGTTCAGAACTCAAGGAGACTTCTTCACGTTGCTTCTTGTTGTCTGTACAATCTAATAAAACAGAAAAATCTGCAAGTCTTGCTGGATAAATGACTTAAATTATTGATTTATTACTAATATTTCATTTTTTTCGGAGCAGTTATGTCAGAACTGGAGAATAAATGTAATGATTCTTGATGAAAAAGATGTTCCACTCTTCTCTCGACCGGCTTCAATAAGAGTTTGATTTAGCTACTGGTGATCTGATTGGTTTAAGTTAGCCCGCCATAACCGGTGATGGACAGATGGTTCGTCCAATCACTTGCCAAGTTTGTTTTGAAAGCGTGAGTCCTTCTCCAAGCGGTTTCTGGCGGCGCCTGTCCAGATGCTTCTTTATAAGAAACCATGTGGCGCGTCGGGTTTATTAATCTGCAGCCTGACGTCAGATTCTGGATCAGAAACAAGCAAAGACGTTACTGACACTGACTGCTTACGGATTTGATCATTGGAGATGCAAGATGGTGATGATGATACTGTGTGTGGCAGAAGCATGAGGCCTGTTAGCGACTTCCTCTTTACACGCTGTAAAGGAAGCGCTGCCGACCACAGAGAGGGGACAGGTTGTGTCACCGCGTTCAGCTCTGAGGAGGACGTTCATTCTATGAGAGAATTCGATACGCGTTCTATTACAATGCTTCTGTGTGTGAGACTGTGTATATATATTTGTTGCACTTGAATAAGAGAAATCGTGACACATTAAATAGACCAGATGTCTTTAAATAGACAAATGTCCTTGAACACGAGGATGAGCAGGGAGGATCAAAGTCTGATGTATTATAGAGAGATGGGAATAAATATTTGTATTTGTAGGCACGGTGATATCAAACACAGTAGACCTGTATCTTCTTTAATGACATGATAATTATCTTATAGGCTCGGCTGTATTAAACACACAGAGCTTATGTCAACATGTTCATGTTGGTGCGGACGGAGAAACGACAATAAACGCTTCACGTCAGTCGGTAACGCAGATTGTAAAGTGTTACATGACATAACTGTAGTAATATATTACTGAAATACTATTAGTGACATGTTATATTACTCTGTTACCTCTAAAAGTAATATATTACTGAAACACGTTATCACAACCCTCGGTCTTATTACTTCTGGGAACACTGTTGGAAGTGTTGGTGACGTTAACGCCGACAGCTGTTGTTTTAAAACTCTACGTGTTGATGTTATTTTGTCCCGTGCTGTCGGCTCCCTCGCACACTGAATGACTTTATCATCAACACGCAGCCAAAATAACCAGAAGAGCCGAGCAGCAGCATTATTTTAATGATCACTGATAACAGATTTAAGGTCACAGGAACTGACAGCCGTGTGTGTTCAGTATCGTATCACGAGTTCACCTATTCTGTTTCATTTGTGTGAGGAAGGTTTGCGTTGTATCGCAGGTTCTTATCCAGACTGAATTTAAATGTCAGTCGTATCTCACGCTGCTGCTGCTGAATGCTGAAGTCAGTCATGAAGTCGTGCTGTTAACGGGCCGATACGTTGGTTTCTTCGCTGGGAGGAAGTGGGTTTTCTTGTTGTTGCACATCCTCTACCTGTCAGAAACGCTCTGCGTGCTGTACGTACATCTTGACTGTGCATTATCTCCACTGAGCCGCATCACACAGTTCAATAAAATTCATTCAAGTCGCGACTCTGTCTGGAGGATTATATTTTGAGGATGATCGATGGCTGCCTGGATTGTGTTCGATGGCAAAATGATCTAAATTTACATTTCTGTTGGTAGGTAGGATGCTGCATGCAACACTGGAGTATGATAATTATAACAAATTATGAAGTTGTGACATTTAATATCCACAGTATCATAATATCCTGCAGATAGACCTTCAGCAGGTCCTGCTGCAGTCATTTTACGCTCTGATGTGTCCAGATAAACTCTGTACGGGAGCTTGTTTGTGTCTGGTTTCAGGTTAAACTGCGTCTTGGTTGTGTTTTGTAAATACTGGTGTCTCGTGTGTGTCAGGAGGCGGGAGGATGTCTGTGGAGGTGGACGCGTTGCTGCAGGAGGCGAAGGAAAGCATCGAGGCGGCCCAGAACTACCGCAGTGAGCTGCAGCAGCGCCTGCATGGCCTCAACCAGGCGCGCAAACAGGTACCTCCATCTGTTCACACCTCCTATACACATTTCACACACACTTTTTCTTGCCTGACCGCCATCTTTGTCCGTTTGACACCCTCACACACTCTCTCTATTTGGACTAAACTCACCCGGACTCTGACCCAGCTGAATCCCAGGAGAGTTTATATATTCCCTCCGTCTCTCTTTGCTATCTCTTCCTTCCTCCTGCTGTCTAGATTGACCCTTCCAGCTGCTCACAGTAAACAATGCTGCTATTTCCTGTTTCGCTGGACGGACAGAAAGCTTCAGACGGGAGAAATTCAGACTTCCAGCTCAGATGTTTAACCTCGACCACTTCACCGACACATGACGCTGTCTGAACATTAACTGTGCTGAAATCTGTCCAGACAACTCATGCTAACTTTGACACATTTTGGTCAGCGACAGGAAGTTTTGAGGTTTGATTCTCTACGTTATTGTTATTCACTTGTTCCAACGTGCGAGCAGATTAAGCGGTACAGTTGTGGTGAAGTCGGTCGGTCTGTTGGTTTATTAGCACAACACACTGTGTGAAACATCCCGACCGCTGCTGAATGGATCGGTGATGCACGTGATGCTCGATGATACGCAACTGTGGGATGTTTGGAACGTGTGTGTCAACATGCTGACTGTTAGCAGACCTCTTCAACTGACCACATGCAACCCTTTAATAACCTCATTCTGGCCTTTTAATTATTTAGTTAGTGGAATAATTGGCCGAGGGAATTAAGAGAATCAAACTGACAACTTACCTTTAAGTCGGGATGCACGATATATATCATCATAATGAAATTATAGCCGATAAATCAAACCGATAATATGAAACCAAATTGACTTAACAAGTGCAGCATTTACACACAATATGCACCTTTTTAAAGTTGGTTTGCCAGCCGCCAATAAACACAGAGAAGAAGAACAACATAACGTATCTTATTAGAGCTAAGAAAAATACACCATCCAGTTATATCTGAGCCTTTTTTACCCTCAGTGCTGCATAAACTTCAGGTTATGAACTTATTTTTATTATTATTGGAACTGTTATCAACTGAAAAAAGTCCATATTGTGAATCCTTTCTGTTTTTGGAAGCTGAGGTAATTCAACTTGCCTCTGAGATGAAGTAAGAGAAGCAGAGAAGGCTGTACACATCAGACATACTGTAGGGAACGTAAAAGTCCCTTGGCACTTCACTTTTTTAAGATTTGACCCTTCAAAAAAAGAAGTTGAACAGGCTGCTCTTCAGTATGTGGTATGCTGACTCAACTCAGCGTAAAGCTGAAGACCGACAAAGCCTGAGTTCAGCCTGATGAGTCCTGTTGAGTCTTGAGTCTCCATTTCTGACATCCAGATGTTTTTATATTTGTATGCAGGCATTTTGTGTTCAATGTGGTTTCGCCTGGAGGCCGAATGAAGCTACATGCATGAAGTGTTTTTCCACTTGAAGACTTTTACTCTAGAGGAGATTGTTTATGGAGAGTTGTTGCATCTTTAGTTGAGATCTCGTTTCAAGTGACTAATAATTAAAGAAAAGCTTTATCACATCGCTGCAGCACGAGCAAACCTGACTCCACATTTCCGAGCCCCTCGTGGGCTTCTGTCGCACGTACCGCGACATGTTCACTGTCATCACGTCAAATCTGAAGAATGCGTTTGTCTAGATGTATTCTGATGTGGTTGAATATCATTTCTAGCCAACGCGATTCGTGAAGGCCGAGCATTTGGATGCAGCCAGAAACATATTGTCTTTAAAATAACAAAGTTTTAAACTAAACTAAAGATTCTGCAGAAGCCCGGCCGCGTCATCAGCTACACTTCTGTCCCAGCTTATTAAATATGCATTAATATTCAGTTTATCCAGAAACATTTCTGTTGTTGCGTCACTGACAGACGCCTTTTAAACCTCAGTGCTTCAGACTTTTCATCCACAACATTCAGCTGTGGCCTGAATGTAAGATTCTTCTCATGTAACTCCATCCGAAATTAATTTATAGCTTAATTGTCTGGAGACCCCTCGACCACATTTTTGGATCCACTGCTTAAACCACTGAACTGGTCCCAGACCAGTTTCCACGGTGGTGATAAAGTCTTTGTTGTTTGTTTGCTGCGAGAGGATCCAGAAAGAGAGAGAGCGTAAATATCAAAAGTGAAAAGATGAATTAGTCATAACTTGGTCATCGTCTCTTCCTCGCAGACGAATTCACTGCTGAGTCACGACCAGCAGACTCCGCTGTCAAACACATACTTTACAAATCAACTTCAACAGTTAGATTGATGTAAAAACAAATTTGAATAAAGGTTTTATTCTCTGGTTTCTGTTGGTCAGATCGGTCTTTCAGCTTTCTCTGCTACTTGTGGGTTTTGTCAGCGGTTGATTTTCTGGATTTATTTCGAGAGTTGTATCAGAATAAAGCTGCGACTGTTTTATCTGTACGTGAAACTTTATCCAGCAGCTGATCCGACGGTGATAAAATCCTCCAGTCGGCCTCTCTGAAGCTCACGTTAACAAAGTTTATCTAGTTTGTTTAATTCGCACAAAAACTGAAGCATAAATGTGAAAAGTGTAATTTCTTCTCAGGTACAAAACTACAAAATGTCGCCTTTACAAGTATTTGATGGTGCTGTCCTACTTTAACAATCTGCAGCCTCTAAAATCGACTATTTATTGATATTGTAAAGAGATTAGATTCTCTAAATTAGGCCGAAAGTCTCTCACACACACACAAACAATGTTTTGTGTTTGTGTGTCTGACACCGCCTCCACCCAATCCCAGCTGCTCCATCGCACATTATCTTGGATCTAGTGTGTGATGGTGCTTCTTTCCCACAGTGAGGAAGGCTCGCCGGCAGATTAAAGGCATCTAGGAAGCATTACACACACACGCACACACACACACGCACACACACACGCACACACACGCGTGGAGGAGATACTAAATGTGTGTTTTTGGAAACTCAGACAATGCTATCACTGCAGCATCTCGTCCCTGTAACAGGAGTCGTCCAAACATTTATGAAACCTCTTTGTCTGCGTCTGTTTGGCCTGATCTCAGATCAGCTCCTCCCTGTTCGCTCATATTTTTAGTCTGACTTGTGATTTTTTTCCCCGACGCCCAAAATATTGATCATCATCGGTCGTCTGTGTCGCGCTGATAGTCGCCAGGAAGTGATGTGTCACCTCCAGAGGAAAAATGTCCAGTGTGTATCCTGGCAAATGCTCTGTGTGTGTGTGTGTGTGTGTGTGTGTGTGTGTGTTTCCATTCTCATCATCATACTGTCCATGTTTTATCAGTGCAGCAGCCGTCAATCAGCTTCCGTTTCCTGCTATCTCTCCATCACTCTCTTTGTATACTCATTGTGAAATGCTGGGACCTGAGTGTGTGTGTGTGTGTGAGTGTGTGTGTGCATGAGTGTGTGTGTGTATGAGTGTGTGTGTGTGCATATAAAAGTGTGTTCTATAAAGAGGAACTGAAACAAGAACCCAAACGCTGATGACAAACCAGCGAGCTTCCTGACGAGCTGCTCTGAGGGCAGTTTGTGCTCGTACTCTGTTGTATTGGGTTAGTCGGTTAGTAACAGTAGTAATAGTAGAAGAAGAATTACAGAACTCGTGTATCACAACCTGATATATCTTTCTTAGTCTGTGCCATAAAACTGCATCGCCCGAAAATCTGTTTGTGAGTCGTTTTTAAAGATTAACATCCTCAGAAGGAACCGAGCCATCGACAGGAACTGATCTAGTCTTTGAGTTATTAATATCACCAGACTCCCTTAACAGATCGCACAATTTTGAGAGTTTTTGCTTGAGGACAAACTTAAAAAACATTTTTTGAAACGGCTACAACTGATTCTAAATCATTGGTTCCTTCTTGTAAATTCGGCATTAAATACAAAACATGAAGTTGTTTGTTTCCTTGTAAAAAGTGCTGAAGTCTTACATGCCAACAGCTGTTTGAACACACTGGTTACACTGATTTCCCCATTTGCGCTCATTTTATGAACAAAGATGACATTTTATTGATGCTAAGCATGTCACATTTTACAAAGACACTAAACAGTAACCAATATAGGCTGTCTTGGAGAGAATTAACCAGACTCCCTTTAAAAAACTCTCAATTTAGTGAGTTGTTGAGTTAGGAGAAACTTTATGAACATTGTGAAACGCTTTCTTTGACAAATTCTTAATGACTTGAGCTTTCTTGTTAATTCGGCAAATGTTCTACACAAACCAACTTAACTATAACCTGTCCAGTAGTTTAACCTTCTTCCCTTTTCTCTGTGCTCTTCAGGTGCGTGGCAGCTCGGGTCAGGCCCGCGAGGCTCTCCGGCGGCACTTCGCGGAGCTGCAGGCGGCAGCAAGTCGGTTGCTGACGGAGCGATTGACGTCTCTGCTGGCCGAGGTCGACACCATCGAGGCGGACAGCGTCAAACCGCTCGATGACTGCCAGAGTCTCATCGAGCACGGGGTGGGCCAGGCCGACGAGCTGCTGAGAGAGGGTCGGTTCATACCTCCATCTGTAATCTGACTAAACACTCAATTGATTAAGAAATGTCCTGCATGTATTGAATCTCATGTCCTCTGTCTCTGTGTGTCTCAGGGGAAGCAGCTCTGCGTTGTGGTCTCGGGGAGAAAGAGGACAAGCTGGGCAGTTTCACCAAGAAGGCCATGCACATCCAGCTGGACAGGTAGGACGGAGACGCTCGGTGCGACTGCAGGTGTTTCCATCCAGCGAGCAGAAACACAAATTATCTGATAAATGTCAAACATTTGTTGGTTCCAGCTTCTTAAACGTGAAGATTTGCTGCTTTTCATTGAACATTACTCACACTTTTTGCCAGTTTATAGACGTATCGCTGGCTGAAACTGTCCTGTACATTAATCTGCTGCTTTGTGGTGTTTTGTTTAAACAGCCTGAAATGTTTTCTAACCGGTTCTGTGTGTTTTCCAGTCTTCCGGAGGTACCAGCGTTGGTGGACGTGCCAAGTGTTTCGGCCCAGCTGGACGACTCCCTGCTGGGCCTCCTGAGGGAGCGAGTGTCGCGCCACGGCTCCGTCTCCTCACACCCGCCCGTCCAGATCGAAGAGCTGCAGGAGAGACCGGGCGGCATCCTGGTCCGCTGGTGTAAGGTCAGAACAGGGAGAGTGGAATAAAACAACCGACTCACGTGTGTTAAACATGTTAAACACCTGTGTTGTTGGTCTGTGTGCGTCAGGTGGATGAGGACTACGCAGCGGCAGATTACCGGCTGCAGTTCCGGCGGTCTGGCAGCGGGGGGAGCCAGTACGAGGACGCCTACATTGGTCGGGACTGCGAGTTCCTGGTTCTCCACCTGGACCCTCACACGGATTATCTGTTCAGGGTCTGCGCCCGCGGGGAGGGTCGCACCGAGTGGAGCCCCTGGAGCGTCCCGCAGACGGGATACACCACCCTCGCACCGCACGGTGGGTGGAGCTGTTGGCTGCAGTCGATCACCAATTATTTTGATCACAGATTAATTGTTTGCAGCAATTTCCAGCTTTTTTAATGTGAATATTGTCTGGTTTCTTTCCTCTGAGACAGAAAATATCTTTGGAATACAATGAAAGTGAAATACATGTGGTTTGCATTGCTCACAGCTTTGAATAATTCCACTGCAGCATGAATTCATTAACGCACAAACACATGAATGTTTTAACACACCAGAATAATAAAAGTGACGGATGTAGAAGAATGTTTTCTGAACTTTAAACCGAATGGAAACGCCCGTCTGAGGCGTGTTTGCACGTCAGTTCCTCACTGTCGATACTCCCAAAAAACACTTTTATCCCTTTATCCCCTGGATTGACCCATCCCAGCCACTGTACCTGAATTATTACAGGGAGTTCCCGACTGTTATATAAAGTAGGTGCGGCAGCCGAGCCATTTTGTGCCCCACCTAAGCCGAACTTAACAAAACTAAATGACTTTTCTCAGGTCCAATGATCCTCAGTGGATGAGCAAGATGTCTTATTAATGATAATAATGTTTATTTATTATCTGCTTTAGCTTTCCCAACTTTTGTCGACAGTTCAGGTCATTATAATGTTCTAAAATGATGTGAAGTTGCATGTTTTTCATTGAAATAACCTAAAACATCTTTGGCACAAGCTCAAGCACACACACAGTTTTGTTGCTTTTTTGTGACCAGTTTTAATGTCTTTCTCCGACTCATTCTTTCGCAGAGCCTTTTAAAAAAATTCAAACAGTAATCCCTCCCTGACTCGACATTTGTTATGTTTGTGTGTATGTGTGTGTGTGTGTGTGTGTGGTCTCATCCTGCAGAGTGGTGTCCGGGCACGGAGGGCTACATCCTGAGCAGCAGGAGGAACATCGCTCTGCGTAACGACTCCTCCCAGTCGCGCTGCCCCGTCCTTTACTCCAACGCACCCACGTACTTCTGTGGCCAGACGCTGACCTTCAAGTACGATCACACACCAACAAACTGTCCGATTTCTCCCTGCAGACTGATTTAATGAATGTTAACGTGGCAATGTCGACTAATCTCTGTCCCGGTTGATTTGGCGACACCTGATGGTAAACTACGATAGTAAAAACAAACTGTCATCATCTTAATAAAGAAGTCGGACAATAATGAACCTTTATCCATCGTTCTGAGAGCAACTGTGATCTGATTTATGAGTCTAAGATCAGAAGGACACTGAGGTCGTTACCTGGCTGAGACGTTAGAGGTGTGCAGCCTCAGCGTCTCCTGCTCGTTCCATCACTCCCAGAAACTGTTTGAAACTGTATTTATAATGTTTAAATACTGTGTAAAAATGTTTAAACTTCTCTGACATATTGTCAAACTGATCTGCTGTCAACAAAAGCTGAAAACGACGTTGTTATTTTCTCTGTAGACGCTTTTACAAAACAAATCCAGCAGATAAATATTGTAAAACTTCACCATATTCAGCCACAGACATTCATGTCTATGAAGATCTCTGAGATTATTACTTCATGTATTTTTATAGCTATAGATCTGTTATTGGCCTGAATCCTGATGTAAATTATTTGTGAACGTATCTAACTAATGTTTTTGTCTCATATTTGGTGTTTAGGATTTCTGCGACGAGTCAGATGGATCGCAGAGACAGTCTGGGTGTGTGTGTGGACAGCCAGAGGGGGGCGGAGTCACTTCAGAGAGACCAGGCCGTCTGCATTTCCACCAACGGTACACCGACGCAAACGACGTCATTTTTGTGTCTCTATTGTCGTGACAGCAGCCGACCCGTAACAAGCGCCTCTCCTCCTGAAATCGATGCTGAACGACAACTTCTGTAGCTTCTAACTGAATCTCTTTAGATTTTCGCGTCATCTTTCTTCTTTCAAACATCCGCTGTGTTTTACCGTTCCATCGTGTTCACTTTCAGCTGTCGTGTTTAGTTACTGCTGCTGAAAACACGTTTCCTGTAACGCTGTCTTCGTTGGCGGTGACTCTTCGATAGTCCTGCAGGGGATCGAGACGAGCCTGTCGTTGGTTTAACACACCTTTAAGCAGGTAGTCCAGCTGTGGAGGAAACGCAAATCCCTGCAACGCAAAGTCAGACCGAGTAGAGTCCGGCTGGCAGATGTGATGGAAAAACAGCCACAGAGCCCCGACACATCGAACTAAAATCAAAGAACTAGCTGAATCGCCTGAAATTGGCCGCGTCTTGGCCAAAAAGCTGCACTTGAACTTGGAGGCCAGCTGTGCGTTCTGCGCCTGTGTGAGAGGAAATAACTCTGTCAGTGTTCATCATTCAAGAAAGGAGAATATAAAAACTGTTGTTATGATCGATTGAGAGTTTTAAAAGTGATTGTAATGAATTGATCCGAGTGGTTTTCACCCTAAACGGATGTTGTGGTTGTGTTTGGATGTGCAGGTGCCGTGTTCGTCAACGGCAAAGAGATGACCAACCAGCTTCCCGCCATCATGCTGGGCTCCGCCGTCACCTTCGACATGGAGGTGGTGAACCTGTTCCCCATCAGCAACAACAACCTGAGCGAGGGCGGCAACTTCAAGCTGCGGGTGACCATCGGCTCGGGGAACCGGGAGGTGGTGTTCGACTGGCTGGTGGACCAGGCGGTGGACTGCCTCTTCTTCGGCTGCTCCTTCGTCCACTCCGGCTGGAAGGTGCTCGTGTATTAAAAGCTCCATCGTGAAGACGGATCACTAAGAGCTCGTCACACCAGCTCCGTTATCTCCTCTTCTGTTTGTGGCGTCTTCCTGTCGCAGCTGAGCGACCGACAGGCCGACACGTCTGGACAAAAAAGGAAAAATCTGTCATTTCTCCCCAGAATTTCTTCGGCAATCGTCAACTTCCAGATAACGTTTTTGTTTTTCTGCATCAGCAACTGCGAAATATTCGTCTGTAACTCTTCAAAGTCACCTGTGTAATCTGGAAAACCTGGAATTCTGTCTTGGAGTTTTCCAGACATCAGAAACTTTCTGAGAAATGGGATAAAATTATCCGACATTAGAACTAAAGTGTAGTTAAACGCAGCAGACGGAGAAGACGTCGTTCTCGTTTGGAAAACAGATATTTCTGTAGCAGGAAAGTTTTTTTGAGGATTACAGACAAATCTTTATAAACGCAGCAGATCTGACCTCAGATCTGCTGCGTTTATCAGTTTAGATTCTGCTGCTTTGGCTCGAGCGTTGCAGATTCAGCGCGTTTACACACATTTAAAATACGCAGAGCATCATCGTCGCGTGTTTCTTCTGTTAAAACTTTATTAAATTATCTCACTGTTTGTCCATCGACACAAACACAAGAAAAAAAACCTCCTCAACGATTTTTCTCTGAGCTGATTATTATTTTCTCGGGTGCTGGTGAACGTGCCGGCTGTCTGGGAGGAAATGTGATCGCTCCAGATTTGATTCCAGACGTTAAATAAAGTCCTGTCAGTTTGGACCAACAGTCTCAGAAACTGAACCATCCAACAACGATCCGGCTCTTCTTCAGGCTTCACGGAGCCACGCTGGAGCTTCTGGGCTTTTTAGTTTGATTCTCGGGCCGTCTGACGAGGTCGGCTGGTTGTTTACAGCTTTTTTTAAATTGTTTTTTTTAAACTTGGCTGTTTTATCTATGCATCGTCTTAATTTAGCCGTAGCGACGAGCCTCTCGGAGGCCACACAATAATAGATGGGTTGCGTTTCTTCGGCAGCAGCAGGAGTAGAAGATGTTACAATCTGCTGCTGCTGATCTTTAGTACTTTTTTTTTTATTATCTTAATGAAAACGTCACTGTGAAAGTCGCACGTCCTCGTGTATTCTTCCATGCCTTCTAGACTTGTTCATTTTAAAGGGACAGTTCACCAAAAACACAAACCAGTCTGAGTGTGTTTGTCTGTCTGAGTTTTGGGGGTGAATTCAGAGGATTTGGAGCTCAGTTGATAATCTGAGGCAACAAAAGAAACGCAGAAAAATGGCACAAAGATCTGATTGTGTCTGCGTTGAAGGGGAGCGTGTGTGCTTTGGTTCCTCTTAGTTTTCCTGATGTGTTTTGTTTTTACAGCTTCGTACTATTGGAAATACTCGGCGCCTCGGCTGCAGCTCAGCTTTTTCTGATTTAGATTGAACTAAAGTGACTTCAGTTTGTCATTCGTCATCTCAGCATAAAGAGTTTTATTGCAATCGCTCCTTTTTAAGGACATTTTTAAATATTATAACCCAGATCTGCGCTGAGAGGAGCGTTTATTGTGAGCTCGAGGATTCAGTTGAAAGTTATTTTCTCTTAATGTCAAACTAAACTTTTGAGAAAACTGAAGCTGTTTTCTGTCTCAGCGAAGAAACGTTCAGTCATTTTTAAACATCTTGTTGTTGTAAAGAGATTCTGATCCGATCCGATGACACACGGCTGAATGTCGCCTCTAAACTAATCAAACTGTTACTTTTCATTATTTTACTTTTTGCCTCGACAATCCGAACAGTATTTACAGACCCTGGTGTTGTTTCAGTGGGAGGATGCTGGTTATTGATAATCTGTTTACAGTCTGACTCAGTTCTGCTGTTCACGCTGTTTAATGAGAGTGAGCTGACTTCTTCTTCTGTGGTGGTGCAGATACAAAGATATATCGGCGTCTTTGGTGTTAAACTAATATTGAGGATTCAGGGTGTCAACTAACGATTACTGTCATTAATCAGTTAATCTGCTGATTAGTTTCATTGATTAGTTCCGATGATAAAACGTCAAGAGATTCTGACAGATGCTCGTCACAATTTCAGGAGCCAAAAGTCCGAATGTTTGATGTTTTCACCTGAACGTTTATTTAAACGATTCATCAGTCATTAAAATAATTGTCGCAGCTCCGACAACAACTAATCACTGTATTAATTATCTTTTAAATCGACTTATCACACCTATAAACTCGTCCTCAGCTGACTCTTCGTTTCAGCTGTATTGAGGATTTCCACCATATTTATGTGATTTTCAGGAATGTATTTGTCTGCTGTCCATTTGATCCTGTATTGTTTTGACCCGTCTGTCGGAGTGAAGCCTTCAACAGCGACGACGTCTCAGCATTTCTTCTGATTCACTCGCGGTGGAGTGATGTGACACATTCACTACCGCTGACTTGTTACATTTCAATGATACGGGAGAAACTTTTCTGTTTGGGCGCAGCTCAAGTTCAACCTCTTCTAACACGTTCTTCAGAGATGTTTCCTTGTTTTCCGGCTGATCTGACGTCAGTGTTATGTCTTTGTGGAGGACAGTGGCACTCTGGGTGCGTCCAGATGATGGTACAGATTTCCTGAAACCAGTGAACACAACCTCAGTTTATCTTCCTCCTGCCTGAAGGAGAGAAACCTGCAGCTGAGACACACCGAGGTGTGTTGGACAGTCAACACAGTGACACCTGCTGGTCAAACATTTGCATTGAACTGTTCTCACTGCTGTCATCCTTCGTGTTTTGTTCAATAAAGGTCACATCATGTAAACTGAACACTTCTCCACCGAGTTATTGACTAAAAGAGGCTCAGCTGAAAAAGTTCAGCAACCGCAGGCTGACGAGACGAGGATTTCTTTTTCTATCCCCCCAAAAATGTTCTGAATATGAACTGATTTACACAAAAAGCTTCAACTAACACTCTCGTCTGGTCGTGATGTCACAAACCTTTTATCATAGTGTCGTTTGTGGTTCACTGACGCTGGATCAGATGTAATTTGAGTGAAAGCAACAGACCACATCCTGTTTTAATAGTACAAAATTGTTCTTTTAATAGAAAACCATTTTTACTCCACATAAATGTTCACAACGTTACGCTGGTTTGTTAACATACATTGTTGAAGAAAAAGTCTTGTTTTCTTGACATGGCTCCTCCCATCCTGTGCAAAATGCTGCTGGTCTCGTGTGAATGAACAAAGAAAACAAGAAAAACCTGCAGTGGACTCAGAAACCAGATCTGTGCGTGCTGGTTTGGATCAGCATCACACTTCTGACTGATGTAAAGCTTTTCACGAGCAGAGTCACAAACACATCTGAATAATTGTCACCAAACCTCTAAAACATTTGTTTTTTCTTCATTTCGAGGAAGTGATTTTCAGGTTTCTGTTCTTTTTTTTCATTTTTAAAAACAAGAAGTTTTCACAGGAGACGAGAAACAAGAGCGGAGAAATCTGCAGAAACTGTGTCCCCCCCTTTGGTCTGTAAACTAAGAAACTACTAAACCTGCCGGGTGGCTGTCAGGTCTCCAAACAATCAGAACTCCAACGCTAATTTATTACACATATATTCAGTCTTATGTACATAACGGCAGGTGCAGCCACAGGGGAAAAATATAGACTAAACCAGCTGGAATATGATGCTTCAGTGTAGTTGGTGGTGGATTTAGCTGAAGGTGGGCTGCGACTGGTCATTCTCTTTAATTACATTTTGTCAATTAATGATTAAAGTTGATAAATTGGGGAAAATTCAGACGAGCAGTTCCCGGAGCCCTCGCGTCAGACTGAAAGGATTCAGCTCATAAAAGAGACACAAAAGCAGCAAATTCACAAACTGGAACGAGCACCTGATGCAACAGTTCTGTAACGGTTTGAGTTTAAAAGAGGCTTCGTGAGGACTGAACCTGCGTGTTCCGCCAAAATCAGACCAACGACCGGCTCGGACACGCTTCTCTGCTCTGCTGTGAATCGTGGATTTCAAAAAGAAGGAGGAATACAACGAGTGTGTTTAAAGAACCAACACCACATCTTGTGAAGGCGTTTGTGAGCGCTGGCAGTAGAGGTGGTCGCTGTGAGGAAGGAGAGGAAGGAGCCGAGATGAATCCGAGTGATCACCGAGTGTTTCTGAGGAGTAAAAAGACGTAGCACCAGCAGTAGAAACTGCACTGGAAGTGAGTGTGGAGGCACAGAAAGTGTCCCGGGTGAATCCTCCTGATTTGTCTGCGTGTGTAAACATCTGACATGAGCCCTCGAAGGACTCAAGTCCTTACAAAAAATGAATAATATAATAAATATCATTATATACTGGTGATCAGATGGAGAGTGTAAGAGTGTGAAGCTGCAGCAGCTTCAGTTCAGACCTTATCAGACTCGTGTGGAAGGTCACTGATTGGCTCTTCACACGGAGGAAGACAGAAGACACGATCACAGTTTGTTAACTGAACTGCAGAGCAAGCACGAAACGATCAGATCTCACTTCCTTTCTCTGTATGCAAATAAACACGTATACATCTGGTACAAACACAAAGAAAGAACTTCATGTAGAACATCTGCCGAATTCACGAGAAGCTCCAAATAGTTGAGAACTTGTCAGACGGTGTTGCACAAAGTTTCTATCGTTTCTCTGAACTCAACAACTCACTAAATTGAGCGTTCTTTTAAGGGAGTCTGGTGAATTTGTCAAGGTGACGGTCACGGCTGAGCTCTAAACGTGAACTGAATTCGTTTTGTGCTCGCTCCATAGTTTGGTTAATAAAGTTTTGGGTTGAACATGATGGGACGAGGGATGCAGGCGGGTGGCTGACTGAGAGCCAGAACCCTGTTACATCTACAGCGTCTGTCGGGTCACGTGACACAGAATAACAAGACAATAACGATGATTATCGGCTTCAAGTTCTCACTGTTCAAAGTAATGAAATGATGAACGCCTCTGAGGAATCTCTTCATTTTGTTTCTGAAAACATAGTCCCTGCAGTAACCTGTGTGTTTTTGAGCACCTGTTTGATTCTCCGTTTTGTTGAAACCACTCGTCCAGTTTGTGGATCTTCGTCTCGCTGATTGACAGTCAGTTTAAAACGGATCCATTGCTGGAGAGTTTCTGCTCCTGCTGCTGCTGCTGGTTCCCGTTCTCCTGAGAGCCGCTGCCAGTCTCGTCACTACAGGGTTTATACTCAGACGGATCGAGATCAGGATCAGGATCCGGCTCCGGCTGGGACTCCACGGCCGTCTCCCAGTCCTCCTCCTCCTCTTCCTCTTCCTCATCCTCCTCTCTGTCTCTCTGATTGGTCTGGCTCTGCGTGAGGCGGAGTCGGGCCATGGCCTGGTCGATGGTCTGAGTGGTGATCAGGTTGAAGTCGTGCATGCTGATCAGGTGCAGCAGGAAGTTGCGGAAGAGGTTGTGTTTGACGATGTGGGCGGCGTTGTGTTCGGCAAACAGCAGGCAGGCCTCGTTCATCTGGTTGTCCGCGATGAAGCTGGAAGGAGAGAAGAGTGTGTGAATTAAAACACATTTTCAGATTTCAGCTACAAACTGTAGAGTTTCTGCCTGTAAATCGTCTTTGAGTTACTTCAGTCTTCAGTTTCACTTCGCCAAAGTCGAAGGCAAACTAAATCAGACCTGATGAACTGATACTGAACCAGCGCTGCTTCATACACACCCGCGCTTCATGACGTGAAGGTTCCACAGCTTCATGATCTCCTTCTCGCCCTCGTTGACGTCGGTGAAATCCTCAATTTGCTGCAGTGAGAGCAGAGAAATCAGACTTTAGACAGAATCTAATCGCAGGAAATTCATCCTGACACGATCATCTAATCGTCCCGCTGTAAACCCACCTTGGCGGTCTTCTCTTTGAGCCAGTCGGGGTCCCTCTCATCCTCGCTGTCCACCTCCATCTCCTGCGGCCGGAGAGGCACGCAGCTGTCGCTGTGGAAGTAAAGGCGGTTGTGTCCGCTGATGTACGTCCTCTGCTGCTCCCGATCGCCGTCCTCAGACTCCAGAAACTCAGACAGACTCGCCTTCGTCCTCTTGGGTCTGGACAGAAAGAGTGGGCAGAGGGATAAGAAACGTTTATGTTTGAAGAAGATATCCAGGAACAGGAATTATTGGCACTCATCAGGAGTACCTGCAGGTGAGAATGTGTGTGACGGCGGTCCTCTTGACCGGGCCGTTCCTGCTGAAGGCGAAGCCCGGCTGGTTGTGGATGTCCTGCGGGTTTCCTGCATACGAACCATCGTAACTGTCGTTGATGGAGACCTCGATCTTGGCTCCTTTAGGATGAGGCTGCCAAGCATCACAAGAGGTACTCTGTTATTACTGCTGTGCTGTTTGTCATAGAATTATTTTAGAGTTTTGTTTCCATGTAAAGCACTTTGTACTCTCACCACGTAGTTGAAGATGAAGCGGGAGTGAGACAGTTTGAGGTGTTTGATCAGACTGTAGAGCTTCCTGCAGTTCAGCGTGCACCAGGGACAGTGCAGGTCGTCTCTGGCCTCCGTCTGCTGCCGCGTGTTGTTGTTGTACTGGAACTGGACGGAAGAACAAAGGAGAGCGAGCGTTAATGAAGCCAAACAGCACAGACGGAAACAGGATCATGCGTCGGGTTTGACCTCTGCAGAGAAAACAGCTCAGAGTTTCAGATGAGACTCACCTGGTAGAAGATCCGTAGCTTCTGTCGCGGCTCAGCTGAGATTTGTTCTCTTCTGGTTTGCATCTCATTACTTATGGATTCTTTAACAGCTGCAGCACGGACGAGAAAAACACCCTCAAAAACTGTTTTACCACCGACTGAATGATCAAACCTGCTGGGTGTTTGCTCACCCAGCGTGTGCGTGGCTCTCATGGTGCTGGGTCTGGGCTCCTGGTTGGTCTCAGAGTTGCGGGTGGCCAGAGGTTTGGCCACAGGTGCAGTGGAGCGATCGGACGAGTCAGTGGTCCAGCGCAGGGTGAACTGCAGGGTGGGGCCCTGAGAGAAAGTCTCAAACGGAGGCAGACACTGCAAAAAGAGAGCAGGTCGTCTCATTACAGCCGCTTAAAACTCATTTATTATCAGCATGACAAACAAACACAATCCCTACAGTTTCAGAGGCTGGAGAGGAAGCGAGTTTCACCCACGTTCAGTGTGACTGAGGGCTGTTCGTTCTGTTTTTAAAGACTCATGATTACTTGTTTGTCTTGGACATAAAGGCTGCCACATAAATACTATAATGCAATAACAGATAAGTGCAAGCATGAATGTAAATGAGGTCGTAAACACGTGTTATGCTGCAGTTCCCTACAGAACAGCACCACTGGAGGTCTGTTTACATCTCGGTTGTGTCGTCATTCATGGCTTTTCTGATGACTTCTGTTTTTACGTGTAACTTGACTCTGATGACTGAGTCCGTTCAGAACATTTCTGAGGAAACAAAACTCATCTTAAGCATGAAAAGAGGATTCAACTACCTGCTCGCTTCTGTCTACATTTCTACGAAGTTTCTACTTGATGTGGAGCCGTTAAGCTTCTCTCTCACACACCTTTCCGTCCAGGATGGTCTCCCAGGTCGCCCTCTTCTTATTAACGGGACACTCCTCCATCTCTTGCATAGACACCTCGTACTCCCCGTCCAGCAGCTGCAGACGTCTGCACACAAGCACACAGCACAGAGATTACGAGACCTTTTCCTGTGTGTGTCAGGAGGTGACAGTTTGTGTGTCAGATGGTGTGAACTTCACCTGTTTTTATCAAAGACTGTCATCTGAGCCACAAATGTGGTTTCTCCCTCCTCCCTGATAGAGGAGCTCCTCCTCTTCCTGTTTACCACTTCCTCTGTAAAATCTGCAACACATGACAACGTAACATGTAACCCTGCTCTACCACACAGTGCTGAGGAGGAGGAGGAGGCATCGAACTGGTCTTAACAACCTGATCAGTGACCACAACAAGCAAAACTCTTCAAGAAAAAGACGATATTAAAAGAAACAATCCTTTAAAAACACACACCTCTGCTGTGGTGATTCTCTCCGTTGGTCAGGCCGTTGATCTGTGTTCGGGGGTATCCGGGCCTCGACACTCTGAACAGCAGCGAGTAAGACTTGACCATGTGAGAGTTGCTGGGCTCGAACTCGCTGCTGGGGACCAGCAGGGAGGGGACGGAGCCCGGCTTGGCCTGGACTCCAGCGCCCGTGTCTGGGTTCAGAGGAACCAGCTTCTTCCCTGTGGGGACCTGCTTCACCGGACAGCTCACATCCTGGACAGAATGACAAGTCGTCTTAGGTCAATTTAGTGCAGAAGCCCCTTTAAAAAATGTTTAAATCTGCAGTGATGAGGTACCACATGATCATCTCACACACCTTCCTCTTCTTGTGACAGACTTTGACCAGCAGCACCTCCAGAGACACCGAGTTCTGCTCGTTCTCACAGTCCTGAGACGGCTTCCCTGAAATCACGACAACACAAACCAGGTAAAAATCACTTCCAGTAACAGTAGAAGGACTGTGATTAGATAAAAGTACGGCTGGCGAGACGGACAAACTTACCAGCTTTATGAAAGAAGCCAGTAAAGGTGAGCTGCAGGTTGGAGGCCAAACTGTGAAAAACAAACAGAACGTTTATCATTTACACCTTTGTGAAGCTAAAAGGATTGAAGTGAAGTAGGTGCACAAACTCGAGCATGCGGCCAAGAGTGTAAATAACATCTTTTCAAATCAGTGTGTGATCTCGGGGCTTGTGGAGACTTGGATCACAGAGCTGTATGGAGCCGTTTTCTGTTTTCTTTTTGTCCCCAGTGACTTCAGTTGTTTTGGAAAGTGCAGCAACAAATCTGTGTGGAAACGGTATTCACCTGTGAGTCTCCTGTTCGCCTCTCATCTTTTCCACTTTGAACAACAGATTGTCGACCTTGGAGCTTTTCCTGCACATGCAGACACACAGCAGGAGGTTAGCAACACAACACCACGATCAACACCAACCCACCACAGCACAACAACAGATCACTGCACAGAGGAAGAGGTTCTGATCAGTCAGATTAAATTCTTCCAAAGATAGATCCAGTCTGCTGACTCTCATCTGCTACATAACATCAAGTGTATTATAATCCTGCTGATTTAAAGCAAAAAACTAAACATAACATGAATTTCTTTAATTCTTTAGATTAAACTGTTCAGACTGGAACGGTTTGTCTTAACAGAAAACAAAAGTTAAGGCCGTCGTTAGAATTGGCAGTGACCTCTGAAACATAACACACAGTCTGTGAAGGCTGAGATGTTGTGAGGCATTTTACTTTAATCAGCACAGAATATATTACATTATAATATACCATTCAAATGCTTGGAACCATCTGTTCTATTAATGTTTTTCTTCACACCACATGTATAACTTACATCTAAAATTGTTTTGTCCCCAAAAGAAGAAGAATGTAATGATTCAAACTCCCTTTTAGTCGATGCCCCCACAGTGTTAAACAACAGAATACTGCTGTAACCTTTGATTTTAATTATTGACAAGTTATTATTGAACCATCTGCAGTCGAGCCTCGTCACGGCAGCCGCTGTTACACGGTGACCAGCATACACAGATTACATTTCTTCCCCCGTGTTCACCATCGTTTGTCCTTTTTAAATCACAACTGAAGTCGTCACTGCAGCAGCCCGCCTGCCAACCACTCAGTGTTCAGACTGAACGGCTTTAAACTGTGATTTGTCAGTTCACAGTATGTTTAGCTGATATTTTGGGATCCAGTTCCAGTAGTTCTCACTCAAGAGCAAACTTCTGCTTCTAGTTTCTAGTTTGAAGAAGAACTCTGCTAAAGCAGCTAGTTACAGACGTTTGTGCCCTTGAATACTTGACACTTCTATTCTTATCAAACTGTTGCTCAGAGGGAACTTTACCTCTTTCTTCCCTTTCAGTCGTCAGTCTGGTTCAACTACTGTGCAGCGTTTTATTCTCCATGAAACAAACAAACCCTTCATACATAGTATGAATTGGTAAAGGAGGACTGTTCTTTTTTGAGCTGTACTGAAGCTAAATGGGAAACATGCCCACCTGGCTCAAATCGGCAGCGTGTCGACGGGGGCTTCGAGTGCAGTTAGTGACCTCACATAATTCCTGGTTCTGTCCAACCTGAGTGGAGGTCTAATGAGCCAAAGTAACTGAAAACACCTGTGAGGCTGTACAAAGCCTCAAGAACCCCCCATACATCTTTAGGCTGTGTCGAGACTGACATTTACTCTGAATCAAAAGCACCACGACGTTGGCTCCTGCAAAAACATTTACCGTGTGATGTGAATGCCATTGTTTTACTGTTCTCCAGGAGGAAATAACTGCAGCTGGACAAGCTGCCAGCTGGCTGCCTTTCACTTTAATTGGGTCATAGTTAGATACATAAAACATGAAGACTTCAGATCGAGCTCGGGTAGGAGAAGATATGCAGTCATTTTGAAAACAGCCCTTTCTGACCGGCAGAACCACTTTACCACCTTTACATGAACCATAAACCAGTTTGAATTTTAGTTTCTCATCCAATAAGTAAAGAACAATAACAGTGTTTAATTCATGAAATCCCATTTCTTCTGTTTCTCTGTCAGTCAGTCATACTATGTGCACAGTTACTGTGGAGTTGCAATGATTAAATCTTATTCATCTCAAATCACAAGCAGAGTTTCATGTGACTGAAACGTGCACGAGTGCAGCAAAAAGTGAAACTGAGCCGAGCGGCAGCAGACGAGTCGCCCGGTTCACTGCCTCCACTTCAAATCAGGAATAAAGCTGTACAAGACGGCTGCCATCTTTACTTTTCAACCAGGCGCAGAACAGAAAGTAGTGAACCTCCAAATAAGGACTGACAAAAACTACCAAACTTGATCTCATAAAAGTTTAATTTAAGTTGTTTCTGATAATGATAACTCTACATCTTCGATAGCTGCGAGTATATATCAATTAATTATCAACTAAATTATTCAACAATTATTTCAATAATTAACCAGTTTGAGCAATTACCAACACAAAAATTTAAAAAACTAATTGTCTGATTCCAGCGTCTTAAATGTGAATATCTTCTGGTTTCTTTCCTCCTCTATAACAGTAACCACAATATATTTTGAATGTGGACAAGAAAGGAAACAATTTTCACTAATTTCTGACATTTAATAGATCAAAGAATCAACTGATCGAGAAAACAATCAACAGAATAATCCACAATGAAAAGAGTCGCTACTTATATCTTCTTCATCCTTCTTTTTTTAGTTAAGTTGAAAAAAAAGGATAATTATTTGTCATTTGAAATTATTTGTTTCAGAATAATTTGTTTAAATCTAATTTTAAAAATATTACATGAACACTAGATAAAACATTTTTTATAGATTACTACAGTTAAATACTGAAAGAATTACTCAATGGTACCAATGCCCAGATGATACTATTTTAATACCTTACTTTTCGGACATTTAATGCGTATTTCTACAAAGTTTATTAATAAAACAGCTGTGCGAGAACAATGCCTTAAAAAACCTGCATAAAACAATCAACACTTTCAGTCACAGTTTGATTGCTAATGGAAAACTTTAAATTATCGGCAAATATTCATCTTGTGCCGAAGCTCTTTCCTTCAACATCACATCCACGTGATAACACCAGACAATGCTCTCCGTATTTCAACACACCCCTTCAGAGCCGACTGAACCACAAGAAGCCACATGTGAATACGTGCAGCGTCTGTATGCAAAGCAGCCTAACTGAAAAAAGTCTCTTCTGTCTCAGCTTTAAATGAGCCCCCACCTACAGCAGCCTACACGTCGGTTAGCTTCAGATAACACTATGACCTGATTTTTAAAAGATGGAATACTTCACACCAGGTTTCAATCCAACGTACCGTAATGAGAAACAGAGAGAAACTTCACCACAAAAGACAACTGACTTCTATAGCAATTTGAGTTTCTGCACCACAACAGCCTGAGAAAACCATCATGAATGGATTATTTTATTTTACCTTTTGGAGTTACTCCTTGAGTTTCTGTGGGACATGTAGGTGAGTGTCCTGTGCAAGAATATAGGCTGGAATATAACAAGGACAAGGAAATAAAAAAAAATGGTGTTAGAAGTCTACTTCAACATGCCAGGAGCTACAAAAAAAATATTTGCCCTATCTAAAAAAATCAAGATAACTCACAGCGATCAAGTTCCTGGTGCGGAGGAACCTGTAGATTTGGGTCGGTTCTGCAAATAAACACCATCAGCACATTACTTTATGTATCATCCATAATTTAAATGGGAAGTTTAGAACTTTTTCAAGGATCAAGCTAAACCAAATGCATGATAACTCAATATACTTATCGGTGAACCAGTCATTCGTTTAATGAATGAGAAGTTTGTTATTACATTAATCTTCTTATCATATTTAATTTGACTGTCAAACAAAACAAGACATAATGAGGCATAAAGTTGTGCTAAAGCAACTTTGCTCAGTCCATATTTATTAAAATTTAATTAACAGATTAACTGAAAACAATCCTTTATTGCAGCATTGTTTGGGAGACTGTTAAACAGAAACATGCATGTCTGTGTCTAATTACTTTCAGATTTTATCTTCACTGTGAATTTAATTGAAATAACCAGACAACCTGCAGCTTATAACGTGTTATGTCAAAGACATAAAGGGTGAAAATACTTCAACAGGTGTAATAATTAGAAAATATACACTGATGATGGCTGAAATTAAATTGTACAATACTGTCAGTCGATGATAATTTAAAGTGTGGAGGTCAGCTCTACAGCTGCAAAATAATCTATCCCTCACCACTCTGATGGACTCTGCAAAGCTTCCTGTGACCTTCAATTTAAGTTCAACACTGATATCTATAAATATGCAACTTGATGACAGCAGCAACTCACTCTCGAAGGCCTGCAGGAACAACTCGTGGTCGGCTTGAATGAGCTGCAGGTTGGGCTTCTTGGCTGCAGCCATCGCGGAGGACGACTGGTACAAGCCGTTGGCTTTTCCTCCAGAACCAAAACCCACCGGGTGGCTTCCACCTGAAGAGCTGTGCTTCTGTGGAGCCATTGTCCGAAAAAAAATGGTCAAAGTAGCTGACCTACAATCAGATGTGAAGTGGTGTAAAGAAATCAGAGAAGAAGAAAAAAAAAACGAAAGAAACTCAGGTCGTCTTCCTTTGTCAAAACAAAAGAGCAGCGTTTGTAGAAATCCAGCCGGTCAGGAGAAACACTGTTGAATCCTCATTTTAAAAGCGGTGTGAAGAAGTTTCAGTCTTTTATATTCGACATTGGTGGAGCCACAATCTAGTGTTTTCGTTTCGGTGCTGGTTTAACTGTACCAGAGGTCGGCGAACAGGCTCTAAATGCGCGAAACAAGATATCAGCCTCCGGCAAGCTGACGCGGCTTGCTAGCTAACTGGCTAACTTCCTTAGCCAGCTAGCAATAACGCCGGGCTAACTAGCTAGCATTGTCCGGCACTCTGATATCACTAATGAAAAACTCCAAAGCTGCGGCCAAACGACAACCGGTTAAACATACAAATGGTGGCACAGGTATTCACGGGTTTCGATGCCATACTTTCACCGAAAGTCGCATTCTGTCTCGCCCAGCGCCCGTTGGCAAGCTATGTTAGCGGTAATGGAAAGTAGCATAAAGTAACATCGCGGTTATCCGGTCATTATTTTCTAAATAAATTCCACTTAAACTTTAAAATTGGTAAACACGTGTTTCACTTAGTTTCAATGAATTCAAAATACAAATATGGAAATCGTAAATACATATCCATGAAAACAGCCATCAAAATAAACACACATTATCTAAGAATGACATCCTGAGCAATCCAATGCTTTTATTTTGAAGGCTGCATCAATCTGAGTTTCTTCTTCTACGGTTTAATTTTGGCGGCTTGACAGATGTAGGTTGAAGCTTCCACTGTGACTTGTGTTGAAAGATCCCGCCTTCTGACACCTCTAACCAATCACAGTGCCTGTTTGTAAAAACCTGTGCTCTCATTGGTGGAAATATTTGGCCGGTCTCATTCAACGAATAAGAAGCAGGAGGAGCAGACAGAGGCACATTTGCCGCCTGCAGCATGGCGAGACAGGTTTAAATAAGGTCAAAGACATAAAACGTTATTACATTTAAATAAACATACACTGATTAAGTCTGTTTTGACAGTATTATTTTGTAGAATAAAAGTAATATAAGCTGTATGTTGTGATTTTCCTCTGATGTTTTCTTTTTCTTTGAAAAAGCACAGAACATCACATTTTAAATCACAAAATACAATAATTTTGAGACCTCCACCAGTTAAAATCCAGGCTAAATGGAAGGTTATAGCCATGATAAGTAATATCAGTGCTATGTAGAATAATTTATGCCAATATCCATCAATTAAATGCCACATCTAATGCTTAAACTGTTTAAATTCATTCATTGAATATTCATTTATTTAATGATACATTTATTTAGCAACTATTTTGAGCAATAGAACAATTTATCACACTCGCCTTTTTCAATGTTTTCATCATAGAAGTGTTTGAGTTTTATGAAGGTTATTTCTTCAAATTAAATTCCTAAAAACATCCAAATTGCTTGTTGAAAAGTAAAATAAACTGGACACTACCAGTGCAGTTTGAAGAGTTATTATGTGGTTGTAATCTCCCCTGAAATGGTTCAACATTAGCACAGTGCAGCTGGCACATGACTAAATCGCTGACCCCGAAACATAATGAGGACTAAAATAGCTTCAGCACACACAGTACTCAAACTTACACACACGGTCACATATTTCCACTCTTACCGAGCTGCAGAAATATCCATCAGTGAGCCTAGAAAGTCACTGACAGCACACCTCACGTTAGCTTTGTTTTGTTTTGGTTTTTTTTACGTTGAAGGCGCTTTAACTGTGCTGATACTGTTTTTGTTTTTTTTTACAACCCTCATGCCGCTTTAATATCACAACTGTAGCACTGTTCATGTATTTTCTCGTTGAAGTTTTCCATCTCACAAAGCTGTTACCTCATCATGCTTTATACAGATTTTATCCTGCAACAACACCGACAATTTCACAGCATATATATATATATATATTAAACAACTTAATGTGATAATGAAGAAGGGCAGAACGTTTCTTCCATTAAGAATTATCTATTTTAATCATGAAATGGAACAAAAATGCACAAACCAGTGGAGAAAAAAACATCTGAGATTTAAATTTTGATTTATTATTCAAACATATTCCCTTTAATAGTATCTATGGAAGTGGTCTGTCAAAGTAGCATGAAGTAGTGCATACAGTACTATGAATGAATCCCAGGAAGTAAGCAGGTACAGTAGTGAAAGTGGCAGAGTAAGAAAAACTTGGATGACTGAGCGGAAACTGTGATTAAAAATGTAAACTTGGACGCATTAAAACACACAACACTTAATAAAAAGGACTAACCTCCATCCTACACCTCTAATCCCTTCTGCTCAACATGAATATTAAAAAAAAATCACATGAAAGGATGAATTCATTTCCCAGTGTTTGAACTTCTTAACAGTGCTTTTCTGTGCTTATCCTGTCACCTGAAACCAGGTTAATTACAGACCACAGCAGCCAAAGGCAAACGTACGGTTTTAAGATCTCTGCTTTGATTATAATCTTTACTGTAGCAGTGCAACACGATCACTTCCATCCATTAAACTCCGACTCTGCAAGGTAGAATTACTGGCAGTGAGGAGGGAGGTTTCATGATCTGGATTCAGCCCAGTTTCCCGTTCCCACCGAAACACCAAATTCAAACAGTGAAACACGCCAGTTTTTGTCGTGGTCCACTTCCCTATAAAACCTATTTAAGAGGACAACATTTCGTCCAGTTTACCTACAAAAGATTCAAGTGCTGGATAGTCACTGGTGGGTGATGTTACCAGAAAGAGAGAGGGACGTATTACTAAAATCCTTCAATTTCATAAGCCTGCTGTCTCAAGATCACAACTTAATGATCATATTGTGTTTTTAACCCTAATGTCCAAATCAAAAGTTCACTATAGTGCCATTTTATTTATTCAGATAACTCAAAACTGTCCCTTTCAGATTAGAGAATAGAGTCATCTCAGAAGATCAACGTTTCATTCTGACCACCATTTCAAGATAGAGATAATTAAATCATGATGATAAATTGTCAAGATAATGACATTATTATGCCCGTAACTCATCAAGATTAATAAACTCTACAACAAACACATGTTAGATTAGAAAAAAGTAAATGATTAATATGTAAACATGAGAAAACGGTTGATCTGGAGGTAATTATGTTGTGATCTTGTGGTAACAGGTTGTAGCATCCGCAGTCTTGACTTTGCATGACTTCTGTAACAAATCCAAACTTTTAAATTCTACAGCAACTATTAAAACGCTGACTGAACGTCTTCCCCCCTCACCACACACACTGGGGTGATGTTTACATGTATGGATGTGATCTCAGAGGGCTTTTCTAGACTGTCAGGTCTTCAAGCTTAGCAAAAAAAGTGCAATGATGCCATGAGAAGCTGTTACGATTTTACATTAGTGTAACTCAAACCAAAGCAGACAGACAGACCAAGCGCCCACAACCTGACAGGTACCACATGTGTTTTCAGAGACTGCATGTCGGTGGAGTCCTTCGTGGCCCATCAGTGCTCCTGACTTCATTTGGGGCATCGTGATGGTCACTAAACACGCTTTAAAGCAGTCACATACTCCAGAAAGTCTCTCTGGCCAACATCAGAATGGAAACTACCCTGGGTTACATGAGATGTCCTGGGACAAACAACATCGAGTATCTTGGCCATGGTCCATGTTGGTTTTTAGTGTTTTCTCCATAGTATATAGGTTATGAGCAGGATGAGGCCCGCCGACAGGCCTGCGATCACAAACTGGTGGATGGAGAGGACGTTTTCCAGCGTGTGGATCCTCTCCTCCATGGCGCTGGTGTGGAAGTAGTCATAGATGCCGGCTCCAATGCTCCACAGCGCCCACACGGCGTCCACCACCAGCGGCATGGTGAGACAGACAGGGAGGCTCAGCTGCAGCAGGTCAGACAGCCTCTGTCAAACACCGGAACTAGGACATAACATTTAATTTAGACATTTTTATTTATTTCAAAACACCAAAAGAATCCTGTGGTACTGCTATTATATCCCTTTGTTGGTGTAATCCCTTTCTATTTGCTTTACATTGACATAGACTGGGACATACAGTTGAAATCGATATATTGTAAAAATAACCTAAAAGGCAAATGTGTAAAACAATCACATCTAAAATAACCACGTTGATGCTAAATGCAAACACCTGTGTTGTTTAATGTATGTAAATATGAAAAACAAGAGCTTCTATAACTCATGTTGTCACTATCAAATTGTGATTGAAATCTTTCAAACTAAATGTTTATATCAATAGGTCGATAAAATGATCAGTATTTAATTGTAGCCTCCGATGGTGACTAAACTGATTGATACATACTGAAGAGGTTTGCTCCATAAAAGCAACCATGAGCTAATAATAGAAGCGATTAGTATAGAAAGGCCTTATAGACCCTTTATCAAGTTTCACCTGTACATATTGATATTATTTGAGTTGCCGATTTGAAGAACAGCTCACATTTACGTGTACGAAGTCTTAAATCATCCTTTGCCTTGGACGTACACTCGTCTATCAACACGTTTTTCTTAATTCTACAAAGTTTTAAATGCAATTTGGCATGCGTAGGACAGCCTGCTGGAATGCTCTTAAACGAGTGAAACTAAAGTACAGTAACAACAATATTAACTTAACCGCTCACACTCGCAACACTTTAGTTTAATGTGTAAGTTAATATACTTAAATACAACACGATATTTACGAAGATTAAGATTCTCTGCTAGCAAGCTAACGCTTTAGCTAGCAGCATTTAACACTCCACCCTTGTTTCTTCGTTCCACGCTGGCACTGTTTTTTTATGAAGTCTCATTACTTACAGCATGAAGTTAGCAGCATGAAATAACTGCAACATCCGATACATGAAAATTCAACTTTCACATCATCGTATGACAAGTGAAACTACCCATGTTTCAAGGAAAGATTGAATCGCATCCTCCGTGAGCTGCTTCAGCCACTTCCGGGTGTGTTCTCGATCTAGATGTCCTTCTCTTGGATGGCGTCACAGGTACGCCAAACCTCTTTTCGACATTTTTTGAAATTCGCTACCAACAAAAAAAAATAAATAACAAAATATTACCCAAGACATTTTATTATCAACATGTCTATCTTCTGGGGCTTTCGGCTGCATAAAAAACATTCTATAAAGGTGTGCTTTATTTTAGATTAAGTCACATCTCATCAGCTTTTACACGGTGCACGTTGATTCGGCAACATAGAAAATGCATAGCAAACACAAGCGAACCCTTGGCAAAAGTCTACCGAATCGTCATCTTTGGTGTTTTGAGTTTTGCGGAATTTTCGCTTGCCTTTGAACGATATGAGAAATTCTCATAAATTATGTGAAAGTGAACGATTATTCCTCGCACTGCAAAAAAAGCAACAATATGTTATATTTTGAATGGAGTTTGGAATGGATCTATCTTCTTGCTGGCGACTTAATCCATGATGATACAAGGCATGACTTAGTCTAGGAACACGTTGTCGAAACGGCGGTGTGTAAGTAGGCATAGAGTGGCCATTTTGTACTGCCAGGCGCGGTGGCCAAGTGGTAAGGCGTCGGTCTCGTAAACCGAAGATCGCGGGTTCGAACCCCGTCCGTGCCTGCAACCAAAGGCTGAAACATAACTACTTTTTCGTGCACAGCTACTCTGACAGATCCGTTACAGCACAACAAAACAAGGTCAAATACTGAATACACATCATTTATAAGTAAATGAGCTACGTAGAGACTTTGATTAGGACTTAATGCAGGGAAAGTCAGTCTGTGCTGCCCTGAAGAAGATGGTGGCTGCCAGTGCGTCTATCTTCCTGAAGCAGGGCCTGTGTGCTTTGTGCTAACATGAGTCACTAAAGGAGTTTTTTAAAAAGCTGGCTGCACTTTCTTCAGCCTTCTTGTGCAACCAGCTCGCTAATTGCTTTGGCAATAAATCCGTACCGTTGTGGACTAAAGTTACTCATAGCATTTGAATTCTTGATTGCTGTCGGGATGTTAAGAGATTTTCTAGAAATATGACAAAAGATTCTCCTACAATAACTTACCAACACTATCTTAAATGTCATGTGGTGTATTTTCCTTCACAAATTTTAGATTAAATTAGCACAAACCAGTTCATTCTCAGTGAGACAGACATTGCCAGCATTGTTTTTTTTAATTGGGCTGAGATAAGAAACATGTTTACAGAAGTAATGACACTCAAACCGCTGCACAGAACTGCATTTTGGTCAACAAATCATCATGTACATCATACAAGTGTTGTGTGTACATTATTCCAGCATGTCATCATGAGAATTAGAGCTACAGCTCAGTATTAAGAACCTCCACTGCCCCATTGGTTCTAAGCTGTATGGTTTCCCAGTCAAAAATGTTCCCTCTTGATACTCTCTTCCCGGAGAACATGTCTTTGATCGTGCTGTCAGAGAGGACAGAGTCCCACATATTAACATCAGTGATCTCCCCAACAAAACTCTGCTTGGCGTCAAATTCACCCAAGTAATTGTCCGGATCTTGACCGATGATGACCTTTCCTCCGGGGGGGATGGTGTGACCCTTCTTGTAAAGTTTGGTCAGGCTTTTCCTCCCGTCCATGAAGAGTGCAGACGCACCTGAACTTGAATCCCAGGTGACACAGAAGTGGGTCTGCAGAGCTCCGAGGTCTGGGACACTGAATATAACAGTGCCTCCACTCAGGGCGAAGGAATACCTAAACACACATACAGACAAAAGAATTATTCGTCGGAGGAACGTTGTGATAGTGTTGGAAGTCTTAATAGTAATCTTAAATCACACTGTCTTTGCTCCAGTACTGAAGTGTGTCTACCTGCCGTCCAGCTCACGCCACACGTTCAGCTCATCATAGTATTGAGTCCGATACGCAAAGAGGATGATCTCGCGCTCTCCGCTGAGCTCTGTGGCCACTCGCATGCACAGAGTGAAAGCCTCCAGGTTGAGGGGTTTCAGAGGGACCATCTCCACATAACTGGTACTGGTCTCAGAGGGGAACACCAGGGTCTGGATCTTAACACTCCCTGAGAGACAACAAACAGATGGCTCGAGGGTTATCAAGAGCAGCAACAACATCTGTAGTTTTTAGGTCCTAAATATGATAAAATAATGACAGATGTTTATTAATATGTTTAAAATACTGTAAGGAGAGACACTACAAGTGAATACAGTTACAATTTAAACTAATAAATAACTCATAATCTTATAAGAAGATGGATTTTTTTTAACCGGTTTTGCTTGAAAAATGACTTTAATGATAAATCAGAGAATAAATAGCTTTTTATTAAATGTGAAGACTGTTTTAGTCAGTTTATTCACCTTTAAATTAGCAGATGAATGCCCCAAATAAAAAACAAAAACACATTACATGTATTCCTTGATATATAGACAGGAAAGGAAAAGTATATAATTACCAGCCAACACCGTGGAGATGGCAATGAGAAAAAGTATCACAGAGAGTCTCATTTTGTCTCAGCAAACCTGCAGAACATTTATTTATGATGTTATACGCAGTTTCAGTAGTTTACATGCACAGAATTGTTATATAAAGATATATAAGTGCAGTTAAGGTTGTATACAAACCGTGCAGCTGCAGAGGTCCTCCTGCAGACGGTCTGAACTGGAGGGTTTTTATGTTGCGATTCCCAAAACTCCTCCTGATATGCAAATAACAGCATCTTTAAACCTTTGCTCATCCTTATGTAACATATAGACACACAGAATCTGACTGTTTAAACAAGTTTGTGCATCTGCTGAGTTGACAAACTCAACTGTGAGACCAACATAGGTAAATGTAAAGTTCAGATGTTGAGTCATGTCGAGGTTAGAGAAATTCAGAGGCCCCAGAAAGAGGACAGCTCGTCAACCAGTGACAGAGATTAGATTAGATTAGATTAGAGGGTCTTTATTGTCCCGGAGATGCAATTTTTTGGTTTGCAACAGTAGCAACACAACCAGTTCACATCATCCTAAAAGACACAACACATAGCGATCCAGTTCCAGCCCTTCAGTATATGTTAGTGCAGTGATGCAGTCTTAGTTTGACATTATCATGATATGAATTCCACCACAACAGGCATTGCCAGCATAGTTTTTTAATTGGGCTGAACTAAGAAACAAGTTTACAGAGTAATGACAGTTAAACCGCTGCACAGAACTGCATTTTAGTCAACAAATCATCATGTATGTCATACAAGTGTTGTGTGGCTGCAGTGACTCACATTGGCTTCAGAGTTATATTCTGACTTACTTGACATTATGCCATTAACTACATTATTCCAGCATGTTAGTGTGAGAATTGGAGCTACAGGTCAGTATTAAGAACCTCCACCTCCCCATTAGTTGTAAGCTGTATGGTTTGCCAGTCGAAAATGTTCCCTCTTGATACTGTCTTCCCGGAGAACATGTCTTTAATCGTGCTGTCAGAGAGGACAGAGTCCCACATATTAACATCACTGATCTCCCCAACAAAACTCTGCTTGGCGTCGAAATTGCCCACAAAATTGTCTGGATCTTGACCGAGGATGACCTTTCCTCCGGGGCGGATGGTGTGACCCTTCTTGTAGATTTTAGTCAGGCTTTTCCTCCCGTCCATGAAGAGGGCAGCGGCACCTGAACGGGAATCCCAGGTGACACAGAAGTGGGTCTGCAGAGCTCCGAGGTCCGGGACACTGAACACAACACTGTCTCCACTCAGGTAGAAGGAATATCTAAACACACATATAGAAGATAGAAGGTTAAACAAAGCAAAATAAAAACACTTCAAGGTTAAAAGAAAAAGGACATATGGAGCCTGGTGGGTGTTACATATCTTACATTTCATGAGTTCGATGCTTAAACTTTATTCTGCAACAATGTAAAATGATATTTAATCTAAAAAATGCATGAGAACATGTCATGATTACTGGTGGAAGCAGATTTTTTCTGCTTTTTTAAGGCAGTAGATCTAAAATGAGAACCTCATGGAGATGAATGAATCTATCTATGCACTTGTTAATGATGCAGCATGTAGGAATTGGCCACTTGTTGAGTTCAGCCCATCCCATATTGACGTCTGTTGCTGGGCAGTGACCTCTGGTGGCTGTAGTTATTACTGCTGCAGTAAGGGAGGAAGTCAGGGGAAGTCCTGTAAAGAGTGAGGAAGTCCAAATAGGGAGCCTACAGAACTTTGACCCAGTTGGCTGTTGTGTGACACCAGAAGTCAAAGGTGAGGTGTTCTTAACTCACTAATGTAGCTGCGTAACTGCTGAAGTTACATAAGTTACATACCCAAACTGCACTGTTTTGTTTTCCTTGTATGACCGTACGTCCGACCCAACTACCAGAATAAATGTTAGCTAAGTACGTTTTCTGCAAAACCACAGATAAGTTAAAATTGACAGAACTGACTACCTGCCGTCCCGCTCACGCCACACGTTCAGCTCATCAGTGTCTCCAGTCCGATACGCAAAGAGGATGATCTCGCGCTCTCCGCTGAGCTCTGTGGCCACTCGCATGCACAGAGTAAAAGCCTCCAGGTTGAGGGGTTTCAGAGGGACCATCTCCACATAACTGGTACTGGTCTCAGAGGGGAACACCAGGGTCTTGATGGGAAAGCTCCCTGAGAGACAACAAACAGACATCTTGTCAAAGAAATGTTGGCTCGAGGGTTATCAAGAGCAGCAACAACATCTGTAGGGTTTTCTAGGTCCTAAATATGATAAAATAATAACAGATATTTATTAAAAAGTTCCAAATACTGTAAGGGGAGACACTACAGGTGAATACAGTTACGATTTAAACTAATAAATAACTCATAATCTTGAAATCCTGGATTTTTTAAAACCATTTTTGCTTGAAAAATGACCTAAATGATAAATCAGAGAATAAATAGCTCTTTATGTGAAGACTGTTTTAGTCGGTTTACTCACCTTTAAATTGGCAGACGAATGCCCCAAATAAAAAAAACAAAAAAACAAAAAAACATTACATGTATTCCTTGATATATAGACAGAAAAGGAAAAGTATATAATTACCAGTCAACACCGTGGAGATGGCAATGAGAAAAAGTATCGCAGGGAGTCTCATTTTGTCTCAGCAAACCTGCAGAACATTTATTTATGATGTTATATCCAGTTTCACTAGTTTACATGCGCAGGTTTGGTTATATAAAGATATATAAGTGCAGTTAAGGTTGTATACAAACCGTGCAGCTGCAGAGGTCCTCCTGCAGACGGTCTGAACTGGAGGGTTTTTATGTTGTGATCACCAAAACTCCTCCTGATATGCAAATAACAACATTTATAAACCTTTGCTCATCCTTATGTAACATCTAGACACACACAGAATCTGACTGTTTAAACAAGTTTGTGCAGTGACTTGCAAAAGTATTCACCCCCCTTGAACTTTTCTATACTTTGTCACGTTTTAACCACAAATGTAAATGTATTTTATTGGGATTTTATGTGATAGACCAACACAAAGTGGTGCATAATTGTGAAGTGGAAAGAAAATGATACATGGTTTTAAAACCTTTTTTAAAAATACAAAATAGAAAAGTGTGGGGTGCAAAAGTATTCACCCCCCTGAGTCAACACTTTGTAGAACCACCTTTCACTGCAATGAAAGCTGAAAGTCTTTTGGGGTGAGTCTCTACCAGCGATGCACATGTAGAGACTGAAATATTTGCCTATTCTTCCTTGCAAAATAGCCCAAGCTCAGTCTGATTGGATGGAGAGTGTCTGTGAACAGCAACTTTCCATTCCATTGCAGCTCTGGCTGTATGTTTAGGCCCGTTGTCCTGCTGGAAGGTGAGCCTTCGCCCCAGTCATAAGTCTTTTGCAGACTCTAACAGGTTTTCTTCCAAGACTGTCCTGTATTTGGCTCCATCCATCTTCCCATCAGTTCAGACCAGCTTCCCTGTCCCTGCTGAAGAAAAGCATCCCCGCAGCATGATGCTGCCACCACCATGTTCCACGGTGGGGGATGGTGTGTTCAGGGTCATGTGCAGTGTTAGTCTTCTGCCACACATAGTGTTTTGAATTTGGGCCAAAAACTTTAATTTTGGTCTCATCTGACCAGAGCACCTTCCTCCACATGGTTGTTGTGCTGGTGGCAAACTGCACGGCTTTGTTTCAACAATGGCTCTCTTCTTGCCTCTCTTCCATAAAGGCCCGATTTGTGGAGTGCATGACTGATAGTTGTCCTGTGGACAGATTCTCCCACCTGAGCTGTGGATCTCTGCAGCTCCTCCAGAGTTATTACGGGCCTCTTGGCAGCTTCTCTGATCAATGCTTTCCTTGCCCGGCCTGTCAGTTTAGGTGGACGGCCATGTCTTGGTAGGTTTGCAGTTGTGCCATACTCTTTCCGTTTTCAGGTGATGGATTAAACAATGCTCCATGAGATGTTCAAAGCTTGAGATATGTTTTCATATCCTAACCATGCTTTAAACTTCTCCACAACTTTATCTGACCTGTCTGGTGTGTTTCTTGGGCTTCATGCCCTGCTGAAAAAAACAGCATAGATCAGCACGATTTCCATGCTGGTTTATGCTGGTTTGGTGCTGGTTTAGCTGGTGGACCAGCAGGATGAAGCTGGTCCACCAGCTAAACCAGCATGAGACCTGTGCCTGAGTCCTGTTCAGTCAGCATCTTGATCTGCCAGACCTGTCAGGTGGACGGCTTATCTTATTGGATTTTAACAAATGTGTGCTCAAAATCTAAAAGAAGTGATTATTTTGTGTAGATACAAAAGAAAAACTTTATGAAATTGTTTACTTCAACTTGTGAGAGAAATGGGAGCAACAAACAAAGTGTTGCATTTATATTTTTGTATATTTATTGCAGTAATTACAGTTTGTTTGTGTCCTCAAATGATCCCAAAATCGTGCAGGTTTGAAACTTGTGTTCAATAAACTTTGTGTACTGTGACCGCACTGACTCTGTGTCCTGTGTTGGACTTTCACTGCCAGCTTCACTCCTCCTCAAACTCTGCAATATGAAATAAGTTGTAAACAGATCCCATGCTGGTCACCAGCATACCAGCACCAAAACACAACATATGCTGGTCTATGCTGGTTTTTCCAGCAGGATGATGCTGTTTGTTCACTAATATTCTCTAACAAACCTCTGAGGCTTTCACAGAACAGCTGTATTTACATTGAGATTAGATTACACACAGGTGGACCCCAGTTACTGGTACTCATCAGGTGACTTCTGAAGGTAACTGGTTGCACTGTATTTTATTTAAGCATATCAGAGTAAAGGGGGGTTAATACTTTTGCACCCCACACTTTTCAATTTTTTATTTTTAGAAATGTTTTAAAATCATGTATCATTTTTTTTCCACTTCATCATTATGCACCACTTTGTGTTGGTCTGTCACATAAAATCCCATTAAAATACATTTACGTTTGTGGTTGTAACGTGACAAAATATGGAAAGGGTGAATACTTTTGCAAGCCACTGTACATCTGCTGGGTTGACAAACTCAACTGTGAGGCCAATAAAAAGAATCTGCAAAGTTCAGATATTGAGTCATGTCGAGGATAGCGAAATTCAAATGTTTACAGAAGTAATGACACTCAAACCGCTGCACAGAACTGCATTTTGGTCAACAAATCATCATGTATATCATACAAGTGTTGTGTGTACATTATTTCAGCATGTCATCATGAGAATTAGAGCTACAGGTCAGTATTAAGAACCTCCACTGCTCCATTAGTTGTAAGCTCTATGGTTTCCCAGTCGAAAATGTTCCCTTTTGGTTCTCTCATCCCGGAGAACATGTCTTTAATCGTGCTGTCAGAGAGGACAGAGTCCCACATATTTACATCATTGATCTCCCCAACAAAACTCTGCCTGGCATCGAAACTGCCCACGAAATTGTCCGCATCTTGACCGAGGATGACCTTTCCTCCGGCGAGGATGGTGTGACCCTTCCTGTAGATTTTAGTCAGGCTTTTCCTCCCGTCCATGAAGAGGGCAGCGGCACCTGAACGGGAATCCCAGGTGACACAGAAGTGGGTCTGCAGAGCTCCGAGCTCAGGGACACTGAACATAACACCGTCTCCACTCAGATAGAAGGAATATCTAAAGATAGAAGGTTAAACAAAGCAAAATAGAAACACATCAAGGTTAAAAGACAAAAGGACATATGGAGCCTGGTGGGTGAAATCAGTTCCACACATATTTATCTTACATTTCATGAGTTCAATGCTTAAACTTGATTCTGCAACAATGTAAAAATGATATTTAAATTTAAAAATGCATGAGAACATGTCATGATTATTGGTGGAAGCAGATTTTTTCTGCTTTTTTAAGGCAGTAGATCTAAAATGAAAACCTCATGGAGATGAATGAATCTATCTATGCACTTGTTAATGATGCAGCATGTAGGAATTGGCCACTTGTTGAGTTCAGCCCATCCCATATTGACGTCTGTTGCTGGGCAGTGACCTCTGGTGGCGGTAGTTATTACTGCTGCAGTAAAGGAGGAATTCAGGGGAAGTCCTGTAAAGAGTGAGGAAGTCCAAATAGGGAGCCTACAGAACTTTGACCCAGTTGGCTGTTGTGTGACACCAGAAGTCAAAGGTGAGGTGTTCTTAACTCACTAATGTAGCTGCGTAACTGCTGAAGTTACATAAGTTACATACCCAAACTGCACTGTTTTGTTTTCCTTGTATGAACGTACGTCTGACCCAACTGCCGGAATAAATGTTAGCTAAGTAAGTTTTCTGCGAAACCACAGATAAGTTAAAATTGACTGTACAGAAGTGTGTCTACCTGCCGTCCAGCTCACGCCACACGTTCAGCTCATCATTGGAATAAGTCCGGTACGCAAAGAAGATGACCTCGCGCCCTGCGCTGAGCTCTGTGGCCACTCGCATGCACAGAGTGAAAGCCGTCAGGTTGAGGGGTTTCAGAGGGACCATCTCCACATAACTGGTTGCGGTCTCAGAGGGGAACACCAGGGTCTTGATGGTAACAGGTCCTAAACATGTTAAAATAATATCAGATATTTAAGTTACAAATACTGAAACTTGAGACACTACAGGTGAATACAGTCACAATTTAAACTAATAACTAACTCATAATCTTAAAAGAAGCTGGATTTTTTAAAAAACAGTTTTGCTTGAAAAATGACCTAAATGATAAATCAGAAAATAAATAAATGATTATTAAATGTGAAGACTGTTTTAGTCAGTTTTTTTTACCTTTAGATTTGCTAAAGGATTTACAATCACCGGCCAACACCGTGGAGATGGCAGTGAGAAAAAATATCACAGAGAGCCTCATTTTGTCTCGAACCTGCAGAACATTTATTTATTATGTTATATGCAGTTTCAGTAGTTTATATGCACATAATTGGTTATATAAAGATATATAAGCATCATTAAAGTTGTATACAAACCGTGCAGCTGCAGAGGTCCTCCTGCAGACGGTCTGAACTGGTGGGTTTTATGTTGTGATTCCCAAAACTCCTCCTGATATGCAAATAACAGCATCTTTAAACCTTTGGACAAGTTTGTACATCCACTGTGTTGACAAACTCAACTGTGAGGCCAACATAAATAACTCTAAAGTTCATATTTTGAGGTGTTTTGAGGACAGTAAACATCAGAGGCGCTAGAAAAAAGACACTGGTTATTAAGCCGACTTTTAAATAACATTAAAAGACCAACATTTTCTGACGTGTCTCGTAACAGCGGTGGAGTTTAAATTTCCCTTTGTTTCCAATTCAGCCCATTTCTACAAAAATAGTAATAGCAGTAAATTTGTTTCATTTATATTCGTGTCTGTTTGACACATTTGTTAAAAAAAAAATTAGGAAGAACTGAACTCAGTTCCCAGAATTCCCCTGTTTTCACACCATCTTCTCCAGTTCTGCCCCCACTGGGCTCTTCTCCAGGATTCTTTTGGGCCCAACAGCTGCTGAAAGCTGCCAGCTGCATTTCCAGCGGGCCCAAAGAACTTCTCCCCACAGCATCGAGTTGCTATTGCTGCAAGGGAAAAGAGCGACCAGTTTCCGACCAGTAAAAAAAAAAAAAGGCAGTAAAAGCAATATAAACAATATAAATAAGAAACAAAATATTTACACTACTATAAAGAAAAACTTGGTTAAAAGGTCAAATAAAAGTTTTTGACATTTAATAAACAGCTGTTTGCACTTTAGCTCCCCCTGCTGGCCTCAGTCAGTGAACTTGACGGGCTCTAGGACCCGGAGGAGACGTACAGGGCAGGACCGCGCTGCCCGGTAAACATGGCGGACCATAACAAGAGAGACACCGAGGGGGAGTTCTTCAGTGAAGTATTAAGGTCCGTTATCACCTTTACTGACACTTTTAATACATTTATCGGCAGATGAGCAATAACTGACACATTTCTCCCGCTCAGTGGATGTTTGTCGGACATTTTGTGTTGTCGGAAACCACGTGTGCTTCTTTTCTCATGGTTCATTTAACTGTCAGCTAGCTAGCAAAGTTGTCAGGTTGTGGTTCCAGCATGTCACTTAATTTACTGGGAAAACATCAGTGAACGTTTAGAAAAACACAGAAGCCAGCTGTACAGCAGTTAATAGATCATTATTCTACTCTGTGCTCTCTCTGCCACACTCTAGTTTGTGGAAATTAGTCGTTGAACAAGAGAGAAACCATTTAAAAATAAAGAATTCATAGCAGTAAAAGCTGTTTCTGGGGTTGGATGTGTACATTAGCCAGTTGTTTTGAATGAGGTGTTCAGGGGCACCGCCAGGGATTTTGGGCCCCATGAAAAGAAATCTAATTGGGCCCTTGTATAGGCTGGCGAAAAAATGTGATGCTGTTTTAATATAAAACTATGCATTTTAGTTATATTTCTGACTATCATTCCCATATTTGTGAAAAGAACATCATGACAGTTACTTGGTTGCTGCTCACTGTCTCACTTGTTTCCCCGCATGCAGGTGTAATTTATCTTAACAACTAGACTCACAGGTGGTGATTTGGATTTGGGGTGAAAAAATACATATGAAGTTCCTTTCAGTCTACGTTACGTGTATTAAGAGCTTCCTTATTGGCGAAGCATATTTGCACAGTATATAATATTTCACAGTAAAACATAGCAATGTGGTGGCACAAGAGTAATTGCATGATTAATATAATGATGACACGAGCTGTTATGTTTAAAACCTTTATTGGAGGATCTGTTTTTTAATTCTGTTTGTCAATTGTGTGTGTGTGTTCCGCAGGTGATCTGATGTTGTTGTTCCAGATGCCGGGTGGGTGAATTGGCCGCGCCACCTGTGGCAAAGGCCGTCACATGATGTGATTAGCGGAGAAGTTTAAAAGAGTTACAAACGTTATGTCTTGTGCTTAACACTTACCTGTGCTCTCCTGTCTCCAATTCCCAGGGTGCGCGAGTAAGGCCATGTCCACACGTACCAAAACGATCTCTTTTTTTCCCTTTGTCTTCCTCGACATCGTTTCGAGAACATTTGCGTCCACATGGATCCACTGAAAACGACTCAAATCGCTGTAGTTCACATTCGAGGCCTCTAGGTTGTGCTTGAAATTCTCCAAAAACGTAGAAGAAGAGATGGAGCATGCGCATAAAGCTTGCGTGCTGTTTACAAACAGACATTAGAAACAAGAAGAAGAAGACGAAAATGGCTAGCGCAAGGAAACCAGAAGCGTTTGTGTAGACCGATAATGAGGTCGAACTGCTGGTGCGACTCACACTCGAATACAAGGCGAGTAAGTTGCAAGAAGCGTGATCACAAGCAGTAGTCCGCCATTATTGTTGTTATGAGACGTTGCGGGGTTCAGAGGTCAGAGGCTAGAGGTCGAGGCGTGGGGCGATGGCGTCATCGTTTTGGAAAGTACGCAGATTCGCTGTCCACACGAGAACGGGAGGGCTGCGTTTTCTGATTTCTCCACCCTGAGACCTTTTTTCAAGAAAGTGCGTTTTCAGTCGCTACGTTCTCAGGATCCGCGTGGACGGTCGGCCAAAACGATGCAATACATGCGTTTTCTCTCTAAAAGAGTCCCCGGGGAATCAAGTGCCTCTTTATCGTTCCGGGAGGGTTCCATCAGATGGGATTGTGTGGGGGGTGGTACACTTATGTCAGGTTTGTGTTTGTTAGCTATGCTTTTGTATTTGGTAAATGTTAACAATAAACGAGTGAACTGATGTATTGTAAATATTGAGTTGTTATGTATATTGGGGTTTTGTCACATCAGAGCACCCCTGTTTTTAGTAGCACCCACAGGTGGGGACTAGAAAAAGCTGCACTGTGTCCAAGCAGCAGCAGCAGCAGCAGCCTGGGTGGGGCAGCTGATCCGGGGAAGGACGGTTGAGCTGTACGCCATGAACTCTGAACTCTGAACCTAATTGTAAATAAATGCCCCGTTTGCGTTACTTTGTGCCTCTGTCTCCTCACTATTGGTCCTGGCCGCTCACAAGGTCATCCTAACAGGCTATATGGTTGTTGCGATTGAATCTTCAGATGTCCAGAAAATATAAACATTTCTCTGATTGTATTGAGTCACACAGTCTGCAGAAATGTTCTCCTCTGTTCCCGACTGCAAAGCAGGAAGGTGAGAGTCCCAAACTACTGACCAAACATTTTATTTTAGTGATAGCTGAATTTGAACTGTATTGTATAAACACATACAAATGCTCTTTTTATTTCAGAACTGTTTTTGAGACATGAAGATCATTCTGAAGTAAATATGATTATAGGCTATTTTTATTTTTTAGGGGGCTGACAGACAGCTGCTGCTGAGGCTGCAGTTGATGTGTCTGTTCGGATGAAGTATCATGCTTAATTTAAGTATTTATCATTCCCAAGGTATAAGACAAAGTTAAAAAAATAAAAAATATGTAACACAATGACAGAATGTATGTCTATTTTGGTCATGGGGTTCATGCACTTTCTGTAATAAAACAGGTGATATTGATAGATAATGTTACATGATATTGTTGCTATGATGCTGATTAATTCATGTTATGCAAAAATACATGCTCCAAGCAACAAACCAATATTAGTTTAAACCAGTCTTGAACAGTTGTCATACAGGATTGGCATCACCTCTTAACCTGCTTATAATATAACATATAGAACTTGATTATGAGACACCCCCCTATTTGAAACATTTTTTTGAAGACTAAATCTTATTTTTATAAAGAAAAGAATTAAATCTGACTGGAATGCACCAGTAATAGTAACACACTGAAAAAAACAAGGTAACGTGATATCTTTAAATGAAACTGTCTTGTTTGAATAGGCCAGAAATTAAACTGCAGTGTCTATTTTCTAACATGATTTAACCATCCAAATGTAAAAAAACAGAACGACATGTTTATTTTAACCTCCTGACTACCAGGAAAAAAAATATTGTCCAATCACAATTTTTTTAAATTCCCCAATCCCAAAAGGTACCGACGCCCCGCCCCTTCACATTTGGTATCATTGAAAAGCCTTAAATGTCCTCTGTAGATAGCAAAAGGAGTTCATTCAGTAGTATGCAGCTGGTGGGAGATATTCAGGTTTACATTTGAACTACTGGTAATTATACTCTGCCTCATTGATCACCATCATCTTAAAGTTGGAATTATTCTCCACCTCAGTTCTTGGCTTTCTTGGACAACTTTTAACCCTCTGAAAATGACGGTGGATCATCTGTTATTAACATTAACATCTTCTGAAGGCCGTCATGGGCTCAGTTTTTTAGATTTGATACAAATATGTCATGCTAGCTTACTGGGAAAGGAGCTCAATATCGGTCCAAATCTGAACTGTTTTTACCGCGAGGTCCATGACCTCAATGTGAAATGATTACTTAAGAATAACTTTCAGTCAGCACTTAATGAGGATGAGGAACCTGCTGCTGCTCAAACTGAGAAACTAGATTCATGGCTGTCTGACTGCCTTCTGTCTTTACAACTGCTGACATTATTATTCGCTTTAACTGTTCTTAAACTGTGTTAGCTGTGTCACTTTTCTTTTGAAAGAAATCTGTGAGGAGTTGTCTTCCCTCTCCTTGCTTTCTTTCCCTTTCTGCCTTTTCCTTTCGTTTAAGGCTCCCTGATTTTGCTTTCTTGGGGAGAGACATGTTGATGAGCAGCAGCCACTCCACACCTGAAGCTGTTTGGAGACGTGGACTGAACCATTATGTATTGTGAGGGGTGAGACGGGCCTCAGACAGCCTCCACTGTTTTTTTTCATACAGAGTAAAGTCTCTCATCCGATTTATTCTGCCAGTTTTAAGTTAGTTATGCCACTAATTACTTAGAAATAATAAAATAAAATAAAAACATTTTTATTTCAGGCCTTTCGAGGGCCAACTCCCCCATCGAGGCCCCTCTGTCCCACTTTCCCCCCAGTTGGACACCCCTGTGTATATCATACAAGTGTTGTGTGGCTGCAGTGACTTCCATTAGCTTCAGAGTTATACGTTGACTTACTTGACATAATGCAATTAACTACATTATTCCAGCATGTCATCATGAGAATTAGAGCTACAGCTCGGTATTAAGAACCTCCACCTCCCCATTGGTTGTAAGCTGTATGTTTTCCCAGTCGAAAATGTTCCCTTTTGGCTCTCTCTTCCCGGAGAACATGTCTTTAATCGTCCTGTCAGAGAGGACAGAGTCCCACATATTAACATCACTGATCTCCCCAACAAAACTTTGCCTGGCATCGAAACTACCCAAGTAACAGTCCGGATCTTGCCCGAGGAGGACATTTCCTCCGGAGTACATGATGTGACCCTTGTTATAAATTTTGGTCAGGCTTTTCCTCCCGTCCATGAAGAGTGCAGCGGCGCCTGAACTTGAATCCCAGGTGACACAGAAGTGGGTCTGCAGGGCGCCGAGGTCCGGGACACTGAAGGAAACATTGCCTTCGCTCAGGTAGAAGGAATATCTAAACACATACAGAAAAAAGAATTATTCATCGGAGGAGTGTTGTGGCAGTACTGGTAGTTCTAATAGTAATAGAAGAAGTCAGTGTGTTCGTTGTAGTAGCAGTCTTAATACTATTAGTATTATTTTGAGGGATTTGTAATAAAAATGGTGAAAGATGTAAGAATTTCAGCTGAAAACTAATATCATCAACAGCATATGAAGGAAAAACAGTTTCGACGTTCTGTTGTCGATGTAATTTTATTATAGATATCTACTGAAGTTAGCATGCTAACAGCCAAAGCTGCTGTGCTAGCAGCGTAAACCAATACTCCCATGTTCCGATATCCATACTTCCAGTACTTACTATACTTAGTTTGAGTACTAAGGGTGTTCTGATATCGATCGCGGCGAAAAGAAGTGTACCTAAAGGACCCGGATGGTGCCCTCATAACGGCAAAAACATTGAGTGTGCAACGATGTACACTATCCGCACTAACCAAGTACGCAGATTTCAGCCGGTGAGTGTTGTTCCAAATCTAATACTCCGTGGTGCCCTTACCGGAAATTACGATCGCGACAGCTGCTGCGGCTCGTCACCCGCCAAAAACATCCAGCTTTGAACGGTGAACAAAAGACATGAACGACTTTACTTTTTAACAATTACAATTCTACAATCCTGCAATATGGCTCCGCTGCAGTCGCTGTCGTCTCGGTAGCTATTTAAAAAAACAAACCCGAGCTGAGCGCCTCTGCCTGGCTCTGCTTCTTCCGCTACGTAGACAAGATGGCGGCCGTTGAATGTGTAAAGTGTACATCGTTGCACACTCAACGTTTTAGCTGTTATGAGGGCAACATTCGGGTCCTATAAGAACACTTCTTTTCGCCGCGATCGATATCGGAACACCCTAAGTACTCAAACTAGGTATAGTAAGGACGGGAAGTATGAATATCGGAACACGGCACTGGTCTCTGAGCTCCCAGCCTGTAACTCTAGCTGCATGGCTAACTGAGCCAACTAGCTAACGGCAGCTACAGTAAGCAGTTACTCTGGCGATACGCTGCTCCCTTTTTGTTTTAAGTTTTAAATTGTCAGGTGACCAATTCTTGCATATTGCACCTTTAATGGAATGTGGTGACAAAATACCGGCTATCTTAAATCACACTGTCTTTGGTCCAGTACAGAAGTGTGTCTACCTGCCGTCCAGCTCACGCCACACGTTCAGCTCATCATAGTCTCCAGTTCGATATGCAAACAGGATGACTCTGCGGTCTCCACTGAGCTCTGTGGCCACTCGCATGCACATAGTGAAAGCCTTCAGGTTGAGGAGTCTCAGAGGGACTATCTCCACATAACTGGTACTGGTCTCAGAGGGGAACACCAGGGTCTGGATCTTAACACTCCCTGAGAGACAACAAACAGATGGTTCGAGGGTTATCAAGAGCAGCAACAACATCTGTAGAGTTTTTAGGTCCTAGATATGATAAAATAATGACAGATATGTACTAAAATGTTTAAAATACTGCAAGTGGAGACACTACAGGTGAATACAGTCACAATTTAATTTAATAAATAACTCATAATCTTATAAGAAGCTGAATTTCTTTATCCAGTTTTGCTTGAAAAATGACCTAAACGATAAATCATAAATAAATACATGTTTATAAAATGTGAAGACTGTTTTAGTCAGTTTTTTACCTTTAAATTGGCAGACAAATGCCCCAAATAAAAAAAAAAATTACATTACATTTATTCCTTAATATTTATAGACAGAAAAGAAAAGGGTTAACAATTACCGGCCAACACCGTGGAGATGGCAATGAGAAAGAGTATCGCAGGGAGTCTCATTTTGTCTCTGCAAACCTGCAGAACATTTATTTATTATGTTATATGCAGTTTCAGTAGTTTATATGCACATAATTGGTTATATAAAGATATATAAGCATCATTAAAGTTGTATACAAACCGTGCAGCTGCAGAGGTCCTCCTGCAGACGGTCTGAACTGGTGGGTTTTATGTTGTGATCACCAAAACTCCTCCTGATATGCAAATAACAACATCTTTAAACCTTTGGACACGTTTGTACATCCACTGTGTTGACAAACTCAACTGTGAAGCCAACATAAATAACTGCAAAGTTCATATTTTAAGGTGTTTCGAGGACAGTAAACATCAGAGGCGCCGGAAAGAAAACACTCGTTAATAGCCGACTTTTAAATGACATTAAAAGACCAACATTTTCTGACGTATCTCGCCAACCAGCGGCAGAGTTCAAATTTTTCTTTTGTTTCCAGTTCTGCCCATTTCTACATAAATGCCTACAGTAAATTTAATTGGAATGGGCCAGAAACTTGAAACTTGGCCCAATGATTGGAAATGATGTGCATCAACTTTTATTAAAGTATGAGCCCAGTCAGCCAGATGGTGGCACTGTAATTAAGGCTTGAAAATGCGTATGATGAAAAGGGGGACGAAAAGACACATTTCGACTATAAATGAGGCAGATTGGTCAAAAAACACGGCCGCCCCGGACCAATGTATTTTTGCAATGGGCAGGGCTTAGAAATGATTGGCCATAATTCCCACACCCTTTGGCCTATCATCACAAAACTTGGTGGGTAGGTTCACAACAGGACTGGGAATCTGCCTACCAAAGCATGTTGAGCTCAACCTATAGGGGGCGCTATAAATGCTACACATGCCTATCTCAAAGACCATCGGACAGAATTTCACCAAATTTGGTATGCATGTTGCAGGGGCAAGTATTAACTAATATCTTGATTGCCATGTTGATATGTGAAAGTAGGCGTGGCCTATTCGTCATTAACCATCGTTGTTTGCGTTTCATTAATTTATGGCGAGCTGGAAGGACCCAGAGACACGAAACTTGGTACGTTCAGTATAAATGATGTCCAAATGCTGCTCCAAAAATTTGATCCCAATCCGTCAGATGGGGGTGCTATAACATAGGGTGTGAACTTCAAAAGGATCTCCCCGCAAAGCCATTAGAGCTATTGACTTGAAACTTTTCATACACGTCCTCCTGATAGTCCTCTACAAAAAAGCCTCGTGCCCACGAAAGCTGCAGTTACAGATTTTTTGCTAATTTGCATAACGATAAAAACAGTAAAATGAATAGAACTTTTGAAAGATTGACTCTCTCAACACCAAATTTGGTAAACGGCTTTGGGGGATGAAAAGACAAATTTCTACCATAAATGAGCGACATTGGTCAAAAAATATGGCCGCAAGGGACCCATGTATTTTTGCAATGGGCGGGGCTTGGAAATGATTGGCCATAACTCCCACACCCTTTGTCCTATCATCACAAAACTTGGTGGGTAGGTTCAAAACAGGACTGGGAATCTGCCTTCCAAAGCACGTTGATCTCAACCTATAGGGGGCGCTATAAATGCCATTAGCATGTAGCTGAAAACCCAATTTGGAGAAATCTGGGGCTTGTCATGGCTATGTGTTGCACTTATCTTTGAGGAACATGGCGGCCGATGTCATCGACTGCGGGGGATGAGGTCAGGGTGGCCGGTTTGGGGCAAAAGAGGTTAGAACCCGCAGATTGCCGCTTGCGGCTATATTTTAATTTATATTCATGTCTGTATGACACATTTGTTAAAAAAATTAGGAAGAATTAAACTCAGTTCCCAGAATTCCCCTGTCTTCACAACATGGTGCAAAGACTGTCAAGAGATCCAGCTTTGAGCTATTGTTGGTCAGGGTGACAGAGGAGGTGGTCAAAACTCCAGCTCCATCGTTTGTTCTCTCTCTTCTCCAGTTCTGCCTCCACTGGGCTTTGCCTCGCGCTCCTCTCCATGATTCTTTTCTGCCCAACAGCTGCGGAAAGCTGCCAGCTGCATTTCCAGCGGGCCCAAATAACTTCTCCCCACAGCACAAAGTTGCTATCACTGCAAGGGACAAGAGCGACCAGTTTCCTCCATCCACCTTCTTTCATCTGACTCGCTGTTAAATTAAATACTTTCAAACCTCCAGGCTGTCTATTTAATATTGTTGAGTGAATGTTTCCAAAATTGGGTTAGGGTTAACCCTTATTTATCATTTAACATAGAGACCATCTATCAAATACAGTAGTAAAAATAAGCACAGTAAAAACAACATAAACAAATGTAAATAAGAAATAAAATATTTACACTACTAGAAAGAAAAACTTGGTTAAAAGGTCAAATAAAGGTTTTGGACATTTAAGTGAATCATTGTTGTGGTTATTAACATAATTTAATGGCTGAATTATGTTTATTCCATAAACAGCTGTTTGCACTTTAGCTCCCCCTGCTGGCGTCAGTCAGTGAACCTGACGGGCTCTAGGACCCAGAGGAGGCGTACAGGGCAGGACAGCGCTGCCCGGTAAACATGGCGGACCATAACAAGAGAGACACCGAGGGGGAGTTCTTCAGTGAAGTATTAAGGTCCGTTATCACCTTTACTGACACTTTTAATACATTTATCGACAGAGGGGCAATAACTGACACATTTCTCCCGCTCAGTGGATGTTTGTCGGACATTTTGTGTTGTCGGAAACCACGTGTGCTTCTTTTCTCATGGTTCATTTAACTGTCAGCTAGCTAGCAAAGTTGTCAGGTTGTGGTTCCAGCATGTCACTTAATTTACTGGGAAAACATCAGTGAATGTTTAGAAAAACACAGAAGCCAGCTGTACAGCAGTTAATAGATCATTATTCTACTCTGTGCTCTCTCTGCCACACTCTAGTTTGTGGAAATTAGTCGTTGAACAAGAGAAACCATTTAAAAATAAAGAATTCATGGCAGTAAAAGCTGTTTCTGGGGTTAGATGTGTGCATTAGCCAGTTGTTTTGAATATGGTGTTCACAAAGGGACGTTTCACATGGTTGCCCAGGCATCATGCAGTTAATCTATTTTTATAAAAGTCAGAATAATAACTCAGGGTGAGGTCCAATAACTGTGAGTCATGGCTTTATGACTCACAGTGGAAATAAACAGTACTTGGAGCCATTCATGCAGCTGGTTTTCATTGAGTTATATAACAGAGAAATGCTCAGGCAGAAGAGTGGGTTATTAGCTGTGTGAATGCATTCATAATCTGTGCATACTGTAAAACACACTCAGATGGAAAGTGATGATTGTGCTTCCCATAATAATGATGAATTAAAAGCACTTTGCTGTGTGAGCTAGTCTGAGTTAAAGTCACGTGTAACAGAGAGCGCCTTTTTCCACGTCTTCCTTTAGCTATGTGATTGAACTAGGTTTGCACAGACATGACATTTTCATGGTATGACAACCATCCCAGAAAATGCCAGATTACTTTTACTGTCATCAGTTACGGTGATCCTTAAAGGAATCAAAACAGAAGAGCAACAAACGCTTTATTAGAATCTCACAAAACATTATGTCCTGAGAAAGGTGAAACTTGATATAAACTCCAAATATATATCGTTTTTAAAACCCCAATATGTAAGAGTTTAAAACTGGAGATAAGCAAATGAATAAAGTATGATAACTGTCAATAACAATACCAATGTATACCTTAAAGTTGCACATTGCTGCAACACTCAAAGAACATTTATAAAACTGCTCTGGTGCAACACTACAAACTCATCTGTACTTTTATTTTCTCCAAAAAGAGCTACTGCAGTTGTTTTTAAACCTTCAATTTGGACCTAAAGCCTTAATTTGTGCTTTCTTGTTGAAATATCTTTGATAAACCTGTCAGGCACAGTTGTTTTCCTTCTCATCTCTTCAGTGTCGACTTGAAGTTCAATTTTAAAACATCATGTCATCCTGTCCAGACTTTGAAGTTTATATTATTATGTTTTGCTTTTATTTCTTTAAATTCCAGCCCGTCTGAGCTGTTTGCAGCCCGGTCCAGGAGTCACAAGATCCCAGTCCGAGGTCAGAAGGATTTCTTCCCCGATGACTCAGACGAGCAAAGACAGCGACTCGAGCAGAGTCTGAATGAGCACTGGAGCCTCATATCAGAGGAGAGAGTGGAGAGACTGTGAGTTAGCGCAGCGTAATTATCACCAGAAGAATTTAAAGTTTGTAGCTCTTTCAAAGGGTGCATTTGGATTATGATGCTGATATTTACCATCATATCAGCGGCACAAAGTGGTTTTAAAATTACAATAATATGGTTTATTTCACTTATTTCTGGGACAGTGCATCATCTGACAAAACTAGTTTGTGTCACTCTGCTGCACCAACATGAGATGAATACTGTCTGTTTTATGTTCCTGCAGAGGAAACCTGGTGAAGGCCACATGGCTTCAAAGTGAGCAGATAGTGGAGCTTCAGTCTCCTGCTGTGAGTGAAACAAACGATCAGTATCACACTCTGTAATCAGCCTTTATTTGTTATCAAATCTCTGTCGAAATATTAAACTGTGTCTCACAATATCTGTTTTTTTAGGGGAAGTTTTGGCAGACGATGGGCTTTTCTGCCAACGGAAAGCAGAATCTCCTCCCTGAAGAGGCTCTCTACCTGATGGAGTGTGTGAGTGGCAGTTTAAACCTGTTCTCCAGGGTGTGGTGCGCCCTCTTAGGACAATATTATTCAATAGTATTTATAAAACACAAATGCTGCAACACATGTGATCTTTGTAACACTGACTGATGACATATGAGTGTCCTGTGTGATCAGGGGAACCTGCAGGTGTTCTACCAGAACCTGCCGCTGTCCATCCAGGACGGCTACGAGAAGTTTCTGTCCTTGAGCGCAGTGAGCCTCCAGCAGTATCAGGTACAGATAAACTCTCAGAGATCCTGAAGGACGACCGCTCTGCTGAACAGTCCTAACAATTCTTTATTCTTTATCGTCACAAAGGTGTTCGCACATTTGAAGAGGCTCGGCTACGTGGTGCACAGGTTCGATCCCAGGTAGTGAAATCTTCATTCAGACGGAGTTAGAAGCACTGACAGACATGCACTTCCTTAAATATGTCTTCAGTGACTCATATTTTGAATGCTGTTGCTGTGGAAGTCAGAATAATGTGTGTATTGTTTGTCTTTGCTCAGTTTGGAGCCGTCGTCCTACGCGAGGCAGCTGAACCTGCCGCAGTCACGTGACCGAGCGGTGAAACAGCTGAAGAGGAAGCGCAGCGCCAGTCCCACCGCAACATCCAGGTAGACTGAGGCGAAAGTGCATTCCATTTACTGTCCACGTGATTACTGAGTGTGAAAGATTTAACTCAGAGTGTTAGCTGGGGCTCAACTAGATTTTATGGTTCAGCTGCTGCTCGATGAAAGAACAGGAAGAAATAAAAAGTAGGATTATTATTTGTCGTTATAGAACAAGCTATTGATTTTAAAGTTGTTCTAGAGGAACTCCAGTGATTAAATTATTATTATTATTATTATTATTATTATTATTATTATTATTATTATTAAATAAATCTGCCAAACCTCAAAATTGATGTTGAGGCCTTGCCAGAGTGCAGAACATCATGTCGCCAGACAAGTTTTCCCTGTGGCAGCTGGTCAATAGAGGATCAATAGAGGTCGCCAGACATCAAGATGGAGGACGACTCGTTTTTCTTTTAAGGAGCGAGTTTAACAAGAAGTTTCTGCTAACTGCATGCAGAGATGCTTTATTTCTCTTTCCCTGCTTCCTTTTTCAAACGTTCAGATCACAGCCAGCGTACGTTCAGACAGGTGTGATTGATTTAAAGGAAGCTGTTTTCATTCCCGGTTACACTTGAACTTGAAGCGCCACCTTCCAAGAAAAATGTCTCCAGCTGCCACAGAGTCGTCTGTAAAAGCAGACGATCAAATTAAATCGATCGATCAGAGTGGAGGCAAAGTCAGACTGAGGACAGATACGGAGTGTAACGAGATATTCTGACTGTTTGACTCTAACGGGTCGTTCATCTTACGAAATACTGAGTCCTACAGCTCTGATGATACACTCAGTGTCATGTTTTGATCAATTCTAGCTGTGTGGTGATCGCTCACATCTGTCAGACTCAAACTTAATGTGTAATAGTTCCTCTTGAATTGTTTCACCTGTGAACGTTTCTCCAACTAACTAGATTTTTCTCCATTTCAATAATATTTAATGTTCACTGATGAATGACAATTATTGGTTCTCACAACTTTTCTATCCATTCAATGTACTCGGACAAGTTATTGAGTTTTATTGCAGCTTCACTTGTGAATTGTTGCTCAGATAAATGACTGACTTGAGCCTTTTGTAAATCAGAAGCTTATACAAAGTTTTCTCTTGCTTTAGTCATACAGAAGTCCAGGAAACACCCACAGCTGAGAGAATGGAGGAAGATGAATGTGGCCCTGAACGCGAAGAGGATAAAAAACCTCCTGAATCGCCCCTGACGGCGTCTGCAGGGACGGCCGCTGCAGCTTCCTCGGATGGAGGTGGACGCAGGACCTGGTGGATGACGGACAATCTCGGGGAGCGATCGGGTCACCAGCCCGCCTCGGGTCGCTCACGCTGGCACTTCAGCTCCATCCCTTTCCCTGACCTGGGCTCCAGGGGGAGCTCCTCCAGCTGCCTGGTCCCCCCAGACCCCTCTCTGCTCCCTCGGTCTGTGGCTGTGGGAGTCTGTGACATCGCCCCCTGGAGGCGGAGGATAAACCTGCGGGAGGTGAAGATGTCCACAAAGGATCGGAGGAGGGAGGAGGACAAGCGAAGGCGCCGGTGGGACATCAACAGAGACAGAGAGGTTCGTACCATGTAGTATAACATCAAAATACAACTTAAGCGTCTTAATGTTAAAAGGACGGTGAGCTCAGCTCTGATACACAGAAGAGAGATTCTTTTTTCTACAAGCTCTGGAGATGTTTTATTTAAAATAACAGATTTCTCTGCATAAGAATGACCTTCGTTCACACGGAGCCACATCATGGGGGCTCACGTTCTGCTGTCCTGTTGAAGGTTCGGCGCTGCAGGAACTGGGCGGAGTATCGGGAGCTCCTGGCGAGGCGGGAGGGGAGGCGTAAAGGTCGACCAGCTCACCTGTGGAACAGAGAAGTCACTCCGCTCCATGACCCCAGACAGCCGATCCCCACTGGTGAGATCACACAGATCCAGCCTCTAGAGTTGATTATAGCCTCTGGATCTTTAAGTTGTATCTGATTCAATCAGTGATGTTTGTTTTATATTCCAGAGAAGCTGCTGGATAAATTGAGTGTGATTAAATCGACACATCTGCTGGAGGAAGCATCCAGGTATCACTTGTTTCTGCTTCTGTTATCACACTGACAGTTGGTTAAGAGTGAAAATGATTTTCCTTATCTGATGTCGGTTCAGTCAGGCCGGACTAGACGTTCACCGCCTCAAATGACATACCTTTAAACTGATATCCTTCAGTCTGACAGGGATTTATGAGCCCCATCTGACTCTGTGTGACATGTGATGAACCGGTGAGATTCTAGGCGTCTTTACCCGAGAGCAGACTTTAACCAACAGAGTATCTGCAGGCCCTAAAGTCCTGAAAAGCATTGAATTCAGCCTGCTGTTGACAAAAACGCTGATAAACTACATGTGACGCTGACGTGGCAGGTCAGTGTCCATACAGGATGCTGTACAATCTTTTTTTGTGGCCTTTATCCTTAACTAGGCCTGTCACAATAACATACTGTCTCAGAAGTGTATTCTATTATTGAAATAATACTAATAATAACATAACTTATTTAGCACTATTAATGGAAAGATGCAGCCCAACATGCTTAACAAAGACAGGGTAAAATGAAAACAATAGAAGTGGATGTAAAATGTGGAAATAACAGATTAAAACAAGCAGCAGTTGCAAAAGATTACAGAAAAGTAAGCAGACACTAGCTTTCAAAGTGTTTACTTCAGCAAACACACAAAAAGTATTATTTTATTTATCATTAATTGACTTAATTGTTGTGTGGAGCTGGAAAATACAGACAAATAAGTCTTATAAATGTTTGTAAAATAAAGGAGCATTATGTACTTTTGGAAAATGAATTCAAATTCAGACAGTAACGTCCCAGAACCCTGTTTGAAGTTACAGATTTGGCGGACCCCGCCACATGTAAACAAAGTACAACAGTATGAACTGTGTCGTCTTTAAGGTCAGTTTGTTCAGTCAGTCATGGAAACAAAGAGAGTTTGTTTATTTAGTTTGATTAAACAGAAAAAAAATCATCTGATGAAGATTTTAAGATGTCTTCCTAAAAGCTACAGCATGCTCCTTTAATGTATTAATAAGTCACTGTAGCCTTACTGTCTGTTTGTTCTACGTCATCCTCTGACTGCTCTGACAGTGAAAACAAAGGTGTTTAAATTTAAATTGTTATTTGTATGACAGACTTGAGATGTAATGGTGTGAACGCCACATCAGGCCTGATGAAGTACGCTGCCGTGACTCAGTCCGGTCTGCGTCGCCTCTCAGAGAGAATAAATCAGTTTGGACTTTATATGAACCCGGCTCGTCTCACTGCCATCACACTTTATGATCTTTAATTTACAAACTCATAAAGACGCCGAGACAAAAGCGTGAGGTGCTGTGTGTCACGGCCTCGTGGCGCTCACGTACGACGAGGTTGATGTATTGTTGACGTGACGGAGAGTCCATCATTCAGGCGGAGGCGTTGTGCTTTGTCTCCGCAGTATAAAAGGTTCAGACGAGTGGAGGATTTGTTTCAATGTTTACCAGCCGGATACGGTGGCCGACTTCAAGAAGAGCAACCCGGGGAAACCTTACTCCCGCATGTGTGTGTGCAGGTAAGTGATCAAACAAACTGTGTGTGTTCAGGATTACCTTACAGAAACAATGACATATGACCCACATTAATTACATACAATAGTGGATAAAAATGAATGACCGTTTTGTCCCATATAGAGCTGCAGTTAACTAATTGATCTGTTTATTATCTTAAAATGATTGTTTGGTCTGTAAAATGTAAGATAAAGCTGAAATACTCGCCACAACTGCCCAGAAGAAGAAGAAGAAGAGTCTGTTCATGTACAACATCGTGAAACTGAAGAGTTCAGTTGTCTCTCTCTTGTTTCTGACATCATAAATTGATTTCCTCGCTGTGGTCTCTCAGTTTCGACGGCCCCGTCCCCGACCTGCGAGCCATCAAGCTCCTGACCTACCAGAGTGGAGACGTCCCGGTGGTGTTGGCCGTGGTCGACCACGGAGACATCTCCTTCTACACCTTTAAAGACTTCCACCTGCCCACTGACGTGTTCCCCTGAGACCTCGCTGCTCCTCAACAGCACCGCAGGACTTTTATATCAGTCTGCATCTGTTGGGTCGGCTGGACACGACAAATAAAATCACGTCCTTGTTTTAAACGATGTGAAGACGATCCTGAAAAGTGCTTGTTTGTCTTTTCGTGCCAAAAGTTTGGATCCTCAGGTGGTTTCTGTGGGAGAGGTGGAGGCTTGTGTCTTTTCTGTGCCAAATCTGGTAGTTTTTAAATTCTTTTTATTGGTTTTCATGATTTGTGTAAGCTTTTGAAAGTGTTTTGAGAGAGAACAAGTAATTTTCCATCTTGATTTTTGGGGTCAACAGACCATCAGAGTGACGTATATGAACTATTGAGTATTTTATTCCGAGTAGGATGTGATTTGTTGCTACAAATCAGGCTGTAATCAATCAAATGCTTCACTTTGCACGTTAGTTTTGCTCTTTGAGAAATGTGAGCGGTTCGTCATGCAAATTATAGATACACTTCTTCAGGAACAGTCATCCTCTCCTCCCTCCACGCTGATGGAAAGTCAGGTGGAGTTTCGTAGTCCACAAAACTTTTCTGGAGCTTCACAGTAAAACAGAGTTGTGGCATTAAATGCATGGAAGCATAAAACAGCTCACTCAGTGTAAATCTCCAGAATTGATTTTAAAAGATGTCGTTTACACCCTCGACTCGTGGTCGAGCTCCTGCACCAACCTCCAGGAATCCAGAAATCGTCAATGTCGTTGGAGAATTGGACATTTTTGAACATGTTAGTTAGTTTCTCAGGGAATAATGTGTATATCTGTGTATTCAGGTGGCTAGAGTACGCCCTCTCTGAAGGTGAAATCTTTGCTGTTAAGCTAAATGTGTTAGCGTGCACGAGCTCGACTGCACATTGAGGGTTTAAATGTTGTTTTCAAATCACTTTGGGATCTTGTGGGATTCTGGAGACTTTGACTACAGCAGACGAGCTGTGTGGAGCCATTTGATGTTGTCTTTTGGTTGTTTTTCAGTTTTAAATCAAGTCTCCAGCTACTTCGGCTGGTTAGCGATGTGATGCTGCATCACCGTTTTGTTGTGAAGCTCCAGAAATGTTTTGTGGGCCGCGAGACTTCATCTGACTCTGAGAGGATGACTGGACATTTTTGCATGAACTGTTCCTTTAAACAGATTTATCTCAAGGTTTTCTTGGACCTTCATCCTCGTCTGCCGCTCTGCTGATAGTTCTGTAACTATTCAGAAGATTAAGAATGAAAATATGACATTCACTGTTAGACTCTGAGGTCCATTCATTACTGGTTCTGGAGCTCTCTTGTTTCTCGTGTGAGATGTTGCTAATGTGCAGATCCTTTTTCTACATTTTCTAATTAAAAAAACCTTGAATCATTTCTACTCGTGCTTGTTTCCTCTCGACCACAGGTGTTGAATGCATCGAGAACACTGATGTAACTGAGGTCTCCTCTTGTTGACTTTCTGGCTTCAGCTGCAGGTCGACAATAGAAATGTTCTGTGTGTTCTGGTGATTTATGTTGTACTTAGGCGGACCGCAGAGCAGAGCAGAGCAGAGCAGAGCAGTTAATTAGATCTTTTGAAGTCTCTTCCGGGACTTACCTGTCGTATTGTTCAGCTGTCTTTGTAGCGTTGCAGCTTAAAAGGGTTTCGCTCAGATCGAGATGAAGACAAACAGCCATGTCGGCTCCGAGGATTCTCGTCTTTGTCGCTCTGATTGGTGAGTTATTAAATCAAACTTTAAAAGATGGAAGGTTTGGATTATAACAGAAAACTGCAGCTGTTATTTAGAGAGGATGCAGATGTTTTGAGTGTTTTCTGTGTTTTTCCCTGTAGGTGCTTCCAGCAGTCAGACTGCTTCAGACTGCTCATACTTGAGTCTTCTGCAGCACTTAAACCTGACAACATCTAATGAACTTCTGACAGTCATGCGACCCGTGAAGAACTGGACGACACCCTCCATAGTTCTGATGGACATGTATATGTACGGTATTTTAAATGTGGTGAGTGTCGCCTCAGAGACTGATGGAATATATCACCCTGAATATATGTGTGGATAGAAACTGCTGGATTTATCTGAGGAAATGTGTTTTTTACTCAAGCAAACTTGCTGTTTTTGTTGTAAATGCCTGTGAAAAAACTCACCGCAGTGCTGCTGATTGTCTGCAGGATGAGAAGTCTCAGACTATCACGAGTCACATCTGGGTTCAAATGGTAAGAAAAAAAACACGATTGGTCTTTCCTTAACTTCAGCAGCGCCAGGTTGCTTTCGCTTCAATCTCTTGTGCCATTGTGTGTTTTTAAAACGTATTTTTCCAGGGTTGGCAAAATGAATTCTTAACTTGGAATACTTCTGACTTTTGTGGGATTGACACGCTGACCGTTCCCACATCGAGGCTGTGGATCCCTGATATAAACATCCAAGAGGAGTATGTATTTATCTTAATATCATCTTATAACAACTGAAGTTTGTAGATCTGATCTTATTAAAAAAAAAAAAAAAAGCTGCTCTCATTGGGACAAAAGTTTCATCAGGCTAAAGAAAAAAAGATGAACATGTGAAAAGAAAATGTTCTCAGGTACAGAGCAGCATAACCATAATTATAAAAGTATCCTTATTTATGTAGAGAGTTTATAAAGTGTTTTAACGGACAAAACAGCAGGAAACTCAGGAGGACAACATGGCAGAAACAAGACTAGACCCAAGAGAAGTTAAAGAAAGCACATAAAATGCCAAACACATGTCAATATGAATAACAGGGATAAGAGCAATTAAAACAGGAAACATTAAAGCAAATTACTACAAATTAAAGGCAATAAAATGTCTCGCTGGTAAGCGGGGACATGTGTGTTAGCAGCTAGTGCTACATTCAGCAACCTCTCCGGCTTTTTTTGGTCTAGAAAATACAAAAACAAGCGACTCAACACCTCAGTCATGTAAACACTTACTGCTGTGTGTGTGTGCTTTGTGCTAACTGGGTAAGCTTGGTTCAGGTGCTGTGTGCTTTGTGCTAACGTTAGCCGCTGGAGGAGTGCGTTGCTGCCGCTGCTTTGTTCTTTGGCTCAGGCGTTGTGCACTTGGAGCTCAGCCGGCTCGCTCAGAGACTTTTTACTGTGAGCTGACCCACATGTTAGAAAACTCTGGACATCGTAGCGCACACAAACAATGAACATGGGTTTTGTTATTACTGCTACTCCTGTGTGACTAGCTCGCTAATAGCTTAGCAGGACATCCACCTAGCCTTGTTGAAGACTCCAATATGTAGGCTGACAGACGGGAGAAACCAGCTGGTTTTTGATGAAAACAAGCAAACCAATTAATCTTTTCACTACTTTACATTTTCTCATTGCTCTCCGTTAAAACCTTCTTTGCTCCCTCAGCGCCTCTGACAGTGGGAGCACTCAGAGAGGTGCGCTTACCAGTGTGACTTCCAACGGTTGGGTGATGGTTGCCGCCCGTCAGCGCCTCACCGCCACCTGTCAGCTAAGGCTGCAGCTGTTTCCCTTCGATACACAACTCTGTAACATCACGTTTGCGTCCATGAGCAGTGAAGGTAAATGACGCCAGATCATCCAGAACTGTTTTGGGACATGTTTGACATAAAGACCTCATACTTTTCTTTTATGATCTTCACAGATGATACTATAAAGCTGGGAACAATGAGCAATGACACGACACTGACGCGAGTGTCTGAGCACTTCATGGTCACACAGGGAGAATGGCAGCTTCTAAACATGGACACTTTCGTGTTTAATGTCTCCATGGGCCCTACGACTCAAAGCAAACTTCTATACAGGGTAGGAAAGGATTCTGGATAACAGTTCTCTATTCCTCAGGTGTGTTTGTCTCTAAATAATTATTTTTTCAGGTTAAGATCATCAGGAAGCCGTTGCTTTATTTGGTCATTTTCATCGTGCCCCTGTTCTACCTACTGGTCCTGGATCTGGCCTCGTTCTTCATCAGCGAGGGCAGCGGAGAAAAGATGAGCTTCAAAGTGACCGTCCTGCTCTCCATCTCCGTCTTGCTGCTCATTCTCAAGGACATGCTGCCGTCCACCGAGGACCAGCTGCCGATGATCGGTGAGATTTAACCGTGATCGGACCTTCAGCGTCCTCTTCACCGACATCACGCTGACCTGTAACGTCTCTGCACCTTCATTCCAGCAATCTACTGTGTCGCCATCTTCGCCCTGGTGGGGTTGAGCGTCCTGGAGGCCATGTTGATTTCCTTCTTATTCGAACTCGATGGTCAATGTGACAAGAAGGAGAAAAGATGTGCTGATGCGGAAGAGGAGATTCAGCTGGAAACAGTGTGTCAAAGAGGTACGTTTATTCCAACTAAAGATGTCTTGTTTGTCTGTTTTCCTTCCTTTTTTATTTTGGAAAGACTTTAGAAAAACATGAGTATCTAAACACAGGATCCAGTTAAAAATACTGGAATTAGCCCTTTAAATGCAGATTCAGCTGATAATTCTCTGTAGGTTCATCACCACCAGATCAATAATCCTGCACGTGCCCTAAACTTAGTAGTACACCAGCTGGTTCTGATGGTTTATCTTCCCACGCAGAGTCTGCTGGATCTGTGGAGGCTGGCCCGGAGAAACCAGAGAAAAGCTGCCTTCCTCTGGACGGGCCGAGCGGCCGCGACCTGCTGAAGCGAATCCTGACGGAAGTGAAGGAAGCTCGGCGGGAAGTGGAAGGCCAAGAGAAAGAAAAGAGAAAGCCTGGATACTACAAACGAGTGGCTATAATCATTGACTCCGTGTTCTTCTTCCTCTATTTTTCTACTGTTTTCACTTTCCTGACGCTCATGTACATCAAGTGGGTTCACATGGGTTTGTAATGTTGTGTGTTTGATCTACCAATGCATGCTTTTAAATTCAACGACGATGGGTTCTTACATAAATAACAAAATATCAACGGAGCATTAATGCATCTAAAACTAAAAACACCTCAATCTAATCCTTCAATGATTCGACTACTTCATTCTTTTTAAAGTGCACCACAGATCGATAATCTTTTCAGACATGAATTTACAACCTGCACATACTGTTATGATGTAAATAATCGGGGTGAAAGCGGTTTTTCTTTCACTTCATCCTCTGTCTGAATGTTTCCCTAGATATCACTGTAGGAAAATTTTCCTCCTTCTATTTAATGTTACATTACATTTCTATATTGTATAGAAAAGAGACAAAAGAAGACCATAACAAGTGTTTTAATGGCGAAAAGGTCATTTATTTATTGGGATATGCAATAAAAGTCAAATTGAATGTGAACATTATCTTTTTGAAGGACCGAAAATATTCAGAAAACACAAAATAATAATTCTGATTTTAAATAGTGTACCATGAAATGTTCTATAAAACTGTCCTGAGACTGCACCTGTGAACGAGTGTACAGAAATATACACTGAAAAGCAAACAGACAGGTGTGCTTATCGTATGACCTGGCAGGCAATAAGCAAATATGATAAATATATATATATATATATATATATATATATATATATATATATATATATATATATATATATATATATATATATATATATATTATATTCTTTAGATGTGTGATAAGTTATATCAGCCGTAATCATACAAAAGAAAAACATATTCATATAAGTTCCATTTCACCTGGTTTATTTTATGTCATTATTTATTTTCTGTTTGATTTGTCTCATGTTGTTGCATTTTACTAACATTTTACATACTTAACATTTATCATATTCATCTGAGAGACTGTTTGTATCTGACTGCTGCACTTTTGCATGTTTCATATTAAAATCGTTAACTTGTTTACAGTAAATGTGTGCTGGTTTATTTTATTTTGAATATGTAGTTGATGTTAGCGGTGCTGAGGAGGGTTGTGCGTTTAGCTGGGGGCCCAAATTAAATTCTGCTAAGGGCCCGGTAACGCCTCGGGCCGGCTCTGGTTAAGGGTTTGGTCGTTTTGGTAACCTAAACAGCACAGAGGGGCGGGTACTAACTAATCCAGAACAACATGATTAATAGAATCAACCAAAAACATAAGAAATACAATATAATGTAAAAAAAAATACAAATAATATATAATAAAATTCATTAAACAAAACATTTGATTTGATTGGACGTCATGATTTGTTTTCCGGCATCAACAACCAATCAGCAATCAGAGCATCAAGTGCCAGATAAGAACAACAACGACAGCTCCGTGTCGCCATCATAATAAAAGCTCTGTCACAGTAACCAACCATTAAGTGCAACTCATGGAATGCCAGACACGGTTTTACTTTGAATGTCACTACCGGAAGTGAAGGTTCGTGTTAGCATTAGCTTGATGTCTGTTCGTGCCGGAGCAAGTCAGCTGGTTTGTGAGTTTACTGCTTCAGTTAGCTCACAGTGAAAGCCTTGCTAGCCCATGGGAAAGTGTTTTTATCAAAACTTTCTTTTTAATCTGACTTCCCTCCATTTATCCAACACAGAAACGCCTCATGTTAGCTCGGTGCCTGCGGTTATTCAGCTAGCTAGCGAGGATTTGATCCAGCTGAAAGCTTGGAGCATCCTGTTAGCCTAGCAGCTAAATTAGCAAAACACACTGGAAAGAAGTAAGGTGAGTAGAATTTACTTTTTTGTTCATTAATGACATGCATGTAGCTAGCTAGCGGACAGCCTGACTATTGTCTTACTTTTATCGGCGTGTTTTACAAACTGACACAACATTACATTATCCGTATGTATTTTTGTGTGACAGGTTTTCAAACATCTGCTGACATTTATGTTGCTAGCAAGTAGATTTTAGCTCACTGAGCTCAACACTGTCTTTAACACAACTTTATAGTAACCACACACTCCTTAAAGCTAACACTTTGTCATGATTTTAATGGAAGTGGTAGTTGTTGTTCCATAATCTCTGTCACCAGACTACCCAGTACTGCTCGGTAAACATCAGCCAAAACACACATGTATGTTGAAACATGTGCTGCTTATTGAATCATATGTATGCCGAATTAGAAAGAGGATCTTAAAATATATGAAATTATTTGAAATTAATTTATACCTAATGTGATTTTTCTGCCAACGTTAAAATAAATCTTAATTTCAAGATATGTAAATGGGGTTCTTTATTCTATATTTTTGTTCTTAAAATAAAGACTTTGCACAACCAGTTTTGGCAAACTGTACTTAATTATATTTATGAAATGAATCTTAATTATAAAAAAAAACAAAGATGGAATTGGCTTCAGGCGGCTGTTGTTGTTGTTCCTTCAGGTGAGGAGGACCAGTGTCGTCAACCATGGCAGGTGGAATTACAGAGACCGGGGAACCCTACTCCGCATTTGTGAGTGTCCTGCAGAATTCTGTGTTAATCCCTTTTTTTTTTTCCAGTAGTAAAAGGAGAAGTCTGTGAAATCTGGGTTGTCATTAGACTTTGTGGTAGCCAGAGGTTTGGTGCTGCAGTGGTCACATGTATGAAAGCTAAGTCCACCTGACACAGTTTTAAATGCAGAGATATTTTTCTTTACAGACCTGCAGACGTTCTGACTTTTAAATCGAGGCTTGTGTTGAACTTTTGAACCGCCTCTCGTCTGAGTCAGTTAAATCTGCTGAAAAAACTCAATATAAATACATTATAAACTTAAGACGGAAAAGAAACGTCAGGGTTGTACAATTAGAAATGTCTTGGTAAGAAGTCATGTTCCTATAGAAGTGAAGTGAAAACTAAAGAGGAAGCTAAAATGCTTACACACTTCTGTTTTACACGTCAGGCCTCTTTATGGTCTGAACTCAGTTCTGACGACTCTGCCTACGTCAGCAGGAATTGACCACAGAGATTAAGTTCTGCCGGTCAAGTGTTTTTTCTTTTCTTTCAGGAAGCTTGAGCTTTGAATCATTTAAGCACTCTGATACCTGATAGTGCTGAGTGCTGCCCCATTATCCCAGTTGTCTTCCCTGACAGTGGTTGATTCCTCCACCTGGTCTCTTTATCATTCAGTGCTGACCAGCAGCTGATGCTGTAGATTTTGTAGCTGTAAATCATTAATAATGGATGAAACTTGAGTGACTCAGGAGTTAGGTCAGGCTGCTGGGCAAAAATCAAAGGTTTCCGTGTAGAAAAATGGAATTTAAGGACATGAAGTGCAGTAGGAAATAAAGTCTCAGTATGGTCATGTCTTTACCTTCCTTCGTGCTCGTCTCTTGATCAGGTGGGGCTGGTCTACATGTTCAACCTGATTGTGGGAACCGGAGCTCTGACGATGCCCAAAGCCTTCGCCACAGCCGGTTGGGTGGTCAGCTTAGCTCTTATTTCCTTTTTAGGATTTATGAGGTAAGTTTCTTCTTCTCACACCAACTCCAGTTGGAATACCTGCAGTGAATACTAGAGGTAGACTGATTATCCGCCTGGCTGATTATCAGGGCTGATATTCAGCATTTTTCCGATTTATTATATTGATGGCTTTTCTGTCGGATTGCCGATAAAATAAACACTTTTAAAAAACTTTTTAAATGCGCTTCTTTGGCTCTGATGCAGAATCCTCTCACACAGTGTCCGGCCCACCACAATATGTGATTAGTAACACGTCACAATTAATCGCTTGTAAACACTAAATATATAACTGAATCTGCAAAGTAACTAAATTTATCAAATGAATGTCGTAGAGAGGAAGTATAGAAAATTATATACTGAAGTAAAGGACCTAAAATATGCACATAAGAAAAGAACTTGAGTAAACTGAATTTATGACGTATACGTTTAGATTTCTACCCAAATATCAGTTTTCAGTCTCCTTTAATTTCTAATAATCTGCATCGTTTTCAGTCATAGCAGTCGAGCTTTAGTGTAAACCTCTCCAGCTCCTTCTCATTTACTGCATGCGTCACTTCTCTTTCTGTTGAAGATGCATCAGCAGAAACATTATCTACCAACATCTGCTTTCTGTGCGTGCATTATAGTCGAGATGTGTTCCCCATGACTCATTTCCTTCCCAGACTTGGTCGACGAGTCTAAAAGAAAGAAAACACAAGAGCAGAATTTAATCTATAAAGTCGAACGTTTACTGTAAAAATATTGTGTGTATTATCAGTGATTAGAAACCACAAACAACAGTATTCAAATATCAAATTGTATTTTAAATGTGCGCCATTTTGAACATTATGAACTAAAAATAGTTTCAACTTTTATTTATCTGCATCTTTCACTTATTTCGCTGCAGCAAATAATCAAATAATTAGATGGTGATATCATAACAAAACACCTTTTATTTCTCCACTGGCAGATTTTAATCTCAAATCTCTCAAAATATTTAACTCAATATTTTTATTATACTTTGTTGAGGATGCCGTGTACGATTAATAGCACGATTAGTCCTCTCAGTATCTCTCATATCTGGGAAAAAAATGGTATTATTGAATGAAATGTCCTTAACTAGATCAACATTTAATCAAATCCGGTTGAATCAGAACTTGAATTTAATGTTGAGATGCAACAGTTAAATGCTCATTGAACAAAGAAGACATGTGACTTATATGGATCATTAAGTAAAACACTCATAGTAACGAGTATTTCTGGTGCTGAGTCTTCGATTAGTCGCCCACATCCGTAGTTAACATTCTCGTTCAGTAGTAAAACATCTGTTTTTTCAACCCGAGCTAACGTCCATATAATCGGGTCAATCACATGTTTTCCAGTAAAAAGGTGCGAAGAGATGAAAGGTTAGTTTAATATTCACGCAGTGTTAAATGGTCCTGAAGTGATCATTCCTGATTTCACGGCTGTGATTTGTGTCACAGTTGACTCTCAGTGTTTAATCAGAGTGTCGCACACGATGACGTTTGAAGACGACACGAGTTGTGTGTCTGTATGAAGCTGAATGATTAAAGAAAAATAATTTCATGTGTGTTTGGTTCCTGAAAGAATAAAAGTTCTAGTTCTTTTGAAACTGAAGCGTTGGATTAAAGAGTTAATCCAGATGTAATGAATAAAAAAAACTCCACTTGGGGAAATTAAAAGGTGCAGGTAAAGGCCTAAATGATGATGGGAAGTTAATTGCAGCTTTTCAACCTGTTGGTCGTCTTATCTTAATCCTTCCGTCTCTTCTCTGCAGCTACATGACGACCACGTTTGTGATCGAGGCGATGGCGGCGGCCAACGCTCAGCTGCGCTGGAAGAGGAGAGAGCAGGAAGAGGTGAGATTACCGACTGTGTGCAGGAGCCGAGTCTTACTCTATATGTAAATATCTTTAATAGGATGGTGGCAGGATGGACGGCTCTCTGTTTGCCGTCAGGATGTGTCAGACCAGCCAAATATTAAAGAAGTAAATGTTCCTCTCTGTCAGGGAGAGTTTGTCTAATAAGACATTAAGCCAAACACTCTTTAAACCCAGCAGGCAAAAAAAAGTGGAACTAATGTCGGTATAAACGCTGCAGAGGGATGTTTCCAGTTCTTAGCTCTGGTTAATGTGCTTTCAGGTCTCCGTCTGACATGTTGAAGCATGTTTAGGCAGCTAATAACACAACAAGCTCCATCGTCTTTCACAGAGATAAACCAGTGAAACAAATCCAGAGTGATTTCTGTCAGAGAGACTGATGGTTTACTTCTGTCGAGCCGCACTGTGAGACAGATTAATGGCGTCTATCCTTCTATCCCGTCTTCCCTTTTGGAGCTCGCCAGATCTAGTTTGTGCTGAAAACACAAACACTGGGTAATGGAGGAGTGTACAGTGGGCAGCAGTGCATTCACCACAGGAGGAGACTGATAGGGCAGTCATGACAGGCAGGAAGTGGAGGCGAAAACTACAAAATAAAACGGGGAAATAACTGAAACAAAAAGCCAAAACCATGACAGACTTGTCAGGTCTGTGAGAGGATTCAGTAGAAGTGTCTCAAACCTGCATTCTTTCCAGTGGCCAGCAGGAGGCGACACTGCAGGTTTCATACAGAAGTCTGATTATATGTAAGCTTATGAGAAAATGAGCCTAATTCTCACTTGTTTCCTAATATGTTTATATTCTCAATCTCTAGTTTCAAGTCTTCTTCAACACAGCACGATGTTGATTTTGTCAATAAAGTTCTCATTTAGGGTAAAATACAGGAAAAAGCAGGGTGTGCTTTATGATTGACAGGGTGTCAGATCCAATCAGGAGTTCCTCCTCAGCTCCAGCCTCTCGTCACTTTTGGTACCATCGTTCAATCATTCATTAAGCATCATATTAGATGTTAAAGTCACCTGACCGAGTTTATTCAAGGCTCACAGCAGAGCGTCCCCTCTTATCAATAATCTCCTCCTTATTCCATCTGAAGTTTACGACCATATAGAAAATGAACTTCTGCTGACCGAAGCAATAACCGTTTTCGTTTGTATCCCAGTAAAATCAACTAAACTATGAAATATTTCATGTTTAAAGCCTGAAAGAGAAATCTCTGTTTTTAATAGGAAGCTGTATTTTTTATTTTTTACTCAGACGGCTGCTGATGTTTTATTGTCCGGTCCGTGCAGAAGTGAAACGAGTCTCTTGCCACCCGTCTGTAAGAAACCGAATTCGGATGAAGCCTTCGGTGGAGGACTGTACTCCATTACCGGGGGAAACAACCCGTCCTCAATCATTTTTACTCTGACTAAGAAAAAGACTTTGTGCACTTTAAATGGCTCGGCCTTTGCCTTTTGTTTCTCCCCCCGGTACACAAGTCATCTTGCTTAATGCATGTGGGTTTCCAGTCGGGGAGTTATGAGCCTGAGGACAATAGCCCGACTCTCACTGAGCCTCGAACGCTCGCCGCTGATTCATGGCCGCTGTACTCCTCTCAGCCTTCTCCTCCTACGTAATGGAAAACAAGACAGGGGGGGGAAACTGGAAGTGTTTGCAGCCGAGCGCGTTTTATGTCTCTCTGCTCGAGTGAAGCATATTAACTAAAACGAAGGCCTTTTTTTTTTTTTTTTACAGCGATGGATTGCATCATGTCATCATCATATGTATTCTGAGAAAGTTTCATTTAAGTTTATGAGCTGGAAAGACTCGAGATTCAAAGTTAAAGATCGGCCGTTCTGTCTGCTTTACCTGCTATAGACACAATTTAAAAGCAGTCAACATGGAGATCTGCAGTAAAGGAAAGTATCAAACCGAAATACTGATCTCCACAACCGTATGTTTGACTGTAATCGACCTAAATATCACATAATTGGCTGCGTTGCATGTAAAGCTGAGTGACGATCTGATTTGAGGCGCTGGACGGGGAGACGTGTGATCGTCCTCTGCTGGGATTTAAAGTGGAAAGATGAGATATATTTTACATTTTAGAGACGCGGAAACTGTCTTTGAAACTTCCTTTTATCTCCTCTCGACAGTCGTTTATTCCGTCTGGTGTGTTAAAAAAGTGAGAGGCAACCAGTGCAGAGAGGTGAAGATAACTAAAGTATGTTTTCTCCTTGTGTGAAGGAGCTACGTAACAGCCGGTTGTAAAACTTTAGACACAGACTATCACTCCCGTTGCCTCACTTCATTTGTATTTCCTGCTCTCGTCCACTAAAATTATATTTGATTTGCCGTCTTCCGTCTGCCCGAGTCCACATAAATGCAGCAAACAGGTTGAACTTTGCTCACAGAAACTTCTTCGCTTCCTTTTGTGATTTAAATTTAAAAATTCACATTCAAACATTGACACGTAGGCTGCTGTTTGACTGCGTTTTAAGAAGTTAGTTTGACTTTGTTTCTTCATCGGCGCCTGAAGGCATCTGACTCTCATCCGCAGCCGCATTTATTAATCTCTTATTTTGTCGTTTTTGCTTCTGTTTGCTGTTGTTTGTTTGTTGTTTGTCACAGAGCCGTTATCTGCTGTCACTCCTCCTCCTCGTCCTCGTCCTCCCTCTCTCCCAGCCAGCCTGTCACTGATTAATTCAGCTGATGACGCTCACGAAGTTAACTATCATTGACAGCTAATTGACATTAATCTGCAGAGAATTTTGCAAAATGATTCAAAAGCGGTGTGTGTGGGTGTGTGATTGGTGTAAACTGTGAAGTCACTCCAGTCTCCGAAGTGCTTTTTTCAGCTGTTGCTTGTAATTCCCAGATGTTGGCTCCTCTCTCCCCCCCGCTGCCTCACAAACACAGCAAATAAACACCGAGTTAATCGCTTGTAAACTGACTGTTGTTTACTGGGAAATTAGGGAAAAACAGGCAAACAAACAGCATTTACACACTCGCGTTATCTCCGCAGATCGATGACAGCGACTCCACCTCGGACTATTCGGACGATGATGTCATGAGCCGAGGCCGATCAGAGCCGGAGACGAAGCCCATCCTGTCTGTTCGTGAGTATCGTGACAGAAGCGTTCATGGTAAATAGGTTTGATTACCTATAAACATAAACATGACATTTTAATCTGGACCTACACAATAAAAGCAGGTCGTTTATGATTTTCCTGTTTTGAAGGCCGTACGCTGCACATGTAAGCATCATTTCTGGAGTCGACTAGTTGTTAGGAACATGACTAGTATCACCAGTTTTGATAATCCGCTCGTTGCTGATTTGTTTATCCTGCAAAAATGTCAAACTTCCTCTGGTTTCATTCGCCCCAATATGAAATATCTAAATTATTCAGATGGATGTAATCAGGTATGGCCAAGATAACAATGTTATTAATCAGTTTAGCCAGTAAATCTCAACAAAGTTGAACAGTTAACGTATAAAATCACTTTTTATTCCGCTTCATATGATGTTTTTATGTATATGATCAGATTAAAGAACCGTCTTGTTCTTCAGTTTGTCGAACTGTTACTGGGGAGTCAGTTTTTACGAGGGTCTGCTGCAGTCTGGTGTTTAACTTCATTGTCAGTTAATCTGTTTATTATTTTCTTCATTGATTGATTGATTGAGTTGTTTGGTCTATAAAACCCAAGACGACATCTTCAAATGTCTTGTTTTGTCCACAAGCCGAATATATTCAGTTTACTGTCACAGAAGAGGAAAGAAAACAGAAAATAATCACATTTAACAAGCTGGAAGAAAATAATTTAACAGCTTTCTTTAAACACTCGGAGTGACTAATCAGTTATTAATTGATTTAATACTTGACAGCTATTGACGACTAGAAAAATGTCATACACTAAAGGATGCAAGCTGTGAACTGTCCCTGACATTTACCTCCCTCCTCTCATGTCTGGCATTTACTGTAAAATGGTGTTTCGTGTTTTCACAGAGAGATCGGGAGGTCACGTCGATCATTTCGACATCGCCGAGCGGGTCGAGATGGGTCAAATGGCCTCCATGTTCTTCAACAAAGGTAAAAATATTCTTGTGGCCTCGAGCTTCTAATCTCGGCGCCCATTATTCAGTTAACCGCCGTGTGACGTTTGTGGAGGAGGAGCGGTGAAGGTTGTGTGGGATCATTTAGAAAATACTTTTTCACACTTTTTCTGTCCAATCGTTACATTCCCAAAGGAAGGAAGGCTGCGGGCGCTCTAATTGGATGTAATTATAACTGGGTAAATTGCCTGTGGTTGTAATTACCTGTATGCGACTCCATCAAGGCTGTTAATCTTTCCGCGGTGCTCGTGTGTGGGAGGAGGTGCAACCTGTACTGGTGGCAAAGACGTTAAGGCTTAATCACGTTCACCTTGGACCGCAGAACAACCTTGCTGCTTTACATTCGTCGAACCTGTCAGTACATTTTCCCTGCCTGGCACCTCCTTCCCCTCGCCTCCACATCTCCACCCTCCTCTTGTCTGCTTGCATTACGCCGACCGGCTCTTCTTAACCCGATGCGAGTGACTCAACAGTCCGCAGCGTCCCTGTTGTCGCAGGAATTGAGGAACGACCAAAAGGTCAAAGCTCTGACAACATCATCTGTGCTGACACCTTCTGTCCTTCAGCGCTTCAACACTAGGTGGAGCCCTCGGCACACATGTGCACACAGGGTGTAACGCACACATCCACCCGGCTCATGTTCACACCCACACGTGTGAACGCACTCATGCATGCCGTCATGCAGCTCACGCTGTTAAAGCTGCAGTGTGCTCCCGTCCCTCCAGCCTGTCGTCACTCAGCTCCACTGTCCTGCCCGTTAAAGGTGAAAAAAAATCTCTGCTGACGACCTTTCTCCCCCCTGTGCGGGTGAGACACGTGCAGGTATCGATTGGCAATAAGGAAATGAGTTTTCTCTCCTCTTCTCTCTCTCCACATGCTATGGGAACGCTGCCCGGTGACTCCAATCAGAAATGAATTAGATCGGCACGCGTCCCAGCACATGCTGACGAGGAGAAGGGGAGCGCTGCTCTTCTGTCTCCCCTGACAGCTCAGTTTTCTACCTGATGTCCAGAATTTTCACACCTGCATATGGGCTTCCTGTTTGTGCACTAATGAGGAAATTTAACAGGTCAAGCAAGCTGTCGTATTAATTTTTTGATACCAAAACAAGTTGGAACGCCGGCTAAAATCTACCAACAAACCGTGTTAACAAACACAAAGGTGAAGAATGTTTTTATTGACGATTTAGCGCTCAAACTGGCAGAAGAGAGCACGAGATGTATCTACCAGGATGCTCCTCACCTTCTACCTCGTACTTTGAATAAAAATCGAGTCAAAGGCTTTTTGAGGTCTACCCACTATTTCGCTTGCCATTGACACGATTTTAGACAGTTTATTCTCAAATCTGTGGTTCAGGTGAGGCAGGAAAATGAAAGGTGGAGACACTCAGAAGTAGATTTGGCACCAGTTCGAACACCGAGGCTGCTGAGTTCACTAAGAAAAACATTTCTTGAACGTCTTCTGTGTCCAGAACTGTACCAAAGTATTAGAAGTATTCCTCAGTTTCAACAAGTCGGCCATCAAGTGAAACTGTCTTTCTTTTTTTTCAGATCTTGTTTCGTGCAAATAATTAATTCTCTTGTCTCGGCCACATTGATTTATAGCTGGCTAATGCGACGCCATGTCTCCGGGGCCTTTGCGTGGGCAATCCCAGCGATGGCCGTGTCATCTGCACACTGAAATTAACCAAAGTGTTTGTCATTGATTTTAAAATTCATTAGCAGAAAACAGAGAACAGCAACGGGGGAAAGAGCTCAGCCTTGTTGGCAGCCAGTACTCACAGTGAGAAGCAGATTTTGATGAAGTAAAACATTAGATATAGTGTGTTTGTGCGGTTTTCAATGGAGTTTACGTCAGACAGGATTAGCGAACGATCACATTCTGTGTGATTTATGTTTTACACAGCATGCCAACTTTTTATTTGGACTCGAGGTTGAATTGCAGCAAATCTCTGAGTTTTTGTATTAAACACCAAAATGCTTCTCAAGTATGAAATGTTTTCTAAACACAAGTGAACATTCAAGAAGTTTACTGTCCAAATTTAGTAGAAGTTTGATTTTAATTGACATTATCGGCCTATATATATATCGGCTGATATGAAAACTTTGTTTTTACAGAAAATTATGCAGAAAATCATTCTCGAGGTGATATTAAATTATTACATTTACACTGAAGTTTACTGTTTCTTTGTTGCCAGCGGTGGAGGAAGTCCCCAGACTCCCTTAAAAATGTTGTCAAATGTGTGAGATGTTGATTTAAGAGGGACTTAATTACTTTGTGAAACATTGTCTTTGACAAATCCTTAATTATCTGGGCCTTCTTGTAAATTCGGCAAACGTTCTACATTATTTTCTTTCTGTCTTTGTCCCAGTCATGTATGTGTTATATTTGCATGTCGTACCTCCAAAATTGAACTTAAGTTCTTCATTAAATTACTTAGTTACATTCCATCGCTGTCAACAGTCCCTTTTGTAGTTACTCATAGATGCCAGCCTTCAAAATTCATCTGATTTTGTCTTCAAGATCATTAATTATTCTTCAAGACATTAACAGAATGTGGAAAAACACTCTGTGTCACAATGTTGAATATAGTGACACACCAGAAGTTACTGAAGTCTATTCTGGGCCGAGAACAATCCGCCATCCGAGTTTCTCTTATTCTGGTTCTGCCTCTTGTGCATTCAGTTTTTTTAAAGTGTGAGTTCAAAATAATCTGTTAAATATGAGATTAAACACGTTCGGACCGTAAATTGCTCTTTATTTACGTCTGGACTGTAAAGCCTGAACATATAAACCTCAGTTCTCTTCTGGGGGGGGAATGGCTGTGCAGTTTGTTAGAAGTAACTGCTTAATTCAAACCAACCCCATGAACCTAAACTGCGAGGGGATTATGTGTGTGAGGGGACAGATGTCGACGTGTGATAACCAGCAGTTTGGTGTTTCTTGGAAAGAGCGGGCAGAGTGTGATCTGGAGCGACAGTTGTGTTCAGCTCTTGTCTTTGTGTGTTTCGAGGAGCTGAGAGTGTAAACAAGTCCATCACGTTTAAAACGGTTTTAAAACGCCACTTCTTCTTCTTCTTCTTCTCCTCACTGATAATTAACTGTAGGCGTGATTGCACGCTGTCTGTCCTGCGCCGCTGCAGCCAATTAAAAAGCATCTCTCCTGCTGTTGAAGAAGCACTCTTAGAGGGCATCGACTTCCTCCTGGACTGAAATTGACGTGGCAGCGGCGGTGCGGCAGGCTTTGGAATAAGGCCATGGGTATCGTATCAGCCTGACCTGCAAGCCACTGACAGGAATGTTGATGGGGGCCGGTTTATCTGCACCGCTGTGGAAAGGTGTTACTGTAACCTTCACATTGATGATTTGAAAGTTGATTAGAAGACGACTTTGGCTAAAGTCACGAAGAGGGAGAGAGAGAGAGAGTGCTGTCCTTGCATCGGCATCTTGTCTCAGCTGTTCTTACCCCCGTGAGGTGGTGTGATGTGGCGGTTAGCATGGCGGCTAAGCAAACAGCAGGATTTTCACCAACGTGAGCCGTCCTTCCCCTGACATACGGAGGACCATGGCGGCGAATACTAATTTACTCTGCCGTTACCCGACTCTGTCTGTAATGAGAGCCAAACATGGGCACATCCATTTTTAATACTTCAGTGACTTTTACTTAAATGTCATACTTGAGGATCGAGAGCTGTGGCAAAATGAAAAGTGCCCGAGCCACGGGGAAGATAAATGGACATGTTTGCTTCAGCTCGCAGCCCAATCTGTTCCTACAAGCCCCCCGCGACAATAGTTTCCTGTGTCAGCTCGGTCAGAGATGCACTTTAATCTCGGGGAGTTTGTGTTATAATGGATAACTGTGATCAACCCAACAGATCGATTTAACAAGTTGAGCCCCGGGAAAGAAGCTTGAGCCACGAAAGCTTGACTTGTTTCTTAAAGGTGAGGCCTGTTGTAACTAAGAGCCTGTTCAGACCTGGTATTAACATCCATCCTGAGCGATTGATTACAGGTGGAAAGATCCAACATGGCCCACTCAAAATGGATAAAAAACATGTTTAACGCTGGGACAAACAGACATGTAACTTAAATGTAGACAAATAACTTAATGTAGAACATTTGCTGAATTAACAAGAAGGCTCAAGTAGTTAAGGATTTGTTGTAGACAGTGTTTTACAACATTTGTAAAGTTTCTCTGAACTCAACAACTCATTAAATAAAGTGTTTTTTTAAGGGAGTCTGGTGACTTTCTCCACAGGCATCAAGAAAGTATATACTGGTTACTGTATTTGTAAAATATAACATGTTTAGCTTCAACCTTCGACATGCCAGTGTGAACAGCACGCTGTCTCAACTGATCCAGCCATGGAACTAGTAACCACAACATCACCAGACTCCCTTAAGAAATCGTGCAATTTTAGAAGTTCTTGCGTGAGGAGAAACTTCATGAACTTTCTCACAGCATATTTTAAATCATTGGTGACTTCTTGTAAATTCAGCATTAAATCAAAACATGAAGTTGTTTGTTACCTTGTAAAAAGTGTCAGTTTGTACCAGCCTGTCTGCTTCTGTGTCTTACCTGAGAGAAAGTCCCCAGACTCCCTTTAAAAATCGCTCAATTTTATGAATTTATGAGGTTGGAGAAACTTATAAACTTTGTGAAACACTGTCTCCAACAAATTCTTAATTATTTGGGCTTTCTAGTGAATTTGGCAAATATTAAAAATGTATTTATGTCTTTGCATTGTTAATACCAGTTCTGAACAGCTTCTAAGAATCTGTTCAAGCCTTTCAGACCTCGCCTCTGGTTCCTGACGGTTAGAGGCATATGTGGAGCAGTGGGGATGAACGTCAGAGGAGTTGTTGACTCGTGCTTTCCACGAAACTCATTTCTGGGTTCAAGGTGTGTTTGCATGTTCTCACAGCAGTGAAAAACTAGACTTTTAAGTGGCTTTTACGAGGCAGTTTGACAGAAGAAGCACATTAATGGTTCATTAGATTTATGCCATCGTCTCCCCTTTTGTTGCTGCCTGCTTGCGTCTTTCTGTGTTTTGGAATATTTCTAATGTGGGTCTTTATTCATGAGATGATACATTTAAAAGTCCAAATGAATCGTGCAATTTGAGAATCACGATTTCCAAAACGAGCTCCAACACAAGTTATTCCTAAATTTGGTCATTTCTTCCTCCGCGCTGCCCTATTTACCTATTTTTAGAGACATATTGTTAATGGTGTTGTTGCCTGCGGGGCCGGCTCGATTTAGATTTGATTTGTGAACGTCTCTTATCTCAGTTCATCAGATATCTCACTCTGATATTCCCACAAGAAGTAGAAGTGGAAAATAAGGAGAGAACGATTAATGAGGTGAAGTTCAAAGTTAAATTTTCTTCTTCTTCGTCCCTCCTCTTCATTTCAGAGGCTTTTTCAGCGTTACGATAACTTCCTGATGACTTATTTGTGACCATGAAACTCGCTTCACGAGGGAAGTCGAAGCCGGCTCCCTTTAATAGGATATTAAAATAACATATTTCCATTTCTGTTATGTAATGTACTGTACTAAATCCCTATTAAATCCCCCTGTACGAGGTAATAAAAGTGACTCCGCATATTATACACGATACTAAACAGTGGCAGCTTTTTCCTGTCTGTGCTCACAGTGAGGCTGTCCGGTCTGCTGTCCGTCAGGAGCGAACCGATGATGGATCGTGATGCGTTTCACAGCTACATGAAAGACCGGGCTCTGACGTGAAGACCCATTTTGCAGCATTTTAGCCTGCGGCTCGGGATAATTTGGAAATATTAGTTACAGTGCCGTGAAGGCCTGCATCCCTGCGGTCATGCAGGGCTCTCGCCTTGCTATCGCTTACTGCCAGTGGCGGCAGAGTACAGTCCGTCCTGTTTCTGCTATCTGCCACTGGGACGCTAATATGGCTCGTCCAGCGCCGTGGCACAGGAGACATTACGGAGCGTGGAGGAGGACTTGTTTCTGCAGCTGACTGTGGCGAATTAGACCGAGAGAGAATTAATTTCCCCTCTTCTTCCCTAACCCTAAAACATATTGTTATCCTGGTTTGAACCTGGACTGTATATTAAAATCATTATATCATCATAGTGCTCGAGTTTGAACACTGTTGATCCACCAAAGAACTACTTGCACTGTGTTTAGCGCCTTTTTGTTGGGAAATTACATTCTACAGATTGATTTATATTCATATTATTTAGTATATTTATGCAAAATGCTTCATTTCATTCACCTTATTAAATGTTAATTATAAAAAGAAAGATGTAACGAGTGAGTGACGTGATTCATGAAGTCAAAACGTGCCAACTTCAGTTCTTCGAGTTCATAGAATCGGTCATGTCGTAAAGTATTGATCTAGAAGAGTTTCTCTAATTCTGACCTCGACTCTGTCGGTCTCCAGTTTCTGATGTTGGTGTTGTGAATCAGCTGAAGTTGAAGGGTTGTTTATGAGGCTGCCAGTCCCACATGTTTTTAACTTCCATCACAGCCTAATTGAAGCGTTTGATAGGAACCCTCAGCCTTTAATTCATGAAAGAATCAGTGTACCCAGCAAAGCTGTAAATCTGTCACTTTTTTTATTCCTCTTTAATGGACTCTGTGCTCTAATTTCCTTGTCGGTAATGAATTAGCCGAGGGGTCCGGTCGGACGTTTGAACCCCCCTGTGAGAGTTGAGGAGCGTGATGGATGTGTGGCGCTCTGTGATGATCCGTCTGCCGGTCAGAGCTCTCGATCTTGTCTTGGCACCGGCAGCCGGGTCGGGCCTGCCAGTCGGCCGGTGGATGAAAAGAAAAGGGCAGATGGTTAAGAGCTCGCCGCTGTGGAGAGTAAAGGCTGACGAGGAAGATTTCCTTCATGGTGTGATTAGTTTTTGTTTAATTGATGCTATTAATATTTTCCATTGGACCAGTAAGATGTGGCTCTGCTGTACTCTGTCCCAGAAAAGGGATGGAGGGATGGAGGGATGAGCAGAGCGGAGGTGTGGACCGGAGTGTATTTTAATAGAGATGGCACCGCGGTGGTTCAGTCTGACACACATCCATCAACCGTGTTTCAAGACGAAGTGTTTGGACGGCCGATAAAGATGAAAAATGTGTTTGCTCGTCACCCGTCGACCTCGTGTTTGTTGATATTCGTCACGTCGTGACTTCATGTCTTGATCCTTTTTCATTTTTTTAATGTTTTGTCTTTCAGTTGGCGTCAACATGTTCTACATCTGCATAATCGTCTATCTCTACGGAGATCTGGCCATCTACGCAGCAGCTGTGCCGATATCCCTGATGGAAGTCGCCTGGTAAGACCTCGAATTTCACTTCATCACGTTCATTTTTTTTGATTTTATGGTGAAATATAAATTATATATCGATGGATTTTATACATTTTCCCCTTGAAGAGCTTTTGTCTTCATCTCATCGGCTCTTCTGCCCCCAAACGTTGGTCCTTTTCTCACCTTCTGAACTCGAGATTAAGACAATAAAGCTTTGGTGGCGAGGCCTTCGGGCCTGCTGACCTCTTGCGGTGCTGCTGGCGTCCAGGTCCTGGTGACCTGCTTCCAGACACGTTTTTATTACAGGTCAAGGTCAGACTGGGTGAGGAAAAAGTGTTTCATATGTTTAGTTCCTGGACCGCAGAAATAACCATTTCCTCTTTGTTTTAGTGAGCTGATCTCAAGATAAAGTTTCCGACAGTTTCAGGCAGTTTTGTAAGTTTTAAAGAAAGTTTAGCGTGCGATGTTTTAAGAACTGACACTATTTAATCGCAAAGACTTTAGAGCCCAGGCTCTTATATCAGGGACCAATACTGGGCTTGACAGATCAGATTGATTGATATCGTTGTATATGTTGTCAGACATGCGAACATTTTTTAACAGAGGGAAACTAATTCTGTAAGTAAAGGTGGTTCTAGACTGATCTGATCTTTCACCAGGACCTTCAATAAGTATGTTAAACATTTAGATCCCCTTTCAGTTTCCTTTATTTTCTGTTTCATTGGATTGATTAACAATAATAAAAACCCCAGTTGTAGTTTTTTGAGTTTAGAAGTCACCCTGTAAACTCCTTCCTGCCTTCTTCTTCTTTTAATTGTTGTTGCGACAAAGCGCCTCCCTCATCCCGTCCTGAGGCGCAGCACACTGACGCTGTCTTATCGTATTAAATTCTCCTCCACTGTGGTCCAAACCTTGCTAACCTTCCAGCAAGAATAAATGTGAGATGTAACTGAGACTTCAAAAGCGGTTTGCTTTGCCTGAAGGCACAGACCGCAGACTTCTCAGCAGAACGGGCCGAGCCGGATGATTTTACTGGAGCGCGGTCTGTCACGCAACTCTGACGGTTTGTGATTACTTCCAAGAGATAAACAACCCCTACCGCTGCTTTTTCCTTCAGCTGATCCAATCCGATCGTGTCCTTGTTATGTGTAAACTCAAACCTTTTCTAGAAAAATAAAGGGTTAGTTTGGGTTAAACATGAAGCCCTGTTTGTTTGTGTTTTGTCCTGTTCAGCGGGAATCACTCCTGCAGCGCTGGAAGCGTCAAGTACAACGACACGGATCCGTGCTGGGGTTCCGTCACGAGGAAAGATGCTTACCGGGTGTTTCTGGTAAGTGTCGATTCCTTGTCCCAGCAGCTTTTGCCTTTTTCCTCCTTTTTAATGTTTTACGACAGGAGCTATTGTCGCACTCCCATCCTCCTCGGATGGTCCCGCCTGCCGAGTTGGGAAGTTGTTCTTCCCACTTTGGTGTGTTCATGCGTGTCATGTCGGAATGTGGGAGAAACATGGACCCCAAAAGAAGTTGTTCTGCATTTCATCCCTCAGAGCGTTTTATAAAAACACGTTGACAGCTGTTTCCAAGGATACGCTGACTTTACAAAACCTGACTGATACAAGTTTCCTGCCATCAGCCTGAAACTGGCTCTCTGGGTTATCTTGAGTAACTCAGTCACCTATTATCCCGATTATGAAAATTTACTGCGATCAAGTTATTGTGTTTTCTTTATCACAATCTGCGGCATAATCTTTTATTTTCCCGTCCATAAAGCTGAGAGCGATCTAGTTCTGTTATATTGGAGAGAAGGTAAACATCTCAAACACTAAAACAGAAAATGTGTTTTTGATTTATGGGGTGAACTGTCTGTTTTTTGTTTTTTTTTAAAAAAAGACTCCCTGGGTTTAGGAAAGCTTCTGAGTGACCTACAAACAACATCAAGTCAAAGTAATTACACGTCGACATCCCAGCTGTGAGGAGGACGGACAGTATAAGTTAATTTATACGCTGAACTGTTTACATTTTACAGAGACAAGGTCGACGTTAATGATTGTTGTTGCACAGTTAAAGTACAGCTCGTATTCTCTGGGGACTTCTCCTGTTTTGAAAGGTATTCTGAGGTGATGGAGCTGCTCGCCCGCTCACACACCCTCTTATCTCCCCGTTTTGAACGAGGTGTAGCGCGTCCAGCCGTGCCTACATCTCTGACATCATTCTGTCCTTTTTTTGAATCCTTCCCTCACTTAAACTTCCTCTGCAGCCCACAGGAAGTGAGCGTCTGCCTGTGTGTCCTTGAAGTCTTAAACGGACCAAACTCTGTGATTTTCTACTCCGGCTTTAACTTTGCACAGCGACAGTGATAGATGTTCTGATCTCCTCCTGTATAATTTCTCTGCCTCCCTCCTCCCCGCTCTCTCCCTCACTCTCTCTCACTGTTTCCTATCCTTGCTTATATTTTAATAGAATGAGCAAACCCCAAATAATTTGCCAATGAATGAACTCTTCCCCTTTTTATCTCTCGGGGGGATAAGCCTCTTACTGTGTGTAAGCAAATTGAAATAATGCTGATTTGTAATCTCTGGTCAATTTGTTGACACTTGCAGTTTTACAGACTCATTTCCCAGCTTCATCATGAACCCTCGGGGAAATAGATATCTAACACTACACAATAGTTTTACCAGTGAACTCTGATTAGTAGGGATGCACTGATCTCCCCCTTTTTTCTCCGACTATGCTAATTTATACAAGTCCTGCACCAGTAGCATCATCTGAATCCTCTCTTGTGCTGTTACAGTGCATTAAACTCAGAACAGGACAAAAAGACGTCACGTTCTGCTTGTTTTATACATCTAACAGTCACAGTTTCAGTTCTTAACGGCCTTATAAACCTCTTTGTTCAGTGTAGTTAAATGTATCGGCATTGTCAGAAGATCTAACGTCAGTGTTGTAAAAAAGCCTTTAAATGCTTCAATAGAAATCTGTAATATTCGACATGGTTTGCGTGTGTTTCATTTGGTCGCCTGTCACTTTAACTTCCACAGAAAAACGTCTGAAAGAGAAAGACGACTAAACGTTACGTAAATAAAACCTGAATACATTATCTCATCCGTCGACATTTCTGCCTGAGTCGCATCAGAAAAGCTCAAACGTACCTTACCGGCATAAAAAAAGTAGCAGTAATGAAGGCCGACTGACCGCTAAGACTAAAGCCGACGACCAACTAGCTTTTCATTCTGCACCTGCACAAGGTAACGAGGTGATAACTCCCCATAACACAAGGTGGCAGTATCTGTAATCGTCAGGGAAGAGAAACCAGAAGACTTGGATTGTGGATATGCGAACTGTGCAGCATCCTCTGACACCGCTCCCACTAATATAAAGAATAAAGCAATAAAGAATTCACCTTATAGCAAGTTGTACATGGCGCTGGTGAAGAGGCGGAGGAGGAAAACTGCAGTAAATGGGTGAAATCGTGGATTTTACAGTGACAGGCTGTCGTAGTTCACTTAACTGAACAGACAGTCGGAGTGATTTCTCTCACCAACGAGCTCCGCCGCCAATTCTTCACGCTCATTCAGTCAAAAGCTACGTCTGTTGTTTCGATTGAGAGACTCCTACTGCGTCTTTAATTGTCTAAACAGTCAAATGTTTCGGCACTTCTGAGTCAAAATGAAGAGAAACGAAAGCTATTTCATCTGTGAAGTGTTTTCAAGTGTTTATAAAGACTTTATACAAGCTTTGTGAATGTTTGTCTCCTCCGGCTGAAAACCAATCAGCGTAATACGTTTGGTATTGATGGATCAGATTGGATTCACCCCTACAGATAAGCCTTTTAATGATTTTTGTCACAGTAATATTTCCCCAGAGATGAAAAAAAAAGTTCTGTTAATATTTTAATCAACCAATTCCTCTTCACTGTTGACGTAGTCTTCGTCCCAGCTAATCAGAGGCCAGTCAAGCCAGCAAATGAACTGTCTAAGTTAAAGTTATAGTCCAATTAGGTAGAAAAACATAATTAGACTTTATTTATTTCTTCTCAGCACTCAGTTTTGCACAGCAGCAGCGTCTGTCTGCGTCTTGTCTTTAACAGATTCTGATGACGTACGTTGTTTCATAATTTAAATGCTGAGCAGCAGCTGAAGACGAACACCTCCAATCCCCGAGTGATTGTTTTTGTCTTTGCTGATCCATATTTTTATCCTGGGAATCTTCTTCTATCTGTTTTTTTTTTTTGTCCCGGTTGACCTCTCCTTAAATAAATCAGAAATCATTGAGCTGTGATGAAACATTCAGCACTTCCTGTTAGGATACTGTACAGTCTCCACTGTGTGTGTGTGTGTGTGTGTGTGTGTGTGGGTCAGAGGTTCTGGCCCAAAGACACTGCCCCGACTCTGAATGATGAGTCTAAATAATTGACAGTCTCTCATCAGCTGTGATATACCCTGTGGATCAGAAGCTGCCCCACCCAGCATCCACCTCTGTATTCTCAGTCTCACATTGGGGGCTGAGCTGGAAGCACAAAGTGCCCCTTCTGCCACAGAACTGACCCGAGTGTCTGTTTTAGTAACGGACCATTTTCCACTCGGGTCTTTCAGAGGTGCAGAGTTGCAGAGGGTCAGTCAGAGAAGCCATGATCAAAATAGCTCTGGATCAAAAAAATAGCCTTGAAGGAAAAGACCCACACAGAAATCATTGATCTGCAGTGAAAGTGTCGCAACAATCACCGCAAAGCTGTTTATATTTTCCCACCAAGATTTAGCACTTTATTGCCGATCTTATCAACATGATTGATTGAGTTTGTCTTGGTTAGCTCAACCGAACACTGACAAGAAACCGTTAAGCCTGAAACACACCGGCTCATGTTTGGGGAGACTCAGCGAGCTCAGGAACAAATCTGTTCGGTGTGTTCAGCTGCGTTGGAAGCTTTTGGAACCGCGTAGATGTTTTCTGCTCCGATTCAACATGCGAAGTCTGACAACGATGGCTGTTGGCTGTTGGCTGTTGGCTGTCTGAGCCATTAGATACCCTGATTGGTTGTGTGGGAGGGGCGGAATACTATGTGCGTTTGTTTTTTCTATGCACTCCGTTCCATCATTTCCTGTTTTCATGTTTTGGATTACTGGCACGAGACTAGCGCCACACGATCTCGCGCAAACGCGGAACTTACACGCTGCTGTGTAACTGGCAGCCGTCTAAGCGGTGTGTTTCAGTGCAACTTTTCAGCCGAACGGGTCAGACGAGAGGCATCGGAGTGGTCGGATACAGGCTGTTGGCTGTTGGTTTGAGTCTGGGCGGTGTGTGGGGGGCTTTCATAAACCTCATCAAATACATAATATACATTAAAAGTATGAACAGGTAAGAAAAACAAATCAGATGAGTAAAATACTACCAAACACAGTATATAAGAGCCTCGTCCTAGTTATCTGCAACCAGGTCCCTGCAGCCTCGAGCAATTTATCTACAGACCAACAGACGGAGATGGAGCTTCAGTGATGTCTCTCACATGAGTTTATGACAAATGATTTATGAGTTACGGAAGGGGCTGTGACAAAGTACCGTGTATGTCTATTCTATAAAGTTCAGTGACAGTAATTTGTAAAAGCTTTGTACGTCTTGTTGGCTGATTGACAGTCAGTCAGCTGTCCTTGGCTCGTGACCAGCCTTTCCATGAAAGCTTGTGCAAATCTGTGCATCCATTTGGAAGTTATGTTCCTTTTTGTGACAGGCTCCTCTGATTGCACTGTTCAGCCAATTGGCATGAAAACACACACACACCTTCACAGACATACACTTGACCTCCACGCCAACTTTCTGTCTCCAAGGGCAAAAAACTTCAGCTGCCAAAGGGTTGCGGACAGAGCGACCTATAGAGCCGCTGGTCACTGCTCATCAATAACAAATAAATCCTACTTGGGTACCAAATAATTACTCTTTATATTTTGTATGAGATATACATGCAACATATATACAGTGGGAAGAATTAAGAAAATGTAGCTGTTGATTGTTTGGCTCTCAGTGTAGTTATTTAGTTTTCCTTGTCCTTATTGCTGAGTCTGAATTCTAAAACCTTTATTCACCTCCTGTTATTCAATTTGTTCTGTAGGAACAGAGCTGTATAAGCAGCGGGGATTATCGGACGTTGGCCTGCAGCAGTGTTGTCTTTTTGCCAGAGCGTGATAAGGGAGCTGCTCGGTTGTGTCCAGGGGAATCACTGAGAGTGATGCTGCAGACATTACTGCAGCCATAACATTTTTAGAGTTTGGAAAATGACGGGAGATTAAAGAGCAGCCTGATTATGGTGTTGCTCTAAGGAGCTTTAATCCATGTGTGGGTGATTGGTGCACAGAGAGTGAAAGAGAGGAGACGAGACAGTGAGGGAGTCAGTTGATGTCAGAGGGATTTGGACGGAGACGTAGAGTTGTTGTCCTGCAGGGCAAACCTTTGTCCACATGAGTTCAGAAGCTTTCACTGACTGCTCTCCTACAACTGGACCTCATCCTGACCCGACAACCTGTGGAGGTTTTTAGATATCTGTCGGCCCAGATTCTGTGAATCAACACATCAAAGGCTTTAAGCTTTTAAAAATGTTTGTTTTTTATTATTATACTGAAGCAACCAGATTCCGATAATAGCTGCGTCCAGGTTCCTGCAATAACTGCATCAATATCTGCGACCAATCCGGTTCATTGAAATGTCTTTTTTGTTCAAACATAACAACAAAACAAAGAAAACAAAAAGCAGCGAGTCCTTAAATGCACATCGATATTGGGAGTGTTGTCTTCTTTGTTAAATAACCATCATTAAGGTGATGCTGTAAAGGTTTGTTTGTTTTGTTGTGTTTGCTGTCTTCCTTTCTCACTCTGGAATAGACTATTCTGGGTTTAAACACTGTTGGGAACATTTGGGATTACGTAAGCGTGACTAAGGTTGATTTTTTTGGACGTTTTTATGCAGAAATGTTGGATATATTATCTCTAAACTTTATGAGCTGTAACAAGCGAAAATTCATCCTTTTTATAATAAATCACTTAACAAAATGAAATGGATTCCCAGAATTTTGTACAGATTAATTTGATGATGATTAATAGATTGATTAGATACTTTCAGCGCTAATCTATCTCATCCTCAGAGTTTCTTGACCTTATTCGTTGGTTCTCCGTCTGTCTGGACTTTTACGTGTGAATATATTCAACAGTTTTGGCAGGTTTCCCCCAGATGGCTGCTCTGCAGCGATTAGGGTGCTTTGTTCGCAGTGGACAGCAGATTGTGGGTTATTTTTAGGTTAGTGAACAGCTGTCCCGGTACAGATGAGTAGACCTTTACCAACAACAACAGCACTCCTGATAGACACTAAGGAAATGAGGAGGGAACGTTCAGCCTGAAACCCGGTTTGGTTCATTTTTCATTGCTGACACAAATTCTCTAAAAGGTTAAAAAGAAAAATACACAGGCTGGTGTTTTTCTTCAACCTGTTGCTGAAAGTTTGTTGAACTGCGAGTTGTTTTCCGCAGATCGCCTGACTCGTGTTTCTCGCTTCAACACTTGGAGGGCATGTTTGGATTTAGTGTGTTTCCAGGCGCCACGTTTTCTTTTTAGCTCCTCACCTCCGGCCCCGTCCTTCGTCATGTGTCAGTCACACCAGCTGAGTGTCAGTCTTGACGCTGACACTCAGCCTATAGGGACACTGAGGGTATATGTGTGGTTGTCACACATTTAGGGCTCATCCACACGTACGAAAACAATCTTTTTTTCCTCCGTCTTCCTCAGCATCGTTTCGAGAATATTTGCGTCCATACGGATCCACTGAAAACGACCAAAAAACGCTGTAGTTCATATTCCAGGTCTATAGGTGCCGCTTGAAATTCACCAAAAGCGGAGAAGAAGACACGGAGCATGCGCTTAAAGCTTGTGCGCTTTAAACAAACAGACAGTAGACGGAGAAGCCGAACACAACAAGAAGAAGACGAAAATGGCGAGTGCAAGGAAACCAGAATCGTTTGTGTGGACCGATAATGAGGTCAAACTGCTGCTGCCACTCACACTCAACTACAAGGCGAGTAAGTTGCAAGAAAGGTTCAATATCTTCTGCGGCACGAACACAAGCATGTAGTCCGCCGTTGTTGTTGTTGTTGTGAGACGTGGCGGGGTTCAGAGGTCGAGGGGCGGGGCGATGGCGTCATCGTTTCGGAAAGTATGCGGATTCGCCGTCCACACGAAAACGCAAGGGCTGCGTTTTCTGACTTTTCCACCCTGAGACCAGGTTTCAAAAAAGTGCGTTTACAGGATCCGTGTGGACGATCGACCAAAACGATGCAAGAAATGTGCATTTACACTAAAGAGCGTCTCCGTGTGGGCGGTGCCTTAAAGAAACAGTTAATGCAGAAATAAAGATTTGAGCATTATCTCCTCAGTCCCATGCTGATGGAAAAATAGAAAACGGGACCACCTGAACATGAAATAAGAGAGGTCACATTAGAATCAGTGTGTTTCCAGGAGAGAGAGCGTCTCTGCACAGCAGACAGAAGGGGAATGAGCGAGGGCTGACTCAGTTAATTGATCATGGATGGCATCATTCTCTCGGATGCATAAAAAAATAAAAATGAAAGCATATATACACGTTTGCGACTCTCAATACACCTGGGTGGCGTCGACGATCTGTACAATCGTTTGTGGGGAAACGCTGTCAAATCAAAGATGTTTTGGTTCTGCTGGATACAGATTTCTACTTGGATTGGCATCAAATTGTTCTCACTCGTAGATATCAGCCACCTAAATATGGCGTCATCAAGATCCACGTGTTATTCTCTCAGAAATTAATGAAAATGTCAACAAACATCATTTTTGGTTATTCTAAAACAAATCCTCAGCTGCTTGTGTTGTTTCGCAGAGTCCTGCATCGCTGTATTTTAATTTATGGGTGAATTGCTCCTTTAATACAGCTAGACTCTGCATGTATTCACAGCCAGTATTGTGTAACGCTCAGTTTCTCCTCAGCTCTCAGAGGCCGCGAGCCGCCACAGAATGATGTTATAATGCACATCACACCCTCATTACAGTCACATTGTCACTTTTATGAAGACCTAAGTGCTGAATTCACAGAGACAGACTAATTACTCATGATAATAAGGCCCGCAGCAGCCGCGGTTGGTATTTCATCAGGTCACATCTTTGACTTAATCAGTATTGACTTGACACATCAGCACTCTCAGCTGTGGACATGTCACAACAGCCATTTTCCTCATCGCAGCTTCTGAAAGCTCTTAAGAAGATCAATTGACCGTGATTTGCTGCGCCGCTGATTGATTCTCGTGTTTGTTGCCTGAGTGGACGACTGAGGGCTTTTCTTCTCATATCTACAATATTTGTTGATGGCTTTGGGGGGTGTGAAAGAGAGATGACGGGTGGCCATTGCATAACAGTGTTGATCCTCGGCCTTTACGCTGCTTTGATTGAAAAGATTAAGCGGCTGTGTAACAGTGGGGTCTTACTGAGTTTTTGTTCGGCTCCAGCAGAGATTCCCGAGACCTCAATTAAACTCCTCTGTCCTTGATTGTCCCCTGCTAAGTTTTCTTTGTGAATTTGACTGCAGGGGCTTCGTCACAGTGGCTAGCCAAGCGGTGGTCGCTGCACTCCACCCTGCTGGACAGCCAGTACAATTTTAAACGGCTGATTTATTGTCCTCCCAGTATGTGGGAAGTGATGGAAAATCAATGCAGCATATGAGCTCAAAGACGTTTTATGCTTACGCTGCATTGTTCGCTGCTTATCTTCATGCAGATGTTTCAATTATAGCGTGTTTCTATTAGGCCGTGCGCTGTCTCACGTATCGAGATGGAGTTAATTTGAAGTTGTTGCTCGTCCCCTAAGAGTTGAGAAATGACCCAGCCTGCCACTTTCCTCAATACTGAGCTGATTGATTAATTAACTGACTAATAAAGATTTATTCCAGGAGGAATTTCAGTGACCTCCATGCCCGTTCCCTGCAGGGGCCTCCTGCCATCTTGTTACTGCAGTGTTTTAGCCTGTTGCACAGTTACAAGCACACATGGGGGTAGGAAAAGTTGTTTAGCTAACGGTTTAGCAAATATGTTTGTCCACAAGCACAATGGGGCCGCTTCAGCGCTGCAGTGTCGTGTTTAATTGAGAGTGTGAAATTCTCCCGCTTGCATTTTTCTTTAAACCCTTATTGTCTAACAAATAACTAGTAAAGTGAAACCGAAGTTGAGTCTGATCAGGTCAACTAATGATGAATATCATGACAAATGTTGATACGTGTTCCCAAAGACCAGGATGACGTCCGCAAATACCTCAAAGACGGTTTTCTGTCATGGAAGATAGAAGAACCCAGAACATATTCACAGTTAAGAAGCTGATTTTGGAGGATATCCAATCGTTCTTATCAAAATAAGATTAAAGACTCTACGAAAAGCTCCAGTCACACAAATTTAGAGGAATTTTTCACCGATTTTTGACTTTTTTGTGCTTTAAAAATTTGATTGATTATCAAAATGGTGGACGATTAACTCAGTAATCAACAACTAATCGAATGATTTTTGCAGCTCTGTATCATAAACCGATTTAAAAGTATATATATATATTGGATGTAACATCCTAATGGCTGCCAAGTTGATTGTGGATGTTTAGGTCCAAGGCAAAATTCTGCAGGTATGCAGATAATTCTAACCAGTTTATTTGGATGTAACACAAAAATGTTGCTTTGCACAGAAACACAAGGAAAACTGAAGTAAGCTGAAACAGAAACAGACTTTTTAGGTTATATTTTACCTTTTTGGCTTCATGTTTGTCTTCCTAACAAGTTTATAGAGTCATGATATCGTCTGACTACTTCTGTCTCCTGCCCTGTCGGACTTATGTTTAGTGATTTTATTGTATGACACAGATATTTTTAAATCGCCAAGATAAACGCCGGTCAGTATGTGTTTGTTGTTTGTCTTCATATAAGTCTCTCGTTGTTTTCCCTCCTAATGGCTTCTGAGATTTACCAACCAATCCTGATAATGAAATAACTGCTCAGAGTTTGTACTCATGTACTCAAGTATATAAGTATATATATATATTATATATTATATATATACATACCCCTCCCCATGAGGGCCTGAGCCGTGGGGGGACGACGACTGTGCAGATGGTTTAATGGAGATTATCGCAGCAGGAAGAAGTGTTTGAGCTGCGATCCACGCGGGGGGGTTCCACTCCACGCAGCAGCAGGACGGCGTTTCAGAGCAGCTGATCGGGACGGGGAGGCGGCGGCGCGGTGCTGCTGGCACTGGGATGACTGGTGCAGACTGGCGATGAGGGAACAGTTGTTGAGGAGACGCGGAGGTCACGGAGAAAATGACTGATGGGCTCCTGTTAAGACGTCGGCAGTTCTTCAGCCCAGTTTGTTTCCGCCTGATAAACTGAATGATTCATTTGTATGTACGAGATCATGAATGTACTCGTGCATCATGCTTTTATTTAATAGTGGAGCCTTTTTGTTCACACTGTTCTATCAGAAATCTGTTCTGCTTTGACACGTTCAAGGGCATCGTGTGTGTGTGTGTGTGTGTGTGTGTGTGTGTGTGTGTGTGTGTGATGAGGCTGCAATGCCAAGAAAAATAACAGCGTCAGTTGTTTTCCCACAAAAATATCTGAAACCAACAAATGTTTACGGTCAAGTGAGAAATCCCTGTAGCTGCTGCAGTGATTCTGACTCTTATTGGTCAGGAGGAAGTGGTCTGATGTCGTTGACCTGGAGGTCGGAGTGGGTCAACAAAATGTAGAACTTTGAAACAAGAGACAGGCGATTGTTTCCCGTTGCGTTATGGAAATTTAAAGGATCTAATTTTTCTGTCTGGCCCTACAAAAGTCGTGTTCGTGCCTAAACCGTATCCAAACTTAATTATATGCAAGGTTCTTGATTACTGAGTCGCATTCACAAGTTTTGGCATCATGGACGCCACCGTTTTGGCCTTTTTGGAGCCAGAAGTGATCACATCTGGACGAAAAGTGAGAGCAGTGTAAGATATCCTGATTGGAACTGACTGAGAACTTTAGGACACGTCGTGGTAGAGACGTGTAAATCAAAAGGTGGCCTGCTCTATCGCCTGTTTTACTCTGTATGTGACCTTGATTTACAAACTGAAACCAGTGGATGGAGAATTCACCAAGTGCGAAGCTGGTTCTCTGGTCCCAGTTCGTCTCAGAGTGATGTAATGGTCCTGCTCGCTGAAGGCAAGTTAGCGTGATTTGCAAAAAATCTGCAGGAGTTCACGGCCACGTTTAAAATGTGGGGTGCACAATCGCCGTCCACACTGAGACCCGGTGTAACCTTTCGCTCATTATGTGTCGGGCTGCGTGTTTGTATATTTATATGCTGTAGATTGACACCTCTTGAGGTGATTGGGTAGTCGGGTCACGGCGCCGTGGAGTTGCTCCTTAGGGAGCTGCTGCTGAAGTTCTGTCCACTGACCTGCTGTGCCCCGAAAATACAACATCCAGTCGTTGTCTTTTTCTATTACATCTTGACGTTTAGTATATTCGTCTCGTTGTTGATTTATTTTTTCATAAAGTCTATCATCAGTTTAATTTGGGGGGGAAAGTCTCTTGTGCTATAATGCTCCTCCTTCTCCTCCTCCTCTGTCTCCTTTTTACAATACTTTGGATGAAGGGAGGAGTGAAATAACCATCGTCCTATTAAACCACGGGCAAATTATCGTTTCTCATTTCCTCCCCAGATACGTCCCAAGCCTGTCATAAATCTTCACCGTGTGCTGTTGCTCGTTATTTTTACCTACGTAGGTGCGTAATGGATTCTTTTTTGAGGCGCAGAAACGGCACATTAGGAGTTTTAATTAGGTGAACGTCTCAGGAAACAGCAGCTTGTTCAAAGTCATGAAGTCTGCAGTGAATGGATGCTCGTCAGCGTTTGTTTTGACAGGTCGCTGCCCTTTCCTTTCACCAGAGATGGATGCCTGCGAATACATGTTTTTAAATACAGCTGCAACAAGGTTTTTCTTTCCACATTATAAGCAGAGTTCATTCTGGACACAACACACTAACATCTGGCTTTTATCTTCTATTTGTAAAAGCTATGATTGGCACTCATTCCAGGTCAGATGACTCTGCAGAAGTCACAGGTATTTGATTAGAAGTGATGGAAACATGACACCCAGGTGGACACGCTCATTTTCACCCCTTTTCCTGCACCGTGCTGCAAAATGCATTGAAGTTCTCTCGACGTTGGATCATAAATACCTTTCCGTCCGTCTCCAATGAAGCTGCACTTGAACATTAATTAGTGAGCGTTCAGTTTGAAAGTGGAACTAAAATAAAGTACATAAAAATGCGATCAGCTTCACCTGTTCCCTGTTTTCTGGTATTTGTGACGTCAAACCCGAAAGAAACAAACATGTCTACTTGGAATTAGAAATTAATGAATCGCTTATTTTGTTTTCATGGGTTAAATATTTGATTTTGGCTGCATGTCGCATTAGAGCACCAACATCTCAGACCAAAGCATGTGGCGTTCATTCAAGAAAGTTAGAAAACAAAGAAGAAAAAGGCAAAATATACAAATATGGATCAATATTCTGTTGCTGCACACACACTTAAAATGTTTCTGTTTTTAGTACACTCTTATCTGACACTGACATTAGACCTATTTACAAACTCTGAATAAAAGTTGAGTAAAGATAATGAAGGACAGAGTCACAGAAACTGTCTTCCATCTTTGCGATAGTTAAACACGTGTTAGCTTCAAAACGTCTAGTTTGTACGACGTGTCATCAAAACGTGTCGGGAGGCAAAATTGTCGATAGCTGTTCCATTTGACCTGTGTGAGTGCAACATCGGAAACTTGGGGATTTTTGCAGACATTGCTGTGCTTCAAGTTTTTAGTGACCCACTCAGGTCATGTGGAGCAGCTGTAAACAGTTTCCCCTCTGACACGTTCGGATGACTCATTGTACAAACTCGTCTTCTTCAAGCTAACACGTGTTTAAGTATCGCAAAGACGCTTTTCCCACTTTTTTGCTCCTCTTAATTACCTTTACTCAACTTTTCTTCAGAGTTTGTAAACAGGATCCATGTAAATGTGACCTTGCTGCCGGAAGGTGAGCGCGCTCTGTTGAAAGACCTTTTTGTTGTTATTAAAAACCACGGAGGTGGAACTTCCTAATCACCTGCTAAATCACGCCGCAGATGACCAATGTGTGATTAACTTTTTACACACAAGCAGTCCTGCACACTCATTAATTCTCTCAGCGTATTGCAACAGTCTTTTGTTGACAGTTAAAATATTGGTGTGATTTAGTAACGCTGCAGTGAAATGAAGGTGTCTCTGCTCAGAACTTTTTCCTTCCGGCAGCCTAAAGTTAATTTAAGTGCTTGGTTTGCCTTTTTTTCAGCACGGTGACCCGAGTCAGGACACTTGGCAGCCTTTTGTTTAATCTAAATCTCAACTTGTATCACAGTTTAAAATATCCTGACCTGAACTTGGTCTCCGGGAACAGGATGATGCATTCTCCTTGCATCTCCGCCCTCACTTTATCCCTCCTCCACCTTTCCTTTTGTCTGAGTTGTCTTCCTTCCCCTCATTAGAGTCCTATCTTTAATCGCGTGGAGGCCCGGCGGTCTCCAGGGCCACATACCTAATTAACAATATAGGCCTCTGCGCTGGATGTGTTTAGCTTTCACTAACTGCAAACGAGATGAAAGGAGCTAGTTTGTCTGTAGATGATCATCGAATCTGGTCACGTAGATATTAGTAGTTCTGGAGATGTTTATTCTCACACTGAGTTTAGTGTCGTCAGTTTCCATCGCTTGTTTTTCATCTATACTTTAATTGTGGGAGGATTGTGTCCTTGGTGTTTAGGGAGGCAATCACAGCTTTGAATGCTTTGTTGGCATTCGCCCCATTCACACTGCGGTTTGGATGCAGGGATCCTGGACCAATTCCCCGCCTCCGTCTCAGTGTGAATCTCTCGGAGGCGGCAAGGGGTGAAATTTAGCGGTATTGGCGAACCGAACCAGTGTGAATGGATAAGCCGGCTGCGCGTATCGAGGGCGTGTCGGTCTGACAGTCTGATAACTGCACAGGTCCTTCACTCAACTTAATAAAGAGAAATTTCCCACAAAGCAACATTACAGGACCGAACAAAAGTAACGTAGTAACTGTAACTGTCTTTGGCAACTTGTATATACCGCAGATGGAAAAGCGTCTGTCCTCCTGTCGTTCCTGCCGACTCTTTCTGCCCAAAAAACAGCGTCTGTCACCGGCGAAGACCTTTAACTCACAGTGTTTGTGATGAAAATAAATCACTGCGACGTTCAGTAATCTCGACTGAGACTTTAGTGAACTTTCCCCCAGAAAACGGCCTCAGTCCACGCGAGTGAGTCAGACAGCTTCCAGTTTACTGATGGTGATTATTTAATTATGTAATTTAGCACAAAAAATGTAACTTTGTCACTCTCCAGGATGTTTGGTGGGTCAGGATCTCAATCACTGCACATTATAACAGCATCCATTTGATTATAAACTGTCCGCGGGTTTAGATTGACAGGAGGACACCTGGGAAACACACCGACGTCATCATCATGACGTCACCGTCATGCCTCTTTAGGAGCCACAGCGACGTCTTTCTGTGTGAATCACACAGCAGTTCATCTTTAAGGCGGAGATGCTTCACTCTGTGTGAATCACCATCGGCAGAGAATTGGCGAACCACATCTGCAGCGTTAATGCGTCTTCTCCTGTGTGAAAGGGGCTATTGAAACCACTTTGCATGGATCTATGAGTAAATGGCGACAATGACCGACATGCAAACGTACACGTTTGACAGTTTTCTTAATGTGTCATTAATTAGTGATTTCTATTTTGTGAGATTTTGCGCCCCCCACTGTTTCTGATTAAACCACGTTATGTCTGGAAAACCTACGTCACGACGCAAATGTGAAAGAGCTCGATAGCTGTAGTTCTGACAAAGCGAGCGAATGATCCTGAATCCTGAACAAACGAGACACCGTCTGAAGGCCAAAACACACTGGCTGTTCACAGGATTGTCCAAACAGAGTATTATTATCTGTGTGAGCACCGGTGGACGAGGCACAGACGTCCTGTTGTCATTGTTATTTTCCAGCAGTGTCCAGACTCAGTGAGGTAAACATACTGTAACTCTCTGAATTCACTTGTATTTATGTGTGTTGTCTGGCTTCACTGGGCTTTTTTTGCTTTGCTGTGCCGATACGAACACTCGAAAAAATATCACATATATTTCTATCAGACAAGAAGTTGAACAAAGCGGCTGAAGGACCTCCTGTGATTTCAACCGTCTTCCTGTCGGACCTGACAGTCGGTCCACAGCCTGCTTCACTGGTTTCCTGAAGTCTGCTTCTAGTCGTTCTGAGAGAGACGGCATTATGTATTCATCTATACTGTATGTGTGTTGGTGCAGCGGCAGTGTGTAAGCTGAATATCTATAGCTTCACGGCGACCCAGAGACCCAGAGGGGGAGGAGGGCAGCGTCCAGAGCTGACAGAGACGGTCGCTGAAGAGACGGACGGAGAGGCGCCTGTTGGCAGCTGATAAGCCCTCCGTTTAACAGTCGCTATGCTTCATAAAACACAGAAATATGCACACGCATTTAGATAAATTAACATAGCATTGACCTTAATTCTGTCATCGGTTAATAATATTTATAACAGACTAATTTTTGTGCAAATTTAGACACGTGTCTTCTGCTCGTCAGCTTTTAGGGACCTGCAGAGGTTGAACTGATTTAGATCCACAGTTTCGTTTTGCATTCTGAGTCCAGCCGACACTCGTCAGTTTCTTTGAAGCGGCACCAGGACGCGTGACGTAACACGGCAGAAGGCAACCAATTTGTGAACAGAAAAACAATGTTCCATGATTTTCTCCAAGATGTTTGCAGGAGGACAGCTGTCGTCTTTTTCCTCTCTCTGCCCTCGTCTCTTCTCAGACGCCCGAATCTGGCATTTTCTGTGGCTGATTTCTCTCCAGAACCTTTTCAAACAGGCCAAGTCTTAGAAAACGGGTCGAGACCTGCTGGCGCTGCATTTGTGTTCTTCCTGAATCTTCTGTCATTTGAATTTACGCTTCTGCTTTTACTGCCAAGGAAATAAAAACGCTTAAAGAAAAGAAAGGAAACAGTCAAATCATTAAGCTAAGTTGAATTTGTTGATAATTTATGTAGTGATTTTGTTCAAGCATCGCTGTTTTTTTTAACTTGGATTGAGTTTCTTTTCCAAGTGGAAGCATTTGTAGAACGAGATTTGTTCAAGGAACATAGAAAATGAAAAAATCTGATGAAAAATTCAGTTTTTTACAGTTTCTATCTATGATAAATGACTTTCAAACCAGCCCAGTGATCATTTGTTTTGCACTAATATTCTTTTTTTTACTCTTTTTTCAATTATGAGTGCCAGAAGATAGTCTGAAGATCTTAAAGATATTCCGTTCACAAACATAAAATGACTGGAACGATAAAATATTTGGCATTTCTCAGTAGTCGGTTAATCCACATCTTCATCAAGTGATCATTTCAGCTTCATCCTCTTTGCCGACGTGTATTCATCTTGTTATTAATTATTCTAAATTACGGTTTACTGTCACTTCGCGTTGGCATTCGTACACAAGGTTAACCACCCACACAAGAAATCAGAAAACTCGGATGGAAACGTAAATCTTAATTGATGTCGTTAACTGAAATATGACTGGTCGGATCATCTCGCTCATTCTTTTATTTCTTAATTGATTTATGTTAATCAAGTCGGCGCGATGGAGACGTTTGCAGGTGATTAATGACGCTGAAGGTAGACACTCGTTCATCCTGACAAAGCTCCAATATGGTGGTAAGTGCGTCGTGTTGCCTCCGAGGCACCAGGTCTCCGTATTGTCTGCCCCGCGATAATCATGTTCGTGTTTGTCTTACTTCCTCCTCCTCTGCTGCCGCGCTGTGTGTTCAGTGAATCACTTGACTTGTTATTGCCATCATAAGGGTTTGTGCGTATCTCCTGGGCTTTTATGGCCTATTTTAAACCGTTTCTATTCCGTACCGCCGTGGTCAAGTTACCCCTCAAGTCTTTCATCATACATGTCACAACGCAGGCGATGAATTGCCCCATAACATCCAATACTCCGTCGCGTTGTGTATGTGTGTGTGTGATGTAGTCGAAGTGGTGTTTTTCTTTTTCCCAGCGTCACGCCGTCACACAGCGATTTGTCTTGTTTTGCATCATTAAGATGAAATATTGTGTTGGAAATCTAAATAATCTGTCTCTTTTTAGACTTTGATACCTGTCTCTGTTGTGGACACACACACACACACACACACACACACACACAGACAACACTGCAGATATCTGAGTCATTAAACTGTGTATCGGATGCTTGGTTCATTTTCTTTCTGCTGATTAATTTCAATCAGTCCTAATGAAAAGAAAAGCAAATTGTGGATCATTCTCACTGGGAATATTTCTTAATTTCTGTCAAACTGTCTGCAGGATGAAGAAAGTAATAGATTGCTCGAGTATACTTTACACATTCAAGGACTCAACTCAAGGTCTTAATTAAAATGAAATGATGCGTGCAGTCGTAGACGCCTGGAATTATTGCAGTACTCTTTTTTTTTACAGCTGCTCCGCTGGTGAGGAAGCAGATCTGTGTTTCAGTTTGTGTAGAGACGTCTGCATTGCAACTGCATGTGTTCCTGCTGAGAAATGCATCTTTTCTTTAATCACAGCCGGCATTTATGTGTGTTTTATAGCTTCCTGAAAGAGGCGGCGGTGCAGTAAATCATGCTACATGTTTGCATGTGACTGAGAACATTGTTTTATTCTTCACACTTGAGGTCTCGTACTAATTACAGTCTGGTGGAGGACTGAAAAAGAGGAGGAGGAGGAGGAGGAGGAGGAAGAGGAAGAGGAGGAGGTGTGTTCAGTTGAAGTAAAAAGGCTTCTTCTCCATCAGATATCAGTATTTATGTTGTTCCAGGTCCATTATCTCACACTGTTGTACTCTCTGCTTATTATTTTCTGTTTCTTTTCAGTTTTCTGTCGCTGTTTGTTGAGGTTTAAGGAGTTAAAGTACCAAAAATACGTAGTTAGAATCAGGTTGTGTGTTTAAAATTGACCCTTTCACAACATTGACCACGTGTTTGTGTCCCGTCCTTGTCCCCCCCAAGTCGCTAAGCTGTGACATCACTAAAACGTGATTGGTCGGTTTTGATGATGGAGCAACGAACACCATCGATGTCAGTTTGTGCCTCCGAACAACAGACTGTATTTATCAAATATTGTATATATAAGTCTCAGGGAAAATAAGTCGAGATGCCACAAAGAAAAGGACATGTATCTCAACAAGCGACTATTTTCAATGTTGATTATATTCTGATTAATTGATTATTTGTTTGGTTGATCAGGCCCGAGATGTTGTCCTCTAATGTCTTCTTCAGATATTCAATTTTCCAGAAAATATAAAGAAAATAGAAGCCAGAAAATATATTTACATTTTAGAAGCCGGAGAGGTTTTTCTTTCTTTTAAAAATGACTAAACCCGATTAATCGATTGTCCAAATATGTGGAATTTATTGGTTGACAACTAATAGATCGATCGTTCCTGCTCTAATCGCCTATTTTCTGCGATGACATGAGTCAGATTCAGCTGATTGATTCATCTCATCGCATTTTTGAGAGGGACAGTAACTGATACGATTTTATTCACACCAGTGTCGTTATCGATTCTGCTTATCGGTCCAGAGTTCGTTTGATAAACATCAGCTGGACACACGATCCAGATCCAACACGATCTGCATCGAGCGAAGTTCATCCTGGTAGAAAAACCTGATCGACATCAACACGACCTTTAACCTTTAATCACATCCAGCTTCCCTTAATCAGCAGAATAATTAGTGTTATAGACTTTAAAGTGACAACGAATGAGAATGACATGACAGTGACGGCATGCAGGACATTTTAGTTTCTGCATGGAGTGAAGATTAACATCAGACACAAATGGCTGGGGGATCTTGGGACTGTGGGGATTGGGGAATCATAATCCTGCGTTCTCTGTTTGATTGTCGGGGGATTATCAGCGTCCAGGCTGGAACCTCCGCGTGGAACCAACAGAGCACTTTGGATTTTCATCGCTGGCCTTTCTCCCTAACGTGATCCCCGTTCTTCCCCCTGGGTCTTCCACCGTTAACCCTCTTTGTGTCTGACGGAACATCAGCCAAACAGCGATTTCACAATTGCACCGTCCCGGACGGCTTGGCAGACCTGAACAAAGCAGTCGTTTGGCTCCCTTGAATATAAATTCCACTGCAGTGACGTCCAAGAGCTCGAGGACATCTGTGCCGTTTGGCAGACTTTGGCTGACCCTCCAGAAAAATATGTTGATTAATTACTTAAATGGTTCGGGCGGTCATTGGTCAACTTATGTAGCCCAACTGTGATGGAAGAAGAGCCTCCACCAACACGTGGCTCGGGAGAAAAATGCCCGCATATGTGCAGATCAGGCCGAAGCTCCGAGTGACGCAGTCTAATGCCAATTAAATGTCTTTTCCATACCCGCCGCGCTCTCTCATCCGCACAAATCCAAACACTGGTCTTTTATAGACTTTGAAAGTGATTGACAGCCCGGGTTGCCTGTTGGTGGCGGTTTGCACCATTATTGAGATCATTCACTCATATCTAAGCCCCGTTAATCTCTAACTCTCAAATTATTACCGTCACGGAGAGCGCCTGAAAAGTTGTGGAAAACTTTTTTACGAGAGCTGACAGGAAATAAAAGGAGAGAGATTGTGGATGATATATAGAATAATGGAAGCGCGGCGATGGTCAATGTGTCTCTCTTCATCAACATCCATCCAATCAGTCGTTGTCGAAGGTCTAAGGAACCTAAACGGACTCACCTGAAGTAACCGTGGCTGCTTGGAGATGTTTCCTGCCATCAGGAGAGATGGAAAGTGGTGAATTAGCAGGTCGATGGGCTGACACAATGATGACGACAGATAATGTCCTTTTGATTTGGGTCATGGTCTTTAAATTTGTGCCTTCCTACAGCAGCGATGATTGGCTGAAGGTGCTGTTAGGAACCAAAACAACGTTGGTGACGCCACAAAAAAATCTAAAAATGTAACGCAGCATCTTTCTCCTCAGTACTTGCTCATGCAGCTCCAGTCGTGACCCTCCAAATGGAGCTAACAGGAGTGATCTCACTGTTTGTATTCATCGCTGCCGTTGGTCACCTTCGCAGTTTCTCATCTCAGTCTCGCCGTTTATTGTGTTTCACTGAAGTGTGTGATTGCAGCCGAGCCAGGTGGTTTTGTTGGCTGAAAGCGTTGTCTCATACCGACGGAGGGAGAAACCGCCGATTTCTTTAAAGAATGTCTTTGTTGTCAGAAGTGAAACGCTCAAAGTTGATGAGTGTGCTGCTCCGGAAAACCATCAGCTTTCCCGAAGAAGAGGTGAGGGGGGGGGATCGGAGCCAGAATCGATTCATGCCACTTTTCTCCTGACAGAATTTGTTTTTGTTTATTGAGACATTTATTAAACCGAGCGTGAAACGTAAGCAGTTTCTGTGCCGAGGACGGCAAAAGATGCAGACAAAAAAAAAAATCCGTATGTCGGCCCCGCGAGCACGAGTACGATGAAATTGCTGGAACAGCCCGAACAAAGTATTAAATGAATAAATGCATTGGAACCAAGTGTCATTCAATCTGTCTACGTTATGAAATTCTGGTCATATTCATCTCTTGTTCTGCTGTTTTCTGGCAGTTTTATTTCTCCGGCTGCATATTCCAAGCTGAGGCAGACGGAGGGATGCTGGTTTCTAAACTGACACGCGTGATGTTAATCTAATTATAACTTTGACAACATCGATCAGAAGAGTTAGCTGGATGATTACGATTATATTTTCAACTAGCTGAAGTGCTTCTGTCTTTCTTTGTGTATCTGTTCTGGCATGTGAGGATCTGTGGATGTATTTGATGACATATCAGGAAGTGACGTGCAAAACACAACCTCGGTGTCGCAGTAACACGTAAAACCACAATCCTGCAAAACTCAGAATAAGAATACAACGTTTTCTGATCATAGCGTTGTTGCAGGTTGACCTCGATTGAGTCGTAAGAGGAGAGAGTTAGAGAATGAAACAGAAAGTTATAAAAGTTTAATTAAAATACACTGTCTCAGTCGTATCTGCTCGTTTTATTAGGTGTCGCAAGCAAGAACATTAAACTAAGAGAATTCGTAAAATAAGAAAAGTAGGTCAGCCAAAAAAAACACAAAGGAGACGTTAGAATAACGACGAGTCCGTCATAGTTTCAGGAGAATTAGGAAGAATCCTCATACATTTGGTCTCTACTCAGGCGGTTATACAGAGAAGTCTGAAATAAGGAAAGTAAAGGTTCCTTTTTGTAGTTGAAAAATGATTTTTATCCTCTCAAAGTATTCTTAATTTCTGTCTAAGTTTAAAGAAGACATTTATCTTCTAACCACCCAGAATGTGATGGTGATGACTAGCAGAATATATCGGCGAGGTCGTAGATCCCCGTCCATACTGACCCTTCTCTCATCCCTTGTGGTAAACATGGAAGACTGGAAAAGAAGATGTTCTTGTGCGAAACTGTCCCGTCCTCCTTAAGATGATGCTACACGCTGTAAAGGACGAATGAGTTTCCAGGGATCCGGTGAGGAGCGCGGACATCCAGCAGGAGTTCAAAGAATAGCTTTTGCATCAAAAGGAGCTAGTTATGGTCGCTCTGACATCTGATAAGGAAGCTTCCTGGGTGCCTCCCTTTGGAGGTGTTCCAGGGAAATCCAACTCGGACCCTGAGACCCCGTGGCCGACCCAGAACTTACCAGGGAGATTACATATCTCGTCGTCTGGCCTGGGAACACCTCTGCAGGTTGCAACTGTGGATGAATGAATAAATATTCTGTAAATTCCCCAACAAAAGCTGATCTGCACTCCACTGAAACAGTCCTTGACACTTAAATGTGCTTTTTGTCGGATTTAGGATGTAGGACCGGAATCACAAACGTCAGTTTTCATCAAGAGTCTTCTTACAAATAGCACTTTTATAACTGGCAATGAGGGAGTCGGTCGTATGCTTTTAATTTGAAACATCTGCGCTGAAAGAGTTTTACTCACATTATCCTGAATTTATCAAGAATAGCATCTATACGAAGAGGCAGGAGCAGATCAGAAAACAAGTCTGACTAAAATCTGATCGTATTTACTTAAAACAAAGAAACTTGGACTGCGCCTCTCGTGTACTTCCTGCTCTGTCGCTCACAGCCGGATCGTACTGAAAGTGCACGTTTATTGTGTGATCTCCTGCTGGCCGTTCCTCTCCTGACCCGACCAGTCTGCCTCTCTGCTTCGGTTCTGTCATGCCAGCTCTCCGGGTCTGACTCACCCACAGCACATGGCATCTGATGCCTTTACAGCCGCCCACTCACTCGTCCTCCTCTTCTGCTTTCTCATGCTCCCTGTGCCTTCTTCTCTTTCCTGTGCAGCTCTACTGCTTAGTGGTTTAATTCTTTCTTTCTTTCTTTTTTTTTTACCAAACTGAAGCCAAGATTCCCTCTTCTGACATTTACTTTATATCCTCATTGTCTAGTTAATGGACTGTCTTGGTGGTTTTTACGTGTTTTAGCCCATTAACTTCAAGTCTTTTACACGTGGCATTAGTGCCAGCCGTCATCTCGAGTATATCAAGGATTTGGACATCAACATAAAAATGAAGGTGTGCTTTTTAATGGTGGTCGGACGGGGTGTTAACTCCGACCAGAGTTAACTGGACAAAACGCACCAGAGAAGGAAATCATGATCATAAAACGTAGTTTTTTGTGTGTTGTTTTGTTTATTAATTCCCAAAATAGACCTTAACTTTTGGCTGCATGCAGACTGATCTGTTGAGACTGTGATTGTGCGAGACGGGTCGCATGTTTGGACAAAAACAAATACAAAACAAACCTCCAGCAGCCACATTATTATATTTCTTGGTGATCTAATTGGTGCAAACGTAGATCTCTCTGTAAAGACAGAGCTGCTGCAGTTACTCACGTCCACGGTGCCGTTGTGCTCTCGACTCGCTCTTGTTGTTGAGACACAGTCCAGCAGGTCCGGTGTCCTCAGGCTGTTGGGAGTTAACGGGTTTTATGGGAGGCTGTAAGCTGTTGGAGGTGCCGTCTTGATTCATGAGAGGCCCAGTTGCTGCTGAGAAATTCATCAGCCATGTGCCCAGTGCTCTTAACCCTCGGGGTTATTACTATCTCTGCCGACACAGGAGCTGGATTCTGACCCGGCACTAATGCTGCAATCCGTTGCAATCAGAACCTGCAACAAAATGACCTCTGACACGGGAAAGTGCAACGGAACGGTCGGAATACCAAGTCCGGAAACAGAAAGAGACCCACATAGCCCGCCATAAACACAGATGACAATTACCTTTTATGTCTCCATCGTTTTGCTTTATGTGGTGTTTGTGTTGTGAAACGTGCTGCAACAGCAACTTTGTCGTCTCCATTTTCACTTCCATTCAGTTGATTCATGCTTGATGCTTGAAGTGTTTATGAGCGCGAGGATGGAACGACTCCTCCCGCCTTCTTTTAACCGCCCTAATCTGTTAAATTAGCCGCTGTAGTTGCTCGTGTGCGAGACATTTAGATCGGAAGTCGGGAATAGCGATGCGGAAGTATTGACAAATATGTTTGAACTTTCCTGCCCTCCTTTATCGGCCATAAAGAATGTATAATGTCTAAATTAAAGTTACACATTGACATAACTTAAATCTTTTAAGGTTGTGTCCAAGATGCTATGCAGCTGACCGCCACAAGGCTGCAAGCAGCATATGAAGTATATGATGAATGGTTTCAAACGGCTCCTATACGTACAACTTTCAGACAAAGTATAATGTTATAGATTAAATGAAGCTCAATTGAGTATTTTCTCACTTTAAGACCGGTCGACTAGCTTAAGTTTAAACTCCCATTTAAATATTCTGGAAATTAGTCGGTAGGAACTTCCCTAATTTTCTCCTCCTGTCATTCAAAGCAAGCAACTAAACAAACTACATAATCATTTATGACATTTTTTTATATTTTTCTGTCCTGGTGTCGATTTTGTTGAGTTTGTAATCAGTTCTCTAAACTCCAGAAGGACGGGAGGAAAATCTATGTTTTTGATTTTATGTTCTCATTCCTGAACAGCAAATGTTAAATTCAAACACAGGTTTCTCTAGATAAACGTGTTTATTTACCTCAAACTAAGGTAATGGGAAAAATTATTTCTCTCTTTGTGTCATATTGCAATTCAGCTGTCGTATTTGTTATCGTGTCTCAGACAAAGTAAAATGTCAAAGGACTCCCGAGCTTATTTCTGCAACATTTACCCAAGAAACGAGTGGATAAAGGAAGATTATATTTACTGTTTCACCGAAAGGTCAGAACAGAATGCTAAATTACATGCAGAGTCTCTTACAGAAGATAAAAGTGGAGTGAATGTTTTCATGTTAATGTGTATAAAAGTCCGTATGAAGAGTGCAGCGTCTTCAAACTTAAATCCATCTAAACTTTGTCCCCGGGGTTGATGTCACGCTGTAAGTTTACAAAGTGAAACCAAAGGTGCTGATGAAGAGCCGACCGGGCCGAAACATCCGGGGCTAAAATACAGCCGTCTGTCAGCCAGCTGCCATTAATTTCACTTCCTTCTTTCAGACACATCTCTCTTCATAATGGTTCGTTCATTACCTCCAATAGGTGTTGCAGATTTATGCTTTGGCTCGGCTTGAGCTTAGGCTGCACTTTGCCAGGATGACAGCTGGTAATACTTTAATATATAGACACGTAGGCACCACCATCACTATTCAGCAGAATTAAAGGCTATTCTTTTTTTTCTCCTCTCGCACCCACAGATACTCCAGCTGTCCATCCGTACATGTGGACACAGTCGCTGACTCTGTGTCCGAAATCGCTCCCTCGCTCCCTCGTTCATTAGTTCAAACACAGAAACGCTCTGTGGGGACCTGTCAGAGACTCTTAAATCATCTTTGTGCACCACCTTTACTCTGTTAATTACTAAGTGTCCCATTATCTCTGCTCCCTGGACCCTCGTTTAGAAGCACGTCGGCTTATACGCAAACAACTTATATTGATGTTCAGTCAAAGTTTATGTGCTTAAAATATTGGTATGATGCTATCGTACGTCGGCACAGGGGGAATATCTCTGATTTGAGGAGTTAATAGATAAGGTATTATTTTAGCGTGTGGTAGCATGCTAACGCTAAGCGCTAAACATAAGGTATTTAATGGAAATTCATCCAGTAGTTGTTTGACAGGATTTCTACTCGTGTATTGATCCACAATGAATGTTTGCTAAGTGTGTTTCTGCAAAACTACAGATAAGTTCAAGCTGTGTGTTTCTTTATGTTGAGGTTCATTCTCCTCACAACACTGTGCATGGTTCTCGTCAGAAATACCACATAGTTTGACCTTACGTACCTGTTTTGGTCGCCACCAACACGGCTGTAATGTCCGCAGGTCTCCCTGAAAATATCCAGTGGTGTCACGCTTACAAATGCCGCAACTCAGACCCGTTTTGGATCTTTAAGAGTTTAGGCTCTTAGTCGATAAATAAATAAATGCTACTGCTCCTCAAGACCCGAGTCAAGTTTCATGTCTTGAAAATAATCTTGTTATAATCTTGTGAGAGGCTCAGCGGCGTAATAAAGGTCATCCTCGAAATGCCGAGTCGCTGAAGTTTAGCGCAAAAACATGTTTTCTTTTATTACAAATGTAATGTTTTGTTTCCGAGGTGCGCTGCGGTGTGAATGTTGACGAGGTCGACGTTTACTTCACCCAGAATTTGTTTCTACTTTTTGTTTTCCTAAAAAAGTGTTCATGTCTCTGCAGGAGAGACGTGAACATTAAAACTGATGATAATAATTGTTTGATTCTGTAAAACTTTTGTGTTTTATGAGAAGATTATCGCACCGTGAAACTGTCATGCCTGTGCAGCCCGACCGAAGATGGAGACCGAGACTTTCTGTCCACTCTCTGGTTCATTTTCAGCACCGACCTGAAGTCTTATTCTGTGTCCTCACAGAGGTGTGAGTGTGTGTGTGTTGGTGTGAGTCTGGATGGGAGGCTGATGTCCTTGTTTGAAACCCTGCAGGCTGCTCTTCAGATGAAATGGCACGCAAGTGACTGCGTCTGAGCTCACACGCCAGTCAAACTTGAGAACAGGGAGAGAGGGAAGAAATGGATGAGGAGAATAAGTCTGGAGGTGTGAAGGAGGTGGAGGAGGAGGCGTGAGGGGAACTGATGGAATTGGAGCTACAGTAGCTGAGCCACTGCCTCTGATTGCAGCTCCTGATAAAGAAAAGTATCAGATAGGCAATCAGAGTTTTGGCCTGAGAGGATTTGAAATTTTTTTGGTGGACTATGGATTGGTCCACCTGTTTATCTGTTCGCCTATCTTTGAGAGGGCAGATGGGATTCTGACAGAGCTCGGTAGGATGACACGAACGATAGGAACACAAGAGCGAGGCTAAAAACAGAGCTGTAGGCTGAAAGTAACAGCGGGTTAGTCGAGCAAACACAAAGGGAGAGACGGCCGAGCCAGGAGAGAGTCTCTGGAATTAATCGATTATTGTTTAACTGAAGGAGGGTGAAAATAACAATATCACAGTTTCCCAGAGCTCAAGGTGAAGTCTTCAAATAACTTGTTTTTTGCTCAATAACAGTGATGTCACGATTTCAATTCTTGAATCTAAAAACGATGGAAACGAGCCTGACAAAGATCCTTTATTGATTTCCTTCGGAAAATGTTTTACATGGTTTCGGGGGCCAATACTCATATTAATTAGCTTGAACCTGTGATCAATCGTAGTGTCACAATTTTGATTCTAATCATTGAATTCAAAGACTGACAACATTGTCAAAGATCCTTTATTGCTTTGCTTGGGAAGATGGTTTACTCTGGACAGATTTGAGAAACTGAACTTTATAACGAACTGAATCCTGCCCTCCTCTACTCATGAACAGCTAACTGATTAATCAACGTTTTGGGAACTAATTAAAGTTAACACGGCGAAATACAGCCTCAAGATTTACCATAACCTCGAGTAACAACATGTCGTACTCTGAGAAAATTGGTTAAAAGTTCAAAGTATCTCAGAGGTGGGATGGTACAGCACGTGTAAATCAAACATTACTCGCGACAAGCTCTGACATTTACGGCATCACTCGTGATGCGGGTGACATTTTATTGTAATTGCCTCGGTTTCACAGCATTAGCCTGCTCTTGTTATTGGATATTAAAGAAAGGTTCCTCACTTACAGCCTTATTTTGCAGAAGTTTGGTTACCGACATCCCTTTGACTGATACCTACAGAGAGATTTGTGAAGCTGCTGAACCTTTAATAAGTAAGAATATTTTGGATTTAATCAACTCTTCTGTTTTGTCTCTTCCTGCAGAGCATCTTCACTCTCATGTTGGGTCCTTTCACCTTCTTCAGCGCCCAGAAGACCAAATATCTTCAGATTCTCACCTCGCTCATGCGCTGGATTGGTAAGAATACAATAATCCTACAATATTTCCTGTTTAGTATTCAGCTCATCGCCAAACACGGGGTCTGTCTTTGACTTCCACTGTTCTCAGTTTGCTGTGTTTGGTTTCCTCTCCCTCTCTTTTCTGCTGTCACCAACATATATTTCCATTTTCTCGGTGTCTCCCCCCATTTCTTTCATCTCGCCCTCCCTCGCCTGTGTGGTTGCCGCGCTCAGGTCCGTCCATCATGGTTCGGTCCTGCTCTGTGTCTTTGATTCCCATCTCCTCTCATTCCTCAGCCTGACAGCCCTGACAGCCCGTCCCAAGCTTGATTGGACCGTCACTCACAGGGCGACGGGCGAAAATAAACCGCCCGTCCTAGGTCCGCGCTTAAAATCACAACACCACTGAATCATGGCGCTGCCGCCACCCCCGCACAGCCGCACGCTAACTCGCATAAACAACACACAAACACAGCAGCATCCACATGCTGTCCACTGTCTGCAGGGCTGCACCTTTCACTCCTCTTCATCCGCCTTCACCCTCCTCTGGTAGCCTGGGAATGTGATTGTCTCTTCTGCAGGGCTGGCTAACGATTCAAAATGGCTGCAGTGGAAACCCTGTGTTTCCCTTCTTGCATCCGAGCGGACACTGACAGACCCAACAACCACTGAATTTAGATTCTGACTTTAAAAATCTCAAAGAAAATCACAGCAAAGTTTGTTTTTGAGGAGAGGCAAACAACAGCCGTCTTAGTCCGAGTCACAAGGTTTTAAACGCTTTGCATGTTTTCCTTGTTTGCCTTTAAGAACACGACAGACATTCATCAGAGCGCAGACAACCATCATCTTCTGCACATTTCCCCCTTTGTTGCCGCTCAAGGACGAGAGAAAATACTACGCTGATGTCTCCTTTCAGATATATATGCATGTGTGGGTTCTTTTGGACAGCTACAAGGTGTTTGCCGTGATGTGAAGCGGTGTTCTGCTCTCAGAGGCACTTTAACGCTCCGGAGCAAGTGGCTGCGGTTATCCTCGAAAACTCCCCTGTTTACATGTGGATCACAAACTGTGCTTATAAATCAAATGTTAGACAGTCTGCGCCGCTCCAGATCCGCCTTTGTAGTGTCAGACTCTCCCCCGCAGGCCGGAGAGGTGGCTGTGAAAGATTTATCGTTTGCTTTTCCACTAAAAAAACGCTGGTTGGGCCATGACTGATGAATTCAAGCTGATCACAGGCGCTGTTCTCTAAATAAGCTGCTAACACTGGTATCACTACGTATACAAGTACATTTTCTTTTTAAAGGGGAGCGATTATGCTCATTTCCGGCTCTCAGGGCTAAACTAGAGTAGCGCTGCATTATTCACGGTTACATAAATTCATTATTTATCTGATACTGGCCCTTTTCTGCCGCCCTTGAGTTGATCCTCTGTCTGAAATACTCTGTCTGAGCTTGTATCTCGCCCTAAAAACTCACCGTCTTCCTATTTGTCAAACATAATGAAGCCCGCCAAAGGTCAGAACCAACGGATCAGACAGTGACGTGAGCGGCATCTAGTTAACATTAATGTAATCACTGATTTTGGTGAAACTGGATTGTGTTTTATGGAGGAAATGGGATTTACCAACTTTTCTACAGCTAGGTAGCTCAGTTAGCAACTATAGCTAGCATCATATTAGGAAGCTGACTTTGCTTGGACTCTGAGGGATGTTTAGCTTTTTCTGTCAAGAAGAAGAGGTCTTCATGCCCAGTGTGGGTGCAGAATGAGCTGATAGGACCACTAACTGCATGGCTAATTGAGCTAACTTGTAAACGGCAGCGAACATTACAATTATTAGCAGTTAGCAGTAGAGGTGAGTGACAAAATCAAGGTTTAAAGAACACAGCAGGGAGAGTTGGCTAACTGGACCGCTAACTGTATGGCTAACAGAGCTAACGGCAGCTAAAAATCAATTTTCATCAAACTCTGGGGTGAAGAAAATAACCGTGCCGAGTCTGTTTTACCTCAAAAATCAACTCTGAATCCTACGAATTGGAATAAAAAAGATTCACAGCCCTGGTCAGATAGATGTACTATTTGCTCTCAATCAGGAAAGTAAATAACTGAGTTCACACTGACTAATAAACAAGTAAACAATGAAATGTCATCAGATCATCAAAGAAGAACAAACAAGGACCTTTCTAAATGCACCTCTTTTATCTGCTCAGCTCAGTTGGGTTATTTTCGAGTCCCTGGATCTCTGGATATATTTTATTTAGAACCACTGACACTGAAAACTCTGCAGACGAACGACCCCGTCTGCCCTCCTGACCATTACTCACCACTCCCCGGCTACACCTGCAGTCACCTGTGCTGCCCTGCGAGGCGTCGTGGTGTGTTGGATGTCAGGGTTAACAGCTGGCTGGTGTTTTGGGGCTCTCCCTCCCGCCCCTCGGCTCCTGCCTTGTCACCATCGTTGCCACTCAACTGTAGTCACCTTCTCGTCCAGCGAGCCCTATTTTACCTCAAACATGAGTGATGGTGTGACTTCCTGCTGCTGTGCTGCCCGTAACATGCTGTGATTTTCAATGGAGTGTCCATTAGCCCGGGTCAGTGTGACACCGCTTTTACAACCCAGAACTCCTGACTGTAGTAATTCAGTCTTTTTTATTTTTTTCCCGCCGTGCTGCTTAATTGTTCTTTAATTAAAATGGAAAGTGGTGCAAAGGGCAGCGTTGGGGCTCAGGCCATCTGCTAACATTTCAGCTGGTCACCACCTTACTACAGTTACCATCACCCATCGGGTCCTGGCCTGAAGGTGTCACCTCTAATGTCTGAGACTCTAGAGATCTGCTCTCTTCTTACATGTTCGAAATAAAACCCATGAAGACAACGAGCATGCTGCGGTTCAGGGCGATCAAAGTAGGGCTGCAACTAACCACTTTTTACATTGTGGATTATAATCTGACCATTATACTTTAATCTGTGCTCATCACAACTTTCCACAGACCAAATTGAAACCTTCAAATTTCTTCTTTTGTCAAACCAATAGTGTAAAAACTGCAGAAACGCTGCAAATGTAGTGAAAAGTTTATAGAGTTTATATCCTGGGAGTTATAAATACTTTTGTGAAGCATCCATTAAAGATGAGGACACTAACTTAATTCAATGTGAAAAACAACTTTTTGTCCATTCACCAAGTACATTGAAGAAGCATTCGTACTTCGCCACAGCAGCTTCATCCCTTCAAATGTCTTCTTTTGTTTAAAATCCAAAGACTCGCAAAAGAAATGCGGCAAATCCTCACTTTAAGAAGCTGGAACCAGAACATGTTTGATAATTTTGCTAGAGAAAAGGCTGGAATGATCAACTGTTTATCAAAAGAGTTAATGGATAAAGAGAAACTTGCCACTCCTCATATATTTTCCTTTCTTCAGAGCGTATGTGTGAGCCATATTTGTATAAGACTCAAACACCGTCCACTTCCACCAGTCGTCATTCATTTCCTTTTTAGATTTTCACAAGCTTGTTAACCTTTCCAGTCGATCATCTCAGTGACGTATAATAACGAGGCCAAAATCTTGTATATTAGAGATGTATAACGCACATCATTACTCACTGTAGCACATTAACCTTTAGCGTAAAACATTATTTACAAAGGGGTGGTGTAAGTTTGAAATAGGTCGAAATGAGGTGCCATCATGCACAAAACAGCAATAACGATTTATGTTAGCTAGCTAGTTGGTTAGCTGCCAAGACGTCAACAAAACTAGCAGCGATTGTTTAAAAGAAAAGGACCAAAACACATTGAAACAACAAGTGTGCCTCTGGTAAACCTCTTGTTGGAAGGCTGTACGCTATAAACTAGGCAAGCTGCCGATTGTGTTTGCTAGCATGTCTGCGCTGTTGAAGACGGTGATACATCAGTATCCCTGTAAACACACAGACCTCTTTGGCTCGCATCTGTTTCTCTGTGCTGGAGAGAGACAGCCTGCCTCTCCATATACAACAAGCAGTGAAAAACAGCTCTGGATATGGAGTATAACCCATGAAGAGCAGCAGCTGGGCGGCCGGCAGCAGCGGAAGGGGTTGGTTTGTTTACTGGGGAAACTACAAATCACAATCCACAGTCTTGGTGCGATCGCTAAACACTAGAGGAGAAAGAGAAAAGAAACCACCAAGCGGACCGATCACACTTCACGCTAAGCTTCCATCCCAACAAGGATTCGGACAACCTAACCTAACCTAAACCTCTTGATCACCAAATGGAAATCTCTAACTTTCTTCTGAAGTAAATGTGACAGCTGCTCTCGAGGATCCACAGGATCCATATGTCACTCACTCAGCAGTTAATATAGACGGTAACCCCTCCGAGGCTCCATACAGCTCTCCGTCCGATCCCTGGAGAGACGGACCGAAGTGATTAATACTCGTTTACTGAGCGAGGAGGCTGTTAACTTATTCCCTTCCTCTCATACCACTCAATATCAATTAGAGGAGCTCTCTGCTGCTGTCAGAGTCGAGGACGGTGGTCTCCTGGAGAGCTGATAACGATCGGCTGCTTTCATCGGGCAGGAGGCAGGAAATGAAGGGGCCGACTCCAACAGGTGGAAAACTGTATTTACCTTTTCGACACATTTATCGACTTAATGTAATCATTAACTCCATTTCAAACCCCTTTTTGTATTTATATTGTCTGCTGTAGTGTTGGTTTGGGTTCATTTTTCATAAATGTGGCTTGTTTTCAGTGTTTCCCCTCGTTGGATTGTCGTAGTTTAGAGGGAGAAGTCCGAGTCGGGTTGGTTGGATGGGTCATAAACAGGATTTTACCTCAGGAGACTGAGTATAGACGTTAAAGAGTCTTTCGTCTCTTCATCAGTGTGTAAAAATACACTCAAAATCCTCTTTACTTACATTTCATACGACAATAAAAACTTCCAAGGGGACTGAATAATTTTTACAGGCTCTGTACTTTAAAGTATCGTTTATACAAAAACCAAAAAAATCCCAGTTTTTATATATTTTATTTGAGAGCACTCAAACATTTAACAGTCAAATCATTTTATTTTATCGTCGAGACTTCAGAGTTGCCGACCTGAGTGTGATAAACTGAATATTTATGTGAAATATAGTAAACGGCAGCGTTTTTCCTCCTCTGCAGCAGGAAAACACAACTGTTAGTGAAAGAGTCGTATCTTCAGCGATCCATCGAATGCTCTTAGTTTACTACGACATCGTATACGGGGGTAAGAGAGCGCCCGCGGGGATGTTCACAGCTGCCAGTTTAAACGGTGAGGGAGGGAGATATTGTTTTCTGAAGGTCGGAGGGACTCTGGTGGCCGGTTGAGTGGAAAGTTCAGTTTGTCCAGAGCGAGCGACTCACAGGGGAGCTGTGAAATATGAGCAGCTCCTAATGAACCGAACAACAGAAACACAGTTCAGAGGTCCAGAAAAATTACACTTAAAGGGGGAAAAACCTCATCATTCCTGTTCTGTCAGTCTGTGACGCTCCTGTTGTCAAGCAAGGACTAAACCATCACACTTCTGCTGAGCCGTCCTGCCGCCGTCCTCCACCCCGGCTCGGTATCGATGTTATAGCGTAATGAGAGGGTTTGACTTCCGGCCGAGACGAGTTCCAGGGTGATTAGAGGAATGTTTGGGCGATGTCTGCTTTGGTCGGAGAACACGATCAATCGGATCTAAACCCAGTAACTAAGCTTTTAATTATGGTCAGTGACCTCGGAGTCGTGTTTATCTCAGAAGTGCCTTCATTCCATTAAAAGAGTGATTGAAGGGAGGAATTAAAGCTGCGGCTCCAAACGTTTGTTTTTAAGAGAAGCTTTTTGTTCGTACTGAACATGTGAACCTCTAACTTAGCTTTAATTCTTAATATAAAACAGACAAGCAAGAAACATTTAAGAAGTTTTTCTTATCAAATTACCCAAAGAATCAGTCATCAGACCTTCCATCCATTCATTTTCCATCAATCGATCAATTGTTCGAACACTAGATAATTTAGTTTTGACATTTAAATGCGCATTGATCTCTGCCTTTAATAGTCCCTCAATCAAAACAACAACTGCCGGCTTTAATGCATCATTATCTTCATAATAATTAAGTAAAATCATATATTTCTTGTGTGTGAACATTGTTGGAAACATAATGTACGTACACAAGTCATTTTATATATTTTAATGGGGAAATATTGCAAATTAAATCTATGTATCAACAGAACAACAATAGAAATGCTGTCGTATCAGCCACATATATTAAGTGGATCTCAAACGAGAGGAGGACGTATCAGAGGAGTGAGTAAACATCTTTTTACAGAGACGGGATGGTGGATAACGTACAAAATCTCAGCGCTGCGGCTGAGTGAGTGGGCTAATTGATGTTTTGGTGGAGCTGTTAGATGGTGTCGTGGAGTTTGTCTGGCTCATCCCTGTGAACCGGAGCTGCAGCGTGGAGTGCTAAACAGCGGACCGACTGCTGTGCCGCTCTGTGCTGTGTTTACTGATAGCTCTATCTGAGATCACACAACTTGTTACGAGGCAAGGCGGCCTCTTATCACCCGGTCGCCCATCAAACGCAGCGGCGGAGGTCCCCCGCAAGCGCCGGTCGCTACGCGTTTGAAGTGATCGAGCTCCACCGGAGTCAAAAATCCTGAGACCTTGGTGAGAGTTGGGCTACGGGCCAGGGCGACTAATTGCCTAAGAGATTATCCAAGAGTGCTCAAGGAGTGTCTTTCTTAATTAATGATGGGATGATTGCTGTGCTCTAAACCCACTGGAGGGGGGAGATGTTTAAATTGGCAAACAAGGTGAGAAAACAGTCGTGCAGCGTCACCGCGACCTTACGTGGTGTTTTGAAATGCTCTGACATGAAAGCACAGCCGAGGACGTCCTTGACCTTCTCGTTGTCATCAACGAATTGCTCACGTTTAAGTGTCCCGAGTCATTCCCCTCCGAGGAGCCAGACCCCCCAACTCGCAGCTCTCTCGTGCTCCATCGCACTTGAGATTGATCACCTCTCACCTCCTACCATTTTCTCTTCATTAATTGAGTCCAGGAATCCCATCTCCTCCGAGATAACCGCTGAAGAATCCTTCTCCGTGCTCACTCGATGACTCCTTGGAGCTTTGAGAGTGCGTGCCAGCCTTGAAGAACAGCAACAGCTTTGTTTGCTAGCAGCGAGAGCGCCGCTGTACGAGCCTCCTCTGGAGGGTTGTTAAGTTGAAGCATTCCTCACAAGGTCATTGCCATCCCCATCTAGGTAGAATAAATCACAGGCTGCAAGATGGACGGCCACTAGTTATGTTGACGTGATATGTGGCTGTTTGACACCCGCTCAATTTACTCAGTTCCTGTTGTCGCGCGTCAAGCGTACCGGGGAGTGTTTCCGCGGCCCGGGGTGTCGATTTGAAAGTGCGTGTAATCACCAGATCCTGACAGACATCTGCAGAGGTGACCGGCTCGTCCCGTCTGAATGGATGGAGGCTCGGGTGGGTGAGATGAGACTTCATCAGGGAGTCGGTGACATCTTTTAACGGGGCTTTATCATCCTGTCAATGTATAATAAGAAGGAAGACTATAAAGAAAGACGGAGGCAATAATGGCTGTAAGAGGAAATGACACGTTTAGATTAAAACAGAATGTCAGGCCCACGTATATTTCATTTGGACGTGTTACAGGTTTCAATATATGTTGCCGTCGCATCGTTTCCCCCGACAAAAAGCCTCAAAAGAGAAAATAAAATCACCAAAAGTAAAAATGTAGCACTATATAATGTGCTATTAACAAACTTCATCCCTAGATATGAGACATTTGAGCAGAAATTAGCTTCTACGCCCGCCGCCCAGCCTGCAACAGCCACTGAGTAATCCTGTAAATCCACTCTTCTATTTCCTCCTCTCTCCTGAGCCATTTACACACCAGCCTCCAGATGATTAATGCATCACGTAGCCAGTGAGATTACAAATCCAGCAATATATATTTTATATAGTTTAAAGCCCTAAATTGGAAATAATGCAAGTTTATGTAGTTTTATGCATTTTGCTCTTTGGCTCGGCTGTTTTTCCACTTGAGAACAAGATTCTTTTTACTATTTTTAATGCACAAGTTGGTGTAAATAAGGACATGAAGAACTAAAATAAGTGTTTTCCCCTGTTACCAGAAGCCCACTGACTTTGAGACGAGGGGTATTGGAACTTATTCCTGGGTTTTATGACTCATTGCTGCGCATTTCTGTTCATCTTACGTGTCAGGGTTTCCCTTGATTAATGCATCGCTCATAAAACAGTGAAACAGTCCCAAAGATCATCAATTTACAATCGTATAGAAGAGACGAGCAGGAAATTTTCCATCTAGATAACATTTTACCCTCAGTGGTATTATGAGAGGGAAGACTATAAAGAAAGGACGGGAGATAATCGCTGTGAGAAGAGATGACAAGTGCAGATTAAAGGCAGACGTTTGTTTCATTTTCTACGTGCTGCTGGTTTCAATATACGTCGTGGTAATTGCTGAATAATGTGTCTGAGTGTGACTCTGTCACATCAGTCATGTGACCTGAGAGGCTGTGGTGAATTTACTGTGTAAATAAAGAACCGGACTCTGTTTCCTCGGTCCTTCGAAGCCGATGTGCCCTCATTCCAGTTGAGATTCATCGCTGTAGATGAGCGCGATAAACTTGTGGCGCGCCGCCGTGATTTTCCCGCCTCGTGTGGGCGCGACGCAGCCGAGAGTCGGTGACAAACGAGCGCATTATGAAACGCTTCGTTCTCGTGGCTTTGTTCCTGGTTGTTCCGGCTCCTCTCGACCATCTGATTGACTTTCAATTTCTTTGAAAAATAAGGGGTTAGTTCCTGTGTCTTAAGTAAGATAAATGAGTTCTCTGCCTGCCGATTAGCATAAAACCTTTTGTGAATTTGTGGAAGAAAATGTTACGCTTTAGATTTTGCAATTTGGACGGATTCAGTAAATTATTTAGTTATTAACCTTCATCCACATTTAACTGGGAGCGGACCAGTGCGACCAGCCGCTCTGTCCTCTCCTGCAGCATCTTAATCTTGGCTGGACTTGCAGGAAGGTGCTCGTGTTAGTGGCCAACCACCCCGAGGCACTCTTAATTAAAAGCCCCATGCTTGTTTCCTTCCTGCGAGCGTTGGTGTCAGAGAGGAGAGCAGCTTCCCTTTCTCCCGTCCTGCACCTTTTCTTTCTTCCTCCCTCGTGTGCAGCCGGCAGACAGGTGGTTCACACGTATAGCTCACATTACAGACAGAAAGGTGGGAGGAAGACGAGGGTCTGAAGGAGAAAGAAGACAGGAGGAGCAAAGGGAGCAGACAGATGGGAAGTAGTGACGGCTGGAGTGGAGAGTAATGCAGGAAGGAAGGGTCTGAAACATGGCCGACACTGTTGTGTCCTCAAATAACACGGAGATAATTCTCACACTTCTGTAAATCTGCGAGCATTAGTCGATTACTTGAGGTGATGAACACTTTGTTTGACGATAATTTCAGTCGAGCTTTTCCTGGTTTCAGCTTCTCAAGTGAGACAATTTGCTTCTTTTCTTTGTCTCATATCAGACGGTAAATTAGATATTTGTGTCGAGTGCTTTTGAAAAACAAAAAAGCCTCGTTTCCTTCCTCGTTTGAGACAATTTCTTATATTTGCAGTAGCTGAACATCTTCAGGTTTCCTACTAAACAAGCAAACTAGATCATCGTCATGTTTAAAGAAAATGACGACGCATCTCTGCTTCATCCTCTGTAGAAGGCTGGTGACGTCAATTGGAGCCGGAGTCTGTGAGTTAGTAGAAGTGATCAATAACTGATTTGTTTATTTATTTATATCCTCTTCAGCCACTTCAAAGATAGAATCTAGTCTTCATGGCGTCCACACAAGTAAACTAAATACAGAAAATACATATTCACAACAACAATAACAGTATCCACATTTATAGTCATAAAAACACCTGATAAAGCTTGAAAAGCTCAGTAAAATATATCGTATTGATTATATAATCTATTGTGCAGACAGAGATGCGAGGGAACATTTTATATTCTTTTTATAAACACTGAAATCTTCCACTCTCACATCGCTCAGCTTTGCCGTAGTCATCGGCAGATGAATCGATAATGAAAATAGTCGGTAGTTGCAGCTCTTCGTCTTTGCGTCCTCGTCCTTGAAAGTTGGTGTGCTGCCCGGCAGGTTGACCTCTCCACTTCAGGGTCGGAGTGTGTGGAGGATGGCAACTCTCAGAGCTTTCCCCCCCCGAGCCAGAGATTACACTGGATGGGAGCCAAAGATGCATTAAATGTTGAACACTTGTGCAACAGGTTCACAGACTGTGTGTGTACATCTGCTCTGATGTGAGTGTGAAACAAAAGGAGAGGATTTATTTCTCTTTCAGATCATCTTTCCCTCGATTTATGTCCCACAGGAAACAAACAGGACGACGGTAACTTGCAAAAGATATTGTGATCATCTGAAAACCTTCATCCGTTTTCTCGTGTGGATGATTACGATCTGGATTCGCAGAACAATACTGGAACAAACATACTTTGCTTTTCTGCAAAGAGGAATTTCCTCCAGATAACATGTATTGATCAATTTATCGTTCTGGAAAAATGGGGTGATTTTGTCGAGGAATTCATTTTTACCAGGCGACCAAAGCGCGCCCTGATTTATTAAATTCATCAAGATTAATCGTGGCTCACCGTGAATGCAAGAAGCAAACTCTCAAGTAGACGATACGAAACATTAGACGTGAAAAATGACGAAATACGTGAAAAATGAGAACCGTGCTGCGATGTCGATGCTGAACTGATCCTTCGTCCTTCTTGGCTTAATTTCTCCCTCTTTTTTAACAGCTTTGTTGTGTTTTTTTGCTTGTTCATTTTAGTGCCAAATTATCCCCCAAAAAGAGTCTTAGAAGGCTGATGTTGTTTAACGAATGATGTTACAGAAGCACAGATATTAAACAGGAGAGCAGTGATCCAGCAGATCCGTCAACGTACACTAAAGCATGAGACTCGTGTTTTCAGATTGTTCTCAGGTGTTTCCCTTCTTGTATTTCTGCTTTATGTCTCTCCTTAATAAATCTGAGGTCGTGTTTTTCTTTGTTTCGGTCTCTCTTGATATTCTGTCTCTGTAACGTACCCTCTAATAGTTCCACCTCGACTTCTCCTCATGATAACGACATAAACAAAAGTCGTAATCGTGCTATTATTTCTTTATTAATCCCCCTCAGACACTCACCTCCGTCCTGAACACCTTCGTTCTCCTTCCCTTCGTACCGTCCGTCCCAGATAATTGGAATGAATTTTATCCTCCTGACGTACATTAAAGTGCCGCTGCAGGAGCACCCGGCTGATTAATCGAGCTTGTTTGAAACTTCCCCTCCACCTTGTTAAAGCTTTTTAACCTTTTCTAGAAGTAGAAGCTGTTCTCACACCTGCTGTTCCTCCCCCCTCTTTAAGTGTTTCCATCAAAGGCGGCAGGCGGGTCCGTCTGGAAGCGTGCGATACAGAATCATTTCTGCATATGTGTGGCAAATTACGGTCCGAGTGGCGCTTCCTAAATGTCACCCTGTGTTTAAAGGACAGCATGATGATGAAAGTTACAGGGCTATGACTAACTCCTGGTGTCACGGCTGGCTGATTGAGTGTGCGTTGAGATGAGAGGGCTTACCGGAACCACACGACTGTCAGACCCGTAACGGGACTGCACGCCACGCTCGGAGCTCCTTCAGTCACGCTCGCACCGGTCGCCAGACAGGCACCTCCAGGAATCGATTGGAGATGCGATGCAAACGGCGGGAGGTGGAGACGCACCGAGAGGCTTCTCTATCTTCGCCTGGTTACAGTGACTTTACGTCAGGCTGCGAAATGTTTCCTAGTTGGTTTTTCATCCCGTGTTTGTGGGACAAACAGCCGAGAGGCAGAATGAACTCTGGTAAAAGTAATAGATTACAGGCTCTGACATGTATCAGAGTATCAGAGTAAAAAGTCTCCCTCTGAAGGACGTTTGTGGTCAAAGCTAACTGAAGCTCACGTCATATTAACAGAATTCAAAGACTATTAAAGTTAAAGGTAGAATCAGTAGGATTTGTCCCAGCTGTTCCTGAACGCACCACAAAGACAGCTGATTGTTGAGTCTCATTCCCAGGACGTCAAACAGACACATGTTGGGTTGGTAAAGCGTCCCGAGCAGCAACAAAGAGAGAAAATCAGAAACTCTCTGCAGATACGAGACACTAACACGCCTTTTCTCCACATTCCAGTCTCCCTCTCTGTCTGTTTACGGCTTCTTACGTCTTTGTTTATACGCTGCGATCATTACCTGCAGCGAATCCTCCCGAGCTGCCTGTTTTTCATGTGATCTTTAAGTTTCCTAATTCTACCTCCTCTGTTGTCTCTTCGCAGCGTTCACCATGATGATCATCTTGGCTCTCATCCGCATCGGTAAAGGTACCGGTGAAGGCACCCCGCCGGTCGCCACCCTCTCCGGGGTGCCCAACCTGTTCGGCGTGTGCGTCTACTCCTTCATGTGTCAGCACTCCCTCCCCTCCCTGGTGACGCCCATCTCCGACAAGAAGCGCGTCGGCACCCTGGTGTTCGCGGACTACGTCCTGATCCTCGGCTTCTACGTCCTCCTCTCCTTCACCGCCATCTTCTGCTTCAAGAGCTCGCTGCTGCACGACATGTACACGCTGAACTTCACGGACAACTGCGACGTGTTGAATATCCCGTTCCTGCGCTACTTCCTGGGCCTGTTTCCAGTTTTCACCATCAGCACCAACTTCCCCATCATCGCCGTCACGCTGCGCAACAACTGGAAGACCCTGTTCCACCGGGACGGGGGCACCTACCCGTGGGTGGTGGACCGCGTCGTGTTTCCCCTCATTACCCTGGTGCCCCCCATCGTGGTGGCCTTCTGCACCCACAACTTGGAGTCCCTGGTGGGGATCACAGGAGCCTACGCCGGCACCGGGATCCAGTACATTGTCCCCGCCTGCCTCGTGTACTACGCCAGGCGCCACCTGGAGCCCGTGGTGGGCAGGGATGCCGTCAACAAGCACCGGTCTCCTTTCCGCCACGCCTTCTGGGTGTGGTTTGTTTTGTTGTGGGCCGGCTCCTGCCTCATGTTCGTCACAGCCAACATCATCCTGACTGACACCAGGAAATGAGAACAAGAACAAATCTCTCTCCGTCTGTTCGGCCAGTCGCTCTGTTCCAGTACACGAGGCCTTACTAGCTGCTGGTTGGACAGTGTGCCTTTTTAAAAGGGACTTCTGTTGCATATATTAAATGTAATTAAGAGTAATTTATCAAATTTGTTAAAAGGGACCAAATGTCAAGTTGTTTTAGTTCCATCGATTGAAGCTGGAACCGTGCATGACGACAGAGAAAGGGAAGTGAGGAGGATCATTTATTAAACGGATGTGTTGTCAACAAACAGCTCACAGTCTGAGGTTTTCACATACACAACTTTATAAAAATTATGTCTGACGGCCTCAAACAAACTAGTTTGAAAGAAACGTTGCACAAAATGCACAAAGTTGACTTGATTGTCGAAGGTTTGATGTTGGAAAGAAGGAGCTGGGTGTTGTTTGATGATCCGACACTCTCAAGCAGACTCGTGCCTTAAAGGGGGAAATCTGTAGAAGTCAACCTGGACCATATTTTTTAATGTTTTTGTGTCAAAGTGACTAATAACGATCATTAAGTGTCAAAATTATGAGAATGATTCTGACAGAGTTGAACCTTGAGCAAATCCGCCAGACTCCATTTGCAAAAACAGTGATTTTACTGTAGTAAAATGCAGTTTATCAGAAAAGGAGCGAGGGACGGGTTGGACTTTATTCGAGCAGATCATCAGAATTGGTGATTGTTTTCACAGCCGAAAACTAAACCAAGATGACTTTGGTGAGTTTCTCGACAGAAATGTGTTTTTCAGTCGAGTTTGACTGGCGCATGTTTTAAAAACCATAAAATTATCGTTTCTGCAAATGGAGTCTGGTGGTTTCTGATAAAAACCAGGATGATCTTACTCATGTCAAGAAGGTTTATCTCGATCTGATCGTTTCCAAAAATGTTGTCAGAAACGTAGAATAACAATCTTTTTGTCTGTATTAGACACAAAAACATGGAAAAAAGCTCCAGGTTGTGTGTGTTCACCATCTTATAGCTGTTTATTTCATTTATCGTCATTCAGATCTCACACTGGGGAACAGCAACGGTGTGAAGATGCTGACGAATGTTCAAATAAAAATATATGTAAGCCGAGTAGCGACGAGAACGACGAGCCTGTCACCTCCAGACTCGCGCTTCTGTTGCTAAACTGCCGGGCGTCTCCACAGCTCAATAATGAAACCGGAACAGAACCCCAACAGGAGCGAGTCGCGGATGATCAGTCTTTCATGCCTGACGTGGATCCATCCCTCAGCGGCGGCTGCCTCCGATCTTCCTCGTCCCCCTCGTGAACAGTGAAGCGGGCGCGCTGACAGATCCGCTGACAGATCGGCCTCCAGGAAGTCCTCCGTCTCTGTTTGTCGGCGGGCTGTGGCGCCTGTAGTTCACACACAGGGCATGTCTCCCGTCTTTTACTGCTCAGCACCCGTTCACGACTCTGTCAGACTCTCGCTGTATCTATCACACGGCTGCGGCACCTGACAGGATGGCGGTGATCCGCAGAGTTTCAGCTCCGGGTTCAGTGTTCGGCTTCACGACTGCAGCTCACACGTGGCAGCTTCCTCTCCGAGTTGATCGGCTTCGTCATCACCTTTAATCTTCTAATCGTCTCACTTTGTGTCGTCTGGTTTCATAAGTCGTCATCGTCGGCGACATCGTTGGGTTGCTTCACCTCAGGAACAAAAAGAACGTGAAGAAAATGTAGAAAAGTAGTTTCCTCTTCACCGTCCGGTCCGTCGATCATCCAGAGGTTTTTTTGTTTGTTTTTTGGAAGCAAAATGTTTGCTGCTGGAAAAACCACAAACGAAGAAATCTCAGCTCGCGACTGGAGGGAGAAAAATCTGCGAGACGATCCGAGTAAAACTAATTAGACCACGAGAGGTTTTTTTGTTTTTGTTTGTTTGTTTTGTGTCAAAATGAAACTTCAGCTTCAGTGTTTAGGAGACGGAAGCTGATTGCTTCATGATAGATAACTTCAACAAACAGCAGCTTGTGACCTGCTGCTCTTTAGTTTCTGTATTTTTCTTTTCTTTTCGTGCGGCTGCAACTTTATTTTTCTGTTGATTATTTTCTTGGTTTGGTCTATAAAATGTCTCGTTTTGTCCACAACCCAAATAAAATATATTCACATTTAACAAGTTGGAATCAGAGGATTTGATCATGATAATCACGGCCGAACCGATCGAATGATTATCAGCATAGTTAGTGATTAATTTAATAGTTGACAACTCGATTATAAAGTACCGACAGAAACAGTGTTGAATCCAAAGTCCAGTGAAGGTGAGAAATGTTTCTGTTGGTGTTACGTAGGAAATCGTGAACGTGCTGCATTCAGGTGCTCCTCCGACGGTCTGATTTCCCGAGTCCTGAACTCGTCACGTGCGTCATGTCAGGATGTGAGAGCGACATGGAAATATAAACGTTCGATCGACCTGATATCCAGAGATTGTACTCGGACTTGAAGAGCTTTAAAACGGAGATCTCTGTTGTCGTCAAGTGTCCGGATGATAAAAAATAACTTCCATCTCGTCTTTGATCGTCTTTCCTGCACACCTCGTTCATATCGGATCATATTTGAACTCTTGAAATGTTGTCAGATGATGAAAAATGTTTAAAAAGTGAGTAATTTTTGAGTTTATTTGACTTGTTTTACCTTTTTAGCCACATATTCGAAGCATAAACAACTTGTTTTTCTCTGTTTGTATCGTCTGTAAGCGTCGATAATCGTAACCGACATGAAGGCGGACAGATTTTCTTTGTGGCGTCTCGAACATCCTCCAGAGAGATTTAGTTGTTTTAAACTTAGATTTAGAAATCGAAGCAGCTCAGGGTGAGATATCATCACTATTCAAGCTCCATCAGGTCCGATATGTTGGATATTTATCACAGTCTGTCTGTTAAATGTCTAAACTGAAGCCGTTTCCTGCAGCACGACTTGTTTTCACACGTTTGTGTTTCAGCGTTTCTACAGCGCAGGTCAGTTAACATGCAGACGGAGTGTCGGCGTACAGTCGCTCACTGAGTTGTGCAGCGTTCTCATCAGCTGCTGTGATGCACTTTAAATTGAAAGCTAATGTGCTGTGACTCGACTGTTTTTAAGGAACTGCGACTGTGAGATTTTCTGCTCGTGCGTCGAAGAGCTGCCTACGTTTTTTTTTTTATCGCCACGACTCGATCTGTGACTTCAACCGAATCTGGACTCGACAGACTCACAGAGGTTTTTCCAGTAATTACAAAACTCTGCAGCTCGTCAGGTCTCGTCAGTGCTCCTCTCTTCTGCTTGTCTTTAATAATAAATGTTGAGATTATACCTTTCTGCAAACCACAGATTTGTATCCTGTTGTTGTAAGTTTTTGAGTTTAGTGCTGTTGTTAAGTTCTGGTTATGTTTAGACACAAAACTCTTTTTAGTACGATAAAAGATCCTCTTTTGGCCTAAATTACCTGGTGTCCTTTCCTCAAAGACAGCTACAAAACGTCCTGATGTCTTATTAAAAATATTTGTTTTAAATGCCTCAAAGACGGCAGCAAGAAGTCGCGACATCTTGATATAAATATCAGACTTGTTGCAGAAAAGATTGCTGCAAAAAGTCGTGATGTTTGGTTTAATTGTCCTAGAAATGAAGGAAGAGGATCCCGCTGTTGTGTTTGAAATATCTGGTTCTGTTGCTGCACAAACTCCCGACGTCTCTGCAGAAAGTCCAGATGTCTCGTGGAAAGTCTGCAGAATTTAGCACCGGACTCCGTCGCAGTCGCTGTTTGCACAAACGCATAAAACTTCTTCATTATTCGCCATTTTCATGTTTACGTTCCCTCTTCTGTGCCGTTTGGTTTCCTCCTCGTCACCTTGAAGTGAAACTCTTCAGTCTCGCTGTAGTTGGATGTTTTTAAGACGCGTGTTCGTGTTTGTCCGTGTGAGTGGACAGTGTTTAACGTGTTGGTGATGAATCTTGTGCCTTTGTGTTTTTTTTACGGGCTCATCTTTTTAAACTCGTCGACGTATCGACATCTTCTGCATGTCCGACTTCTTTTTTAACTGACAATCAGTGTTTTTGTTGTAATTTCTCGTCAGGTTTCTTGGTTTTGTTTACATGGTTTGCTCAGCCTGGTTCACTGCTTTAATGTTTTGTTGGATTTTATTTTTGAATGATTCACAAAGAATAAAAGCTTTATGTTCATCTGAACCTCATGAAGTCTCTTCATTAATAACATTTACTAACCGGCTTCAGTGTCGAGAACAGAAACAACTAAACTGAAGCTTCAGACATTTAAAATCCGCAACTCAACATTTCCTTTATAGGATTTAATTGCATTTCCTGGCGAGGCTAAAAGTCTGTGGACGTTCCTGCCTGTGTGGTTCTGTTCTTCCTGGTCTGGACCGGCTATTTCTAATAAAGGGAACAATGATATTTTAAACAATAGTGTTCTTTGGTGGAAGCTCTTTTCCTGTTTCATATGGAAATGTTTCCCCAGTTTTGTGCCTGGAGGAACTAAAGGGGAGTAAATCCTGCAGCAGGTTCAACATCTGACGTCCAGGTGTCCAAATACTTCTGGCCACATAGAGTTCTGTCTGGTTCTGTCTGGTCCAACCTGCAGCAGCGACTTTCCAAACTTACTTTAAATATAACATGTGTCTCGTGATGTCATGAAGCCACAAACTGAACGCATCTGTTCAGCAAAAGAAGCAGTGAAGGAATGAATTGTTAAATGCACTTAACCATCATCTTGGTTTAGCTTAGCTTAGCTTAGCTTAGCTTAGCTTAGCTTGCTTGGCTAGTCGGCCATCGTTGTTTGATGCAGATGATGCTGAACAAAGCTGAGTTACAGACGCGCTGCAGAGACGAGGAGGCCTCAGACGTGTGTCCAGATTCACGTCAGAGCGACGCTGGGAAACAGCGGCGGCTACATCGGCGAGCTAACACACAACTGCTGCCTCAGTGATGTCATCGTCCGTCACGACGTTCCACCGGAGACATCGTAACAACAATACTTTCAACCTGACTCGACGGAAAATAAATAAACTCGAGACTCGACTTGGACGTTAAACGCTCAATGATGAATCGATGACTTTGTGTTCAGTTTAGTTTGTTGGTTGTTTCACACTTCGTTTTTTCGACTGAGAAGAAATTAAGGAATTAAAAAGTTTATTGTTAAAGACGAAACACTGCAGGTGGAACTGAAACATCTCGACTTCCTTTGACAACCGGGGACGACGGCGTCAAACTCCTAAAAAAAAAATTATGACTGAGGTTGTAAATAAACTAATCTTCCGTTAAGATTCCATAAATCTAACTAAACGAGTCCTTGTTGAACATCATCAGTCATTAATTAGTGTGTAAAAGGTTTTAAACGTCACAGCGCGGCCCGGTTCCCTCACAGATCCAGCTGCTGCCAGCAGAACCTCCTCCGGTGGACTGAAGCGTGGACGGCTTCCTGTATCGAGTCGAGTCGAACAGTTCACACACTCGCAGCTGGACGTGTGTGTTTCCTCTCTCCAGGTTTATTGATTCTTTATTGACGCCACGTCGAGGTTTTATGATCAAAGCGAGACTCTGAATGTCGATGTGAGCTCGGCTGTGATTGAATTCCCCCTCTGCCCTGTGTGTGTGTGTGTGTGTGTGTGTGTGTGTGTGTGTGTGTGTGAGGTGTGTCTCTAATTGGAAATGCAAACTTGGCACACTTTGATTTAATTAAATTAATTAATTCACAGTGTGTTTAATTGCTGCTGGATGGTGTTTGTCTGCAGATGTTTGATCTCTTGAGGGGACATTTTAATTTTTTTTTCATATCAAGCAGACGTGTTTTCTTCTTCACTGAAGCAGCAACAATCAGATTATCTGCAGAATTAAACTCTTCTCGCTTCTTAATAAGACGATATTAATGAAGTTTGTACCGTTTATTTATTACCTGCAGCTACCTTCACGTTTATATTTTACATCCTTTTAGCGCTTTAGTCATTTATCCCTCAAAATTCCTACTTTTTAACTTTTTAATTTGTAAATATGTAAACAACTATTGGACGGACTGCGATGACCTTTCGTTCTGACATTCGTGATCCTCAGAGGATGGATCTTAGCGACTTTGACGATGCTCTGACTTTTCTTCTTGATATTAAGGATCTAGTTTTCTGGACTCCCATGAAATTTGGGCTCAGACCTTCACGCCTCCCTCAGGATGAATCGTGATAACTGTGGTGCCATCATCCCAAAAAAGCACAGTTAGTTATTCAACTTCTGAAACTACGATTCAGCTAATTCCTCCGTGTCAGTTTGGTGCGTCGGGCCTCAATTTTTGCTCACGAGTGACGCTGAAATGGAGCCCGAGATGGAAACACCAGTTGATCTACTTCACCTGAGGTCATGAGCTCTCGGTAGCGACTTAAAAAACGGCAGACGTGAGTTTCTCCTCGAGGTCGGCTTTAGCGATACGGCAGAGAGCTCAGATATCCGCGGGGAGTTCGGAGCAGAGCTGCTTCTCCTCCAAGTCTAAAGGTTTCTCTGGCATCTGATAGGATCCTCCTGGTCGCCTCCCTTTGAAGGATTTCTGGGCTTTGTCCAACGAGGGATGAAACCCCGGGGCGGAACCAGAACTCATCGGAGGGATAACATCCTTATCTTGCCTGGAAACGCCACTGGATCCCCCAGGAGGAGCTGTGGAGGTGTGATGGAGCCTTCGTAGGTCAAACTAATGACGCCAGAGTAACAACACGATATCTTTCTTTGCTGTTTCTTCCTTTTTGCAGACAAACCCCCTCGGTTCTCCCGCCATCGAGTGAGGAAGTGAAGTCCTGGCAGTCGCCTCCTCTCTGAGAGCCCGTCGAGCCGGTCGGTTGGTCACAGTTTGCCCTTGAGAGGAGACAGTAACGCTCACTGTACCATCTGCAGCTGAATCCACTCCGCTCGCAGCTTTATTACTCCATTTATTTACTCTGGCTGCTTCAGGTGCTTCAGGGAGACCTGCCTGCCCCCACAGGTGAGCCCCGCCGGTGGAGCCGATTATGACTCTATCAGGCGGCCTTATTAAGTGTCGGCGACGCCGCGTGTGGCTGCAGGCTGAGCCGCAGACGGAGCGGAGGGGAAATGGAACACGGCGTCCCGTTTCAGCTCTCGTTAGCGGGTCGCGTGTTTCCTCCGTCTGCTGTCGTTGCTGTACAACCATCACTGCTAAGAGGTTGTGTTCACCTTGGCACCGGCGCTCTAATGGGAGGCGGTAAACACAGAACTACAAGATAAGACATGGATGCATTAAAGCGATGCCAGGGGCTTGTTTACTAAGAAGCAGGAAGAAAGTCGAGAAAGAGGCATTAAAAGTGGCGATCTTCTTCATCTGCCAGCTCTCTTTGTTCCACTCCAACATCATTCACATTTAATATTTGCTGCCTGAGGTTTGCAGCGCGTTTGGAAGTCATTAGCAGCCAGGTGTAGTCTCATCTTGTACTGACAGATGGCTTTCTTTTAATTCCAGACAGATGCTTTCCCTTTTTTTTTTTTAATGACCTCTTTTTTTTTTTTTTCCTCCCTCATGCGTCGCCGCTGTGAGGTTCATTAGCACAAACAGGGCTTACAGAAGTCTTGGGGAGGGATTAGGGTCACAGTATTTTAGGGATGGCGGCCAAACTCTGACTGAGCTGCGCTGACAGCCGGACGGAGGTGGTCGTCTGTCTGAGAGACGTTTCCACGACCGTCTCTGAGCTCACGTCCAAACTTTTGGACTGAAGGGAATTCACTGGTTCTGACTCATTCCTGCCTCGACTGTGGAGGAAGAGAGAAGAGGAGGTTTGGACGTCATTAAGTAATTAATAGTCGTGCTCGGTGCTCCCAGACGCCAACATGGAGCCGGTTCTGTTCTGATTTGTGCTCCTAATTCTCACATTTTGACCAAAAAAGAACAAAAAGTTTGTTCCCAGCTGGAATCTTAATATTCCAGGTTCTCCTCGACGCACTTCTGCCAAAGACGTGATGTTTTTTGTTGATGTTTGGTTGGTTTGTCAGCAGAAAGGCACAAAAACAACTGAAGAGATTTCCACCAAACTCAGATGAACTTTTGGTGCAGGACTGCTTTTGAGGGACGGATCCAGGAATGTTTTCTCACTTTCTTTAACCTTGCAAGATGCTATATTAACATGTTTTTAGCTTTGCAGCGCCGTCAGCAGCCCGTTTCTTTGGCACTACATTCCCAAAACCGTCAAACATCCTTTCATAGCGTATAATTAACCGGATATACATATTTTTAGGTGGCTTAAATACATCTGCCTCTCCACACAGGCGGACAGCTGACGGTCATCGACTGCAGGCAACACAAAGATGATGGATGAGTCTCGTACAGCCCTTCATTAAGGCCCGTATGGGGATGTGACCGGGTCAGAGGTCAACAAGCAGCAGGAACAACAACGACTTGATTTAGTGAAGTCGTTTTTCTTCGACCTGTTCGGCTTCAGCGTCCGTATTCATGTCTTCGATCCTTTTACCTTGATCAGAAGTCACGCCTGAGCTGCTGAATCCAACATGGAGCTGTTTAATCTCTCAGCTCCTCCTTCTTCTTCTTCTTCTGTTATCCTCTCCTCTTCCTCTCTGACTGTATTGACAGGAGCTGTAGTTGAACATTCAGCCGGCGTCGTGTCTGTTAAGATTGTCAGCTCGTGATTTATAACCGTAACGTGCCGTCGAGCGCCGAGCAGCCGCCGACACGCTGCTCGCATTCAGGAAGCGTTCACGTCCGCGTCCGACCCGATCGACCCCGGCAGCCGTTCATCGCTCAACACGCTGCTGCCTTAAATTAATTCATCACTTATTTTATTCTTTACTGACTTATTAATTCTTTTACAAACATTCTCTTGTGTGCGACAGTTTCATGTGACGGGCTGAATGCTGCTTCTGAGGCTTTTCCGTCCTGAGGGGAATCACTAATCCTGCCCTCTTGTACTTTCTGGCAGGATTGCTGTCGGACGTGCATTCATGTTAATGGTAAATACTTCACTTTAGCGTCAGTGTCAGCCTCCAAAAGCCCTTATTGCTTTAATCCTAATCCACTCAGTGTTGTGTCTCGAAACCTTCAGAGTCATCAGAAGCTCAGACGCTGAATGAGCGCAACAAATGTCCGACAACACGCGCTAAAAAGAACAGAAACGGCTTATTTTCGTGGCCTCGTGTTGGTATCGGTGGAGGCTGACGGGCTGCAGGACGGCGTCTCGTGCAGCTCAGCTCTCTATTCCAGCTGCCGGGTCAACAGGCTGTCTGCCGCCGGCTCAACGCTCCACTGAGAAAACCTTTTTACTGGAGCTGCAGAGGCTCTGACACCTGTCTGGTTAACAGACTCGGTCTGTGACTCACAACGCACAGCGATGCCTCTCTGTCAGTCATAACGCTGCTGCTCGCACGCATGACTCCATCTTTGTACAGTGCAGAGACGGTGAGCTCCTGCATGTAGATTTGTGGGGACTGTAGGGATTTATTGTGTGTTTAGAAGCCATGTTTAAAGTAGAATACCTTCATAAAGGTCTCATAGATATCAGCCACCTAAACACGGCTAATATTTTGGATCCGTCCCTTAATCCGGATCTCTTGTTAAAATTCTGTTTCCGATGTCAAGAACAAGCTGCCAAACTCATTTCTGTTGTTGATGGTTTTTATTTTTCTCTCTACTTTCTCTACTGAACTCTGAAGATCTGGGAAATGACAAACAAAGTCAGCGACTCTGAATGACGTCAACCAGTGAACGGACAGTTTTGGTAATTTAGTGTTTTACGTACATTCATTAAAACCTGTTTGATTGATGGACTAAAGGTGAACAATCATTAAATCTACACTGCAGAGGAACTTTGGCTGTGTGCTCTGCCAATAAAAAAATCAATAAGCTACTACACCTCTGAAACAATTAAGGAGGAAAAAAGGTGGAGGTGCTTCAACAGCGAAGGAGAGAAAGCTCATCACAGCAGCTTCTTTCTTCAGCGTGTTCGTCGAGATTCATTAGCATTCACACGCTCCCGGCTTCAAACCACCGTTTTAGTTGTTGGATTTAGAAAATAACAGACTTTATGTTTCCTCCAGGTGCAGACATGATGAGTCCAGGTGCATCAGAACTTAATGCGGTCCAATTCAAACAGCTGGTGTGAGCGACGCTGCAGCCAAAGTGAGCGTGTGACACCGAGGCGGCCTCGTGTCTGCGTCCCACTGCGGCTGTTTCAGCATCATCACTCTGCTTCGCCTTTGAGCCGCTGTCATTTCCACTATTTTGCATTCCGGCGGCGAATCCTAATGAGGAGCGTGGAGGTGACTTCACGACCTCCCGCCGCCCCGCTGTCCAACCACATCAATCCAAACTTTGTCACTTAATTCTCAGTGGACGGACGCACGCTGGAACTGCAGCAGAACCTCCGACCTTAATAAAAATCCATTCTTAGAGAGAAAGATTCCTGTTCTGAACAAGACTGGGCTGAGAGAATTCAGCTGAAAAGACGGTTGAATAAATTGAGGAAATGGTGGATTGTTGTTGTGGTTGTTTTCGTTTCAAACCTGTAATTTTGCAGCCCTTTTCTCTCCCAGAATAACAAACACAATCGTCTCCGCAGCCTCAGAATACCTGATTTCCTGTGACGTGGTGTCATCGGCTCTCTGACTGCGTCTCAGCTCGACACATGACTTCTGGCTCCGGCTTAATGAGTGAAGAATATGTGGATGATGATTAGCAGCGACCTCTGAATCCCCTCAGGAGGACAGTTACATATTAAATGATTAACCTTCCCACAGGTGTCCTGCAGGTGTGGCGCTGGTTTCACCCCGCGGAACAGAGCTGGAATTTTAACAAGGCGATTCATGAAGCACACAAAAAAAAAACAGGGATCTGGAGTCACAGATATGCACACAGAGATTTTCTTCTTGTTAACGGTAATTATTAACAACTTCAGCATTAATTACAACTCCTGAAAGCTGCAGTTGAACCATCTGGAGTTCAGACAAGGTGCTGCGCTCTTTTGAAAGGTCGCAAGCTGATTAATTTGTGCAAAAATAATCCTGCAGATGAGCTGGAAAACACAGCGTGTCCCTGTCATATAGTCTGACATGGTCCAACTACAAATATAGCAACAATATCACTGAAAATGAACACTTAGCACATGTTTTTCTAATTAAATATTGAAGCAAAATGCCATTTTGTGACCTCTAAATTCCCAGAATGAGAGGAGCAGAATCATTAAACTCATTTTAGTTCTTAATTTAATCAAAAACAAGTGCAGAGGTGAAAACACAGCCTGTAAAACTATAAAAATTTGCATAATTTCCAAGTCAAGGCCTAAAAAACAACATTTTGCCAGATTTGAAATCTCATTGGCTGGTTATGCGTCAATCATGCGATGGCTGGCGTGTGATTGGCTCAGGAGAGAAGGGGTGTGGCCAGAGCGTGGGCCTCCTGTCTACACGATCACTCGTTGGCTGTTGTTGGCCACAGGGCGGGCATACAAGCTCCTAACTGGTCAAACACACTGTCAATCAAAAAGCGGCCATGTTTGGATCAATCAGATGGATGATTAACGAGGTTTAAGAGTGGAAAGGAGGGAATTTTTGGACAGATGTTATGTTTTAGACTGAATATTTTCCTACTGGATGTTTGGGAGTAAGAGACAACACAACTGAAACACCAAGAGGCTTCAAAGGTGAGTCGCCAGAACTTTTCACATGCTTGTTCGTCCATTTGTTGGGTTTGAAAAGGCAAAACAAAGATTAAAAATAAGGCAGCAGGACAACTCTAAACCCAGACCAGGTGAGGAGAAGCCTGAGTGAGCAGAACTCCTGACACAAACTGCAGTTTCCAGCCGACTGTTTGCGTTTGTCTGGAGGACGATCTGCCTGACAACATGACACCAGCAGCAGCTCCGTCTCCGAGTGTTTGCTCTTCCTGATCCTCTAACCGCCGAGCCTCCGGTGACTTCTGGGTACATACGGCCAGACGGAGACTCCGATCCTCGTGGAGCTCTGCAAACACTGACGAGATGAAGCACCTCAGAGGGGAATCACCCGACCAGTCCCGAACCACCAGGACTCAGCTCTGTCTTTAATATACCACAGCAGTGTTTGTAATTACTGTAATAATTAGAAATAGACGAGTGAGATCGTACTAAACTGTGAGTTAAAGGTGTAATTTGCAGGATTTGGTGCAAAAACATACAGTTACTGACAACTGGTTACCTTTGCTAGCTCTCTACTTTTAGCTAATTAGCTCATGGCTCGGTTAGCAGTGAAGCCAGTGGCCCGAGAGTTCGTCTGGGTCGGAACCTCGTCACTACCACCCAGGTCAACTGGGTTTGGCTGCTTGACTCGAAGCAAACTCAGCCTCGAAGACCGACGGCGGTCCGTTTGACAACAGGGGATTCACTACAGAGGTGATTTACCGCGGCTCCGACCGGGACTGTACTCCTTCAGGGAGGACAAAACATCAGCATCAGTTTAAATAAAACGTGTTTTTTGATGAGTTAACGAGGCGATAAGTTCAGTAAAAGAAAAAACCGTGTATTCATGAAATGTCGAGTGGGGATGGCTGGTTAGCACGCTAGCTTCTGCAACACAGAACGTAGACACCTTCGACTTACAGTAACGTTTCTTCACACTCGTCATGTCGGCTCGTTTCGTCTTACAAAGCATCTCACAGAGTTGATAGATGAACTACGTCAAATCAAAAGTCAAATCACATCTTGGATTCGGAGAATCGTGACACACCTTCACAGGAATGCAGCTCGTTTTCAGCTAATTCATAATTTTGGTTCATTCACATTCTGATTTATGTAACGCTGCATGTTTTCACACAGCTGCAATGACCCAGTTTACCCACATCTCATCCATCCTCATGCTGTCCCAGTCTGATGTTCTGTTTGTGTGTGTGTGTGTGTGTGTGTGTGTGTGTGTGTGTTGGTGTATTAAGGCCTGGATTTATGCATGAGCGTGCCCACACGCTCGACTGAGCTGAGAAGATTCCTGAGATCATGCAGCTTATCCCACTGTCTTGCTGTTACTCAGGGCAGATTAAGATGTTCTGTACTGTATCGGTCACACCAGTTTTGACTTTCCGGCGTTTCCCTCGGTGACCGATCTCCTCCCGCTCCACAAATCCACGGCCTCCGGTCCTGTCTGCCTCTGCCGGCGGGGCATCTATTGATTCAGTCTCGTATACACGCCGTTGACAAGGACAGAAAAGACGGTTACACAAAGACGAGTCAGGTTAAATGTGTGAAGATCTCGTTTATCTTTGATTTGTTCGCACAGGTTGTTGCTGTGATGACGTTCACGGCGATCACGTTGAACTTTTCCCACAAACTTCAGAGCGACTCGAACAGACGAGTTTGTAGTAATTGAAGCCGTCTTTGATGCCGCGGTGGATTTGCATGTCCACGCTCCCAATTAAACCCTCGTTGCTGGGATTTTTTTTCTCACAGGCTCGATGTTCAATCTGTTGCAGCGTCTTTGAAATTTTTACCGGAGCATCATTTGGGATTCAGGCTGCAGTTCAAATGAACTGATGACATGCTGCACGGCCCCCTCCTCCATCGTCTGAAGCCATCTGTCCCTCCTGTCGCCGTCCTCCACTCGTGTTTCCTGCATTGTGTACAGCAACGCTTGGTTGTTGTTGTTGCTGTAAATGCCACAGTATCTCTGAGGGTTAGCTCTCCAGTCACAGGCTTTCCTCATTGTACAGCTGCTTCATACTGTACGAGACTGTAAGAATCACAGGAGGAGAGGGAGCTCAAGGTCATCGTCTCCTTTATGAGGATTTCTGTAGCATGAAACTGATAAAACTGCTGGTTTTCACGTGTCTGCTCTGTGTGTCCTGGTTTTGCCAGCAGGGGAACGAACGATCGATGCCGTTATTATTCACACCTCGCAATAATATATCGAGCAGTTTGTCATCCTGACCTTGATAGCTGTGGGGTATTCTGCTTTTTTTCCCAATAAGCAGTCAGTAAAAAGCTGTTTTCTGGTAATAATGACCTATTTTCCAAAAAGTGTCACCACATCTTGTGTGCTTTTATTGTTTACTTATTTTTTATTTACTTTACAACAAGTGTGCGCTATTTGTTTTGTTACTATGGACGGTTTGGACCCTAAAACTACTTTGTTAGGAAAACATCTTGGTTTGTGTAGAAATAACTACAGTATTAATGAAACTACAGTTATGAATATACTTACGTTATGGATGACGTGATGTAATTGAACTATGCCAGTAAGTTAAAACACTCCTTCTTTACTTCTGGTTTCACACGCTTGACATGAACATCGTCCTCTGTATGCAGATGATGGACTACTTTACCTGACTTCCTCTTTTGCTCCTGTAGTAACAACTGCAGCCACTAGAGGTCGTCGCCTAACATCAAATGTCATAATTATTAAATTCTAGGTAAATTCTGCATGGTAATCCTTCCGATGAGGACGGGCTAAGTCTAATAAATGAAAAACTAAGCTCACGGTGACGTTTTGAAATGTCTTGTTAATCCGACCAACAGTCCAAAAAACATTTGAAATGATAGAAAACAGAGATGAACAGTGAATCCTCACACTGTTGGATTGATCAGTTAGTTCTTGTTGAATGTGTTTTGCTGTAGAATTGTGATTTTTTTCATAAAAATGCAGAAAAGTAGAGCGTTTAAATCACAGGAGTTTAATTATTCTTCCTCTCTTCTACCCTTCAATGAGCTTCGCTTTTCTTACCTGGATGATTTGACCTTCGTCCTGTCGTTCCTGCCAAAACTGGTGTGTGTGTGTGTGTGTGTGTGTGTAGGCAGCAAATTGATAGCAGGCTTTAGATGTCGTATCTAATTAGTCTCCAGGTGCCGTGTTTCCCCTCCTTCCCTCGTCCTCGTCCCACCACCTCCACCACTCCATGACTTTGGTCCGTTAATACGAACCTCGGTTTGTTCTCACACAAACGACTTGTCGATAAGGCTGCTTAATAAACCCTGCATGTGCCGACGAGTGCCAAGAACTCACCCAGCGGTCACTTCCTCCATCTTAAAGTCCACTCGCTTGTGGAGTCGACTCTGTTCCAGGTGCATCACAGTCGTACTGGAGACTATCTGCATTCTCTTTAATTGACTTTTTCCTGAACCTCGCCCTCGTTGCAGCTAAGTTTCTGTTTTCGCACAGCACATGCAAGACAACACGGCAGATTCACAGATCAAATTTCTTGGAAGTTGTTAGCTCCAAAATCCAAGATATAATAATAAGGCAGGACAGGATAAAAAGGAGAAACATAGGTGAGCAGAAAAATGACAAAGACAGGAAGTGGAAAGTAAAATACGACACGTGAGTGTTGTTCAGGTTGGACAGCGAGAAAGACGCGCCTCTTCTGTAGCAGGTGAATTCATGAAGTGTTACCACAGGTACATGTAGATTTAGAGATGGCGACAGAACGGCTTCCACATGTTGAACTCTGAACGTTTATTGCATAATTGAGTTAAAGCAAACAATCAGTCGTAATTTACTCATCGGTTTGTCGAGGTTTCTACTCTGTTCTGCTGTCTCTCAACAACTTTTCACTCCAGCTGAAAGACGACACAAGACCTTAAATCACATTTACCACCGAGCTGATTCTCGCTGGCTTTATATCACCGCACAAACAGACTGCAGCTGTAAAAAATGAGAATGGAGAAGGAGCCTTGGAGAATGAACTCCCTCTTTAACTGATTCGACGTAACAAGAATCATTTTAAGGCCTCAGTGTTTTTTTTTGCAGTGTCAGATCTTTGAAAAAGAAACGGCTGATTTCCTCTGTTGAACAAGCTGAAGATGACGTTTGCTTCATCACGGGAAGGATATGCTACTGGATGGAAAGTGAAATATCACTTTAATATCCGATCCAAGCAGCTCGTTGCTCCGCCATGTTTGTCCGTTTGATAAACACGACTGCCCTTGCTGTCTCAGTAATCTGAGCCAGTTTGTCCTGAAAGCTCTCCAAGGACCCGAGGATCCGTCTGTTTTTATGGCCCGTATTTATGGAGATGCGACACAATATTTGTCCGCTCCTGCCTTGCCGAGATTTACACTCGTCCTTTTTTCCTCTCGCTGCTTTTTGTTTCGGCCGTGGGCTGCCTTCTTCCCTCTCGAGGGTCGCTGGCAACAGTGTGGTTAAATCTCCGATAATGCGTCTTGGCACACGCCGGAGACACCGGTCGTTTCATGGCCGTGGGAACGGACGGAGATCACTGCGTTTTAAGCGTCCTCTGGGTTCAACCTGAGCTTTCTTAACTCCTTTTGTTCATGCCGACTCCTAATTGGCGTTGGATGCCGTTCTCGCTCGACAATTATAAAACAGGAAGTGGCACGGAGAGCCGGGCCGGCTGGCAGAGAAGAAGTGTGGGAAAGTTTTCCCTCCAGTGTCAGTCTTCATTTTGAACACAAACTGAAATCGCTAACAGAGTTGATCAAGCGGATCCTCCACGGTGGATTCAGACACGGCTGCTGTGGATAAAGAAGAAACTTTCTCTGACGCGGCTGAGTAACAACAGATCCACAAAAATAGATCTTAAAAGGCCTCACACGCCTTGAAACAAATTGAGAATTAAAGCAGGGTCGTCTCAGTCGCGTACAGCAGCATTATGATAACACAGCGGCTATCTGCCTGTCAGCACGCTGTACAGAGAGCCTCATTATGCCGTCTGTTCCTCGTGGAGAAATGCATTTAGCTCGGTCTCTGTGTAACATTTTAAAAGCTGCATTTTTCAAAAACACGTTCAGCTCGAATGCAAAACCAATCTTGAAGTCAACAGAAAGCCAAGAGTGGATGCAAATTCTCGGCGGGGCACAGACGTGTGCAGGCGACTTAAAATACCTGCACTTATACCTGAAAAATAAAGAACTCTGTGTGTTCGTGATTAAACGGAGACTAAAAAACAAAACAAAGGGCCACAGCCACATGAATAAAGTACAGAAAATAGTGCATTGATGTCCTGACGGGAGGCGAACTCTCACTCTGCCTCCACAACGAGCCTGCAGAGTTAACGAGGGAGGAAGAAGGGAAACGTGACTTTTATTAATCTGTTTACTTGCTTCACTTTCTTTCTTTCTTTTTCCGTGATCCTGCTTGAGTTATTGCATTTATTCCTTTTCCTTGTAAAGACTCATTTAGCCTTTTTTTCCACTGTTGAGTGTTTTTATTCTGTAATATTGTCTTCCTCAGTTTCCTGCTTTTGCGTGTTTGTTAACTCTGTTTTTTAAGGGTGCTATATAAATAACAGTGATAACTTTATGATCCTGGTCCACAACACTGTTACAAACTAATCATCCGATCAAATGATCTACTTTCAGCTTCCTAATATCTTCAAATATGTGTTAAAAGGACCCAGAAAACAAGAAATGACATCTATTCTGATAACATTTTTCAAGGGGGATCCGAGCCACATTTTAAATGCTTCCTACGCACGTGGAAGATGTAATTTTACATGCACGGTTTATTAAAGGTTCATTTATGCTCAGCATCAGATTTGTATATGGACAGATACTTGTGCCTCTTTCTCATCAGGTACATCATCAAAACCTCCTCCAGCGTCGCCCTGTTTGTTGTTGTCACCATCTTATAAACTGGCGGACAGTTCGTGGGCAGTTTCGGTCATTTGCTGCCACTAATGTTTGAAATACTGTAAACGATCTGCTTTGTTATCTGTACAGTATTTACAGTAGATTACCACAGAACACTTGCAGCCTCGCTCTTGTTATGCATCTCGTTTGAACCCTCTCTGAACCCTCTTTCTCTTTGTAATCCTGTCCTTTCCCATCCCGACAATCATAATCCAAATCATTTCACTGACGCTCACACAACACTGGCTCTAAATCCGCCCGACTCGTCCCCCTCTAATAGCCGGAGGAGGAAAGTCGTTAGGGCCGCGCGTAACGGCTCATCGCTCTGCTAACTGACCAAAGTCGTTTGGGAAAAAAAACAATAAAATGCAAAACTATTTTCCCATTTACTTCTACCTACAGGGCGACTCTGAGGAGCCAGCCGAGTGGAGAGGAGCTGAACAGTTTGCGTTTACATGCAAAAGCAAAAACCGAGAACCTTCATCAGCTCCTCCGCTGGTTCATAACGCTGATCTACGGGCCGACAAAGCGTTTCGAGCACCTTGTGACAGATGTGTGCCTCTAATTCAGCGGGAATGTAATCACTCTGGGATAACTAGCCACTGGTGCAAAGTGGGATTCATTAGGGCCGTGATTGGTGTCATCAGTTGGTTCAACCAGGTAGCTTTGTGCTGTAATGATCAATGCTAATGTATGTTTGGACCCAATGCACACAGTAATTATGGGATATTTGGCCAGCACGTTATGGATGAGCACATTACCGCTCATCTTGTCTGCGTTTCCTCATCTGTTCCCCTCGCAGGGCCTTCACACATGGAAGGAAGCGCTGACCACGCCTCAGCCTCCGAGGATGATTCTGCTCCGTCGGACGGCGTCTCGTCCCAACAAGATACTTAGAGGCTCAGAGCGGTCGAGCAAACTGAACATGACAATGAATCAGAGGTGCTTCAGCTGTCAGACACAGACTCTGTTAAACACATGCTGAGGACACGAACCTGCTGTTTAAAAGCATCACGTATCAAGTTCACATTGGGGTGACTTTCACATCGGCAGGTGGAGAGGACGGACGTTCAAGTCACACCAGAGGATGTTTCTGAGGACACTTAGGGATGTTTCAACCCTTTTCTGTCACATCAAGGAGACCTGCAGACAATTCCAACCGTTTCTGTAGCGACAAAACTGTCTAACACAATGTTTTCCTCACCCTAACCAAGTTGTTTTTGTGCCTAAGTAGAGCATAAGCACAGCGTTGTAACAGCAGAGAAATATGAAAATTCAACATCAAAATGTTGCAACATGAAGAAACGTTCAGATTAAACTTAGCGGGGATTTTGGAGAAGCGCGTTCAGTTAACGTTTATTCTGGAGATGAACAGATTTAACAGATTTCAACTACAGATCAACCGCTTTAGAGAAAAGTTTATCATCCTAAAATAGTGTCGCTGTCTTGTTTTGATCATCATATCATGTGACGTGTTGAGGATTGAGAAACATTAAAGTTTCCAAAGTATGATCAGTGAACATTAGAACAAGCCCTGGTAGTGATTCGTCAATGTCAAGGTATCCACGGTCTAAAAATATCCTGCTTTATCGTCTATTTTACTCTAAATGTAACCTTAATTAACAAACGGAGCTTCGTCCTGATTTAAGGAAGATTAGAAACTAGAATTTGAGACCGTAAACTCTCTCAGAAACTGTTTATTGACTCGATAAATCAATTGAGAAGTAGCGTCATTTTCTCATAAGCTTACACAGAATCAGACGTCACTTCATGTGTTCGGCTTCAGACGAGAACCAGACGTGACTGATGATAGTCGCAAAAATAAGTTGTATAAAGTTAATATTGTTTTTGAGAGAAGAGAAACTGTGACAAACTTAAATCTAGTTTTGTTTAGTCGTGTGTTCGGGGACCCTCTCGTGGCCCTCGCCTCCCTGGAAACACACTTATCCTGGTGTAGTAGAGTGAGGAGAAACCGCTGTGACCGGACGGTTCTGGTCCTGGACGGAGCCGGGAGCAGACAGACGGCGGCTCCGAGCTGTCGAGGCTCCGCTGGGAGCTCTGGCACTAATTGTGTGGGAGACGGAGATTGTTTTGGCTGTAATGAAGGATCTGTTTGTTAACCCCGTGACTCTTCCCGCAGATTGGGAGTTTGTCCACTCATTGTGTGCCAGCTGACTGTTGTTGAGCTCCGCGCTGGAAGTGATTTCAGGCTTTACAGCTTTGATTATGTCGAAAGCAGCCTTGAATAAATGCAAACGAGGTCCGTGTGATCCATCTGAACAGGTTGATACATTTCTGAATGTTGTAGCTGAAGCAATTATCATTGTTGGTGTTTTCTTTTTTTATCACTGTCAGCCCCTTAGATTAAACCTGAGATTTATGACCGCAGATGAAATCTCATTAGTCGCATTGTCAGGTCGTCTGCTGCCACAAATCCTGCGTGTACGCGGGGAATCACTCTTCTTTCAGCCTCGGAGGGTCAAGATGAAGGCTGAAGGAGCTGCCGAGGGTTGTAGTGTCAAGGTTACGAGGAGGACAAAGACATACGGCATGAGATTATGCAGTCATGTGTGATGTGTTTCCCAGACATGTTGTCGACCCTGGACGAAGATGTTCAAGGTTATTCTTTACAGACCGATAAATTCTACCTGTCGTGGAGAAAGTGTTGGAAATACTAGTAAAGAATCATCTGGAAGGGCAAAATATTCTGTTTACTTATCAATATCGGTTTAGAAGCTTGAGAAAGAAAGGAAACAATGGCATCTTATTAGAGGTCGCCAAATATTAACAGAAATATCTTTATATAAACATTTTCATTTCGGAGTTGCAAAAATCTACATTTAGCTGTTTTCCTTAATTATCTTAAAGACAGGAAACTGTTAACGTGTCACTTGTGGTGTACCTCAGGGTCGTATCCCTGGACCACTACTGTTTCTAATTTATATAAGTTATTTATTTGTTTCACACAAACTGTCGATGTCATTTGTTTGCTGATGACACAACTGTTGTTACTGACACAAAGATTAAAATATGAACTAAAAGTAGCCAAAAATAAAGATCAGTGTGAAGGAATATTGCTTTGAATAGAATCACAGCAGCTTGTTAATGAAATCTATGAGGCTTGAGAAAGAAAGGAAACAACGGTATCTTATTACCTTATTATCTTAGTATCTTACTGCATTTGTGTTTTTTTTTTAAGTTATCTTAAAGACAGGAAACATGTCAACATGTCACTTGTGGTGTACCTCAGGGTCGCGTCCTTGGACCACCACTGTTTCTAATTTCTACCAGGGATTTATTTGTTTCAAACTGTTGGTGTTATTGTTTGTTGATGACACAACTGTTTTTATTGACATAAAGATAAAAAAAAATGAACTGAAAATAGCAACAAAAGAAAAGATCAGTGTGAATGACCGACACATCCATATGAAGATTTAGATTTTGAAGAATTTTGCTCCAAATGCTTGTAGCTCATTACACCAAAATGATTCATGAGCACCACTTACAGGCAGATTGCGAAAGGTTGTGGCATCACGTCTCGCTTATAATTTTCCAACAGAGCTTTTGAATCCTCACGAACGAGCCAGAAGTTTCCGTTTGGTTTAGTTTTAATAAAACTAGCGAGGGGAAGTGATCTCATGTTGAAAACTGCCAATTTGCTGACACAGGCCTCCTTGTTTTCAAACTCCAGTCTGAGGGAAGATTTAAACCCTATTTTCTGCTTCTGGTAACTTTTATGGTTTATTCCACTGTTGTCCTTCATCACTGTCTACTTTTACATTGACATTGAACGGTTTGACGCCCATCTTATATTCTCTTTTTTGCAGTTTGACGGGGAAAAACATTAATCTGTCAGCATCCAGTAACGTCTCTGCGCCCTTTAGCATCCGTAGGTAAGTCATGAAATAAACAAGAGGAGACTTTTCCAGCAGTGAGTGTAAATCTGAGGACGGCGACCGAAACGAGCGCGCTGGCAAATGTGACAGGAGGCTTCTGGGAAGTGCAGCATGACAGGCATAAAACTAATATGATTCTTTGGGGCTGAAAGAGACAGACTAATTTCCAGCTGATAAAATGGTCGTTCCCTCTCTCCTTCTCTCCTGTTTATTACGTCACATAAAGCGACAGGAAAAAGGTCCTTCAGTGAGACGGGAGAACCACAGTATATCGGCCATTAGTTTATTTTTTTCCATTCATGTTGCTTCCTCCCTCCTCCTCCTCCTCCTCCAGCTGCAGCATCTTCGCTCCAAATCATTAGACTCCAGGAATTACACTGGATCGATATCACGTTATCTGTCCGTCCATGTTTTCTGGAGAGTGAAATGAAGCCGGACTCCTGCAGGATCGTCAAAAACTGACCTGCCTCATCTCACGTAGCGTAATAATTCATGTCACGCCGGTGGTGTTTGTAGCTACATGACAGACGGGACATTTCTGAGGCGTTGTACTTTATGATAAAAAATAATAACTGCACGACGTGATTGATGACCAGCTGCACAAACAACCAGCTTCACGTGTGCCACTTTCACTAACATGAGGAGAGGTTATTTCAGAATATGCTCATCCGTTAGCATGCAGCCGTCATATTTCCACCCAAAGAAATGACAAACTGTAACTAAATGTACTTCTTGTGTTTGTCATTCCTGCGGTGAGCTGCCTCTGTCTGAGTATTCTTGGACATTATGTGCAGGGAATATACACTATTTAATACATACAAAGTCTTTCTGCAAGCTTCCTGTTATGAATCACAAAGCATGACCCCCCTCTGTGACTTCTGCACTGAACTTTTGTGGACAGTTTCCCGCACCGTGCCACCATGACTGCATGTTCACCCAGCTGACATTCAACCTACGTCTGGTAGTGATGGACAGATGGCCTCTGAATTAAAAAAACATACAAACAAGTTTCTTTACTTCTGTTATCATCTAGAGGTTACCTGCACTGTGTTAGCTCTATTAGCTCCACAAGCTGTTATGTCTGTTAGCTCTCTTGACCCTGTTAGCTGTCATCTCTGTTAGTTCTATTAGCTCCTTAAGCTGTTATATCTGTTAGCTGTAATCTCTGTTAGCTTTGTTAGAAATTGCCTAGTTTAGCACGATTTGTTCTTGTAGCTGTTAGCTCTGTTAGCTCCGTTAGCTGTTATCCCTATTAGCTATTTTCTCTGTAAGCTCTTTCAGCTTCTTTAGCCGTTTATTTTATTAGCACTAGTAGCTGTTATGTCAGTTAGCTCTATCAGCTCTGTTAGCTGTTATCTCTATTTGCTCTGTTAGCTATTATCAATGTTAGCTCTATTAGCTCTAGGAGCTGTTATCTCTGTTAGCTCTATTAGCTCCACTAGCTGCTATATCTGCTTTCTCTCTTGACCCTGTTAGCTGTTATCTCTGTTAGCACTGTTAGCTGTTATCTATGTTAGCTCTATAAGCTGTTATCTGCTATCTCCAATAGCTAACCGTAATTTCCCAGCTTGGGATCAATAAAGTATATCTATCTATCTATCTATCTATCTATCTATCTATCTATCTATCTATCTAGCTCTTTTATCTCCATTAACTGTTAGCTCTATTAGCTCCGGTAGCTGTCATCTCGATTTGCTTGATCAGCTTTGGTAGCTGTTATTTTTCTCATATCTCCATTAGCTGTTATCTCCTTTAACTGTCAGCCATTAGCTCTGTTAGCTGTTAGCTCCCTTATCTGAACACACTGCAACATTCTGCTGACCGCCAACTGCTACCAGCTAACTAGCGCTCCTGCTGATCTGAGCACAGATTTGGTGTTCACAGCGTAGCATCATCAAAGAAAACTAGCGTACGTCTGTTTTTAGTGACTTAACTTCATCAGTTTCGATTTGACTGACATCTTAAACCACTCCAACACTGGTGCACTAGTAAAACTAGAGTGCTTCAGTTTCTTTTCGTATTTAATATAAATAAGATTTAGAGTTTCATTCTCGTTGCTGCATGGGACAGTGATAAATCTCCACTGCAACGCATTGATAATATAATTCAGGGTCATGCCAATATTTATTCATCATCATAATTAGACTCGGAGCATCGAGTGCCTGAAAAAGCTGCAACTGATTAATGCAGTTTTTTTTTCTTTTCATCTACAGAAATATACAACCGGACTGAATTTATGTTCTCCTTCGTCTCAGAAGGCCGAGTAGAAAAGGCTAAAAGTGGTGACTCACTCTGACGATGTCGAAAACAGTTTAGGAATATCTGTCAGTAGTCTTTTACTCAGATTTCTGCCAACATTGGCTCCAAAAAATTATGTTTACGTGTCTTTAATCTACTTTGACAAACACATTTGGAGGAAACGTGATTGTTGCCTCGACCAGAGAAAGCGTTGTCGTCCTCCTGAGGGCGAAGGAAGCTGCAATAACTGAGATCGATGTTCGGTTTCAGAAATGTCAGAAAGGACTCGAAGGTCAATCTTTGCTTCCGTTGAAAGTGGTTGAGTTAATTAGCTTTTTGAAGGAGGAACGCACATTGAGGTTCAACTCACTCAGTCCATGAAGAGGTGATTGTGTGAAGGCAGAATAAACCAGAGACCAATTTCCTGCTGTGAGATGTTTGACTTCTCTCTTCTTTGGCCGAGTGCAGCAGACGTATTAGCTCCTCCAACGATCAGGGCGCACTGAAAATAGAAAGCTTTGCTTGTTGTGCGTGAAGTCATACCTGCAGGATCATGTTCGTACCATCGCCCTGTTGAAAAACACATTTGTGCTCATTAATCAAAAACTTTACGAGGGTTAAAGAAAAAGGTGTCTTACGTGAAACCGCTCACGACAAGGTTTGTGGATTATCTTCGGTATCTGGGTCACGATTTCTGGAAAGAGACATTCAAATGTGTGCGTGGTCATCCTCAGTCCTATCGTTGGTCCCGGCTCAGACTTGGACCTTTTGCGTTGGGGGGAAACGGCGGACTTGCGTTTGACTTTTAATCAGAGCAGCAGCTGTGGTTTGTGTTTGGCGGGGGCTTCCCCCTGGGTAATCAATTTGCAAAGGCAGATGCTCAGCAGGGCACAAACTTCTGTGGCTGACGACAGCTGTTCTCCAACATATCAGGCAACACTGCTTTCTTTTTCTACAATCATTTGTTCGTCTCTTCACAGATGTGTCGGTTATTACTCTGAAAATAATGAAATGAAGATCAAGTTGACATGTTTATGAGCCAGTAGCCTCGGTGATGGCTATTTCCTGGTGGAAAAGCATCTTTGTACCGTCGCTCTGGTATAATTTGCAGTCATTAGTCTGCACCTTCTTTCCTCGCTCCTCGTCTTGCAGGTGGAGCCGGAGCAGTAGATATCAATTTCCTCGGCACCTCCAGCGTTCGGACAGGTGGAGACAGATGGTGCGATGCTGGCGGCCATTCAGAAAAAGTTTTCTGAATCTTGGACACTGATGAATAGCAAACAAAGTGTCTGCGAGTTGAACAGAAGAAATCCGGCGGCTTCATCAAAGAGTCAAAGAGGGAGCTGGAGAGGAACAGGAAGTGGAGTCATTAGGAGTAAACGAGCAGATTTAATGTGCCGGAGCATTTATCAGCACACAGAGAGCCACCTGTCCGCACCTGGACGCTCCGCAGCGCCGAGCGCTTCCTGCAGGAGTCGTTCACAGCCGGCCGACTTTCACATTTAGATTCAACTTACAGACAGATTGTGAAAATTCATTATAAATCGAGCATTTAGAAAACACGAATCCATGAAATGAATGTTTTAAGAATGCTCTTGAGTTTTACAAGTTGGTTTTTTTCTTTGATTAATGTGTTTTTATTTCATCCCACTGTTCATTTGTCTCTGTGACGTTTTTAACTCTCAGTTTCCTGATTACTTTCAGAGATGACTCGCTTTAACGACACGTCAGTAACATCCCGCCTACAAATGAATAGATATTATTCACCAGGAGGCCATTCTCTTCCTACGTCAGGCAAAGTGGGAGGTTCTGAGTTATGTTGACGCTGCCGTGCTGCAGGTTGCACGTCATGTAACTGGAAGTAATCTGACTTACTGTTAATAATAATAAGACTCTTATATTTGGTATCCCGCTAGCTACTGTCAACGACTTCCTAGCTAACGTGACAGTTTGATTACATCAGTATGTTTCACTGCCTGGTTTAGAAATATGTATCCAAGATGTGCGTTGATATTTCAGAATTAATTTAGTTTGCCTTGACTTGAGCTTCCCACCCAGGTGACATCAGAGGAAAATGGTCACACGAATCTTATGGCCTAGCCCAGGAAAAAGCAAAAGGGCGACTACGAGACTAAAACAGGTGGATCACCTCGGCCAAACATCTTGGCATTGTGGTTTGTAATGTAGTTACTTCCTGTTTTATGTTGAAAGAGCCTCTCCTCATGTGTCACGTTTTGTTTCCTGTGTTTCATTAGTTAATTAGTTCTCTGTATATTATCTGTGTTTGGATAACTTTTGTTGTTTTATTCTCTCAGTTGGATCATCTGAGATAATTAATTCCACTTCCTGTTTGTCTCACGTCTGCACGTGGACTCTTAATTTTGATCTGACATTCTTGAACTGCGACACTTGGAACTCACAGGCCTTTCATCTGAAAATGACTTTGCCTTTTAGAAACTTCTTAAAAATGGATCTATTGCTAATCAGACTGTGATTAATATCTGGCACATGAAAGAGGAAGTCTTGGCCCGGATATCGGTTATCTGGAAATGTGCTGGCTACAACGAAACCCTCGTATCATCGGCTGTTCTGCCCTTGTTGTTCTTGGTTCAATCAGTAAAAAGTGTGCTGTGAGGGAAACTCTCTCTCTCTATATATATATATATATGTATATATTTAGATATATGTATTGAGCAGGACTGACATGGGGCTGTCAAATAAGCGTCTGAAACTCTCCTTTTCCATCCGTCTGTTCACGCCACAACACTCCTTCACAACCAGCGCGGCCTCAGTAATGGGTTTGGTTAACGTGGCGCTCCGGTGATGATCTGATTGAGAGAGACACTGCGGTCCCTGTGTTCCTCTCAGCAGACAGACAGAAAAGGCAAACAGACAGTTCAATGAGCAAAACAATCAGAGTTCAACCCGCCGGATGAAGGAGACTGAAAAGAGCAAACAACAGCCGGAAATCAGAGACAAAGAGGAGGAGGAGAGTGTTTTTTTATCAGGAAACAGCAGAAATGGCGTTTAAACTCCATCTTGTGAGGCCGACGCTTTAATAGATCTATCTGGAGTGTGTGTGTGTGTGTGTGTGTGTGTGTGTGTGTGTGTGCATGTGTGTGTGTGCATGTGTGTGTGTGCATGTGTGTGTGTGTGTGTGTGCTGACACCTTGCCCTCTGCTGCACCTTCAGTCCCACAGGTCTCTTCCTCTACACAGATCTGCTCGCCCTCTCCTGACTCCTCTCCACTAACTCAGTTTTTTAAATATATTAAATTTAGTTTTTTTATTTATTTTTTGCAGACTGTGTGGAAACATTCTCAAAGTCACCGGTGACAAGGTCAAAAGTTTCCTCGCATCACATCACATCACATCATGTGAGTTATTTTAGACGCTGAAACTTTGATAAAATACAATTTAAATAGTTCAAGAGCCACAATCAGAAGTATTTAAAAATGTATCTGTAGTTTTATAGCTTTCCTCCAGGTTACGTCACATTCTGAGATCGACACTTCTCCACTGGCAGGACGGCGGCGAGCGGAACAAGCTACTGCTAACGTGAGTTGTTCAAAAACCTTCTTTTTAGTAACTCTGTGTACACAAACAATGTTCTCAATGCTCGTGTTCACGTGTAGAGACCCTGGTGATACTACGAGCAAAGTTTCATGTTGTGTCGAGCCTTCTTAGTGTTTTAAAAATAGAGATTTTGATGCTATCGCTAAAGTGCCCGTAGCACTCCCTTTCAAAATGAATTTGACACAAAAATGAAAATACGGTAAATCTTAAAAGTGCCTCTTTTGATGTAATTATGCTTTTACATGAAGGTTTGACTCATATACATTCACAAAAAAAGCCTCGGTTGCATTTTGGCGCGAGTTTCACTTTAACGCACTTGAAATTCATGACAGACTGTCCACGCTGCCTCAGTTAGTGGAATGTTTTGATTTACAAAAAACATTCTTGGCAAACTTCCTGTTTACTAATCGTGTCTTCTAAACTTGAAATATGGAAATCACTGTCTTTATTTATTGTTCCCAAAGTTGAAACTGAATTTGGCAGAGAGCGGAGAGGAGGACGGATCACAATCGCATCTCAGTAATATAATTAGAAATGTGATGAAGAAGCTGTCAATGGAAACATTTTCATCGAGCGAGCTGGCGGTGGGAGAAGAAATGTGCAGTTATAATGACTTTGTGCACGTTGAGTGAAAGTGATGCAGGTCGGAGAAGTCTTCATTCTTTCCTTTGAACATTAAACCCAGAAAGTCCTGTTTCCTCTAAAGTTCAGCGGTAAAATAACCTGGATGTTGGTCTCTTTTCCTGCGGCCCGTTTTGTTTTTCATTGGAATTCATGGATATGTCAGTGCGTGTTATTCTCTGAAGCTCCAGCGCGCTCCACTTTTTTTTTTTTTATATCCAGCACAAAATGGGCTGCAAATTGAGAGGCTTTACAACAGGTAGAGCGTGGTGAAGGTCAAGGTGGCTCTGCTCCCAGGAATGCAGGGGTTTGTACAGGATAATTTCTTTGCAACGGGGAGGACTGAACACATAAATGGTTTCTACTTTCTCGCTGATTTCCTCCAGGGAAATTTCCACTTCAGAGACGAGTGGCTTTAAGCTCGCAGCTCCTCGCGCCGCTCCCTCCCTCACCAGCTACTGCTGTCTTCATCTTTATGTTGCTGCGTGGGTGTTTCTCCCTTTTACCTTTTTTTATATGTATTCTATTTTTCTGTGAACATGCTGCTTTTTTTTGTTGTGCACATTTTTATGTAAAGCACTTTATTTGTACTGAAATGTGCTAAACAGAATAATAAATGCACCTCTCGCCTTGTACTCCCTTCCATGTGTGAGAGGAGGATATTAATGTTCGTCCTTGGAGGAGTGGACGGGCTTTTTATTCTTTCTCTCTCAGAGTTTAGCTTGTGTGAGGGAAAGATCTGCAAGGAAGTGAAGTGAATTTCTTCGAATGTTGTTTTAGATCAGGTTATATATACTTATAATTTTGAGTTATGACTAATTGTGTAGCATTCCAACACGTTCCTGTGTAGGAGGTTGAGTGTGTGATCATAATTAATGATACTGTAATTGAAGATTTTGTGTTTCTTTGTGTTTTTCTGGAAAGGAGAGACGGGAGGGATCAGTTGTTGGCTGTTGCAGGCTGCAGGGCGGGCATAGAAGCTCCTATCTGATCAAATGAGGTGCCAATCAGTATATCAGAGGTCAATGGGTGTCTTAGTATGACTGATTTTACTGAAAAATGTCGTCATGGAGTGCGATTAAAGGAATTGTGTCATTGCTATTTATACTTTGGACTGAATGTTTGACTGAAATGGATCTACTGGACTTTTGTAGACTTTTTGTTTGTTTGATTGTTTGTTGATTGTATTGATTGATGTAGTTGTATCTTGAAATGGTTTACTCAAATTAAATCCCCCAAATCTTTCCAAGAATAAATAGCACAAGCTTTTAAACTAGGGAGTTGTGAAAATTGCCAAACCACGAGCTGGACGACCGTGGATCTGAACGTTAGGAGGGTCGTACTGTATGCAACCCTTTTGCTATCGCACTCTGTGGGAGAACAGCTCGTGTTTGTTTCCATAACCGACTGGAGGATTTTGTTATTCACCGGTTTTATCAGAATAAACAGATATCACCATCAAAGATATCCTGGTTTGGGCTTCCACATCAAAACACAAGATACACAACTCCAGTCGCAACCAGACGGCACCCAAAAAACAAATCTGTCTCCTGTGTTACTATCATCTGATTGTGACACTTTATTCTGGTTTTGTCTAAAATGCATGAATAGGACTTCGAGCCCCAAAGATGAGACAGCGTACAACCAACTAAGGGAACAATTAAACATTTAAACTCAGGTTGAATTGATTGCAGAGCAGCTGTACAGAAGACAATCATGAAATGATGGCGCTGTGCAAGATCAGTGTTCCTGAAGTGGAGTTATTACTTATATTTGTCTTGTTTTTCTGTGTTTTAAGTCTTTAAATCAGTCTATACAAGACACAAATGATCAGAAACTTTACCTAAGTCCTCTTTTCGTTCCAGACCCTGACGATGGCCCTCGCTGATCGCTCATTTCGGTCCGTGCTGCAGACAGAGTGCACTTTGCAGAGTAGAAACTCCTGCATGCTGCATGTATCACAGCAGATTTATGTGGTCATTTCTCCTGCCTTGTTGCTGTGCCACATTTGGCCTTGTGAGGAAAATCAATGACAAAAATGATCAGGAGTCAACCATCTGTAATGTCTGCGATGGTGAAATCCATAGGAGAGTATGAGGATGAGTCGATTCCTTGTTGCCAGACTGCAGGCTCATTAACTACGGAGCAGAAAACAATTCATGGATCAAACCAAGCTGATGGATGGCGATGTCTGGAGAGAGAGGGAGCAGAGGATATGCTTTATTACGCTGGTACAGTAACTACATTTCCTGGCCTTGAAGACGATTTGGAGATGTTGACATACAACAGCTGATTTATATCCATTTTTCTAGCACTTTATTTATCCAGCGAAGGTTTGCTGAGCACGAACACTCGTTTTCAGTAAACACGCCGTCTCGAACTGTGTAAACAGTTACACGCGATCACACCTGTCAGTTTGACAGCGGTTTGTACAGAGTGTGTATGATCAGGGAGGAGGGAAGCTACCACACGGGCTCTCAAGATGACTAACAGGGTGCTTTGGCCATCCGCCGAGGCATCCGACACAGCTGCCAACCAGATCGGCTGACCGGAGGGGCGTTTGGATTGACTTAAGGTTGGACACTTGGATTTACCAGAATGGCACTTTGGCTGAGGATATTTGTACTTACTAGAAAGGGACTTTAATTAATGGTTCGTTAAGACAAACTCAGAGTGCACTTGATCCAGGCAGTAGACACTTGGCATCTTTATTGACTAGAAGTGTGTTTGAGCTGAATGCCAATCTGACACAACGTCAACAATGAATGGACTGATTACAAGGGTAATTAAAATGATTAGAAAGACAGTTGGGCTTATCAGAGAGACAAACTTTGTGGCACTTAGACTAATTTTTGTCTGAACACAAGTCATTTGGATCGAGGGGAGGGCTGATCAAAGTGGCATTTTGGCTTTGTTGAAAAAGCAGTTGTACCATCAGGAAGGACACTAGCAAAGACCAGAGGGCCACTTGGATAGAAGAACGTTAGCGCAGACTGCAGCAAGCATCTAGACCGACAAACCAGGGCGAGCCTGGGATAGCCAACGTGGCATTTGTATTGATGAGAAAGGGCAGTGCGGGACTTTGGACCAACTAGAAATCAGGCACTTTAGATGATTGCTGGGGCATCTCGGGCATTTGGATTGACTATAAGCTTGTCGAGACCAACTCAACGAGCAATCTTATGTTGGCATCAACAAGAAATGCACCGAGAGGGTCTCTAGACTGATGTTTCAAGTTTCGAGGTTTCAAGATACTCACAGCCTGAGGAGTAAAGCTGCTGAGCAAACCTTCGCTGGATAAATAAAGTTTTAGAAAATGGATATTAATCAGCTGCAAATCGTCTTGGACATTTGGACCGACTATAAGCTTGTCATGATCAACTCAACGAGCAATCTTGCATTGGGACCAACGAGAAATGCACCGAGAGGGCCTCCAGACTGACTAGATGTTTCAGGACGGCTTTAGGAGTAAAGCTGCTGTGTAGTCTGATGGTAAGGCAGCAGATACTTCTGTACGGACAGCATCAGGGTAAAACAGGTTCTGACTAGAATCCTTTCGGTTCTGTGCAGACACCTCGCTTTACCGAGGTCACCGATACTCTGTGAATGATGTTTTGGGTGTTTTAATCCCCCCTGCAGAACCTTCCAGTCCTGGGCCATGCATGAAACACACCAGGTTGTTATGTTTGCAGTCAGGATGCTTACAGAAGTTAACAATATCACGTCATCTCAAGGTAACAACCTTTTCTGTCAAATCTGCCCCTCATCGTCATTTTAAGGATAGAGGAAGTGTTTTATATCGGTTCATTGATTGATAGATCCAGTTCTGCAGAGCCGTTCATTTATAAAAGGGGGGGTTAAATGGACAAACATGTTGACATTGGAGTTTCTTCGGGGAACATTAAGCTTTTATTGATTTTACCTTGATTACTGGCAGGGCTCCCAGTGCGCATACAAACACAGTCTTGACAATTTTCCTCCAAATAAACTCTGTAAAGAAAAAAACAAACAAAAAAAGGCGGATGAGCGCACGGGAAACAGAATTTTCTTTACTTAACCTTGGAGCTGGCTCTGTCTCATTAACCACAAAGGAAATAGCTCTCCAAGATGATCCGGCCTGTCCTCCTTTCATGTCTCTCTCGCAGACATGGGAAATGAAGTGGGGGAGGAAGGGAGGACCCGATTAAAGCACTCCCATTGCCCTTGCACCAGCCATCGCCAAAGACGTGCAACGCTGGAGGATTAAGCACATGATGAGACGAGGCCTATGACTGATATGGGATTTTGAAGGTCGATACCAGATGACATCAGAGCTGGATAACACTGATTAGCTGATGTCCAGATTTGAACAAAAAGCCAATATTGGTTTTATTGATCGCCAAGCTCGTACACAGGTCAAACCGTAGCAGTGACAGGTGTGCACATAGTGTCAGTGATACTGTAAGTCTGGTACCTGACTGTCCTTTACGCCGGGCTTCGGTCGGTGGGTCTAGACTCTGCGCTAACATAGAAACATTACCTGTTCCTCTACGTGACAGTCTGGTTACGGAGGTCTCACAGGGGTTTGTACTGAATCTTGAGCTGTAGAACTGTTGGCAGTGCATATTTCTGCAAACCAAGTATGTTGAAACCAATCCTAGCATCTCTGCACTGGCTCACAGTACATATGAGATCAGACTATAAGGTGCTGCTGATGACATACAAAACTGTACATGTCAGAAGTCATTACACCATATATTCCAACTCGGGCATTACTCTCAGGATTCAGGGCTCCTGATGGTTCCCAGGATCAAGAAGAAGTCAGCTGGCTGCAGGGCTTTTTCCTCTGGAATAACCTCCCAGCTGAAATCAGACAATCTGGCTCTGTTGACGCCTTTAAGTCTAAACTCAAAACTCACTTCTTCGAGTTAGCCTTTAATTAGCCCTTGATATCAACTGTAAGCTTCTTCAGTGACTCGGTGTTAGTCTCAGTGAGTTCTTATTGTACTAGATTTACATTGTGCTGCCGACGAGAAACAATCTGTTTATTCTGATAAATATTGCATTTCTCCAACCTTTTTTTTTTTCTGTTCCACAAGCTGCAAGCTGTGTCACTCCCTACACTCTCTATAGCTTCCTCCTCCTCCTTTTCTCTCTCCTCCTCCTCCTTTCTCCTCCTCCCCTCTTTCTTTCAGGCTCCCTTCTGATGGACCACGGCCTCCTGAGACCATCTACCGTTTCCGAGCTCCTGCTGCCTTGAAATACTGACTGATCTGGATCATCACACCCCGGGCTCTGCTGTATCATTGCTCTCCTCTGTTTTCTCCTCATATCTTTATCTCTAATGATCTTGTGTGTCCTGCCCTCTCTCAGGTCACCATGGTGGACAGGAGGTCGTCTGGCTTGGGCTCCACTTGGTGATGCCTCGTCCTGCTCGGTCGTCTCCTGGATTCACTCACTTTACATAATCTGTATCAGACTTTCTGTTAATGTAACTTGTAAACTGTGATTTGTTGCTCTTTTCTGTACACGCGACATCTATTGCATGTCTGTCCGTCCTGGAAGAGGGATCCTCCTCTGTGGCTCTTCCTGAGGTTTCTTCCATTGTTTTTTTTACCCTGTTAAAAGGTTTTTTTTCCATCAACATGTGAAGTTTTTCCTCATTCGAGTCGAGGGTCTAAGGACAGAGGATGTCGTTCACTGTACAGATTGTAAAGCCCACTGAGGCAATGTGATTGCGATTTTGGGCTATATAAATAAAATTGATTTGATTTAAAACTTTAAGTTTATTTACGTTACAACTATATGTTTCCTCACCCGGTTCGTCACACACAAACATGGCGGGAAAATATCCCAACATCATGTTAAAAGACACCAGTGGTTTATCTTTAACCTGTGGTTTAGTCTAACGTCTCTCAGTTGTTTTGTTGCCACTGACCCTGGAAATGTCCCAACGTCTCATTTAAAAACACCGGCTTTGAGCTGCAAATTGTCCTGATGTCTCATCAAAAATAAAAATGTTCTGCTGCCTCTAACACGGCTGGAAATGTCCCGATGCCTCGTTAAAAGTATCGAGTGCTTCCATGCTGACAAATGTTGAAACGCCTCTTTCTGTGCAGCACAGATGTGATTCTGACTACTTGTGCAAATTAAGTTAAATCATCGCTTTGATCAGGTGCTGTATTACAATAAACACTGCAATTTACCTGTCGCTGTACTTCAAAAAATTCTGAAACAAACTTAACAGGAATGTTGAAATCAGCAGTTTTTAACTAAATGATTGGGCATTTTTTTAACAACCCTATCAGGCTTTATGAACGACTTTTCTGGGCACCAGTTTTTTTTTTTCTACAGTTAAACTTTATGTTCACACACAGAGCTTATTGCAGTTATGTCAAAGTTCTGGGCCGACTGCATTACGAACCTGTCACACTGTAAGATTTACCAGAACAAAAAAGTCATTTTCACTGCCCACTGAACTATTATTCTCCATGACTTAGTTGAGGGGCATAATTCCATGATTGCTGGGCTTTTAGTTGAGCCTGTAATGGATTCATCTATTATTCAAAGGTAGCTATGAACAAACTTCAAGCTTCTTCAATTTAAACACTCACTAACATCCATCCTGAACAGGAATTATGACGATTTGTTTTTCACCTGGTAGCTTAAAATCCAGCTACGTTTCCTTTAAATGTCCTGAGTTCCCAGAGCCCTTTATGATAATCCCAGTTAAAATACACAAGGAGAGACTAAACAAGATCTCCTCTTCTGTTTATTAACTATTCTAATTAAGTGTTTTGAAGACAATATTTCAAGATAAGACGTAGAGCTCACTTACCTCCTGCTTCCTCAGTGGAGCAGTTCGAGGGTGAACTTTACGGCTGTCTTCAGTAGATATTGTGTCTTTTTCCAGTTGCACTTTCTATCTGTTGATCTTCTTCTTATTCTCATCCACACTTTCAGCCCCACACACCGCTCCACCTCCACCCACAAACCCCCCCACCCGATTCTCAAAGTGACTCTGAGCATCTGGGAAAATTTATGGAGTGTGAGGCAATTTATTCGAAGTGTGGATGTCCCGAGAATTCAGTTAAGGAGTCTCTTTGTGGACGAGCGGGAGGCTCGGGAGGACAGCGAGATGATACCAAACATAGTGTGTGTGTGATGCCCGTGATCAGAATTGCATTTATTTCCATAAAGAAAAGAAAGAAAGTTTCATGAGTTCGATAAAGTTATTTGCCTTCGCCATAAACACCAGCTTCCTTCTTGCTATCTCGCACGCTCTGAGTGTGTGAGGTGTAATGACGGGGAAATAAACGCGGCTTTTGTAGGACGCCACTGACATGAATGTGGTTTTATTTTGAATGCAGGCTTGTGTGCTGCTGAGCAGATAAGTGCTATGACATTAGCGACATGAATACGGAGGAGGGAGGAGGTCATAAAATCAATTGTGCTTCCAAATGGCCCTCGAGTCGTGTGCCTTTTGGGTTAATTGATCAAACTGTGGCTTAATTAATGGCGTGCCACTTTAATGGAGAATAAATACTCATCAATGTCACAAGGTCGCTACTGTAAGTCAACTCCCCGGCGACAAACAAGAAGGAGGATCGTTAGCGGACTTGAAATTTAAACATTTGAAAGCAGGCACTTTAAATCGCCTCCCACCTCCGCTCTCCGTTCAGCTGTCACATCAAAAACAGTCTGAAGGAGTTTCGGTCATTTCATTTTCATGATGGAGCTGATGGCAGAGCGTATTATCACCCCTGTTGCACTGTGGAGATGTGCTCGTGAGCAGCAGGTCATTGGTTTGAATGCCCGGGCCAGATGGCAGAACGTGCTGGAGAAAGTGGATGATTTAAGGCTGATTGTTAACCGGCAGGAGACTGTAGAGGTAAAGCCATATGGTCCTGAGTGCTGTCACATTGTCAAGGGTGTTCATGTCAGATACCAGGGCAGAAAAGGTCAACAAAGAGAAGGAAAAAGGTATTTCTTATATTTCTTTTGTCCCATCACTTGGCAAAGTGCTGCACAACAAACACGTTACTTAGAATAATACATAATAAACAAGGACATGTTTAAAAGCTACAGTTAACAAAAAGGAGATTTTACGTCATTTGAATGTTGTGATGGAGGCCACAGACCTGGTATGGAAATTAAAAAAGTGCTTTAAAAACAAGTCATTAAATCTTGAAAGCAATTCAGAAATACATGGCAGATGCTAATCAAAAGGTGAGACCAGCAGTAAGTAAGATGCAGCTCTGTATCAGTTAGAAATGCAGGATCATCCAGTGTCAGTGTGTTTTGATTCAGGTCAATCTCCTCTCATCTCTACAGCATTCATGAAGTAAAGTAGATTTCCCCTTCAGCTCCAGTCAGCAGTCGACGTTACGGAACAGAAACACCCGACAGTGGAGGTCACCTCCGCCGATCACTGCTGCAGTCAGGCCGATTAACAGGAGTGAAGATAAATCCCAAAATTTAAAAGTAATCTCTGAGATCTCCTCCCGTCGGTAAAAGCAGAATCTGATGTGACTGCAGGTGTTTATTCCTCCAGATATTCTGGATCTGCAACAGACTCCCTCCTCCAGAACTTGTTTTGTCCTGATAAAGAAGCCCCCAGCTACAAAAATATATGCATATTTTGCGATTTATTTTTCACTCAGAGTTTACAGCGTTCGCAGCTAAAAAACGTTTGCAGGTGGATCAAAAACAAACTGAGACAGAAGTCAAACAGAGGATGAGCTCAGTGTGCTGATAGCTGCCAATAAAAAGACACCGAGGCTCCGTTGCATTAAATTTAATGGAGCTATCAGTGCAGTGTGTTTGGTCTGACCTCCGTCTGCAGTTCCCTCCTTTAAACTCGCTTATTCTGTAGTTTATTTGCCATAACCATGATGTTCCTCTTACCTGAACTGTAAACTGCTGCTGTTGAATAACATTTTCATCGTCACGAGATATAATCTGCAGGATTATTAGGAAGTTAGGAACGATATTTTCAGTTTGTGAAACACTCACTAAGTTCAACTTTGGTAATATGTTAAAAATAAGAGTGTGAATTGGTGACAAAATGTTTTGAGTGTTGTATTTATGAATCTGTCATGTTTTTGATTATTTTCCTCTGTATTCTCTGTTTATCTACAACAGTTCTGACCGGCTGTCAGTCAAAACTCTCAACCACTAACTCCAATTTCATTATGTAATCTAAGCCTGAGTAACCAGCGCTCTTTCTGTTTGGATCATCATCCCCCTGCTGTCCTGGCACCGTACACCCTCACATGTGGCCCTCCACCTTTCCCTGAGAGTGCAGTTCAGAGAAAGGCCCCTGTGGGACCCTGACTTATCTGCAGGCCTTGGATAATGGATGATGGAAATCAGGCTCCATCATGGCCAACAATCTGCTCCACAGAGGGCTGCTGGCCGTGCACTCTGGCCGGCCCAGAGCACTTTGCTCAGCGCCAGCACATGCTGATGGTTGCTTACTAACCCTGAGTGCAGATGCCAAGGCATCTGCCCACGAATACAATGTAATTCTGAGGCCCTGAGGGCCAGGAGGACTGGCTGGAGGCCAGCAGACTGGACCCACCAGGGGCCGGTCCCCAGCCTGTGTCCCCAGCTTACAGATCTATGAATTAAACCTGCTTTATTTCATTCACTCAGTTGGAACACGAGCACATTTACGAATGATGAAAGCTGACTGATATAATCCAAGAGGCATCATTTGAATTATTACATAAAGACATTTTTCATCTTCCATTAATTATTATTTAAGACTTTAAAACATGCTGATCTGCCAGAAATTCTCTTTGAATCACAAGGTTTTGACAGTCAGTCATATGTAGATTGTAATATTGATCTTTTCCTTCAGGTCTGCATTTAGAGTTGGCGGTATCGAAGGGTCAGCGCTGTTTCCTTTAATCCATACGGATCTGGTTTACTGCTTTGTTTTATATTCCCATCAGACCGAACTGCTGCAGCCTCTCCCCTCATGTAAACTCCTCTGGGCTTCATATAGTGAAAATTAAATGGATCCATTTCATTCATCAGAACTACATCGACATCACTGCCACACATTTAACTCTTTATTTCCTGTCCCAAAACTTTGACCAGTCTATCATTCAGCCCTCAGGTTTGTAACCAGGGACGACTTCACAACACAGAACAGCACTGCACTCTACTTATTTAAAAGCACTTCTTGCTAACCCACCTGAGTATATTACATGTCTTTTTATATAAAGATCAAGTAAGAGCTGCAGCAGACTCCAGAAAATCACCATAACCCTGTTTTTGTTGCGGTCAGTTTATAAAAGAAACAGCCGGAGCTTATACAGTGGATTTATTTTGTGGGCTGTAGTTGTCCTGGTAAACACACTGACCTCTTTGGCTGCTGCAGCTGCAATGTCTCTGGGTTAGTTAGCTGACCAGCTGGAGGTCGAGGAGGTTGGGGTGTTTACCAGGGAAACTAACTGCGTATCGGAGCCTCAAGAAGCTAGACAACACAGCACGTGGAAACATCACTCAGCGAAGTGAAGACCAGACATCCAACGCTTGAATCTACCTGCTTCAGACCGACTAACCTGAGAAAGCTGAGCACTTTCAACCAACTATTGAAACAACTGAAAGTTAAGATATCTCTAAGAAAGGTTTTATTTTTATTTGTCCTGTAATGACTGCCATACCTCAACATCTATCCCAGTATGTTTGTCTAATTTCTCGTTTCACTTAAAGACGACATAGTCAGCGAGAAAGTAGCCGTTCAGTGGGATATCGGGACTTCACGTCTTCCACTCACAGAATTTTGGACTGCTTACAAGCAAGAATCAATATCCATTGTTTTTTTCATATTATTTTCAGGAGGCATTAACACGCAGGATAGCGCTGTACCCGTTTAAGTCTGCTTGACTGATACACCTGCAGTGCAGCACCACCTGTTTCTCTTTGGATGTCAGTTGCATCATCCCGCTTTGAGAACTCTACATAATAAAGCTGCTGATTATCAGAAGTCTTCTAAAGGTGACACGTTCACATCTCTGCGCTGCTGCCTCCGTATCTTCGGTTTTTGTTGGATTAAAGTAAGAAAATCTTTTTCATTTGTCGTTTCTGTTATTTTGTCCACCCCCCCTGCGGCTCCGCGTCTCCCTGCGCAGAGCTGTCATTCCTGCAGTGGAAGGGGAGTTCAAGGATTCATCAAACAAACAGCAGGCCTCGGTCTCTGCAGAAAGCTGCTCAGCTGGCCGGCCCGGGTCCACACATCACGGCTGAGCTAATGAGAAGGGCCTCGACGGGTCAGAGTGTGTGTGTGTGTGTCTGTGTGTGTGTGTGTGTGTGAGAGAGAGAGAGAGTGAAGTCTGGCTCTCTGCCAACACTTACCTATCCAGGTGGTTTGATTAAACACATCACTAACACATTGTCTGCGGGTTAAGCAGTGAGGTCTGGGAGGAAACCTGAAGGGTAAAATAGAGGAAGTCGACTCAGAGAGTCAGGAGTCTTTTCTTCAGATCGACCGTTTGAACTCACCAACATCCTGAGAAACACGCTGAATGTTTCACCAGAAGCTAATCTGGTATTTAGAGTACATATTGAACTATTGAAGCACCTCCCTCGGATGTGTGTCGACTCTCTCTGGGCCTGCCGAACTACAAAACACAAATCCTCTCTTTCTTCTTCTTCTTTTTGACTCTTGCATTTATTTATTTATTTTTTGCGCTGTGATATTTCTCTCTTATTTTATTAACTCTAGACATGATAGGTAGCAGCATCACACCAAAGACTCTGAACCTCCCAAAGTATTTCCCAGTGAAATGCCAGAATAAATGTTGACAACATATGTTTTGAAATTCAAAACTTTAAAGTATTGGAAGTTAAATTTTCATTTATTGTTGAGATAAAGCTGTGTTTGTGTTGTGGTTAGGTTTAGGCACAATAAACACTTGGAACAGAGCATTCTTTGGCTTCGAAAAACTGTATTTGTTCGGCAGAACACATCAGGATGACATGACATGATGCAACCAAATTTCAACATATCAATTGTTGGTAGAAACTTTAACAGCCTTCATTTTACTCTGTCGACTGAACTGTGTGTTTCCCACTTAAAGCCTCAGCCTTCAATCTTTGACCTTTCAGTGCACAACCCATGAGATGGCAGCTGTCTGTGTCTTAAATTAACCTGTAAGTGCGGGCGAAGAGTTCGGTGTGTTTTAGATTTCCCAGAGCTGTACATAAGACCCTGAGATCACACCACAATCTTGACAAGGCTGCTAGGTTTAACAGTTAGCAGATTAAACAACACACAAAGCTGTGGCAGCAGATGCCACAAGCATTCAACTTAGCATTCCTCATGTTGATCAAAGAAATATGCCGATTTAAGAGTTATAATTCCTGCAAATCGACTTACAACAACCTGCTGTGTTGATATCATCCTCGCCATTTTTTCTGAGTCTGGCACAGATCGATGACAAATATGATTTTGTTGTAATTCCAACTGTGAGAAAACATCCAAATGAGCAAAACAACAGATTTTTTTGAATTGCTGAAATAATCTAATGTCTGTGTGGTGAGTCAGAGCTCCCTGGCGAGGCAGCTTGATTTGTGAGATCACTTGATCATCTGATTGAGCAAATCCATCTTGCCAAGCTCAAGCATGTGTTTGTAGCCAAACGCGCAGCTATTGAACCAATCATCATCCTCTGAGGAACGACTGACAGGTTGGAGTGTTGTTTCGGTGTGACGACGAGGGAGCGAGACAGTTTGTTTGAAACTGGAGAGTTTATTTCATTGAAAGAACAAAGAACAACCTTTCTTGTTCCTTTTTCTTCGATGAAAAGGTGTTTTTTGCTCTTCTGTTGATTGGCTCCACACAACAGTTGGTGGGCATGTGTTGGGGTCTGCTGCGTTTTTTCATCCCAAACCAACATCGTTTATTAGTAGTTCATCTTTGCTAATGAGAAAGATAACAATAATTCAACTGGCTTCAGGGCAGCAGCTGTGAAAATGAATTGTTAATTTAATGGGACGTTAGATGCCATATTTTCCAAACCTGTCGGAGTGAAAGCCTGAGGCTTGTCGCCAACTTCCTGCCTATGGATGCACATCTGATGTACCTGTGACTTTATCTAATTTCAATATTTTCAATATGCTGAGGGAATCAAGAGTGAAATCATATTCATAAACGTATTCCCTGGCGCTAGATATAATCTTGTCCACTATTTATGTTGTAAAATTGGGAAATGAATTGTCTTGCATGGCTCGTCTTTGAGCGCCCACCTTCTGTGAATTCATACATTTCAAAGAGGAGCGAGAGGGAATGAATTGGTCACGTTACAAAGCACACAGATCGCAGAATTAGTCATTAATTATTGTGTGAAATGAATGAATATTGGTCTGGTCGCTGAGCGTAGTGAAAGAGTTCTTCAGAGATTTACTTCAGGGTCTCAGAAATGAGTTTATTCAGCTGAGAGTCAGTTCTCACACTTATTAAGCGCTTGTGGCATTAATCTCTCCTTGTCCAATTAGGAGTCTTGTTTCTGTATGAAACTGGGCTTTGGTGAAAAGTGGTCATCGCTCAGTGGTATCAGTGAGAAGCTTCAGTTAATATGTGCACCACGCTGAGATGGACTTACGCAGAGCTTTTAACCCAGAAAGACCTTCAAATTACAACAAAAGTCAGCTTTCCTTGGAAGAGAATGAATGGACAGTTACACAGAGAATATATTACAGATATCCACTTAACTGAGCATCCTTTAGTATCCAATTAGTCATGATAGTGTCCACATTGTTCAGGACCAGCAGAGAAGCTGCAGACATAATTATTAACAAATGTGCAGTAATAACAGAAATAATGAGACGATACTTCCTTTTCATGGCATCTCAGCAGAATATAAACATGTAAACGCACCTTCTCCTTAAAAATGTGTCTGTTTCACTGTGTTTTCAGACAGAGATGAGAGGACCACATTTATTACTAGAGTGCTCAGCCTGGCTTTAATCCAGAATGTCTTTACAGAAACCCGTCTCCCCCACAACATCCTGCAGCATCTTTACAGAAACCTGTCTCCCCACGACATCCTGCAGCATCTTTACAGAGACCTGTCTCCCCACGACATCCTGCAGCATCTTTACAAAGACCTGTCTCCCCCACAATATCCTGCAGCATCTTTACAGAGACCTGTCTCCCCCACGACATCCTGCAGCATCTTTACAGAGACCTGTCTCCACCACAACATCCTGCAACATCTTTACAAAGACCTGTCTCCCCCACAACATCCTGCAGCATCTTTACAAAGACCTGTCTCCACCACAACATCCTGCAGCATCTTTACAAAGACCTGTCTCCCCCACAACATCCTGCAGCATCTTTACAAAGACCTGTCTCCCCCACAACATCCTGCAGCATCTTTACAAAGACCTGTCTCCCCACAACATCCTGCAGCATCTTTACAGAGACCTGTCTCCCCCACGACATCCTGCAGCATCTTTACAGAGACCTGTCTCCCCCACGACATCCTGCAGCATCTTTACAAAGACCTGTCTCCCCCACAACATCCTGCAGCATCTTTACAGAGACCTGTCTCCACCACAACATCCTGCAGCATCTTTACAAAGACCTGTCTCCACCACAACATCCTGCAGCATCTTTACAGAGACCTGTCTCCCCCACAACATCCTGCAGCATCTTTACAAAGACCTGTCTCCCCCACAACATCCTGCAGCATCTTTACAAAGACCTGTCTCCACCATAAACATCCTGAAACATCTTTACAAAGACCTGTCTCCACCATAAACATCCTGAAACATCTTAACAGAGACCTGTCTTCACCACAACATCCTGCAGCATCTTAACAGAGACCTGTCTTCACCATAAACATCCTGAAACATCTTAACAGAGACCTGTCTTCACCACAATGCACTACATGTTTATATTTATGTGTATATTTGGCTGCTTGTTAACTTCTTGAAACAGTAACATAATCCCACAGTTTCTTCATTAAGCTATCCCTAACACTGCATGACTACTAATAATTTTCTTCAAGTCAGCATCGTGTCCAGGTAAATGATCGTTCTCTGTTAAGCACTGTATGTTAACAAAATGGAGGTACTTCACAGCACGACACTGTCCCTGATGGGAGCTTTAAATGGCTGCTAATGTAGGAAAAAAGTAATCAAGGTTAATAGTTTTGTTTGCCAGTGTGTTGCCAGGAGTCCCAGTGAGCCTTGAAACGCTCTGAAATGGCCTTAATATCTCCGCAGCAGCACGTGTGTGGTGGTGGATATTTTGGACATTGCAAATGGCTGGTGATATTTTATCTGCATGTGTGGAATCATTTATCATCTGCACTGCAATCAGCCAGCCCTCCCATCAATTCTGCAGGTCTTAGAGTGGAGTGCAGAATACATAAATGCCTCATCGCTGCACCATTATATCGCTGTTTGTCTCTGGGACAACCTGAAAACAGCCCGAGGCAGGAGGGTTTCATGGCTGCATGGATCACTGGCAGCATTAATGCAGCTGTGGTTCTGCTATAGATGACAATGAGGGTGAACTCCTGTCCTTTTAAAATGTTTGAGTTTAAATGGGAGCTGTGTCGAATCAAACACTTTGGGCTGTGATATTTCAAACATTACAAGATGGATAATTGCTGTGACGGGAGAGTTCAAGGCTGCTGTGTTTGGATTGGTTCCCCACTACGGTGTGATTTTTTAAGGATTAAGAATAAAGTCTGGCTATCAGCCACGGCTGTTAACGTTTGTTTTATGGAAACAATGTCAGAATGAAAATAAACTTTAATTCATATTCAGGGTTTTAAAGAGTTTGCCAGCAGGTCAACTTCTTAAAAAAGTAGAGGAGGCCTAACGAGATGCTCTTTTTAGAGGTTTAATCCTCTCTTTCATGCAGTCAGAACAAACTTGCTGTGCAGCCCAACATTATTAACGTTTATTTAAAATTCTAGTGGAGAAGTTTGGATTAATGTGCGCGAAATGATGTGCAAGTTAACAATTTCCATTAGATGAAAACTTTTTGTCACCTCGGCTTTGAATGCTCAGAGTTCAGAAAGAACTAAATGAGGTGATTCAGATTATGTGTGACACTGATATTTTAAAATAAGATGATTTTCTTATACTGTGAAACTATTGATAGAGGAATATTTCGGGAGATAAGGATTCTAATAGGCTATTGTTGCAGATTGTGGTAAAGTAAGAACCTTGAGCACAGAAAAAAGAGGAACAAAGACTTATTAATATATATCTTTCATTGTGTTATGTGTGGAAGCTTAGCTCCTCTGGTTAAAAGAATGATGAAATCTTAAGCTTCATAAAAGAAAATTATAAATAAAAGTATTGTGGCAAATTAAGCTGATAAATTATGATGTAGAGTCTACATTATGAGATTAAAAAGGTCATGATTATGGGATAAAAGTGAAAGTTTTCGAAATGTTGTGAGACAAATGAGATCAAGAATTGATCAAGAAGTACACATTTTTTTAAATATAAATAAATGTCTCCTTAAAAAAAAAATAAAAAAAAATTGAGAAACAAAGGTCACATTTATGGGATCAAAAGTCATAATTACAACACCAAAAGCCAAAATGATGAACAATCACCTTTTTATCTCCTAATTTTGATTTGTCATCAAAACTTTTTTATTTTTATTTCAGTCATAATTATGGAAAAAAAATTCCAAATTAGGAGATGCAAGTCTTAAAATTTTAAATACAGTACAGTACAGTACAATACAGTTTTGAGTTTCCATGTTTTTTTTTTTGTTTTTTTTAAATTTAAATGAAGGCTGAGCTGAAATCAGATTTCTTTTTAACTGGCGGTAATGAGCTTCCATAATTTCTTGCCTGTTTGTGAAAACACATCTTTTTTAATCACAGTATGTTTTGTGTTGCACAGTTGCTGATTCCATGTTTAATCAATATACTTGTCGCTCATACAGGCTATTTAATCAGCTCGTATTTAGATTTAAACTACTTTTCTTTCAGCTAATTGTGCTATATGCTAGCGTGTTAGCATAGCCTAGCTTCCCCAGCGCGCCCTCTACAGGCCCCTGCAGACTGGCCTGGTGAACCCCGACACTTTCAGTTGCTCGTCTCCTCGGTGAGTTAATGGACTCCGTTGAACTCGGTGTTTGTCGGTCAAAGTGTGTTTTTCCCCCTCTTGTATGTAAAAATGAGCTCCCAGTTATCGCAGCAGATGTCTCTGAGACGTTACTAACCGCGTGTAACTTGTTGTAGAGTAATTAATTAGCTAACGGTGACGTTCCTAGCTTGATTGCAATCATGAGTCACGTCATCTCCGTACTGGAGTTTGCTAACCAGCAGAAAGCTAAAATATTTCGGTGACATTTTAAGTAGGTTTTTGTCGTATTAAGTTGGCCGTTGGAGACTCATTTAATTCTGTTGATATTATAATTAATAACGTTAGGTGTCAACCGCTCAAATGACATCCCAAACACAGGTGTGCAGTGGGATTGTGTTACAAACATACATTTAACTGAAATATACAACTATACAACAACAAGTAATGAATACGTTTAGAATTCACTACATCGGAGCTTTGTACATATTCATTCCCAATATAGAGGGAACTTTTACACCTGAAAAAACTTTTAAAAACCTTCCTGGGAACTCAAGTAATTTCGCGTTCACGCAGTTGTTGGGTGGTAGGAATTATTAGTGTGTGACACATCAGAGGCCTTGGTTGACAGCCAGTGTGAAGGAGGACAACACGGGCTGAAGAGAAGCTGTTTTAATGTCGTTTTACAAAGTTTTAAATGAATTCTCGAATCATTATGTTAATAAATGATATGAAGACAGGTGTGTCTTGAGCTCCTGGCTTGCATTTTGGCGTGTCTTGGCCACACAAGTACAGATTAAGTCCTGAATTCATAACACACTCGAGTAAAGTATGTAAGTATTAATAGCAAGTACCAAAAGTAATAGTAGTACTCATACAAATTTCTGCAGAAAAATGTAAGTTATGTTTTTGAGATGAATATTTCTGTGTGCTGCATTTTACTGCTGTAAATGAGATGTTTATGATTTCTATCTTATATACTTTTGGGTAGTTAAATATACAGCACTGCATCATAATCCATTTCTTGGGTTTTTACCCCTTAAAGAAAATTCTTTACGATTTCAATCAAAAAAGTTGGATAAACTTGAGTAGATGATGAACTGATTGACCAAAACCCAAACATTGATTTTGCATTTATTCTGTTTGCGTCCTATGGTAGAAAAACCCTGTAATCTATTAGTTCATCATATATATTTTTACGAGATCATACAGTATATGAAGTTGCTTATTTATCTAAAGAAGCAGAGGAATCTTATCAATCATAAAATGATACTTAACCTGTCAGTTTATCACAAACATTCAAATTCATAATCACCAGATTTGGACAAACGTCGATGTGACTGGACAGGATCTGTATGAAACATTGTAATCTGAGAAGGTAACTAGAATCTGTAGCTGTCAGACAATTGTACTGGAGTAAAAATGATCGCACTAATTTGGTATTTGTTGTGTTTTTATCATTATTTTCACTAAATAAACCTTGAAAAAGTGTTGATGTTTGGTACTTTAGCCCAGGCATTTTTATACTCCTATATACTGCTGCACCCACAAAGAACAGCATAGCTCAGGTCTTCACAATGATATATCAGCCTGTGGCTCATGTAATATTTGATAAAGAAGTTTTTATATTAAAATGTACAAAATGTCGCTTCATTACAGCTTGTTGGAGGAGCATGGACCCGTTGTGGGCTGCACTCCTGTGACTTTGGCACTTCCTTTGATCAGCTGGTTCTTCACAGAGTGAACCTTCAGGGGCCTGTTTTACTTCAGCAAGGTAAGTGTTTGCTGCTTGTGCTAAAATTCATATTGTGTGTTTATGTCTTTGCTTTGTTCAGCTTCTGTGTATGTGCTCTGAAATATGGCTGTGTATGCTGCTGGTGGTCCTGTTACTTGTGCTGCCTGCTAATATTTGCTCTAATGCTGCTGTTTTTCATTCATGTGCAGCATTTGCAATGGGGAAAAAAATGTGAGTGCATGCCTGGTTGTGGCAGGGCTTCATTTTTGAATTGTTGTCTGGCACATGCATTGTGACGCTGTGGTGCGTGATGCAGATTTTTGAAGTGATGAAAACCATACTAATGTTTTAGTAGTAGGTGTCAAGGCCCAGATTGGTTTTTCACTGCACTGCAGATAGTTGTTCTTTCTTTGTCTTACCTCACTGTAACCTGTCCTGATTCTTAGGGTAATTTAATGTTAGCTTAAAAGATGTAAACACAGTAAGTTGATAATTTTGGGCTGCTAATTGCTATACATATACTTCCTGTCAATGCATCTGGAAAACATGACAACACATTGGTAGCACACACTCTTTGACACACTGACAATCACTGACTCATGTCAGCAAGGTAAGTGCCTGCTGCTTTTACTAATATTCACATGTTGTGTTTATGTCTGGGCTTTGTTCAGCTTCTGTATATGTGCTTGGAAATGTGGCTGTCTATGCTGCTGTTGGTTCTGTTGCATATGTTTTATGTTTTTGCTTCTGCTGGCTTCTAATATTTGCTTCTAATGCTGCTGTTTTTGATTCATGTGCAACATTTACATTGGGGAAAACTGATTGCATATGTTGCTGTTGCTGAGCTTAGAGCTTTTTTACGTTTTGTTGTTTTTGTCGTTGGGCACATGTATCCAGATTTGTTTTAGTGCTTGATGATGTTTTTTTGCTGTGATGAAAACATAATGTTTTAGTATTCAGCGTTGAGGCCCAGATTGTTTTTTTTTTTTTTTTGCTGCATTCACTACATGTTGTTGTTTGTTTCCTCTTAGCTTACTCTAACCAGTCCTGAGGCTCAGGGTCATTTTATATTGGCTGTACAGCGAGTTGATGATATTGGGTGACTCTTTGTTATCCGTATTATTTCCTGTCAGTGCATCTTGAAGCTATGACTGTTCTTCTACCACACTCAAAGTAGAAACCTTGACAATCACCGATTCACTTCACGAGTAAAGTGCCTGCTGCTTTTACTAACATTCATATTGCGACTTTATGTGTTTGCTTTGCTCAGCTTCTGTTGATGTGCTTGAAAGTATGACTGCCGACGCTGCTGATGGTTGAGCTGCTTGTGTTTCATGTTTTGCTTTTGCTGCCTGCTAATATTTGCTCTAATGCTGCTGACTTGTTGTGGCTGAGCTTATTTATTGTTTGGGTTGTTGCTTGGCACACGTATTATGATGCTGTGATGCGTGATGTTGGTTTTTTGTCTTGATGAAAAACCTACTGATGTCTGAATGTTATGGACCTGTTGTTTTGTTTCCTCCTGGCTCTCTGTAACCACTCCTGAAGCTATAGATTGGCTTTAAAAATGTAAACACAGCAAGATCATTTTATTGCTTTACTATTTCCTGTCAGTGAATCTTGAAACCATTACTGTTCTTCTACAACACACTCACACACACCCTGACACTGTTGACTCACTTTGGCAAGGTAAGTGTCCTCTGTTTGTGCTAACATGCTAGCTGGGAATTCAATGTCCCAGTTCCATACCACTCATTGGAGGTTTACAGTGTGGTGTACGTGCTGAAAATATGTCAAAATTAAGCATTTTTGTAACAGAACAAACGTCGTTTGATGTATTTATTCTAGTATACCTACTTCTAAAACAGTACTCTTAATACTACTATATAGTTCACACTGTATGCAGGTGATATGTAGTACTGTGGTAGGAGATGATCTTCTTTCTTCGGTCTCTGCTCTCTTCAGTCAATGATTGCCTGTGTGGCAGCTGACACTGCTGCTTGTTTCTGCTGCTGTTTGGTATAAATTTAATTAATTTGTTGTGGTGGGTGAGCTAACTGTCCTCTGGCTGTGGTTCGGCACGTGTGTTTCGATGCTTTTAATGTTTTGCTGTGATCAGTTGTGATTTAAGGATGTCTGTGTATTGGGTGCACTGTATTCCCTTCCAGTTTGTTGTTGTTTTGTAACCAGGCCTGAGGCTGAAGTAATACTCTGTGTTGGCTCTTGGGATGTAAACATAAGTTGCGTCTTACACAGAGCCACTTAATTATTTTCTGTTATATTTGGACAATGTTTACAGTTGTTTATAATAATGCCCTTTCGAGTCTGAAGCAAATATGCTTGGAACTGTGTGGTTGACTCTCAAGTGACACTCAATCATTGATTCTCTGTTTTTACTTTGTGTTGCTGCTGGTGCTTCTGGTTTATTGTTTGGTGTCTGCTGAATGTCAGTTTGAGCTTTCATGCTGATTTTATGTGCAATATCTGTGGTTTTGTGTATAAATAGTGGATTTATTTTGCTTGTGCTTTGCTTCTTGTTTGGCACACGTTCTTTGTATGTGCTTTAATTTGTATGCTGATATATCCTTTTGTTTGAAAGTAGCCCCCCTAATTGTACTGGCCAAAAATGCAATTCTAAGGTCTTTGCCAATTTAATAGCATAAAATAAGAATACCTTATCATTTTTTAGCTGTTAGGATCCCAAACCCTTTCAATCCTATCAGTAGATAATCATGTTGTACCCTTAAATACCCTTTGCTTTCGATGAACTATTAAAATAAACTAAAAGCAGGTGTTTTATGGTAGGGCCATAATTTTTTAAACTTTAGTTATTTTTGTCTTTTTGATCTACAAGCACAAGTAAATGCAATTAACCATTTTCACCATCTCTGTGGACAGCCTAAAGCCACAGATCTCTTCCTTTATTGTCCTATGTTCTTTGAGAAAGTTAAGAAAAACTTGAATTGTGGTGCTACCAGCTTCTTCAATTTGGTGCCAGCACTGTTACACAATTTGTCTTCACCCAAAAAGGTGCGTGGTCGTTCTCATTTTCTCATCCTAACCCTCAATGTAAACCCAATCTGAAGTGTATTTCTGCATAAATTAATATTTATGTGCTGCATACATTGTGTTTAACCTTCTGCTGCATGGAAAGTAAATTGGTGTATTCAGTGTTATCCATCTCAGCTCACTATAAAGGTTCCTTTTAATGATTGGAGGCACTTTGTGGGAGCACTTAGCACCCAAGGTCAGAGCCTTGACACTCAATATCACCTCTGAACATACTGCATTCTGTATTCACATAATCATCCACTCTGCGTGAGATTGGAAGATTGAAATAATAGTGTGCATACGTAAAAAGTAACATTCATTAAATCACTGTATGATGTGAGAGCATGTTTAGCATAAAGATTGAGATGACAGATGATTCCAAAAGGCCCTTGAGATGACCTTGTTCTTTATTAAAGGGTAGTGTAATAATGGAAATACACGTGATACGTTTTATGGTTTTCCCTTTTTAAAATCCCAGTCAAGTTACAATAATGACCAATGGCGCAGAAAGCCTCAGATAAACTGTGTACCCAAGATTGTTGACTTAGAAAATTGAGGGAAGATATGTCAGTGGTTTGATCACAAAATTATAATAAAAATTTATCTCTCAATTGACAGGGTGGGGAATGAATTTGAAAACAAATGAGAAAAGTAAATGTCTCAAGTCGTTATCAGATTGAGAGGCTACAGTATATTGTCTCCCAGAATTTTTTAACATAGCAACACAGCATTTAAAAATCCTTTAAATAACAATCAACAGGTTAAATTTTATGTATTAAATACTTGTTAACATTTCCTTTTCTTTTTTTTTATATTTTAAGTTTGGCTTACAAAGTCCCAGCAGTAATTTGCTACTCAGTGTCTTCTCCTTTACATGTCGCTGCCCAAGATATTATTGCACTGATGATTGAGAGTCACCACTCTCAAATACACTATTGGTGTAGAGTTTAATTTTTGCTTTAATCAGAGGCTGAGTGGAGAACCCCCAGGCATCCCTCTCTTCAGAGGGGCTCAGTTTGAGAGCCTAGTGGAGGTCCAGTAAGGATGGGGCTCAGACCTCAGACTCCAGGCTGGATACTCTGCCCCAGGGCTTTGGCACATACGGACTGTTGACTCTGCGCGCCACCAACACCTGCCTCCGCTCCCTGCTCCCAGAGCCTGGGTCTTCCCTCTTTCCTGTGCCATCGTAGGGCCCAAACATATTATTGTGATAAACCACCGGCCTGTCACTCATGCGAGGCAGCATTGCTGCGTTATCTGGGCAGTGGCTTGTACAGGGGAACAAGTGGCACATGTCCTTGGAACCATCATAGAACTGGGATGGTCCCTGAGCCAGTGGCCCTACATACACTGGTAAGTCTGTGTACGAGTTCAGGTAGGTGGAGTAGTGTCTGTGCACCACTGTGGAGGAGGAGCGGCGCAGGGCAGCGGCATTCTGCAGGATGGCTTCCCTATAAGAGGGCAGCCGGGTGGACTCAGAGTACTTGAGCTTTTGCTTGTAGGGGTAGGAGCCCATGTGGGCTGGGTCCAAGTATGCAGGCTCAGCAGCCAAGGGGTAGCAGGACAGGTTGTGCCCCAGACTGCCGTAGAGCTTGTGGGGCTTTGGGTTGGCAACTACCACCCGTGGAAAAAGGTCAGGCATGTCTGCACGGGTGGGCTGCGATTTGGATGTGGAGGGTTTTGTTTCATCCACCTGGTGGATCCTATCGTTGCCCCAAGTGGCTTTGAGAAATGAGGCTCGGCGGTTGAGTTTCTCCTTCCCCAGGAGTGGTACATCATCCATTTCAGGCTCTAGGTAAGACTTCATACAGGAGTTGCAGCTGGTGCTGCCACCTGGGTAGTGTCCTGCAGTGCAGGCCATGGCGGCACCAACAGAGGCATGGTTGTTCAGGAGGTGATTGGCCCTCAACTCGGCAAGGCAGGATCGAGGTTCATCATAGTCTCCTCTGACTCTGGGGTCTGCAGCATCAAACACGTAGCTATGGGACCTCCTCCTCCGGCTCACACAATCAGGGGGATAGCTAAACTTCCTCCTCAGCGGTCCTTTGTGCTCCACGTAGATATCTGGCACCTGGAACTCCCTGTAAGGAACAAATGGGGATGTGGGGTGCCGGGCCTGGTTCTCCACATACAGCCTGCTGCTGTGGTGGGGGTTAGAAGTACCAGGGGGAGCAGGGTCCCGCATGGCGATATGAGGGCTGCTGAGGCTGGAGATGGGCAGAGTCCTCTCTAAGATATGCTGACTGTTGCGGCTGGGCAGCGTGTAGCGGAGTGGAGTGGGTCGGGTCACCACCCGGGGCTTATCCAGGAGTGGTTGGGTGGAGCCGTCCCCATAATGAATTGGGAAGGTGGGTGTGAGGGCCCTCTGAGGGTATGGTGAGTGGTTATCTGTGATGCTGGAGATGTAGGGCAGACGGCCATGGGTCATGTCTGTGGTGGTTATTCTAGGTGGCAGGCCGGCCCGCACATTGTCGGCCCCACGCCTGCTCCAGTTCTCTATTGTTTTGGTGGCATTGTCTAGAGAGTTCTCCACTCTGGCAGAGGACACCATGTCCTTGGCTGTCTGAAGCATCTTTAGCATATTGGCTTGTGAATAGTTGGTAGTTACGTCTGGACTCTGCATGCTCCCATTGCGGTCAGTTTGCTCTACTCCATTAAAGCAGCTGTAGATACCCTGCAGAAAGACAGATACTAGAATTAACCAACACGCCACTGAACTTTCAAAGGTATTCAGTCATGTTTCTCTACAGATAAGGTGTAAAATTCCTGTTAACTTCTTGCAAATGCGGTGACAACGTTAATAAGGAAAAACTGCCATTGCCGAAAGAGAATCATTGTCGTCTGTAATAGTTTCAGATTTGTGTTGTTGTATTTGAAATAGGGTTGTCAAAAGTATCGAAACTCAAAAAAGTATTGATACTAAAATGTTGTATCCAGATACGATACTCATTTTCAAAAGTATCGATTCCACCCCCTAGAGGTTATTTTTGCTTTTTTCTTTTTAATAAAAATATTTCTTTTAAATTTTGGGGTGTTTTTTATATCCTTGTGGTATCGAAAATGGTATCGAGTATCGAATATTTTCCTGAATATCGGTATCGAGTTGAAAATTTTAGTATCGTGACAACCCTAATTTGAAATGTTGTTTGCACAGAACTTGATCTTCAAAACAGCTCAGGCTTATAAATGAGCGTGCTGCTGATCATGCACTTACCTTATTAGTTTCTCCATTTTTATCGCTCCAGCTTTATTTTACTTTCAAATTGTGTGTCTGTTTAGAATGCTTAATATCACAACAGACTACTGTTGACACACCAATGAAGGCTTCTTAATGGGACATTTTAAATTCAATTTCTCTGTCATCGGCCATCACGATATTTCAGCAAGTTTCCATGAAGTTCTTTTAGCACCTTTAACCAATTTATTTCACTCTCATTTTTTATGGTAGTTGTCCTTGAACCATTCTGGTTGTGTGTTGATTACTTACTGCACTACCAGTATTTCTAAAGCCATGTCTTGAAGGGTACCTCACAAGGAGACAGCAGGCTTTACAAGTGCATTTTATCATGCAGCAAGGCCATCACATATCTAACTACTAGGCAGTTATTCTCAGAAACTTGTCTGCTAAAAGACAACTTGTTCCTGCTGTATTGCTGCAGTCAGCCTTTGAAAGTCATAGATTGCAGTAGCAAAAAACACTTTGTGCTGTAGTTTTCATGCATAAGGTTAACTTACTCTACTGATAGCTAGGAGGAAATCCAGGCGCTCGGATTTGCGGACTGAATGTCGTAGTTTCCAGTATAGCAGATGCTCCCAAGCAAAAACCAGCAGGCTCAGGCCCATAGCCACAAGCAGCATGTAGAAAACTCCCGCCATGTTGTCAATGTCCAGCTTACTGCTCATCACCTCTTTCTTCTCATTGCGGCAGATGCCTGTGAGCCAGACGGTCTGCAGCTTCTGTGTGTCGCCTGTGGGGGAAGAGCACAGAATACAGACCTAAGCCCCATTTGCATAACACTAGTATTATTTGGGGACTTTGAGTGAGTAATGAAATGCCCTCCAGCCTCTCATGAAATTCATTTGCATGGGATAATGAAATTCATTCCACTAACCAGCAATCCAGATACAACTGTGTAAGGTTGCACAGTTCTTCTGTTTGTGATTTAGTAAATCCCAAATTAATCCAGATCACACTTTTTTTTTCTTTAAGTAGACAAATGTTGTTCAACAAGAGGAAAAACAAATAATGGCTGTTCAAAATCTGCATGATAAAACTAGTTGTGAGCAGTTTAAAGACTTTTTTTATGGACCAGAAATACCTTTTTCTGACCTTTTTGTATTCTACTGATTTTACCGAGGCGTCTGTGTATGACCAGTTAGTGCACTTTAAACAACTGCACTTTTTTTCTTTTTTCTTTTTCTTTTAACATTACCATTATTTCTGTTAACAAGCTGATGATATTGTCGGCAAAAAGTAATAATATCGCAGCACTTTTTATTTGGCCTCTGTGTGACATATAATGCAAAGTGTTGCGTTGTTCATCCTACCATCTATTGCGTATTTCTGCAAAATGCTTCAAAATAACTCTTCTGAGGAGTTAAGCTAGCAGAGTGAGAAACACATTTTAAATCACAGCTTGAAACTTGGTTTTATTGACTTGCATTTATGCGTCTGTCAGTAAATTTGACCATATTCTGTATCCAACATTCATTCCCATTTCCCCATGTCAATTTCTTGTATTTATTCTTTCTCCTCATGCATTTATTCCCTTTCAGGCTTTTGAAAACGTAGTTATAGCATTACGGGTAATATTCAATGAAATGTATTGTGTATATATATGAAGAATTTACCATCAGCCAGGAACTGGAGCAGAGCCAGGTCGATGGGTCGTTTCCAGCGTGAATCCTTCTGCAGAGCAATGCCATAACCAGTGGTAGCAAACACTTTCCCACTGCCAATGGTCACCAGCTTGCAGCCCTCATCTTTGCCAGCCATGTAATTCAGCACAGCAGCATCGTAGATAAAGGCATCCAGTTTCCTAGCAGGATAAAGAAAAGGATTTTTATGCTCAAAAGGCCATTATATAACTGTTTGGCACCGCTTTGGCTCTCAGTTCTGTTGTAAATACATCGTTACTATCCTTGGCAGACACATACCCTGTTTTGAGGCTGTTGAGGGCATCCTCTACTCCCTTCTGGTTGTATTTGACCATGTGGGAGTGCATCTCAGGGTAGTTACTCCTTATGTTGCGCTCTGTGCTGCCATTTGGGACCGTACCAAAGCGGAATGGAGGGTACTGCTCCTGTGGCTTTTGAAACTGTCGAGAATGAGGAATGACAAAAATGATCAGTGATTTGATTGATTGTTATCTAATAAAAATGTAATCTTTTATTTGTTATCTCTGTTGAGACCTTGGCATATCAACATGCAATCAAATCCAGTTTGCTCCATCACCCTGATGGTTGTTTGTGACTTCATTACAGTGCCATTTTCTGCATTTAGGTCCAGATAAAGCATCTATTTTTGTGATTTATGCCTCAACTTCCAAGTGCATTTGTGATCTGTCCTTCTGGCCTCTTGCTTGGTTCATTTTCACATCTAACTCTATATTGTGTCGATCAGACACTGTATCCAAAGATCCAACTTCTTTATTCATCTCCACATTCCCCGTTAGAAATGAATTTCTCATTTTATCCTTTCCCTTTTGGCAGTACTATATGCATTTCATTATCTGTGAGGACAGGAAGTAGGACGTGGCAGAAATACAATTGACATAATTGCACTTTTTCATTAACCTTGTGCAAATATGTTCTCACAGCATTAAGTGAGGACAATTTGCATTAAATTTTGCGTTTGAGAAAGTGGACAATGTCACGTCTGGATAAGATGAACCGGGCCTCTTCTGCATTCTGTTATCAGCTCAACCTTTAATATCCTGAGGGTTGGAAGATACACAAGCTTGGATACGATTCAGAAACTTGTCGTGAAGTAGCAGTTGTAGAGTTATAATATAGAGAAAGTCATATAATGCTGAACAACAAAGGAATGACACTGCAAGGTACTAGAAACACAAAATAACAAAATTACACTATACAGCCAAACGAACTGGAGTGGTGAATGTTTATTTTTCTGTCTTCAGGGAATGAACCACAAACCAGAATAACTAAACTTTTACAAAGAAACCTTTTCAATTGAATTTTACCCTACAGGAGTGCTGGCTGTTTCATTATTGCCATGATATGTTTCATGTGGCCATCAAGTCTTTGCAGCTCACTCAAATGAAGCACGCATTATGTCAGAACCAGAGGTTCCATTAGACGTTCTCGTTGTCTGTCATTTTGATGGACAGGGTTGTAAAAATTCTGTCATGATCTATTATTGCCCCTCATTTTAATTTGCAGGATAATGTCACCTTCTTTAATAGCATTCATTTTCGAAAACAGCTTGATCACCATAACATTTAATATGATAACACAATTTTTAAGGGCATTGAGAGAACAGATTAACAGGGACACCAACTGTGTGGTCACTTTATGTGTCAACACCACATGAAGTGCATGATTTTCTTTTCTGGAGTGAAAGCGGAGGAAAAAAGGCTGCTTTCAACATGCAGCCGTCCTCTGGTGCCTTAACAGTATGAACAATGCAATTTTACAGAATTGGATGGCTACAATTCAAATGTAAACAAACAATTACAAGAAATTAAATGGATCTCAGCTCCTCCAACATCCTCCTGGTCTGCATGGACTTAACTGGGTCCTGTTTACTTCAGCATAAACAACCGTATCAAGGGAGACTGCTGTATAGGTGTTGGTCATTACTATTGCTGTGTCTCAGTTCAGGGTCTGCATCCTTCGAAGGACCCGGCGAGTCCTTCGGGGAGACCTTGTTAACCACGTCAGCCGTTGTTAAATGGGACTGTCTAGCCTTTGGAGCATTTCCTGATTGCTTTACCAGATGTTTTACCCTTACGTCACGATTTCTGCCACCCAGGCCCGCGAAAGTGACGTTTTACGCCACCTGATCTCGCCATCTTCTCTCTTTCTTTCTTCTTTTTTTGGGCGCCCAAAGAATCTTGGGATATGTGAGGCCACGAAGGATCGTAGCGGTGCATCCTCCAAAAAGAGGGAAAAGAAGGCCGCATTTGTGGGGCGCATTTGGAGGAGCCTTCGGATTGGGACAGCCTTCACGCAGCGTAGTGACGTAATTGGCCTTCAAATGCCTCCGAAGGATGCAGACCTCGAATTGAGACACAGCATGTCTCGCCTCGGACAGACAATTTCTTGTAGCTGCTTTAATTTTGTTTTAGATTTAAAGTCAGTCAAGAAGTATGTGCTTTTTTTTTTTACCAGGGAACACGCTGCAAGACCTCCAGTTTGTAGTTTATTGATGCACTGTCAGCACCTGAATAGCGAGGGGTATCTACGACAGGCGGTCTGCATGTGAATAAATAATGTTGCTGTCAATTGCTCTCAATAGTTTTAATCCGTCGACATGACAGACAGCCTTTGGATTTTTCAGTTCTTGTATAAAAAAATTCAGTCAAGGACAGACAATTCTTGGTTAACGTGACCTCTGGTTGGAACATTGCTGCAGCTTATTAAACTGTACTAAAGATTCTGGGCGCAGTTAAAATAAAACAATGTTTTGGAAGGAAACAGGGTACAAACTAGGGCTACATGATATGGACAGATATTACGATAAGAAAAGGATTGATTATATATATTATATATGTTTTAATATCCTCTCTACTGCTGTAACAATGCAGATGTCACTTTTGTCTGACTAATAAAAGACTAATCTTATTTTTACTTCATTTGGTTGTTTTGTTTCACATTTGAGCTTTTATCAAAAAACTGCAGCTTCTGTGATTTGGATATTGCACCCTTTATCAATTTTGAGAATAAATTGTGCAGCCCTAACACAAACTGTTGTCCGGGGGGTCAAAGACAACATGTTCACTCAGGCACGTGCTACAACCTTCCCTCTGTTGCTGTGCTGCAACAGCATCCTGCTACTTTGACCTTGGTGTCTGAGAGCTGTTTTTGCAAAACCACAAGGTGTCTCTTATCAGGAACACGCAAACATCTGTTGTTCAAAGTGTTTGAACAAACAGCTAATGCTGTTGTTTTTCTAGCGAGGACGGTACGTTTATATCTGTGTACCTTTTGCTATATCTTGACTGCATGTCACTGAAATATTTTCTGCACACTCCTTCCTTCATACTACATAGGACAGAGATGAGTGTATCAGACACAAATGGTGGATTGAAGGAGGTTGGTCGATGTCAGAGTTAACATGATGTGTTACCCCATCACAAGGACTTGTCCTATAAATTAAGTGTCTATTCTGTGGGGATGAGGCAATCATCAGCCTTAACACAACTCCGTGTCCTTACAGCAGCTCTGCTCTTCTTCATCGCTCTCTCCTCGGATACAAGGTCACTTTCTGTGGCTTCATCTTGTACCTCATTTACATTTACTTAACCTGAGGGGTTCAACACAGCTGGACAAACAGCGGTTCAAACCTCCATTCCCCCCATGCTGCCATGCAGAATGCTGTTCAATAATCTATGGACTGGCTGTCAAAATGACTCTGCTTCTTTCTCTGCATAGCAGACTTAATGTATAATGAGATGAGAATTGTAAATGACTTTGCCCGAATCATAATGAGCAGTGGACAGCTTGGTCTTTCCCCCAAATGCCCCTTTTATCCCCTCAGTTGCCTGAGAGCAAAGAGTCTACAAACCATTTCTTGTGCTGATGGTTTAACATGGCTCTCCTTGTCAGTACTCCTATAAAACAGATCCTCAGGCCAGACAAATATGCATAAGATAATACCAGAAATTATAATCACTGTCCCCCCCAGAAAATCCACTTGTGTGTTACATTTCATAGGCTTTTCAGTGACATTCCCGTCTAAAGAGTCAGGGGATGTAATTCAATTTCACCACTTATTCTGTGACCCTTTTATATTTTGCGGGGAAAGTGAAAAGTCACAGCCATGACATTGTCACTTCTGGATATTTGCCTTCATAGCTCGACCACCCACTGTTTACACACCAGAAATAGACCACTTTGTGTATTCCTAAGCTGTACATCAAACACAACAACATGCCCGACACAGCGCACACTGGACTGTCAATGACAGTGACAGAGCTCTGTACCTTTTTGTCGCTCAGCCCAGAGACCGTGTCGATGTATTGCTCCTGGATCATGAAAGCCGCCAGGTTGGCTGTGTAGGAAGCAAGGAAGATGACAGCGAAGAAAGCCCAGACCAGGACCATGATCTTACTAGTGGTGCCCTTTGGATTCTCAATGGGGACAGAGTTGTTGAAGACGATTCCCCACAGCAGCCACACCGACTTCCCGATAGTGAAGGTGGGACCACCGGGATCTAGAGAAGATGAAGCCAAAAGCAGACAGGATTCAGTATCAGTTTGTGCATGGTGGACAGTGTTCAACAAAATACACCCATCGCTCTATCTAACCCCCAAAATATGTTTGTCCTTCCCCTCCAGAGTGGCCCACATAATTTTTCCAAAAATAACTAGAGCTTTTCGCACCATGGAGAAGGTTATTGGAATATCACCTGTGAGGTTACAAAGGCTTAACTTTATTGCGCTCTCTGGTGGGGCGCTTTGGTACAGGGACTCCATCGAGTGGACCATAGCATCGTTCACTAGACCAAACCGGCTGCGTATTTTGTTTGTATTATGTACGGTTGTGATTGATTCATTATTTATTAATCTTTCTGTGAGTCTCAAAAGTTACAGAAATGCTTAAACCTAGTTCTCAGGGCACAAATATTACAAATATGAAAATATTTAACCTTTTTTAGGCATTATCTGACATTTTCTTACAAATAACTCAAAGAATTAATTGATTATTAAAGCAGTTGGCATCTAATTTTCTTTCAGGTTTAGACTGAATTGAAGTGTTTTTCTGAGTACTGGTGTTGTGTGTTGCTGTGTCCGTGAGTCAAGCTTCTGGAATTTTGACAAAAGCTGAATTTAGTTTTTTCATTATCAGCCAGCATGTAAGAAGAAGTTAAATCCAGAGGCAGTTGACCTTATTGGTGTAGCATTTTACTAAAAATATATGTCGGTTTCAGTATTACAATGAAGAGATCTTACACCTTTAACTTGAAATCAAATGTCAGTTGTCAGCAGACTGACTTGTGGAAGACAATAACACAACAACAGTCAGGCAGCTGTCTTGTCAGCTTGTCTGAAGAATGACACGGTTCAGGTAAAACTCAGTTACATGGCTGAACTAAAATGCCGAGAACTGATTCAATAGATCCTGATCCTTGTTCTTCAATAAGAGCTCGTCTTATTTCACCTTGCAGTTAATTTTGGCATCATGTATGTCATGCATCCTGAAATACATTAAGACGAAAATCAGAAGCTGAGCCTGGCGCGTAGCCCCTTTTGGCCTTTCTCCATCCATTATAAGATGTTTTATAGACCACATGGCTCTGAGATGAAACTGCAGTATCTCAATTTTCCAGGCATTGATCCAATATGTGGCCTCTGTAAATAGGCTTGGATTTCATATGTTCTCTGAAGCCTCTGGAGGCCTGTAAGACTTCTGTATTTATTGCCTCTCTCTGGAAGTTCAGGGATGCCAATATTAGAAAGAATTGATTTAAATACAAACATTAATTTGCTGCCTTGCTTCAAACTTGTGTTATGAAATATGTTACATGGTATCTCAACCTGAAAACAAACATGTAAAATGGGTGTTTGTGTTGGAATTAGTCAGCCAGTTGGACAGTAGAGCACCTTGCCTGATGTAAACAAGCGCAAAGTCGTCCATCAAGGCCACTGTGCCTTTATTTTCAAGCAACTCTGTAATTTAACACCACAAAATTCACTGTGAACAGACAACCTTGGTTCTGACTTGCACGTTTCATTCTGACAAAAATGCAGATGGCACTTTCATTTCATTGTTGTTTTAATTTTACGAAAATCATGAAGAAATTCTGATTTAAAGTTTTGTACTGGTTTCCCCATACAGTATGTTATCCTCCATTCTTTCCAGTGAGCTATTCTTCAACATTATTTACTAATTTTCTAAAATTTGTCAGTTCAGCGTTGTTGAAAGAGGGAAGAGCTATATTCAGAGCTTATTGTGCTTTCACACGGACCTCCACTAAACCTAAATCATCCCTGATCCGATCTACAGCCACCTGTAGTGCGTTCTGCCACAGAATTGTCAATATATTGACCTAGCTCTCGGGAAACGGCTGTCTTTGTTTTTCTCTTTCAGTTAAAAACTGAAGGAAACAAAACACTGTTTCTCTGAAGTATAAAGACATCTACGATTTTGGATGGAGGGAGGTGAGACCGACCTTTTGCAGTAACCAGGCTTCGGTTGTACCCAACTGGACTGCAGTATTCAAAGACGAAGACTGTGATGGCCACGACAGTCAGGCACATGACGAACATCATCACCCAGACCGCTGGACTGTACGGTTCTACAGGGACAGAGGACAGAGATCAGAGTCAGACAAACAATCAAGGCTTAAACTTCATCTTTTGGCAGTGATGAAGAAACTTAAACAAAGAAGAACCATCAGCATTATCGAAAAATCTGTTTTATAGAGCATACTGTCATTTTCATTTTCCTGAAGGTGCAGTATTCAACATTCCCTGACTGGAAGGAACCAGTGCCATTGCAATCACATTATACATTATGCAGCTATACCACCAGGCTCCCACAATACTGTTGATACCTCGAGCGTATTTTTTCAAGCAGAGGCACTACCAGCCATATGTCTTCATTACCTCAGAGGTGCACAGAGGAGTTTCTCACCTAAAAAGGCAGATGGTGAGACAGTCCCGTTACTTCTGGCCACCATCACGCTGATCCCCGTCTCCACAAACGGCACTGAGAAGTCAATAATCTCAGAGCGCTCTTCGTTTATGGTCAGTGAGCCGATGGCCATGTCCGCCCGCTTGTAGAACACCTGTGGCAGAGGGAAAGTCAATAGAGATATTCTTTGGGTGAGATGAAAGTGCAAATGGAAAGCGGATGTTTGTCTGGTGCGATCATAAATCGGACCCTGTGTAGCGGTGTCGGACATAATGCTGGACGTCCACTGCTGACCTTTGATAAATCTCATCTATCAGTGAAGTCATCACACTCGGCCTCCGTCCCTGAGGGTGATATATTGTCTGATTCCTCCAGCGCCCTCCCAGCAGCCAGGCGGACACAACTGAAAAGCCTATCCCGATGTTATCTGTCCTTCTTTTCACCACTGCATTGTAATGCAGCATCCACTATCTAATCCATCTCTAATCCACTAGAAGGTATTTCAGCATAAAGCATAATGCCTATTACATAAGTCGTCTGTTGACAGTATATCACAAGCAGGAAGTGAAACTAATCGCTCCAGGCTAAAGGTGACTGGGGCTCAGGCTGAATAGGAAGTGATGCTATTCTCGCTAATGTCAGAACCTTTCAGAGTCCCTACAGTACAGTTCAAAAGCCCCAGTGACTGCTTTTTCCAGCCCTTTCTGCCACACCACACCACTGTTTATCATACTGATCGAGGACTGGTAGATTTACAGTCCAGACGCTCCGTCTCATGCAAGCCATTAGCTCTCCTATGGAGTTTGATGCCTCATTGGGCACAATAGCCTTCTTGTTGGTGAAAAAAAAACATAGAAATAAAAGGCCAGCTAATGTTGTATCCTCCAACTCCTCAAGAGGAGGGCCGGCAGGAGGATCCTGACTGTAGAGATTATTCACAAGGACACCTGCTCCTCCTTTTTGTACAACAGTCCCTCCCTCACTCACCACACTGACCTTGGTACCTTTTCATGTACTCATTAATCTTGACTTCAGATTGCTTTTACTTTTTATTTTTTTGCCCTCAGCCAAAAAAAGAGTCTTGTCTGAGGTTTTTCACTCTCATTTTATTGATGGCACACGCAATGTTTTTATTATAATCAAGGTAAAGGTGGGCAAAGTGACGATTTTAGATCATGGACACCTTCAGTTGTAGAGATTGTGGAATTACTGACAAACTGATCCACGTTACGTGAACAAACCAACAGAGGGATTTATCCGACTAAATGGCTTTACGTATTGGGTGAATAACTACACATAGTCCCTTTTTTTTGGAGACTTGTTATTGTTGGTTTAACTCTAAAAAAGTGAGTGATAGTGACACAAAACAACCATCTTTAATGCTATTTGTGTTTTTAATTGTGCAAATGGAGAAATTCAAAGGCTATTTCAAGTCTGACAATAGTCTTCACATTCGAGAAACTAATTGAGTGTTGTGATTAAGTAGTGATTTTTCTTACATTTCTATAAATGTTTTCATTGTAATACCACTCTGACTCAGTCAGTGGTTTATACTCTGATCACATACAAAAGTAATAAAACAAATAATCAAGAAAAGTTGAAATTCAAGATTTATGCTCTAGTTTCTGGTTGTATTAATAAAAATACACTATTACACAAATGTTGAATTATAGATGCAAATCACTCTATTTGCAATGTGATTGGTGAATATTTGCGTGTACATATTCTTCTCTTAAGAAGGTCTAATGATTTAACTGTATGCACAGTATGTTCGAGCTGAGTGATAAGGACTAAAAATAATATAGATTGTTTCTTCTTTAAACTGCCATGTTTTGGTTCCTTGACCTAATAATATCAACCGTAATAAAAAGGATTTCCTGTCTTGAATGAGATTTCCTCCTCATTCAAGTCAAATTTTAACAGTTGGCCATGCTTCATCAGTGGTCTCGTTACCACGACCAGAATTAGCTCTCATTAGCCTCTATTATAAGCATGTTTACCTCTCAAAGGAGTTTGAAAGGTTCAGATGTTTATAAGGAATGATGTGAACAAGCTGCAGTTTAGGTAATAAAAGCTCTCGGTTTCTGGTTTAAAAATCATCTCCTGCAAGCGCAATACTACCCTTCAAAAACTCAGATTTCATAAAATTATTTATAAAAATGATTTGCATTTTGAGGAATATATTTCCCTTGGTTTGCTGTTCATGAAAGTTTCCCTGCGCACTGAGATCAGCATATTCAGTGTTTGACATGCAAGGCCATGGATGTAGCTGTAAAAGACGAAATCTAATATTTGATCAATCAAATGACCTTAAGACTTGTATCGCTGATTACAGGAAGGCCTTATAGATCCACACATGCCTTTCGATTTAAGTCATCATTAATGTTCTTTCCTCAAAATTAAATCAAATGTTGGTGAATATTCACTCACACACTGTTTAAAAAGCAGCTAACAGCTAAGAGAATTGATCTCATTCATAATCTTGGAGATGTCACTGTGTTGACGTATTGAGTGGAGCTGGACTGCTGCTATGTTCAACTAGCCTTGCGGTTGTTCTTACCTCTCCGATCATCCCGTTCCAAATGCCTCGCACCAGCTTGCCATGCTTGCCGTTGGTGACCAGGTAGAGGTCGTAGGAAAACTTAATGTTGCGGGACAACTTCTTCAGGATGTCGATGCAGAAGCCCTTACAGCACAGCTTTGTGTACGGCTCAGTGTGACCCACGATACTGAAAGACAGAGAATATGATGGTTCTTATCATCACTAACAACATGAGAATGTGAAGGATATTATCTCTGCCCGTGTCTGTTTGTTGGGTACAGGATGAGTCTTTGATTTTGGTTAAAATATCTTGCATATTTAGTTATTTGATATTGGACTTCTCTCGATTGAAAGAGAAGGTTGGGTTCTGGTGGAGGTATGCCCTCTACAGAGTATTGTTCCATTGTAGTTCTCTAGGGATTTCATTGTGAGGTCAGCGTAGAGTCTTGATCTGTCTCTTATAGAGCTGGTTTCTTTACATTATTGGTTTCTGTTGCTCCAGACTGCACAGTTCTCATTGTTATAGATGATGCCATTAAACTCCCATTATATGTTATCAATTGCGGGAAAATCTCCAATTATTAGATCCAATATATTGTTTAGATTGTACCAGAATCCCACAGTAATCAGAAGTCATATTTGAGACCAGTATTTACATGTGTTGGTTGATATCTGCAAAGATGAGAAAAGATAACCTTAAGCAGTACTACAGTTTAGTTTGTTCTTTATTTCTGTGTCACACCAAACATCTGGCCCATCCCACAGGGGATTAAGACACTGCTGTTTTAGAAACCAAGCATCTTCCAGTAAACAAAAGATTATAGCTGAGCTGTAATGATCAAAAACATCCGTTTGATATAACAAACAGCAAAGTAGTAAGGATTAAATTAATTAAAGGATATATCCGGTGTAATGTGTATCTTATTACACAATATAGTTTACGTTATCTAAACCACTGTATTGGATTTATTTTTGAACCCAGAACAGAACTCAGTACAAACCGCAGAAACAGAAGATTTCTGATGTTAAATAATGTTGACGACCACGAGACCTTTTTTTTGGCTTATTTTTCACACAGCAGTGTCAAACATTTCATGTTCTAGCATCTTAAATGTGAGGATTTGCTCAGGAGACCCAAGAGTCTTTGGGTTTTTGACTTGATGTTACTTCTTTTTCTCAAACCAAAGACATCACTTTGGTTTCTAAGAAACCCAAAGCAGGTGATGGAGGTGTGGAGAGGACCAACCATCTCCTCATCATCGAGGCCTAGGATCCAATGTTAGGAAAAAAAATGTGTAAGGGGGGTTTGCAGGTGGGAGAGTTGGAGTTACTCTACGGGCTTGAGCACTGTGTCACGGCCCGACAGATGGATGGACAGCTGGGTGGACAAAACAAATCCGACATGAAATAATCACGAACAAACAATGGCAGACAGGAATGGAACTCGTTGCTGAATTATTTGGCCTTGACAACAGCAACCAGTCTTGAAATGTTACCTTAAGTCGTAAATGATTACTTGATGCATCAGTATGTAAAATGTTTTCATTCAAGGTTTATGGTGCAAACCTTTAGATCAACCATTTATTGTTTATCATTGCAACTCATTTGCATTTCACATTTTTATTCAGTGGACCCTGTTTAACTTACGTTATATAATATGTACCAGGGTCAATGTGAATTTAATAACATTCATGCATCTTAAGGTGTCTGCTTACATTTTCCCAAAGAAAATTTGCTATATCGTAATATTTTTTAGTGACTAACCATAATTCATTTTTAATTAAACTTAAATTTTCTTGATCAATCCGTTTCCATTAGCCCGTGGGATCGTTTGGATTGAATGGTTGTATGAAGTAATTATCTGCTAGGCATTGTGTGGAGAGGGCCAGAAGCAATTTCAGTATTTCATTTCAGAAAAAATCAATATCAGTGAAAGTGTAAGCTATATTCAGAATGTTTTCACCAGTTTATCTTGCAGTCAAACCGGCCTTTTAGACGGGGAACTGAAGCTGTTATATCGCTGTCTTCGCAGCTTCCAGACTCTTTTGACAATTTACCTCGCAAAACACAGGACGTGCTGGTCTACTGCTGCCTTAATTGCAGACGTGACCCGCAAGTCAACAACAAAAACCTAAAATGAATACAGGTAAGTCATTTCTGTCATCAGATCAGCCACGAGTCATTAACTGATGAGACCAAGTTGACTCTCAAGTAATTTATTTTCTTTCGTCGAGTTGAAAGTCGAGTCTACTTGAGTCCAAGTCCACATCCCTGCTTAATCAGTTAGTTTGTGTTACTGTGCAACTTTGTTGTTTTAACATGGTAGTTGTGATCTGAACTAACCCTTTAAGATGTTTAGTTTACAATTATACAAAAGAGGAAAGCAGTAAATCGTGAATTAACATCAAATGGTTCGATTCTGATTTGCATTTAGTGGAGAAACATTGGCGTCATTTTTGTATATGAAGTTAATTTTAGGATTTGCTCATTAGTTTAAACTTTGTATTGCTTCTGATCTCAAGATTAAGACCACATTACCAATAAACACCTACCATCTGATGGGGATAAATCAAGCTCTCAAATCATGACTGCTCTAATAATAGCAGCCTCTTTTTCATTTTTACCGTGCAGCACTTTCATATCCGAACTGGTAGCATGGGATCTAAAATGCAGGATAGAGTCTGGCAGACTGCCTGTCCTGTCTGTCTCTTGTTTCTCTAAAGTATCTGCTGCTGTATAACCATTAATGCAATATTGCTGTTGAAATGCTACACATAGGCACCTTTATCTCACGTCCCTTTATTTTAAAGACCAAACACTTCGACCCAGACTTGGATGTGGTGTGGACTATTAAAAGTATGCTAAACCATTTTAATGAGAACACACTCACGCTTGTGTAATATCCACCACATGCCAACAGAAAACCTGGTATACCTGCTTTCATACAGTACTGATCTTCAGACAGAGCACGCAGCACAAGCTAAACGGACACTTTCAGCCTCAGCATACCAAGTATAAGAGGCTGACGTAAGGGCTGAAATCAATTCCCCTTACTTATCAGCAGGATTATCAGGAACTCGGGGATGAAAATGTCCTTCAGTCTCACATTAACTGGATGACGCCAGTGATGTGAGTCAGGACGAGGGGAGAAAACAAGTCCAGTGCCTTGTAAAACATCTTGTACTCTGCTCGGATTTAGAGAAGAGGTCTTTTATCAAGCAGCAACATTAACTGAAGTGTGAGGATTTTCTGCTTATCCGTGTTTATGTTGTTTTTCTGGACTGTTGATCAGACGAAACAAGTCATTTGGAGATGTCTCCTGTGTTTTCTTCCTTATTTACAGACAAAATGATTGATGACTGTTTCTTGTTCCAGAACCACTTAATCCCTTCACCTCTAACATTACGGTGTATTGTGCATAAATATGTCTCTTTGAAGGGCAAAATAACTGGATTTGATTCCTAACAGATGCTGCTCACGCTCCTCACTCTGCTGTGGTGCTCATGATTAATGCATTGACCAGACTACATGATCTTTTTTGTCTGAAATGGTCCCAGTGTAAGATTAGCAATCATAAAGTCATACATAGCTGTTGTGACTTGGCTAAGAGACAGACTCGAAGTTGGATCCTGACCAATCATAGCTTGCCGTCTGCCAGGAATTGACTTCACTATTCCACTTGACAGCACCAACATCATCTCTGCACTTTAATTTCGTCATTTTTACTGCTGTGTGCGTCGGCCAGTATCACTGAACATATCATGGGAGAGGGCAGAGAGAAGGCAACAAAACATTTTGACAGATTTGTCTGTTTGTCAGGATATTGTGTGGTGACACAGATGCTACACTGGCTGTCGTCCACGATGTCACAAAACATTACACATGATAAAATGAGCAGTTTTGCCTGCCGCTTTATTTTCATTCACAGTGCCTGACTTCTTCTTTTGGCTTGGGCCATCAATGGATTCATATCATATAGTCCAATCCTGGGATCAGAGTATTAAAAAAGAAAAAGCTTGATGTATTGTTCCAGAAAAGAAGAAAATCGAGGCTTTCAGTTTAGAGATTTTTTCTGCTTGCACAGCTTCGAAACTTCATTTAATGACGCTGACATTTGAATTCTGAATCAACATTTGATTGCTGATAAGTCTCATTCTCAGTTGGTCAAATACTAAGACCTCAGAATGAGACGCAACAATCAGTTATCTTTCGACTCAGTTTTTAATTGGGCAATCTAGCAACGATCTAACAGCACTTAAAATTAAAGTTACATAACAGCTGCAAAAATCTTCTTTTGCTCTGACACTATCGTGGAAACGTGCTCAGGTATTGCTAGAACATTTTTTTTTGTCTCAGAATTTTTTTGCCTTTTTATGGTTATAATGTAAACGTTGATGGGAGAAATCAGAAGCTTCATTTGAAAACCTCAGTTGATACTTTGAGTGGCTGGTTTGCAGTGACCTATGAAGAGTTATGATTTAGGTATGGCTGGGCAAAGTATACAATATATATTGATATGATATGACACTATATATCATCTTAAAATTTGGATACCATGATAGTGTGATATGGTGTGAATGTTGTCTTTTAATTATTTTGCAGCTAAATTACAGTAAAGTCAGGTCATTACATCCACATTACTGATGATTACTGGTCAAAAGTACCAACAGTCATCACTACAATATTGTTGCATTTATTTGGAATTTAATACATTTAAATCTATCTTATAAGTATCTTTTTCTGCATTATAATGTCTAAATAAGTTATTTTATCTGCGCATATCCGATAATATATATTCTAATACCGATATATCTGTGACATGCCAATGCTGTCCGATAATATCGGCTGGCTGATATGTCGGTTTAGCAAAATAAAGGAGAAATTAGGCGTTAAATTGGCTGCTTGCTCTGACTGGTTTGAAAGAAGTCAGCAAGTAAGTTATTATTTAAGTTTTTGTGTTGTTTGTGTGACACAATACACAAAGGACCTTTTGAAAGGTCAGAATTTGCACTTGTGGCTGGTGATTCATATTTGAGAATAATCTTGTTAAGTAATGATATAAATCAAATGTTACAGATGAACTTTACAACACTGACACAGGCCACTGCACCTAGAAGAGCTCCTTATGTGGTGAGACAGCTTTCCCATAAACGAAGGCTCTACATAGTTTAGGAAATCTATTTCTGAAGCTCTTTAAGTCTCAGAGTGCCTGACTCTCCCTGATGTGAGCTTGGCAGCAAAGTTTAGCCAAACTTGACGATCCGTTCAGTTTATATTCATCTGCAGAGAGGTTACGGTCCACCATTAAACGTCTATTTGCTTTCAGAGAAACCCAAACAGACACACCTCTATCGCATATACGGCGGGCAGTGAGAGGTGATGCGGCAGCGAACTAGTGAGCCATGGGTGCAATGCAGAGAGCACTAATGACACGTCACCCCTAACCTCCCCCACACCTTCAGTCTAATGGACTCTGCGCCCACACATCAGGACCAGGAGGCAATGAGACGGACAGGCGGGGCATCAAGCGGGCAGAGCCGCGTCACAACAAACAGAAACAAATGAACACTTTAGACTGAAACAAGGCTGCCACAGCAGACCGCGAGTAAACACAGTGGTCCCAACATCCCCCGTCTCACCAGATGCCAGAGTTCAAGGCTGGGCTTTAAATCGGCTGCCAATCGCATTAAAATAGGTCCTTGGGAATTGTTGCAAATGTGTGTGAGGTTATTTATTCAAAGTGTGTACATTCTTAGAATAATGTTTCCAAGCTGCTCCATGGATGGTGACAGGCAGCTGTGTGTGTGTGTGTACAATGTCAGTGGCCATCTGTGTGGTTGTGGATTTCCGCATTTGTGTTCTAGAAAGTTTAAAGACAACGGTCTCATTAAGAACCCCTTTAAAATATTCAACTCTTACAAACAGTTGCAAAGCTGCACAAAGCAATTTTTCTTCCAAAAGCTGTTATATTAAACCAAATTGGAGAAGTCTCACTCTGTTCTCCCTGTTGCGATGCCGTAGACTCGCCAAAATTGAAGAATCTGAAATTCAAAGTGTTCCTAACTGCTGGGACCAGAAGAGGTCACAAAATTAATTTCAGGAGGTTTACCAGATATTACAAATGGGGAAGAAATAAAGTTGTTTTTGCCAAACAGGATGATTATCTAGTTTTTTGTCCTGGCTAACTTGAAGAAAAAAAACAACTGCATCGAAAAAGTTTTGCAGTCCATCTGACTCCAATGCTGGCCCTATTAGTGAGTCCCTTCTCAGCCCGTTGACTTTGCATTGTTATGATGTCACAGATTATTAAATCAAACGTCTCCGCTCATACTCTGTTTTTTCTTTTTGTTCTTTTGTTCGGTAGGAAATATGAGAAAATGCTTCTGGGGGTGCACAGGAATGCTTTGCCAAGGCCACTGGACAGAATTGCAATCACTGTTGGCAGCACGACTGTATCCTCTCATGTTTAAATAGTAGAATCATGGCTCTACTGCAAGAAGTGGCACTCTAATTGCAAAGGCCGGCAGGTTTTGTGGTCTTGGTGTAGTTACTCTTCTCAAAGTGTATTTTAGAGAATTTCTGAAAGTAAAGCTGTGCATTTTCGTTAACTTGGGGGCCTGTTGCACGGCGTAAACATGGTGAATATTTCCCTTTGCAATGAGAAATCTTAATAACAGCCACTTCACACACATGCTCTGACTCAGGTGCCTTGTAGGCCTGTTGGGTAATCAGAATTCACGAGGGCTTACAAGTATGTGCAGTATACTGACATCACATGTGACGATTTACTTCAATTTTTAAGCATTCATTTGTGAATCCTCCAATATGTGGAGTTTATTTAATGCATGTTTGTGGTGCTGTGTACTCGATCCTGTTGCTCTGAGACTCGGGGGAACAGTTCTACTGCTGCACTCAGTCTCGGCTTTAATTAAATCAACTTATGATCTAACTCCCATTGAACACAGCTAATGTATGATGACATTATCTTCCCAGGTCAATACCACCCTTCACCAGGGCATTACCTCTAAATTAATCTCCTCCAACGCACTCTCAGGGAGAACAGTCTCCCTGCAGTACAAAAGCAGTGAGGAAGAGAGCTCTAGACTTTTTTTCTGATCCCACCGGAGAAACATGTGAGACTCAAAGGGAAAAGCTGGTGTTAACTGCTTTGTGCCGCTTTAGCCAAGTCTGAGCCGGGTTCTGGTGGCTGTTTGTCAGGCCTGTCTGAGGACGAATGATGGAGCTGCACAGATGGTGTACTGGGCAGGCTGGATGTATGGGATTGAAGGGGTTGAGGGATTGGAATGGAGGACCCGCATGACCATTGACTCCCCATTTACAAAGCGCTGATGTGGGTCTAAGTTGTGGACATGTCGATCGCGGTGGGGAACTCTAGTAGGTGTGCAGGAAATGGTCTCCCTGCATCGCTGATTAGGAAAGACAGTTCTCATCTTGGTTTTAAACAGGGACCGATTGATAAATTGGTTGACCGATAAAGGAAACAAATCAAGCGTTGGCATATGTTTGCCGTGAGTAACAAGAAATTGCACTTCAGAAATACCAAAGATACGTCTGGCAGTGTTGCCATTACATAGTCTGTCCAATAGAGGGCACTGACGATTTACTTATTCTTCTGCTGAGCCAATCTCAGTTTTATTGCTTATCAACATAATGTGACGGGTGAAAAATGTTCAATATTATGTCTTTATGTAAGAAAAGTAATATCCATTATGAAATATTTGAAACACATCCCCAAAATCCAGTATCAGGCAAGCTCTAGTTTTATAATGGTATGGACATTCAAGGTAGATTATTTGTGATGAGCTGGTTATTTTTCATGTTGTTCTTTGTTGAAAGTTGATATTGCAATACAAGAGCTTTACAGGTGATGAGCAAACGGACGACCCAATTGGAGTGTGCGTTTTAGCATCTATAAGCGTGAGACCACTCAATATTTTTACGGAGAACTTGGAACCATTTCCAGCTGTGTTCGTTGCAACTAAAATCTGATATTGTTCATGTGAAGTTGGGCCATCTCCAGCAGTATTTGTGTCGACCAAAACAGGTATTTTAAGCCAAACTGTGATGTTTTCCTAACCCAAATGGAATAGTTTTTGTACCTTAGCCTAACCAGAGCATAAGCACAGAGTTGTGACGAGAAAGAAACCAAAAATTTAGACTGAACAAATGTAAATTGGAGCATAAACAAACGTAAAGCTTTAACTTCTCTGTGGTTTTACTGAAATGTACTTGGCTAACATTTATTTTGATGATTGGGTTGAAAGAGGTAGAATGATGTTCCAGTGGATTATCCCTTTTATTGATGTACAGTTGAGCTAATATCACCCACCCCTTGGACAGATCCAGCCATTGCCTCATTAGGCACAAAGATCTATCTTCAGTTTGACCGTTGGAAGCTTGGAGAAGAATCTACCTCTCACCCTTCATTGCAACGTTCATTGGTCAGTGTTTCTCCTTCAGCTGACCAAAGTGCTCACTGCTTCATTGAACTTCTTATTGACTTTATCTGGTTCTGCCTTTGATTTTCTTTGCAGATCCACGAAAGGGGCCGTTGTGCAACAAGGGGGGAATTATGCATTTTTTTTAATACAGGCAGGACGATTTGGTCAGCATAAACGATAAAGCACTACAGTGCTCCATAACACTGAAGGGACGCGATCTTCGTCTTCCATTCCCCTCATCTCGTTAGCGCTATTGTCAGTAATGGGTAATGGCCAGCGCTTCTCTCCCCCACTAATGAACACCAATATCAGTCTCTAGGTGTTGAGGATTGATGACCTGGCCTAATCGTCCCATCTAATTGATACCCCACCATGCAGCACATATATTTCCTTGATTGGGTCACAGGGTGATCCCTGGGATATTGCTCTCCGGCCAAGCAGCCTAATGAGTATCTCACCTCATTGGGTGATAAGAAGCCATGCCTGGGGTAATGGCAGGGGAAGAGCCTCTTAATCTCATACCTAATGGCACTCTCAAGTTAGATACAAAATCAATTAAGCTGGGCATGTTAACATGCGAGCCCATGTGGGAATGTACAGTGATATAAAGTGAGTTTGATTCAGATGGTTGCTTTGACTTTAGATGGTCTACGCTCAGTTTGGTAAGAGAAAATGAAATCATGACTTCTTCTTCTCCAAATTCATCCAGACAGATTTGGTTTATTGACTTGATGTCTGCTCAGCATGGTTGTTTTCGATCGTGAAGCTCGATTTTCGATGAAACCCAAACCGCTGATGTGGCAGTGTGTCGACAGCCCAAAGCATCAATATGTGATGACCTGCTGATTAGCCTCAACAATCGACAACTATCGTATTACAATTCAAATTGTAATAAAGTATAGATTTGTTTTTCTCAGTAGCTTACATGTCATTTGACCCATTGACTCGAAATCAATGCCAAAATGTCTTCAGATGGTTTAAATGCTAAATTAGCTCCAGCTAGTTAACATTAATGCTGCAGGTAACTTGGCTGTTAACTTGTTTACGTACTATCTGCCTGTGCTTATTTTTTATGATGAAATACAGGAGGCAACTCCCTGTAACATCACTTTACAGTTATGTGCATGACTGTGATTGAATGTCTAATTTTCTGTAATGAAATCATCGAGCTGCGTCCCATTTTCGGAATCTTTCGCTCAAACATTCATGCATATCAGTCGTTAACTGGGTAGCTACGATTTAGGACCCCAGTATTTGCAGCTGTGTTAGTTGTTGCTGTTGAAAAGCGTCTGCGGATCTGCACATCATTTCACTGCAAGTTCCCTTACTTTCCTAGTTGTAGTACGCTGCGATGGTTGCTTGTACTTTGGCCAAACAAATGCACTTATCTTGTGGAAGTCTTTTCCTTCCACAAAGTTTAATGTGAGCATATTTCCAGTCACCTTTTTTCACTTTGAGTTTGCTTATCTTCTCTGCTCTGGTAGCATCACATTGACGAATGCTACACTGCTTGCAAATGAGGTGATGAGAGAGTTCCTCTAATCGGAAGCTTTTAGTGTGTTTGTCGGAAAGGGACAGTTCAGTGTTGATGAGCATCAGCTTGACTTACGCCTCCGTCTTGTTGGACTGTCGTCGGCAGGGTACAGTGTTGCTGACACATGTACCAGTCACGGGGTCCACTGCCTCCACAATGACAAAGGGCCTCTCCTCCAGCGTGGCCACCGTCAGGTGCCTGTAGTCCGACACTGGCTCCAGGTAGGAGCCGTACCGCGGCCACACGGGGTATCTCATTTGCAGGATCCCCGTCTCGTAGGTCCCCACCTGAAGGAGGAAGCAGTGAATCAACAGTGAATAATCTCAGCACCGAACTCCAGATGGTTACTGCTTGAATGTGTTACAGCAAGGAAAACAATGATTCTTCTGAATCCTTTCACATAAATAAACAGCAGAGGATGCCAGAAACTCGTTTAACTCAGCCTCAAATAAAGATGAGAATCACTAAAGAAATAAGCTTTTTTGCCTCTGCATAAATCTCTGATGAGACCACTGAGGACACGACCACGCAACACCGTCTATCACAACCTACAATCTTAATACAGTTGTCCCCAATTCTCTGACTGTGTATGTTGTTATCGCACGTTTTTGTGATTTGTGCATCTGGACCCGGTGCAGCGAGGGGAGCTTTAGTTCGACAACAGTTTACAGGAAATTGATTTTTGGCTGACTGGGGATGTAGAGAGAGCAATTACACATCTAATGCAACCAAAGCAATTCCACCCCCTTCCATATTACCAGTTAGCTAATTTTAATTGGATGTTGTGGGGAAATGAGCGTTCAAGCACGCTGAATATATAATCAAGATCTGGAATTTAACATTTCAAGCTCACTTATTTGAAGAAGCCGTGACCTGTTTAGTAGCACGTTCCACAAATCCACCATCTGACTCTCTGTGTTTAAATCAGGCGGGGAAATGAAGGAATGAAGGTCGCAGAGGACCAATTGGACCCCAATTATCCCAAAACATCAACACATGCCACTGACTGTTAACTTTATGCTGAATCAGACGTGGCTATTAAAAGGTGCTTTGGCTGCCATATTTCAGCAAATGAATTCCAAACAGATTTTTATATCTGTAAGCACACAGTAATGACAAACAGTTCTTTTTTCTTTTTTATATTTTGCTCAGGAAACATCTCTGATTGTCGAACCTGTTTCGTGTACTCGGAGGTGATTAATTAACAAAACTCCCCACAGTTTTGATGTTGTATGATTAATATATCACTTAACCTTTACTGAATTGATTTCAATGTTTTTTTAATCAGATGCTTTGCAAAACCAGACGCTCAAGGCCGGTCAAGGTTGAAATGATTAAATTGAACAATTCACCAAAAATAAACTATTCAGGGATTCCCATTTACAAGGCAGTAATTAACATAATATAATTAAATCATCAAGTATGAATAAAAAAACTTATTAGATATTTATTTTCATGTCATAAAACAAAACAAACCATATGAGCAAGTGGTGTGGTTTTGTTTTTGTACACATTTGTTTTAGCTTCCATTCTGCAGCACAACAAAATTAGTTTTTGAATCAGTCTCCAGAGCGCTTTTCTGTGCGAAAATGAAAACTTTCTTTATGTATGCATACCAAATACCATTTTTTTTAATCTTGTTTTGGTCCCTTAAGCCTAAACCTGGAAAACCATTTCTTTATGGTGCCGGTTTTGTTATGATGGGACAAAATGTCTTTAATCTTGCTAGAAAAACACAACTTTTTCCTACTAAAATCACACTGAATTGATCAGAAATATGATATAGAAGTGATTAATGTGGTAAATCACTATTTCAGTTGGAAATGGTTGATTTTTAATAGGATATCTACATTTCCATTTTCAGCACCCATCACTCCGGTGGTCCAGTGTTAGCTAATCCAAGTATTACATGTTAAAAGGCTAATCATTCTGATATAAAATTATAAAATTGGCCTTCCTGAGGCTAGTTTAGTATCTGGATCATCATCATTTGTGGGTTCGATTATCATCTTCACATGTCCAGAAAACAGTCTATTCGTGCTCAGAGTAATGACGGCTATTTCAAGAATGTCTCCAACCAGAATAGAAAGAGAAGTGTGAGGCCCTGGTACAAAACTGAGCAAGAGGACAAATGACATGATGTGTCACAGGTACAGGTGAGGAATACTAGATGAGAAGAGCAGTTTCCTCCTGTTATATTGTTTTCCGGAGATGAATCAATTACACTTACGATTTAGCTCTGATACGAGGTCTGTGGTGCAAATGTGAGCCGATTAACATATAAACGATTGTCTGTTTGCTTCACAAACACTCGACTGTGCTGCTGTAAATGTCATTAACTTCCCGCAGAGCTAAAAAAAATAAATAAATAAGTGTCTGGACAAAATGTTTTTCCTCCCACATAATCTCTGTTGTTCATGCAGGAAGCGGGACAATCCTGTCTGATCACACCGTCAGTCACTGTGGAATGAAAAAACTGAGCGTGGGGGGAAAAGAAGTGCAAATATCACAAATTCTCTCTGGATCCTTTCAGTTATTCTTCTCTGCTGCCAGTCATATTGATCTGTCCTGATGTTTACCTATCGCTCCACTCATGGGCATTTAGCCGAGTTAATCAGAATTTCAAATTCGCTGAGATGAAAAACACCCCGTCCCTGTGGCTTCTCACACTGGGAAGATCTTCACTGTTCATCCATCTCAGAAAACACAAAGAAAAAAACCCCTTGTTTTTCTTTACACAGCACGTTAAACAGTGTTGTCATGACAGAAGACTGTCACTCCAGTAGCGTCGTTTGTGTTGGAAAAAAAATCCACCAGGGAAAAGGCTTCAATTTGATTATTTTCTTTGGTTTACAGACCAGCTGACGAGACTGTAATTTCAGAGTTTGTATGTGTGTCACAGATATACAGCCAGAGAACGGCAGCTTTCCAGTCCCGTATATCATCCTGCCAGATAACAGCGATGACAGGAACACTTCCCGCTCTCCTCCGGGGCTTCTTCTCTCTGTCGCCACTCTCTTCTGTCATGCTCCTGCTCCATCTTCCCAAGTTACCCTGACTTTTAGATCCAGGAGCAAGTCGGAGCCGAACAATGACTCTTTTTGGAAGCAGCAAATTACAGCAACTCCATTTGATAAGAGCATTGAAGCGATTTAAGTTAATAAATAGAAAGGGTGAGGGGTGTAATGTGAGTTATCAGTCTGCGCCGTGTCAGGCTGAGGCTGGTTATACACAGGTGATGTATGAACGTAACAGACAGGCAGCCCTGTGACATGTACAATAAGACGGCTGGCAAAAAGGCAATCAAAAGGTGGAATTGATTTTCAGCTCTCAGAGAAACGAAGCCAGAAGCAACAGAAAGTGAAGCGCAGGAAAGGAATCGGCTCACACGAAAATCTTTTTGAAATGAGCGAAATGATGTGTGACAAAATAATTCCTTACACCCACAGAAGGTTTATGTAAAGGTCAGCGTGTTTAAAAAAAAGAGTGCTGGAGTCCGTGGGTGAGTGAGAGGACACGTTTGGCATCAACTCGCTGCAAGAAGTCTCTCTGTCAGTAACATTTATCTTTAATATGAAAGTGCGTCTGATTGGACACGACCAAAACCTTATACCCAACTGTTCTGGAAACATAAGTAAACCCTGTCAGGACAGTGATGTATCCAAATCATGTTACTGCCACTGAAATGATCTAATTTCAGTCTCTTTGAATCTGTTCTCTTTTCGTAGAATTGTTGGAGACGGCGTAACACTTCCAGGAAGTTTACAGAGCCGACTTCCCTTTTTGTCTTTGATAGCACAAAGGACGAGGATATTAAGATGGTTAAAAACCTCCCTAATCTACTGGGAGTGTTGCAGTGCAGAACAATGCCCTTCAACGTGAACAAACAACACAGGAGGCTCCGAGAAAAGTGCAAAACGCAGCTGCTTTTTCTGTGTTCAGATGAAAGACAGCTCATCAGGAATACAAAATGAAAGAAAAGGAGAAAGGAAAGCTCTAGCTTAAAGGTGCTCATTCCGTTGGTCTTTGTTCTCCACACTCCTGCATTTGTTTGTTGGCTGATTGATTTAAGATTGTCTCTATTGTTGCTGCCCGACACTTACTGCTGTTTTATGCGCTGCATTACCCAGAAGCACAAACGAAGAAGAGCAGGTAGAGCAGTAACGAAAGAAACAGCAGTTTTACCTCAAACTAATGATTTGCCTGCCTTCGAAGATGAACACTGAGTCCAACAGCTCCCCCAAATCCCTAAATGTCAATCTTTAAACACAGTTAGAGATTGTTTTCTACTTTTGTTTATTGCTTTGACAACAAATCCTCCGCAATTGTCTTGTCTTGACTCTCCTTGCAAGCGTCATAAGTGAAATGTCCGTTACAGCGTCCGTCGTCCGACTAAACTGCTGATTTCCAAATAGCAAAACGATGGTAGTGTTGGTGGTCAAGTAATGAAATCGATGGTGTGACACTGGGAATATATTTTTATTTTACACATTTTTGAAAGACCGACATATAATTGACTGCGAATAAATACATTAAAATGTTAAGTATTTTCTTTTAAAAAACACCTGTATCATTAGACGAGGCTGCTTTCATACACAACCTGTTTGTTTTCTTCTTCTACCATAACCGCTTCTCATTAGCTGAGACTCTTGATAGCACATTGGAAATTAATCGGATGCAGCACCAGAAAACATCAATACAACATAATTAGCTTTGACGCTCCTGTGGCTGTTTACTCTGAGCGTGATGTTGAACTAAACACCTTCTACTCAACCAGCAGAGGAAGTAAACTCCACTCGTCTTGTGTCCGCATCACATTTGCCCCCTGTGGTTAAATTAATGTTTCAATCTCCAACAAAGTCAATGAGGCGGCGCACTGCTGCAAAGTTATCTGACTGAAGTGTGTGTGTGTGGGCTTTTCTTTTAATATCTTCCGAAGAAATGGAAAGTAGGCGTAAGAGAGGTGTGTGTGTGAAAAGTGTGGTACTGTGTGTGTGCTAAGGAGATGATCCTTCATTAAGTGGTTCATTGGTATCAGTAGAGCTCTGACTCCTCTAACTGGTCTTTACAAAGAGACCAGTGATGTATGAAATCACTCTGCTTTTAGCATGCAGGGGAAGACGTCGGAGACAGACGCAGTGTAACTGTAGAGCAGCTCGAAATAATTTTAGTGCGTTCACAACGACTAATTCTGTGATGAAAGTAAAGCGTTGTGTGAACAGCTCACCTTGTCCCACTGTCTCTCTCGGTCCAACGTGATGATGATCATGGCTGGATTCACCAGGTAACCGTTACTGTTGAAGGAGAAGTCGTTGTTTTCCCAGGTTACATTCAACATGTGCCTGCAGAGAAACAAAACACAAGGAAGGATGATTATTAAGGTGTGACATCTTTGAAGTAGCTTGTTTTGTACAACCAACAGAGCAATCCTGCAAAGTTGTTCGTCTTGCAATAACACAAGACAAAGAAAAACTGGAAGTAATTCTTGAGACGCTGGAGCTGCTCAATTGAAGCGGTATGAGCGATAATCATCGAGGGCTTCTTTACTTTGAAAGGCATGAAACTCATGATAAACAGAACAGAATTTCTCGTACCTTGATCATTGCTCATGAACGAGTGAGATGAGATGAAAAAAATTTAATAAGAGATTTGTTGTTGGAAACTGAAATGCAACTGCTGTTGCCCAACCAGACAGAATTATGAGGGCGTAAATATGATTAATCATGAGTCAGAAGTGTCACTATTCAGGTCAGACCTATGAGAAACTACCTTACTGAGAAATACAAATATAAGTAAGTCTGGTTGTCTATTCCATGATCATGTGATGAACGGCACTGAAGACTTTTTGTGATGGAAAAGACGTTTTCAGTCATCTCTCCACTGGCTTCAGTGAGAGTTTGATTTACCAACAGCTCTGCTGGTGGAAATGATGTCCTACTGTTGATCTGATTAGTTGAAGTCAGCCTGTGATAAATTGTAGTAGACAGATTATTATTATTTTTTATTTAACAACAGTTGTCGCTTTGGTCGATGGATTGCTATGAATTTATGTACAGAAGTTTATGGTCCCTGGAAGATGAATCCTACTGACTGGTGAAGCCCTGACTTTTGCTAAAATATCTTTCAACAAAGGCTGAGTTTGGTCCCCTGTCTATTGTGTTCAGTGCTGCTTAGTAAATGTTTGCATGCTATTACGTCAATCCAAAACAGTGAATGCGGGACAACAAGGTCTGTTAAACATCCACATGCCATCAGCAATCCGTCCCCAGGATTAGCGCTTTGCTTTAAAGCTAATTTGAGATGGTGGCCAAACCGTGTAAAACAAAAGATATTTCTCATTAGTGATTTGTTCAATCAAAGCTGTCCAAAAACATATGGCAATCTTGAAAATTTGCACAATTAAATCAATTTGTCTTGATTCAAGTGGCCGAAGGGTTAAACTGGAAGTCAGCCACGCTGCTGGCTACATAATGCAGAAGCGATGTGGACGATCGGGGTGATTTTATACCGGGCAATCAAAGCTTTTTGGTTCCATGCACCACTGAGCAGCTTTCATAGGAATAAACGGTGCTGATAAACGGGGCATATAAACATGCTGCATATTGTTTTAAATATTTTCCCCTCAGTAGTGGGAAGAGCAGACATGTCGCTGTCGTGATCATGAACCCTTTTTAAACCGTTTGGATAATGTCACAAATGACTTGTCATCAAACAGGAAACACAGCTTTGTTTGTTTGTGACACAGCAGAGACCCTAGGTGTCCTGGCAGCTTCTGTACAGTGTAGGAAACAGCTACCTGCCTCCTTTGGTTCCACTGTTTCATCACTCACATCCTGTTACACTACACCTGTGGTGCTGCTCTCTCTCACCTCGCCCGTCACTCCAGCAGAGGTGATGAAAGCCTGCTGGGAGGAGAATAGCCTTCAGCTTGGTCTGTGTGAAAAGCCTATTTAATCTGGTAATCTGCTATAATCCCATTAACAGGTGAGCTGTCTCATTATCAGAAGCTTGTTTGAAAAAAAAAAACCTCCAATCAAGTGAGGACAAATCTGAGAACCGAGGGGGATGTTAATGTCTGATGTGGCTGGAAAGAGACGAGATAACTGACTATAAAGTTAATAGAAAGTGCTTTGTTCTATCTCGCCGACCTTCACATTACTGATGAGAGCTGCTGCTACTCAAGTCATGCCTGCTGGGTTTAGAAAATCTAAAAGTAGGGGTTTGTACAGTATCAAAGCTTGAGATAATGTTCACCATTTCCACTTTTTCATGGACGGTTTGGCTTGACAAAAGGAAGAGTTGTCTCCCCTAAGGCTCTGACGACTGCGAAAGAAAAATGACTTGTGACATCAGAGGGGGACAGAGTGATGTTTCATAATGCAAGAGAAGTGTCTGATGATGCTCGTGTCGTGTTAGCAGCCCCTCGGTGACCATCTACAGCAACACATTCGCTCAGCACACTCCCCGTCTCCCTGAATGACCTTGGCTTATGTGAGCCAAAAGCTGATGCTAGAGCAGTTTTTTTTCTCGCGCTTCCCCTGTGCTGATGAAAACGTTTTTTCAAACAAAAAAGCATTTGCTCCATGTTCGGTGCTCTTTTTGGCACGGTTTTAATGAAAAGAAACCACGCCTTTTATCTGTCGTCACCAAACTAAACTGCCCTGCGATACAGAATCCAAAGAGATGCAGACGAGCGCTCAGTGCTCAGGAGATGAGCAGATAGATATCAGCGGGGCAGAGGACAAATCTTTGGAGAGAGTGACAGTTGCCATAAAATGGGCTTCACAACTCCAAACAGATGGGAAGTCATGAATAAATAAACGACTGTTGACCTCTTTTTGCCAGGAAGTCTGAGCCATTACTGTTGGATCCCTGACCATCAGACAACATTCTGCTTCGTGTCCTAAACAAGGTTATGCAAACAATAAGCGGAAGATTTAAATTGAGACAAGAATAGTGACTGTCCTCTGCAGAATGAACTGTTCGTTAAAACTCTTAAACAATCTGTGATTAAAGTTTGCTGAAAGGTGACCCCTTGTGGAGCAACTAATGAACTAATTTCTAATAATGACTGTCCTTTAAAAAGAAGATTACAAATGTGTCCTATGCTACCACAAAACCTCTCAGGGTAGCGTATATGGGACAAAACAGCAACGTGGAGCACATGTGGAGCCAGGCTGCAACGCCCGTGGAGCCGGGCTGTGTGTGCACCCGACCATAATATGTAACTACAAGATTAATTAAGGATTATTGCTTTTGCTGGTTACACCTACCAAGCAATGCTGTTATTCTATTATCCCTGACAACAAATCTTTCCAAACCTCAACCAAGTGATTTTGTTACCTAAACATAGAAGTAGTTTGATGATAGGTAAGGTATGGTATGGTATCATGTCTCAGGCAAAATGACCATTTTTATGTTTAATTTTCATCCTAATCTACATTAAAAGCTTTTAATAAGACATCTAGATACCCAAGAATTAGTTTTTAAGTAGACTGTCTAAGAAGTGTTTCCGAAAATCAGTTTACAACCTTACATAAAAGATGTCGGCTGCAGTTAGAAACCAATATTGATTTGTAGAGAAAATGTCCCTTCAGTCAAGCTCATTGATGGCCCCTTTAAATTCAGACGGAGTCTGATTGGCTGTCAGTGTCTCTACTGTTCATCACGTTGCTCCAGAGGTGATCCCAAAGATATCGTTCACCGCTGTTGTTGTTGCTGCCGTCAGCTTGAGTTGGAGCTATTTTTAAAGCAGTGTACTTCCAGTTATTATCATAGTTATCCTTCTTGGTGTTGACAGCCGTTTAGTCCTGAAGATTGTGTTTTTGTTGGATTTGGCTCATCATGCACAGTTGCTGTAACAGTTGGCCACATCAAGTTCATTGAGTACTCAGGGGTTCATTTTGATTTTAAAGCATCATCCTCTGTGTCTCGTTTACAGTTAAAGACAACAAACAAGACACCATGAAGTACACATTAGATGGTTCTAAAGCTACGGGGCTTCATATCTCATGGTCACCATTAACAGTCTGGAGAAGACACTCGACTCTGTAACTCATTCTTGGCATTTATTAGCGCTCTTCAAGTGGCCCTGGTGGCCATTATTTTAAATGTGAGAGCGGTGTCTGACTCGGGAACAATCACTGTCCTGTAGCTCAATTTGTCTGCTTGCATGCATCATACTTAGGACTCTTCTGTAAATTAAATGCGGGTATAAGTAAAATCTGACCCTGCCGCTGAACATGGAAAATAATTTTTTAAAGACATGCATTGACAAAACGTCAAGAAATTCAATGAATTCCACAGAAGCAATCCACTGTAAACCTTTAAGTAAACAGCTGTTAAACATACTGATCTGCTGCTTCAAGTTTCTCTTTGCTTAACCTGTAAAAGGATCTTTTTCTAACTGCTGCTGCTTCTTTTACATATATGGTAAAGGCAGTATTGGCTGCCTTACAGTTGCCTGAAGAGTTCAGGGTCCAGACACACCAAACTGACATCCAAGAACTTGCGATAACCAAGGCCGACTGTTGCGTTGCCTCGCGTTGCCTGTCTTGGCTAAAAAGCTGCCCTTGAACACGTTGTCATCTCCAAAGACTACAGCCGAATACATGCTGGGAGGCCAAAACGCTATATCGGATTGGGAAATTAAGTCTAATCCAAGACTATTATAATTTAAGATGAATAACTCGTCGGTCGCAAACACCTTAGCTCACCTGAACAGAGTGTCATTAGTAGCAGAGGGCTTGACGGGGTTGTGACAGTCACTGTGGCCTTCGGGAACGAAGCCTCTCTGTTTCCGAAAGCTCTGCACGCCTTTCACCACGATGGCCACCCCGTCCCGCACCCTCTTCCTCAAGCTCATCCTCCATCGGTCCGTGATGATGCTGATGAGCCCCACGGGGAAGCTGTCCGGCGGGGGGATGTCCGGGTTCCCCACTGCCAGGCTGGGGATAATCCAGATGTAGCCTGGCCCCACCAGTCCGGCCTCGGCTGCCATGGTGAACAGGTACTGCGCCTCTTCATGGGAGCAGTAGACCAGCAGCACCTGGGCGTCAATCTGCTGCAGCAGCCTTCGCGCTCGGATGTCGTTCATGCCGTCGGCTGACATGTCGAAAGTCAGCACGTCCTGCAGCTCCCATATGAAGTAGCTGGTGTCTGTGAAGGATTTAATGTAATCCACGTAGGTCTCATAGCCTGGATAGAGGCTGGTTATGACCACAAAGCTGTCCCAGTTGTACTCCTCCATCACCTTGAACATGCCGTTGATCTGCTGCTCGATGGAGGAGCCCAGCTGGAGGAAGTTGGAGCCCTCACCCTGGAGGAAGAGGAAAACCACATCGTGAGGAGACGGAAAACATACGGAGACCTTTACGGTTCGTTAACTCAGCGCACGCAGTTTGCTTCGGACAAACAAGCAAAATTAACTCCTCTTAATTCAATTTATTTAATGTGAAGTATGATCTCTGGAGGATCCTCTGGAGGGAACACACACAGACTCGGATAAATCACACATGGAGAAGTGAGTTGGCCAACCAGTAGGGTCTGTAGTACAGCTCTGACAGGAGCTAAGTGGTTCTGTTTTATTTTGTTCTTCCAGGAGGTACAGAACCATTCATCACTTAAACTCACATGTCTCACTTTTGCCGCGCAAACACTGGCCGTCATCCATACTTGCAAATTCAGAGGGATAGCACTATCACTGTGGCCAGCGTCTGCACGGTTTCATCCGTCTTATCCGCAAATGCAGTGACCTTGAGAGAGTGATGAGGGCGGCTCCTCTGTTAGCGTTTTTATTAAAAAAAAGTGGGGAGGAGGGAGAAATGTGATACTTTTCGCTTGAGATTTTTATGAAAACAGTGTTAGCCAGTATTTTTAAACACTTGAGGTGAAGTTAAGCTGCAGGTGGGGTTTAAATAGAGCACTGAATCATTTTCCCGCTGTGACATCACTGATTGTGGTGTGGCCGAAGGGTGCTTGAAAGATTTAAGGAGGGAACAGTGCAGTAACAGCTTTCTTCCCACTGATTGATTATTAAGTTGCCCTTAAAGGTGATTCCTGAAACAAATGAAAAGACAAGAATACCTGGCTGTGAAACTGTCTTGGCACAAAGTACATTTTATTGTCATTTTTCCAGGTAAAATAGAGATAAAGTTTCCAGACATTGTACAAAGACTCCTGAATTTATCCTCAGCACTCCTTCATGAATAGTCTATTTTTGTGACTTGATATTATTTATTCATCAGTCTGTTCAGGTTTTTGTGTGTGAGTAGCTTTGGGAACTACAATGCCAATTTCATCACACAATCTTTTGTTGCATAATGACAATTATTTTAATCTTGAATGGGTTTCTTATGTTTTTAAATATGCGATCAACACATTTTTACAGCAAAACAAACCATTAAATCTGCAGTTGTAATTGCTATTTGTTGGTTCTTCTCGATGAAGAATAGGATAACTAAGAGAAGATTTTTATTAATGACTCATCGATCAATAAACCATTAATACAGCCATGAATTACAACTTTTTAGCAATTCCAGAACAGAATGATGTCAGAAATAGGTACCCAAATACTTTCCAATGCTAAGACCAAACTGTAGCCTCAGAAATCAACCATCTTTAATGCACACAGACTGGCTCGCCCCATCTTTCTGTTTCCCTCACATAGTGTATATCTGCTCTATTAACTGTTGTGGTCGGCGGTATGTTTTATGACGTCAAAATACACCTTGTGAGGAAGCATCCCGGTAGTCCATCTAAAACTGAAGTGTTAAAGTGCAACAACCAATCAAGCAACGGCAAACATTAAATACAAGAGGTCGCATCACATTCGGTGTTTTACGGAAATGATGTAGTTGAAGTAAAGAAAACGCTATCATGTGTTGCAAAATATGAGCAAATGTTAATATACCTCGGCAGTCCGCACAAGTAAGTCTATAAACCAACAATCGATAATTATTAGCACTAAATAATGCCGTTGGTTAAAGCTGGTAGGTCCTTTTTGAGGCGTGCATTTATAGAAATAGGTGCTAATGTACAAGCAGTGACGAACAACCCTGCTATCATCAGATTGAGACCTGACCAGATCAGATCTCTTCACATTAATTATACCGAGGCATCATAATCAATGTGACAGTGATGGATTGATGCTTCTCTGCATGTGGACATTAGTCATCAGCTGATACTCTGCCTCATCTTTACTCTGCAAAACAAACATCATCATTAAATCGTGAATATTAAGTAGCGTACAAATAAAGTTTTTATTTCCAAATCAATCTGAAACCGACTTTCTAAAACTTTCCCACCTCTAATCTCTCTGAAGTAGAAATCTATGTTTGACTCTGGTGTGATCTCGTTATATAAAATCTCTCTGTGCCTCCGTCAGGCTGATAGCTAGGTGGCCCCCTACTGACCCTCTCCTTCTCTGGGGAAAAACCACTCCATCCCGGGCGTCAGACCCTTAGCGCTGAGGACTGTTGGGGTCAGGTATCCTGAGACTGTGAACAGGGCTGTGATCTTACTCAGCCTGTCTCCCCGTTGTCCTTGAAAGGAGTTCAGCGGTCTTGTGATGTATGAGCATCTTATGATTTCAGACGTCACGGCTAAATCCACTGACTTTGTGCCTGTGACTGTACCGTGCTCGCACCCCTGAAAACATTTTCTTTCTCTCTCGCCTTGTTTCACTTGTCAGTGCCCTTGTTTTCTCCGACTCCTCTGACTTCTCCCAAACGGTGAGGCAGCTTTTAAAAAAGAGTATTTCTGATTTACACTTAATTTATTCATTGAAGGAGAACCACAATATGTGAGTTGTACTAAATCTACAACCGCGATGATTTCAAAGAAGAAATAATATCCATTCTCGGGTCATTATTCTTTTTCGTTTTTAATTCATTCAATTAAAAACCAGAGCTCTTATCTTTTCTTTTAAAAAGCCCGGTCTCATGTGTTACTGATTAATATTCACATAAATGACATTCGGTTATCAGGGTCCGTACCAGGAATTGGCTTCAGCTCGGCGTAAAGGAGCTGCTGTGGACTAAGATGGATTAGACTGCAGTGGAGGCCGGCTGGCTGCATGCATTCGTACTGGGCGTGGGGATCTTATGCAGGTTAGTCACGGAGGAGCTCGAGAAGATCTTATAAATCTACTCATTTTCTCGCTCTGCTCACTGTCCCACAGCAAATCTGTCAGCGTTATTGCCTCCTTCCTGCATGTGCTGCTGCCTCTTCCAGCCTCTGCAATCAGTTTGTTCCCCAACAGGTGCAAAGATGTCAAATCATACATACGGTTGTGTTTGTTTTATGCACGTGCTTGTGTTTCTGTATGCCAGGTACAAAAAGCCCCGTGGTATGTCAGAGCAAAGCCTCCTGCAAACTACAATCTCAACAGCTCAATTAGCAGCGAGCAGGCTGATATCGCGGTCCAAATGAGCCTGGGGCATTACCACAGGCTCAGCTGCAGCTCAAAGCCTGAAGTCACGACCGCCCCGTCAGTGTGCAGAGCATGTACAGAACCTTCTAAGGCATATGGTTAGAGGGAATAAAATGAAGCAGTCACAGTCAGTTTCACAGAATCTAATATGAACTCTCCACCCAGTAGTCATCACGGCTGGTAGGAGCCAAAAGCAGACTAAAGAGTTCAGTGGAATGAACAAACCATACGATGTGTTTTATGACCACATGTTAAGGCAAAAAAAATGTTAAATCCAATTACAGACAGCCACTGGAGGGAAAATATGCTGCCGTTTTAGCCTCCTCCTTGTGCATCCCTCCTCTCCCCTGATCTCTCTCCAAGAACCTGACTGTACTAAGACTTTCTGGTCCCAACGTGATGAATCGTTCACATGCTGAAGTAACCAAATCTCAATCTTCACCAGCCTCACGATCCAATTCGATTACAATGCAGCTGTCAACGAATCGAATGCACAAAGATTCTCGATGCATCTTAATCCTCAGTTTTCTGCATTACTGCACGCGGCTTCTTTACTCGACAGTATCAAAAGCATGTTTTTAATATCAGTATCCTTGTTACTGTGTACGCTCTCAAATATTATTTCATGTAGCAGCTCTCAGACTGGACATGACTCTAAACATGACTGTGGCTGCAAGTTGACAGCGCGTCCTCAACTCACGACTGATTATCCAGGCTCACTGTGTTCGTTAAACGTGTTTCGCAAGTCTTGTGAGGCAGATTTTAGAAACAGCGTGCGTCTCGTCCAGCTCGTGTTTCCCAGCAACTTTATGAGATCCGAAATTTCGCAGATGTCCGCTGCGTTTTTTATCTTCTTAAACTCTCTCTGCCAGATCACCCAACATACAAAAGTAGTTAGCCAGATGCTCACCCACTAGTCAACACGTTGCAACTTAATTTTGCAGCTTTATTGTCCAACCGAAGATGACAAATCAACATTAGTATGCTGCAGACTCCTGATTGTGTTGTTATTGCATCAATGTAGAATCTTTTAAGTATTTTCTTGCTGTGAATACTTGAATGCTAAATTGAAGAATGTAGGTGCACTAAGTTCACGTAGAAACAATAATGCATATTTCACAAATCTGTCCTGGCAGACGGAGCTCCATCATCAGCTCATAAATGATCATATTGTCAAAGGCTATGGTTAATGTATGTTCGATTATGTTAGTGTTTTTAAATGAGTGCAAACCACGACTGCATTCAGTAAGCTGCACTTCCACAGCGTTGTCCACAGAAGCTCACAGTAATAGTCTACGGTCCCAAAGAAGATTACAACCACTGAGTGGAAAGCTTAGCTTCTCAAGGCTGAGATTACACTCACAAGGGGGAAATGTACCGAAGAACGCGGCTCTGTTTACAAACACAGATGTAGAAACGCTGCGTAGTGCACATGGGCACCTTTAACTTTTTATTATTTAATATTTCGATGTGTAACATTCAAATCCTACAGTGACCAGTTGAGTGAATGACTTGCAGCCTGAAGGTTGGACTTAAGATGCTTTGAATCTGGTTTGAGTTGGAGTTAGATGAGTGATTTTCTCCAAACAACAGCTGTTTATATGGAACTTTTATAATAGAAATTAAAGGGCCAGTCCACAAACAGCAGTTTTTAGCTGCTCTTAAAAAAGCCTCTTCTAACAGCTGAAGGTTATTTGAATGACTCGGGTGAGTGATGTCTATTGATAGACTTGGAATACGTCCAGAAGTCTAAAGTGAACCAGAACTGTCACTTGGCTCCACGGGGCTGAAGCCACAATGAAATTATGTATTGCAGTAAATGTGTTGTGGCAGTGAGTGAAACTAACACTGAGGACATGGAACACAAACTGGTGTATGGTCCTCTTTTTCTCTCTCTCTCTCTCTATAAAGAGTGATTTCTGGCCACAGCTCTTTGCTGCGACATATGTCTGCCTCCGCCGCGCAGCAGGAAATGCCCTGGCACCACCTTCCTGTGCTGCTGACGTCACGTAGATCCTGCACGGCAACCAGGAACAGACACACAACTCCCTGGACATTTTCCACTTAAACACCAAGATTACGAGACTGTATAGATGGTGTGGAGCGACACTGAGCCTGAATGAAAATTAGCATTTCTTCTAGCAGTTCTCTGAAGTAATCAAGAAAAGCCCAACTTATTAAGATGTCTCCCAGTATCAAATCAGATGCAGAAGTTAAGTGTCACTATACTTTGTGTGTGTTCATATTTTTAATTACTCTAAAAACCCTGTTAACATTGTATGGAGGACAAAGGGAAGACATCACATTTACATAGTCTTTGGCTTATCATTGACATTATTTTAGAGTAGACTTTTTGTATTTTAGTACTGCTGGTGTTGACGTCAGATATTCAGACACATGAACCTGATGAACTTGGTTGAATGCAGCCTCTCAGTGCTACAGTGCGACCCTGAAAACCCCCGGGGAACTCTTGGAGATCTGCAAGCTGGTGCCGTTTTTCTGCCAGTCCTACTTGTTTGCTTTTTTAATGAGATGGCGCATACTATCGCCATTCCCGTTTGTACTGGTGTGTGTAGTTTTGATGCAATGCATTTGCAGGTGATTGTTTCGCATGTTTCTGTCGTGCATTCGTCACACTTCAGCATGTAAAGGCTTCTCCGATAAATAATCTTCACTACTATGTGTAAATTTGGTGGTTGCGACTTTAATAGTAGTACAAAGTCACAGTGCACGTACACATCTGCGGACTCTCGAACAACCTTGGCCTGCTCCCCACTGGTTGCTTTGTATGACTGCTCTACCTGAGTCTAGGCAGGTTACACTGTAACTGTGCCAGTGGTTTTAAAATGCAGTGGGAGATGAACTCAGAGATGAGTGAGTCCAGGTCAAAGAGACGGCAGACAGAGAAAAAAGGAAGTGCTCCAGTTCTGAGAGAAGCCTCGGGCTCATGTTCTCCAAAGATCATCACGGTTCTGCTTGTGTCCGACTTACATTTTGTCCACTTACATGTGATCTGTCAGACCTCACAATGAATTTGAGGTCAAATTCAAATTGAACTGGATGCATAATGAGAGAAAAGGTTCATGCTGCAGTGTGTCTGTTCAGGATTCACAAGGCTACAACAACCAGCCTGAGTGTGTAATTAATTCTGAAGGACATCACTGGATTTCTCTCTCTCTCTTTATTTGTTCAGACATTCGTCACAGCTTTTTTAGAACACCTTTGTCTCACTGAGATACTGTAAATCAGCCTAATGGTCCATTCTGGTGTCACTTTTTCATGCTGCAGGAAGTGAGGAATCAAATCTTAGTTGAAGTCTCCGAAATTAACATTCAAGCATCCTCAGCTTCTGTATTATAAAGAAAATCTCTCTCTGCAAAATGAAATTTAAATTAAACTGCACATAAAATAGTCAATTTCCATTATGAAAATAAAGTTTTATAGCTTAAATTTGAATTGAATTTTATTTTGATTTTTTAACATGAAATTATATTTAATAATTGTAGAGCACTGTGATAATAACAATAATCAGGGTTAGAATTGTGAAAGAGTGCTGCTATTAGTTGGGATTTATTCTTCATCAAAATACTGTCGTCCAACGTTGGCCTTGATTAAATTGATTTCATTTAACCATTTTGTTGTGAAAACTTCCATAATTATATCAGATATCTGTAATCTAATAATCTAATAATCCCACAAGAGGGGAAATTGGCAAAATATACAAAATTTTACTGTTAATTCCATCAATCTTATCAAACATCGCAGCTTGGGCCCCTTTTATATCAGCTTTACAAATGTAATTACAGTATTGAACTTGATTGTAATACTTAACACTTTATCAAAAACAAAATATTTGTGAAATCACGTTACATTCGCAAAAACAGGACTTGTTTCCTGGCAATAGAGCAGCCATATTTCAGCTCCACTATCAGGTGCACTTCAGCTTTCTCTGGGCTTCACAAGCAGTCAAGTCATTTGTTTCAGTCATGGTTACGGCTATTGATCCGTCCACTGTTTGCACACCGAGCAGGCCTGTGGGAACTGACTGATCTGTTGGTGATAGTGAGGTGTAGCTGTGATTTATTTTCCATCTGAAACTGACATATCGCTGCAAGTTTGAATAAGTTCTAATGTGCTGTTAGCAGAATAAATAAACCAGATTTTAAGAGGAGTAAACTTTGCTTTCCTTCACTGGGAGAACTTTTGCTTGTCTATGTTTCTTTTTTTTCTCATTGTGATAAAAAAATGAAGAGAACAATGTCTGCTCTGATGCCAATCAACAAGCTTAAATGTCCTGGGGACAGGAATCGTTTTATCACCTAATTCTACGCTGTCACTTCCAGAAAGATCAAACTCTCGGCTTTCAGCGATAACGTATTAAAAATGAATGAGCTCCATTGCCTTGTTGACTACCTGTGACAGCGACCCATAAATCAATCGACGGGCGGCGTCCCTGATTATTGAGAAGAAGACTCAGAGGGTTGGACCAAACTCATCTCTGCGTGTCTGGTACATAACTGTCATTGTTGTGCTGTGCTCATTGTTTAATTTATAGCGCATAAATATTAGGCTAATAAAAGAGTAATTAAAGCATAAGGATGATTCTTTATTGATCCCAAAGGCAAATATGAGACATAAATATTTTACCCGAGACATAAATAATCTGTTGCTACTACGAGTCACATTTTGATTAATAGACCGACCAGTTGAACTCATTGTTGTTTCGAGCCATGACTTTTAATCTCATGTCAATCCAGTGACTGTAATAATACCGTGCATCAGTGGTAGTTCATCGTTTTCCACTTGTGTAGTCCTGGACGTCTGCCATCTGGATTCTGTGATATGCTCCGCTATAATCACTCTGGACAGACACAACCCAGAGGTAAAACACCACTACTTCAGCTCTCGTGGTGTGGTGTAATCCATCGCGGTCCCTCTGATGTTAAGCAGATATGCTGACTGACCCTCGTTTCTGCTTCCCCCTAAGCTCACTATTGGCAGCCCTCTCTGAACTGAGGCAGCATGTTGCTGATGAGTTGTAAGGAAGGCTCAGCAATCTTTAAAAGTGTGCAAATGTTTATATATATTCAGTATTAATCATGTAAAGCTTTAGTTTATCATTTTTGAACTGCCAGCTTTGTGTAATCTGAGAGAGCTGAATTAAGTAGACCTTGTATCTGTCATGGATTTGGTTTTTGGTTGGTTGTTTTTTGTTTATTCATTTTTTTGTAGTTATAGCGTCACAGTGTTCCTGTGCTGCTCCTGCCTGATTATTCCTCCACATCTGTCTCACATCAGCCCTCTTTAGAACACCTGCACCTGCACCTCATCCCCCTGTTAGTTTAGTTTGTACAGAAGCTCGTGTTGTTCCCTCACTCCTTGTTGGTTTGTCTGTTTTCGGCCACACGTCTCCTGTGCTCCCGTCCCTGTTCCCCGGTCCTGATTTGTTTCTTGTGTTTTTCTGGATTGTCCTTCTATGACTTTGGTATTTTCCCTGCCTAGTACTTTTTTTGCCTGTTTTTGTTGCCTGCCCTTTTGTTGTTTTATCCCGTTAAATTCAGATTTGGAAGGTTAAGCTTCTTTACTGCTGACCTCAGGACATTTTAACATGTGGTCAGCAGTGGCTGGAGATGCAACATTTCAATCGCCTGAGCTGCAGCAACCTTTTTCCATTTAAAAAGAGACTTTATAGCCACGTTGATAAGATCTTTGAAAAGCCTTCCATGTTGGGTTGTCCAAGTATTTGTAGGAACCGTTCTTGACTCAACAAAGCAACATAATGCCTTAGAATAGCTTGTAATCTTGATTGTCAGAGCATCCCAACGGCTCAACACAACATACAGCAACAAGAGCTTTTTACAAAACACACACCAACAGTACTATTATGCAGCAGTACCATTTCCTGCATCTACCATAACACCAGAGCATAAATTGAATCAGTTTGGGGATTCTTTGTATTCTAAGCCTCAACAATCGCTTATTTTCACTGGATTGGGTTGAAATGTCCTGAACATCCATGAAACCCCCAGAGATGATTTGCAACCAAATTCTGATTTATGCAGTGTTAATACAGTTCTGTCACAAATAAAGGTTATATTGGTCCAGCACAAACTGGGAGGGTCTAAGTGAGTTGGTATGGGACGATCCAGAATGGTCAAAAGCAACCTAAATGTAAGAGACTTGCAGTGAAAGGGCCAAAACATGCAAACCCACATACGGTCAAGTGACTCCATGAGGAAATTGTTATTTTCCTAAACTAAAAAAATATCATGTCAATCAGAGGCCTGGTACCTCAGTGGGTAGCTGAAGATTACAGATGGTTTCCAACTGAGACTTTCCTTATTAATAATGCATGTATTCACTGGTCTGTAAGGCACTTTAATTGCATTCACTGCACACCATATATTTATGTTCTAAACTTCCTTCGTTGGCTAATTACTGATGGAAAGACTTTTGTTCATTTGAACAGCTGCCAGCCTGTGTCATTAGGCTTATTTCTTATTACATGTGTTTATCTGGTAATTTATTGTGATTGAGTTGCTGTTACTGTCCTGAAGTTAGAATAGTTAGAGTGCAAATGAGCAGCAGGAGGCATTAACTGCTGAGTGACATCTCTTTTATTACCCCTGAGATGCCACGCTGATGGCAAGATCCCCCAACACGCTCTCTGAAATGGATGCAGCTGACAGGGGAGCCGTCTATGAACCAAGATGAATTAAGGAAATTACAGGAGTCTTATGAGAGCATGAGTTTCTCACAAAATAGAAAATGCTACAAGACTCAAAATGCAACAAAAATCGATCAATCTCGATAACTATATTCTAATCCAATAAACATAACATAATAACTTGAAGTTGAATACAGAAGTTATTGTTGAAACACGACATCTCAAGGAGGCCTGGAGGGAATTACTGTACATTTGGTACAAATATCCACTATGACTCAAGGAGGAACTAATTAGAGTTTAGAGGGCCAAGGTCACTGTGACCTCACGAAACACATTTTGGGCCATAACTCAAGGATTTATACAATAATTAAGATCATATTTGACATGCAAATATGTATTACTAGAATTATGAAAACATCCTAAAAGTCAAAAGATAAATTGTTCTGCCAGTTATTTAACACCATCAGCTCAGAAACAGAAACTTGACTGATCTGTGGATATATTGTACTGCTAAGCGCTAATACCAGTTTTAAATTATTTTTCACATCATCGTTTTCAGAAAGGACGTTTATTGACAATGAAGCTAAAAGTAGATCGCCTGAAGTTTACTGTTAACATTACCTAAGATTACATATTGGATAATTTGTAAGTGTGCAGACATCTGGTGTGGTGTCCCACATGGGTCTAGTCCAGGACCCCTTCAGTTCCTTATCTTTATCCATTGCTTTTCGCTGCCAACACTAATTAGTTTTTTCACATGAACACTGTCCCACACTTTGACATTTTGTGAATTGTTTTGTTTCTCTCTTCATTAGTGTATGTAGCTTTTAAGAAATCCCTATAATGTGCAATTTTTACTCCGTTTAAACCATCTCGTTGAAGAGCTTCAGACTCTTATTTTTCCACGTGTGATGTTGTTCTGTGTTGCCAGGCTCTGTTTTCAGAAGGAACCAGAAAAAAAAGCTATTCTGAAAGGATTATAGTTGGTCTCTGCGGCTCAGCCTATTGTGTAGGCTGTTCATGCTCCTATAGATGGATCGCTGCTGCTAAACCTTCCAGTTTAATGGCTGCTTTAATGTCACAAGTACCTCCTGAGCTATTTTCCCTGCCTGAGCGTTAGCTGTACGGGAATGATTCAACACAAACGATGTATAGTGACCATCTAAAAACCTGATTTCAATGCATCTGTTTCAACAGACATAGAGGTATCAGACCTTGACAAAGTTACCAAATTAATGTATTGCTTTTTGAACAAAGTGCTGCGCTACAGCATTCCTGAGCAGACTTTTTTTTTATATTTCATTAAGACATTTTAAAATGACAGATTGTACCTGTCCATTTCTCTGGCACTCATTATTTCTGCTGTAATTAGCACTAAAATGACTTTACGTGTGGGCCTCTGTGTCATTATCTGACTGCTTCGAAGAAAAAAAATCTGCACCTTGAGTGAAATTGTGATTAAAATATTTAACTTTAGCTTTAATGGTTGTAATTAACAGTTTGAACTGATTAATTTAATATCTAAAAAACTGATCAAACCGTCTATCTGACATCTTTGAAAGGAGTCAGGAGTCCTCGACACCTGATGACAAATACTCCAAAACAAGATTTTAATATCAAAGTCAAATGACATCCATTTGCTGTTATGGTCTGTTTCTCTATAATTTCCCCGGTAACTGTCCGTCTGCCAGATGAGTTATGGTATATGAACAACCTGAAATCTTCACAACTTAAGCTCAAAGGTAATGTGAATCAATTAACAATAATAGATAATAAAAGTATGGACGTTACAAATGTATAAAACTCTGACATTTTGTTCAAGGTTTGGTAGCATATTACAAAAATACTTTGTGAGAGCTGAAACTAACAATTCATTTTGTTGTCGATAATTCTATCAATTGTTTTCTTGGTTAATCAATTAGAAAATGGTGAAAAATGTCGATCAGTGTTTTCAAAAGCCCAAGATGACGTCCTTACAGGTTTTGTTTCGTGCACAACCCAAAGACAATCAGTTTTCTGTCACAGAGGAGCAAAGAAACCAGAAAATATTCACATTTAGGGAACTGGAATCAGTGAAGATTTTACTTGTCGTACTGAAGTGAAGGAAGAACTGAATACTTCTTGCCCCACTGCAAAACACCAGTAAATATGGATGAGCTCTGTTTGTAGCCTGAAGCTAAATAGTTACATGAGCGTGTTTACAACAAACTAAGACAAAACTCTGCAGGCTTTTTGTAAAGCTGTCAGATTTCAGTCTGGGGGTATTACAGCCGGCCTCTGTATCGCCACACCTGCCCATGTCTTCTAAAACTTTGAATTTATACCAGTTACAAACCAGGATGACAGAGAGAAATGATGAAAAGCCATCGGCTCGCCCCCGTTAGCGTTTGAATTTAAGAGTCTGTCATCTAGCCTCCAACAATAGGAGAATTACATACGATTTACAACCCAAAGGTGGAGTGTAGCCGGTGGCGTCTCTGCCGCTGCTGTTTAACGGCGGATGATCTGTATTCATCCCATCATGTCTTGTGTTCATTACTTTATACAGCCTTCTGTTTAGCTGCTGACTGTGAATGATATCAATAAGAAATTACCTGAAGATTTAATCAGGATCCTCAGGCTTCCAAGTGGCCTTCAGAGTGCATCTCTCAGAAGTCCTTTTCTCTGACTTATTTAATTTTTGATATGTGGTTTGTGGGCATGTTTCATGCAGATTATGAGGTTAAGAATGTGATTGCCATGTTTGATCAGATTCCAAATTATATTTTCCAATGATGCTCCCGCAAGTCTTGGCTGTGGAAGAAACCCCGACTTGCCCCCCTCCCCGGCCCAACGCTGACCTTGTATGGCAGGACGACAGCCGAGCCTCCACTGATGCCCACGATTGGCACAGCTGTCTGAGTGGAAATGAAGTCCAAGATCTGTGCCACGGCCTCCGAGCCGACGTTGTCCTCAAACACCACTCCATGGACGCGGTTGGTGGAGAGGGTGTCACAGATGCGGGTGAGCAGCGCCCGTGGGTTGGTGTTGTTGACCAGCACAGTGATGGGGTTCACCTCCAGAGGCAGGTCCATGAAGTTCTCCCTGCTTAACCGCCCCTTAATCTCTGTCTGGTAGGCCGAGCCGCTGAACACCACCGCCACGTTCACAGAGGGCATGGGAACCCCGAACGGCCTTCCTGAACAGCAGGGCAGAGTGCAGAACAGCAGCAGCAGCAGCGGTGGCGGCCACCACGGGGAGTCGCTGGAGCAGCCTAGACGAACGCCCATCTCAGTCACCTACTGCCTGGAGGAGGGGGCAGAGTGGAGGGGAGGGGTCAGGAGAGAGGATTGAAATGTTAGATACACAGCACCAGTTGCTGCCTTTCTCTGAAATGTTGTCATAATGCTCAGTAATCCCTGCTGGCAGGCCAACCAAACTGCCTTTTGTTTAGAGTTGGCCCGTTTTGATTAATGACCTTTCAGCTTCATCTCTGCTCAGTGTGCTGGTCTGCCTGCCATATAACTAAGACAGTGTAAGAGCCCATTAACGAAGCCCAGAGTAGTATTTTTAGATTGTGTCAGCGTGCGACATGAGGCTGTGGCCAGGCTGTTGCGTCTTAGGGTGGCAGCTGCCACCCTGCTGCTGTTGTATTCTGTGGTCCAACCCAACAGATGGTGTCCAGTGTTTAATGCTACAAATGGAGAACAAGAGGATTTATAATTTTTCTCTCGTGACAGTACTTTTGAAGCTGTTGCTTAATTTTTTTCCCACAGGCCAAAGCATCCAAACTTAATCTGCCAAAGGTATGCATGCATGGTTTTGGCCCTGCTGATTAATTGACATCCATTATTGTGATTTGCAAGCTGTTTGGGGAAGTTTTTTTTTTCGTTTGAAGCAAGGGTTGAACTTTTTATCGAAATTGCAATATGTCTGAGTGCAATATCCGAATCGCGGAGCAGTTTTTTTGTGTGTGTTTTACACAAGTAAAATGAGACGATGGCATTATAACGAAATAATGTAGCACTGCAGAATTGTCCCTGCTGACTGTATTGTATACAGTCGACAAGGACTTTGTATTTTTTTTAGTGAAATGTAAATTATGATGCAAGAATTATCCTTCCCAGCAATTGTGAATCATATAGTCATAGGAATTTCTGGCAAAACGGCCCTATTTGAAACTGATATTTCAATTATTCAACCGCAAAGTCTATATTTTTAAAGGGATTTAAAGTTTGCCTTTAAAAAAAATCCAAGCTCTTTGTGCAACATTGCATCAGTAATGGACTGGATTGCAACCAGCAACTCTTGGCCGAAACTGTCTATATTTCCTCCAGAGCCCCTAATTACTTTGCTTTCTGCCCTGTGGTAGGTAATGGGGGAGAAGCACCATGGCAGGACGCCCTGATGTCAAACCCTGTAGTGTTGGTTTAACATTCACATTGTAGCCAGACAGCGGTTTGTGTTGAGCTGTCAGACAGACTTAGGCTCTTTGTCAAATCTGTCACAGTTGTGTTTATGGCCCTGGGGGAGTGCTGCACACTGGTCCCCTGTCACAGAGATCTGATCCACCATGTGATGGAATCCCAGTGGGGTGAATATATTGTAATCCTTTGGTAATCCCTGCCAGGCGTCATGGCCTACGGCTTGATTGTAGTGTATAAACTTATCAAGAGATTTGGCGAGTGCACGAGGCTCAGTGTTTCTGTGTGGCGCAGTTCTCTCTATGTTCTACTTCTTGTGTTGGACCGACCATCGAGCTCCTCGTAGAAAACATTGCAGATAAACATGCAAGCAGGGGCGCTTGGGTGGGTAGGCCAGCAGAATACTTATTGTGGGATTGTTTTTCCAGTCGTGTCACATGATGAAATCCCAAAATAAAAGACATCGCACATGTCGTACATGCGATTCTCCAGCTAGGCGCCGCCTCATAAATCATCTCATAAATTGATTAGTCGTCACTGTGAGAGGGCATCTGCCACATTCCTTTCAATGACATTAGCCATGTTTGAGCTGCGACAGCACTGGAATAGGTTCGGGTTAATGTCTTTGACGGGGAGCAAACGTACGTGGTCAAAATGCTTAAAAGCTTCAACCTTCCATGTGTTTAATCAAGGAGGGGAAACAGCTGAGGCAGATGTATGAAGGTCGAATTCCAGGCTGATGGATATGGGATTAAACCAAACAGGGAATGAGTCATCAATAACTGTGTGACAAGGCTTTGTGTTAGGGATGCACGATAAGGAATTTATACCGTTGGCCATTTATCGGTATTTGTGGAATCAGTGCTGATAGGGAGAGATGATAATATGAAGAGAAAGTACTTTCATGGACTTAACAAGTGCAGCATCTTGTGTCAGTGCTCAGCTTTACAGCTGGCCAAAAAACAAGAAGAGGAAGAAGAAGAGTACAAAGACGAGAAAAGTACGAAGAAGAAGAAGAGCATGCAATACTGTCCTTGAATCATCCATCTTTGCTCACTACATCTTAGCCTTTTCTCTCACGTGTGCATAAGCTACACATTACACTTCTTTTTTAAATAAAACGTGTAAAATAATTGGTTATCTTATTGGTATACGTCACGAGAAGCTGGTTATCATTTATGCGTATCAGCTGGAATCCAAGAGAAGAAATGACAACCTGTACCAATTTAGCTAAATGCGGCTTCCAATATACCTTTTTCTAATTCAGAGTAGTGCAGTCAGCTAAGCTTTGTGACGCAGCTGAAATGCAGATTGGCTCTGTAGATTTGCTGGGCTCTGACCCCTCCAACTCTAAAAATCAGCAGAATCTGTAAACTGCACTGATACATAAAGGAAAGAGGCTTTTCATCTGTGCTCGTGCTAAATCCTCCAAAAATCATTCCTGTGTATACAAGGGCTGAAGCCTTCACTCTGATGTTGGGGATCAGAAGTCACTGTGGACATCCTGAATCATCACAACACACTCAGTCTATTTGGCTCTGCAGCCTGGTTGTAGGTACCTGCTGTAGTCTGAGCAGGAGGCAGGTTGCTGTTTGCGTCATGGCGCTGTTACAAACTGGATTGAGCATGAGTCACACTGATGACGGAGTGAGTGGAATCAATTGCAACCAAAACCCTGTTGTCTTTATGTTACACAGACATGCTGCTAGGATCTATTTGATGGTAGCGTCTTACAAACCTCCTCCATTTATATGTAATCACAAATTAACTACTGTATTATGATTCTCCCCAAACATGTAGTTACAGATCTATTTTCCTGAAATATAATTAATTAATCTTAAGGTTACATAGTTTTGTTTTAAGACATAGTTCATGATTCAATAAAATGCTCTATTACAGGTTTTATTATCTGCAACGAATATACGTCCAATCAAAAGTGTGTCTTCTGCTTTTTATTGTTGTTGAATCGTGCGCATCAAAATATTTTTTTACTAATTTCAAGCAGGGACCATTCTGTTATCTTTAAGACCTAAGGCGCCAATTAAAAGATTCATTCTAAAACCGAAGGCGTTGTTTGAAAACTCCTCCTAAAACTCGAGGGTTTCCTAAAAACTTGAAAGAATTGCCAGCGTTCACTAAAACCTTTATTTATCAGCTTCTGTGTGCAGATAGGAACTAGAAATAAAATCCATTTGCGAGCTTAAGACTTTGGCTTTGATTAATTTAAATCAAATTGGTTTTGCTCTGATGTTTATTAATGAATCAGAAACAACACTTGGCACTTGGGTAGAGTGCATAGCTCCACCAAGGCCCAGCAGTTCTCTTTAATTTAATCAAACCACTCATGAATGCCAACACCTGACCCTAACCCTAACACCTTTTTTTTCTTCATCCATCCAACCAACCAACCAACCAACCAACCAACCAACCAACCAACAAAACAGAGAACAAGCCCAACAACCAACAAAATAACTAAACAACCAACCAACAAAACAGAGAACAAGCCCAACAACCAACAAAATAACTAAACAACCAACCAACAAAACAGAGAACAAGCCCAACAACCAACAAAATAACTAAACAACCAACCAACAAAACAGAGAACAAGCCCAACAACCAACAAAATAACTAAACAACCAACCAACAAAACAGAGAACAAGCCCAACAACCAACAAAATAACTAAACAACCAACCACCCAAAACAGCCAAAACAACCCCAACAGACTTTGGTGAAAAATCATTATCCTCGTTATTTTTACAGATTTTCCAGTGGAAATTAAACTTATAGTGTAAAAATTATCATTCCCTCTTGTCTTTATATACTTCAAAATCAGGGCTAGATGATTTGTTTTACCAAATCATGCAGTCCTAACTGTAAGCATAACTACCACAGAGATGGACGACAACCATTGGCTGAACAATAAACTAGCCTTTAGCCAAACTGAAAGCTACGACAAGGAACTTTTAAAGTTATGTTGATTCTGTTGACCCCTTCGGACAAAAGACTACAATGGTGAATCAAAGTAAACTTTGTTTTAGTACCGTACCACCAGTGTACAGAACAGCCTTATCCTCTGCCAGTGACACTGTTTTAGTTTAAAACATTTAAAAATCTACTAAAATTGTCAAGAGATTGAAGACGAACAGTTTTGACGTCTATGTATCGTTTTGCAGAGATATCAACAAAGTTAGCATGCTAGTCCACTAGCCTCTGCCTGTCCAAGAGGCGAGTTGCTGCAGTGTCAGTCCAACATGAGAGGATGAGGACGAATCACCACGTTTCTCAGTGACGGAAAACGAAGGAAAAGAGCCCAATGTTGGTGTCTCCACTGCTGGAGACAGCTCCTGGTCATTAAACTTACATATAGCATCTTTAAAGGTAGGGAAGGCAATTCTGGAGAAAGATAGATGATCGTTGAGTCTCATTCCCAGGTCGTCAAGTACTGATGCTTTTATTTATGAGTCACCCATCTTCCTCCAGAATTACCTTCCCTACCTTTAATGTTACCACTTATCCAACCCGGATGAGTCGGATTCTGACCCGGTGACAGGCATCAAGATGACTTAAAGGATTATGCAGAAATATCCAGTGTTCTTTCTGATGGTGTTATGTAACAGTACACTTAAAAGTTCCTTGTGATTTTGAACAAAAAACATAACCTTTCACTGTTCTGCAGGATCAAGCTTTTTGTCTCTTAATCTGAATCACAAACTTTCACAAAGTACATGTGTACAAGGTTATTTATAGAGATTATGGGCAGAGATTGCAGGTAGGACTGTGGCTTTCACTCTCAGCCTCGGCTGTTTGGAGAGGTTAGTCCTCATGATGTGACTGTTTGAACAGATATTCTTCCCCCGCAATATTAATAATACAGGTACACGCACGCTGCACAATCCTATCTCCCAGTGGCAGATTATTATAATAGCTGAAGCTTTTTTTCTTACAGCCTCTCCTAGCAAAGTCAAACTAATACAAAGGTGACTGAAGAAGTTGCTCCGACCAATATTTGCTCTTCTTTTGCTCACGTTAAAGTGAGGACTGTATCTTTGAAGAAGAACCTCTCACTGACAGTCTGTGTATTCTCTGTCGTCAGTGTTGTTTGACTAACAAACATTAAAGATGTGCTTATCCCCCTCTAGTGGGTGACATATGGTGGAAGCAGCTTCTTTACAGAATTAGCTGCATTTGACAGAGGATGCATTCAGAATAACTGCTGGCTCTTTATCACTCAATCACATCATTTTCCTTTCCTTGTGGTTTATTCCGGCGAACCTTCACTCTGCTGACACCTGCACGGTTTGATAAACTGAACAGGTAATAATGCAAATACCCACATCTGCATGTTGAGCCTGCACATATGTTATCAGCTGCTGTAAGTTGAATATTGTTGATAAGGTGAATAGGATTTTCTGCACACATTGACACTTCCTGCTCAGTATGTATGGCCTCCGCAGACTCGGTGATGACAATACGAGCGCATTTTTAATACGCACTCGGCTCAGTATAATATGTATATTGTAATCTCACACATTGGATTTTCCTCTCATTTATTTTCTTTTTCCTTTCAAAAGACTTCAACCGTGCACAGCCGTCAACTGTAAGTAGTTTATTTATATTATAATTTTTATGCATCTGTTATTTCAATGTCATTTCTCTGCGGTGTCAGTACGACTAAAGTTCTCCTTCTCTTCATTTTTCTGATATTGACCGTATGAATTGTGAAGTCTGTTGAATAAAGGAAAAAGGGCCTCTCTTGACGAGTCGCTGCAGAGGTGTCAAGTCCTCCAACGGATTCCTGATCCAGCTCATTAACGTGAGGCTGCCGCGGTAAATTCATCTGGCGGAGGAGTGAGGTCTTATCGGCGCAGTGTTTAATGACGGCTTTTATATTCTGGGCATGACGCCTTTGCTGCAGCTGTTTAACAATGTGCACCTGTCCCGTCTTCTGCTCTATGATCGATACACTCGTCCGTGCAACTGCAGCCAGCTGCGCCGCCGTGCACATGCTGATAAACTCGTCCTCCTCTGTGTCATTATCAGTAAAACTGCTGACCGTCCAGCTCCTTGGAGGACACTTTCCGATATTACACCATGCTCTGAGAGCCATTTAGTAATCCGTGACCTCTATTGACCTCTATCGGTAGGAATTATAGGAAAACTGATAAGACATTTCCATAAACCTGCCTCCCACTTTGGCTCATGTCTCACAGCCAGCTACTCTATAATTGACAAAAGCAGAGTCACAAGAGAAGAGGCTGATTCAGTGTTTAAATGAGTGAAGCAGCTAATTAGAGCAACGAACCAACAGAGACCTCCAGTGAGGATCTGCAGCATCACCACACAAAATGAGTCTGTAGTGCTGTATCAATGTTATTTCTCATGCTTGGCTTGAGAGCTGAAACGTGTCACGACTCTCTTAACGCCGTTCTTCACGTCATTCTAAATACACAATGTTTAACTGACGTGTGAATTATGACTCCATGAGGCTGTCAGTCTGGATTCATGGGTTGACAAAAGCGACTTCAACACAGGAACTTTAACCGATAGCGTACACAAACATTCATACGTTTCTGATAAACAGTGACAGTTTGACAGGCTTGACTCTTAAATTATCTCCACAAATGCTCCAGGTTACACAACCTCGTCTCAGTCTCGCTTAAGCAACTTTCAAAATAATGTGCTCTGTTACGTGACGGAGCTTTTTTTTCTACAGATAAAATCAAACTGGAAATTAATCTCAGTATATATGGCTTTATCTTACATGTCACAGGCTACTTTAATAACCTGTCAGTGAAATTGTGTAAAAGTGAATTTAAGTTCCACCCAGATGAGCATTTACGGAGTATATACTTGTTTTACGAACTTTTTCTGTGAAAGGTGCAGAATTGGATATATCTGTCGTCGCCGGTCATGCCGAATTCTGTCCGAATCTGTTAACCATAACCAGTCTTTCTCTCACCCTAACTATGTTGTTTTGGTCCCTAAACCTGAACAGAACTAAGAATAGGGTCAAATTTTCAAGTGTACCTTGATATTATTCTTAAAACTGCTACAAGTAACTTAAGTTTTTTGTTGATTCTGGCGGCCTCTTTCGTAAAAAGGTCACGATGGTGAAACAAAGTAGTCCGTGTCCCGACCACAGAGTAGCTTCTTTCCTCAATATGTCCTCAACGCTCCATCATAAAATAAATAGCTTAAGTTTATTATCTTATTTAACCCCAATTAATTTGAATCTGACCCAATAACAGGCTTTAAGAATAACTACAATAACTTGACAGAAATAAACAGTCTGTGCAGGTCATGTAGAGCCGTCAGTATTAACTGAGGGTGTTTCAGAACCAGTTACAACGTCCTTGTAGTACATTTAACATATTCATACGTACATTAAAAGGGTTATTGGTTGCTGAAATTGTTCCCTCTGTCGATTCAGGCTGCAAAGACTTTCCTCAGTCCACAAATCCACAGTCCTTGTTTTGTGTAAAGATGTTTTGTGAAGGTCAGTTGAAGTTAATATGAATCTTCAGCAGGCTGAGTTCCCAAAGTTGGTGTCTATTTGTAAAAAATGACTGCTTTGAGCTTTAGTGGTGGATGAGAGAGGCTGACACCAAGGCAGAACTTTATACTAATGTGAGGACAGCAGGTTTGCAGCCAGTGATTATTTTTTAATGTCTGAGACGTATTTTCAGGATGAATCAGCTGTTCATTTAGTCAAAACATTTAGTCACAGTTTCTAAGAGACGTCTTCACATTACTTCTTCTGTCTAATTACAACAGATGCTGTTTTTTCACTCGCACTTTTGGCTGCAGCGAGTCAAACTGCTTTATAATTAAAGCTTGTAAATGACTAAATAACAGGCTTTTATTGTGAAGAAGTGAAACATATATGTAGCTGAACTTAGTGGTGATTCTTCGATACGACTGCGGGGGTCAAGAGGAGCTCGTTATTAGTTTGAAGACGCACCTTCAAGCAGGTTGCCAGGTCGTGGTGGGAATGCAAGAAGACTTGGAGAGTTTCTGTTTTTTTCGTTGTGTTTGTTGAGCCGATTCTTAATGGCTTTTCTTTCTGAATATATGTTTTTAAGATACCTTATAAAGTACAGTAGACTTAATTATCTGTATCTGTCAACATTCTCTCCTTGTAGATTTGTTGTTGATATTTTATGCTTTAAAAAAAGTTAATTATTATAATCTGCTATTCATTTCAGTATTCAGTGAATGAAGTGCAGCTTGCTATAAATAATCCATGCATTCATTTTCAGAATATAAGCCTCATAAATGTAAGATTTACTGCACGACTATTGAATTATTTTAAATTTACATCAGTGTTCCTGTTAGATTTGTGACCCCCTGAATAAGGATCAATGTTTTCTGAGTTTGATGGATATTTATGTGATACTTAAAGGTTTAACAATAAGAGCTGTACACTGTAAAAAGTGTGAGGATTACAATTTTTGTGTATCTTTTTGCTTTCACCTGTCCAAATATGTTTAACTAACTGGGCACTTTTGAAAAATACAGCCGTGCTAATCTCTTTTAACCCACAACCATTAAACTAATCTGTAGATTCATCAGAATCACGAGTACAGTGTGAGCAGAAAGAGGTGACAAGCCAAAGGAAAAATAAAAAATCTGCACCCAAAAATACCCACAGTGTGACACAGTTGGCGCGTGTCCACAGGTTTGAGTCAATGTCAAGTCAAAAGTGTTTTGTGTATTTAGTTTCTCTAAAGCTCCTCTCTGCTGCTCCAAATGTGATTCATCTTAAATATCCTGTGACCCATCTCCGATAAACAGAACAATATCTGCAGCCAAAATCACAGATTAATCTGCGACCCAGTGACTATCTGACCCTCCTCCTGCAGGTCCTGACCGATCATGTGGGGAAAGCTGAATCAGACTATCTTAAGCCAGAGCAGCATCGTAAATAAAGCCACATCTCACGCTATCCCCCGTTATCCTTATCTGATCTTGGAACATTTGTTAAGAGCGCAAGACAAATTGAAACAAAGCCAAATTTAGCGCTCAGCTTATAATTCATCCTTGATTTGTTTGGCTGCTCTCGGCCGGTCCTCTAAAACATTTGAACAGCTTGTAACATTAGTTATAGGCCAATACAGAGTCCCAACAAACACGCTGTGAGCTTTGTTAGACTTCTACTCAAGCACATTAAGACAACAACTGGTGTTTATATTCATGAGGCTGAGGCTGGCACAGCTCCACATGCACTGGCTCTGAGTAATGGAAATGGAGTTAATTAACAGCAGTCGACCAGTTTCTCAATCACAACAGTCCAGATAAGAAACATTAGACTGGACTGTTTCTACAAGGCCCGGAAAGAGAGAGGACAAATAAATGTTGGTTTTCATTTCCAACAAAGAAATAATAGCAGCATCAGAAACAGTGGGATGCTTTTGTTAGTTTGTCGGTTCCAGAACAAATAAATACGATTGAAGCAGAAAACAATGTATATGAACGTTGTCAAATCAAGAGATTGTCCTTGATTTTTCCAATTAAGACGGGCTGAAATAAGAGACATGGAGCTGCGTGTTAGTTACTTTGATGCGGAGACATTTAGGCAACAAATACTGAAGCCAGAGCTGAATTTAGCCGGCCTCAGTGGGACAGCAGAGCGCACAAACAACTCCTGCATTCGTGCCATTAAGTTTGCAAATATCTAATTAAATATTAATGAAGTAAAAAAAAAAAAAAAAATCTCACTCCTCTGTGTGTGCTCACATTCCCAGAACCTCACAGTCATTGTTTATTTCAGTCACAATCCAACGCTGGTTTGGAAAAACCTGTTTTTAATGTGTTGTGCCGCCTCTCGCATAGATCAACTGCCAATCACAGCTGCGATCACTTGACTCACTGACTTTGACTGGACTGAAGCATGCAGGGTACCGGCTAATTGTCCTTGAAACGACAGTCTGTAGAAATGTGAACTGGGAAGTTAGATGTATTTGCCAAGGCGGGCTGGTCCACTCTATGTGATACGAAGTGAAATCTAAGTGATACGACCATGCAGCCAATCTTAGTCATGATTTAAATGCTTTTACGAAATGAAGAACCCATGAATGTCCTTTGAGAATATTCTAATACACTATCGAATACACGTGAACGTCAGGATGGACTGATACTGTCCAGAAAATGCTTTGTAACATCTGACTGAACTGTTGGAACTAAATAATCTGAACAGTAATGTCACTGTTGCGTCATTATTGATTTAACAGCAGCTTTACTCACACTACAGTCGATGCCTAAATAAAACTGTCAAGTACAGTAGAAGTCTTACTTCTTCTGCTTCTTCTGCTTCTTCTGCAAGTCTCATTACACTGAATATGAAGTCACCGGCATTTCAGTGAGATAAAGGGGGTTTTGTTTTCAGACAATTTTCACTCGTAATATAATTTGAGTTATTATATAGGAGCAAGAATCTCCCTGTGTTCATTGTTTTTATGCCTTGCTCATTAAAATCCTAATGATTTAGAACAAACCAATGTGCCTCAGAGTTAATGTGCTCGTATGAAGAGAGGTGATGTCTGTCTAACGCACCGACACATCAGCTATCAGACACCTGGTCCGGGTTTCTTTGGCTCATTTGGAGACAATATCTTTGGTTGCTCCATTTTCTGAAGGTCAGGTTTCATAATTCCTGATTCCTGCAGAGACCGACTGCCGTGCTGCTCGGCTCGGAGTTCCCCCTGTTGGCCATCTCTAAACCTGTCTGCAGATTTACTGCTCCATTCTTTATGGTATAGTTTTCTGTATCATGGCCACGTGATAAATGGAAAGCTCACGCTGTCATGTGAAAAAGTGCAAGAGCGAGCCGGCGTCCTGCAGCGTTTCCTGCCGAGGTGCACCCAAAGCTAAACCATGATGGAGGCTTTTCAGTCCAAACTACATGTGATTTATCCGTCCCCGCTGACCCCTGGAGACAGAGGGACATGGAACAGATTCACTCAGTGATATTGGCTTCTGTCACAGACTTCTGCCTTTAGCACTGCAGACATATTTAAGACATGCACGGCTCTACATTAACTACACGCGACAAGTGATTGATCGGCCACAGGATGGAAAACTGTCCTGGTGAAATCCCAATAAATCTGACGTGGTTTTTACTGCTGTGTGTGAGGAAGAGCAGGGAGTGGGGGTTATAACTGAAGAGGGTCCTGAAATGTCTTGTAAATTTTCACATACTGCAAGAGGAATCAATTGAAGGGTATTCTGGCCTTTGGCTGGTGTCTCTGTGCATTAAAGGATTTAAATATTCAGGAGGGAAGTGGAGCTGAACTGAGCAGTTGGATTTTCCGATTCTATAGCATCTGAGGGGCCGTGATCAGCAGGTTTTAAATGCCACAGCAGATGGAAAGCGAAGTAGTTGTGCTTTATTGCAGTTCTGTCTTTGAAATCCCATCGAGTGCTGCAGCAAAGCAGCTCCCTGTAACTGAGGTCACGTGACGCGGCGCGAGTCTTTTGTGCAGCTGTACGTTAAAACAATCAAAGCGCGTATAAAAAGATACCGCAGTAAATGAATCAACACGGTTCGAACAAGATCATCATTTACATCAAAATGCAAAACAGGATTTTTTTTTTCCCCAAGGACATGGGTCCATGTGCCCGCTCGTCATTGGACAGATGTTTGATATATATATCTCCCCCCTTTGCTTTATCACATTTATTGCGATTGCACCGCTCCATCAGATGGCTTTGTCAGGGCGCCGTGTAGCAAGATTGAACAGATTGTATGTGCAAGTGTTTGGAGGGTAATAATCTTTTGCCAGATTACAGTACAGTGGTGTTGCGAATGTAATCCATTTTGCAATAACACATGGGTGGATGTTTACCTGTGGCTTACAGGCCTCCACACACAGCTCTGATATTAATATTCCTACTTTGACCCTGCAGGCTGACCCGGCTATAAACCCGTGTCGGTAGGTGAGCAGGAGGTCCTCCGTCAGTCTTTGGCGGCCCCGGCGCTCGGCGTCCGTATGTGGAGCAGGGATCAGCGTAAGACCCTGGTTAAGCTGAAACCGTGGCTGCCCGTGCAGAACCAGACCACCCCCCCCCTCCGCCTGCCACCGGTCCAGCTGTCACCGAGCCTGCTTCTCCCAGTTGACTCTGTGGCTGCTGTCCACACATACAGCTGATCTCTGACATACACATACACATGCTCTAATCCACATATGAGCATACCACTTTGTTTTTAATCTGTTCTGTGTTTCTGTGCGCCTGTCAGGGCACTGAATTGCAATTCTTCTTCTGTCCTTCCTGCTAATGTGTTTAAAGCAGGTGTGTAGGAAATAAAACCCAACTCCTATCACTTTAAAGGGCCAGTTCACCCCAAAAGCACACCAGTTCTTCTCAGTGGCATCTTATCACGCAGAGCAGTTCTTTGAATGTCTGTATGTTACAACTGACTATCAAGCAATTTGATTTTATTTAATTTGTCCAAATTTGGCTGGTGCTTCATTCTGACGCTTTTAATCGCTAGACATACGACACATACAGAATTTTAACTTTCCATAGAACGAACAAACATGTAAGAAAAATTCTGTAGAACCTCTAAAGTAACTCTTATTTCTCTAACCATTGTCTCTTGTCTTTCCCCTAAATTAGTGCCTTAAAGGCTTGAAAAGTAGGATTTTTGAAATCAAAATTTTGATAATCATCAATAATTTATCAGTTACAGGTTCGGATTGCTGTAGTTAGTGGTCTGGGTCCAGATTAGTGACCTCTGCCCTAAAGCACACCCTGCTTTATCGTCTATTTTACTCTAAATGGGACCAACGAACATCATGCTGTATTGAAGAACACTTGAAACTAGAGCATGAGACCATAAACCCGTTTGGAAAACTGTTTTCTGAGGTTATAAATCAAGTGAGAAGTAGCGAGGGCCATTTTCTCATAAGCATACATACAATCAGACAGTCCATGAAGTCGCCCCCTGCTGGACTTTAGAAAGAATGCAGGTTTGAGGGAACTACAGTCAATCAGTGGTCGAACTTCAGTCCCCCACACAGATCACAGTTTTACTAAAAGGGACATCGATTTTTTAGCCTTTCCACAGCCTCTCTCACAGAGTACCTCTCCCTCAACTCTTTAAAGTTTCAATATTACTTTTTTCGCCCAGAGGACAGAAGAATACCAAAACACATAAAAGCACAAAAATATCTGATTTTCTCTGCTCGCTCGATGCTGAATTATTGTCCAAAACAAAAGCCAGGACAAAAATAAGCAAAACAACTCTGCAGTGAACAGCTCATTGCACATTACAGCATACAGCAACAGTGATTCATTAGAAAAAAGGTATTTTTCACAAGAGAAATTTAAAGTTAGTAGAATCAGAAAAAAAGATCAAGGTCATCTGTTTTCCACCATCTGTAAAACCCGAGTGACTGACAGACTTAGTCCCTCTAATTGCAGCTCAAACATGTAAAACTGCTCCATGGAAAGCAATCAGAGCGTGTCGTAAACAACTCTGGCTTTTATGGGTTTCTCTCTCGAGATGATGTATTGATTTTTTCTTTTTCCTGCAATAAAGAATCTCCAGGAAAGTGAAAACAATTCCTCATCTTTTGGGAAGGGTGTTTATGCAAACTCCTGGAGCCAGTCTGGTGCCAGAAAAAGTTGTGCCTGTTTTTAGAGCGTCTCTGTAGGTCTGTTGAGCATTTTGCATGTGTTTGTTAGGTGACAACGGAGAGTGACAACACCGATGGGAGAGGGGGGGAGGAGGCATGTGACAAGAAAGCCAGAAAAAAACCTGAAGCACGTCAAGAGTCACGCTCTGCCAACTGAGCCACCAGGACGCCCTGTGCCACTTTTTGTTGGACTGTCGTGAGAGTATCCAGCCCGATTTCTTTAGCTCCATCACGCAAAGTCAATTTGCTCTTCCTGTGTGGACGCCGAGAGCCGCCTCGACCCCTCCTCGCTTTGCAGGCATCATTTCTAAGGTTATCGTTGTCATCATCTTTCACGGAGACGCTCCCCACCGTGTCACCGCTCAGGGCTAATTGTGAAAAATTAAGCGGCGCACATGCAGCTGTGAATAGAACGCAATTAGGCTAATCAATTTCCCGTATTACAAATTACATATGCACCCATCCGCGCCACACATGCACAAACACTCAGGTTGGTGTCGGTATCCACAAGAGGCAGGAGAATGACAAGGAAAGAGCGGAGATGCCTCCCTCCCCGGCCCACGGCGTGTCAGTTTTCCTTCTCAACAGGGACAGGACGTTAGACGAGGTGCAAGTGGCGCTGCGCCATGAATATAAATGGGCCCGGAGTCTCTGTTGTGCCCGTGAGCGCAGCCATAAACTTGGGGAAGGGGGAGCAACACAGCCTGCCAGACTTCTTCTGCCCCGAGTTTAAGATCTCATCAGATAGCTTGCATAGTGTGAGAGCACCCCGAGGACTTGTGCATCTGCCGTATCGAAACACAGATCTGTGCTTGAACACGTACAAGTGGCCTGTCAGGTCTCTATAAATTGGCGGGAAAAAGGGTCACGTGGTGATGCAGCATTGCCTGATTCGGAGTGAAATTTACTACCCCTCCTCTCGTGACCTTGGATAAATTGCTCTGATATCCTGCAACCTCCGTCCCTCCCCTGCAGTAAACGTTTTACTGCACTGGATGCTCGTGACTGGCTGTCAATCAGTGCAATATCCATCTGAAGCAGTTGTCTCAGCGAGCACGCCCGGCATAATTTTTAAAATCTTGATTCCACCAACACACATTTCCCCTCCTCTCTGTCTTTCCCCTGTCCTGTCAGCCTCCTCCCCTCCCTCTGTTCTGCCTCCTCTGTGTCTGCAGAGACACTGGAGATGGCGTGAGGTCCAGTGTTTTAACAATTGATTAAGCAGATCGGCTCTAAGTGTTCGTGGAGGAGCTGGACAGCTGACAAAGCAGATGCTAACCCTGAGATACAAACCCAGAGGTCGTTTCAGCCTGACTGCAGGCTGCACAAGCAACATGGCAGGTTGTCATTTTCAAAAGTCCTGAAGAAGAACAAAGATGTGTCCTCAGGAGTTTAACACTTGAGAAGTCTCCTTTTGGTTTTGGGTGTTGATGTTAAGTTTGTTTACAGTAACACATCAGCAGCATTGCTCGATTGCCCGGGGAAAGTAAAATGCCTCGTCAGGCGGGTAAATCTATAGACACACTTCCCCAATCGGACAAGTTGTGAAAAACAATCAGTTTTTCAAGAGCTGATGGTTAATTTTAGTCTTATAAATCAAACAAAGTGTGTTTCTGCAGATAGATTTCTGACTTTTCCAACCAGGCAAACAGAAAACGAAACACATTACCTGACATTTGAATGGAAACAGTGGCGCGACAGGAAAGATGAACTTGTAGTGCTGCTGTGACACTTTGACCTTTAACTACTGGACAAAAGGTACAGCTAAGAGACTGCATGGCCCCTGTGGCTGTCTGACTGTGTCAAGGCTGTGTGTTGACTACTAAAGCCACCTGTCTGCACTGTGCCTCAGGTGTCAACTAGTCCTGAATGATCAGATTTTAGTCAAAATAAACCGATTTCCTTTGGTTTAAGTTCAAAACACAACTGAAACTGAATCTACTGCAGGAAGTGTTGACAAACCTGGTCGGGTTTGCTAACAAATGTGTAATTTACCTTAAAACTACATGATAATCTGTACATTTAATCAATACATTTTATTGATGAAACACTTCTGACAGGAGAGCAAACAAAAATACATCATTTAGTTCTGTATTTTGAAGGTAACTCACGGTTTAAAGCCTTTTGTGTCTCCAGCGGAAGCTGCATGTAATTTGATGAATTGCCTCCAGAGATGTCACTCATTGGCTAAGTTGCATTGTGGGTTATATAGGCGCCAAGGTTTGGAAAGCAGCTAACACTGTTGGTTTCATTGATTTTCATGAAAAACAAATGATCAACGTTAATACGGCATGACCAGAGATATCTGCGATCTTCTTCTTCACTTTTCTTCCTTTTTGAAACCTGCTGCCTACATTACCCATAATGCAACTTAGCCACTGAGTTGGTGGAGGTACCCTTTAAGTTCAGTTTGGTTTTGGCTCATGAGCAAAAGGAATAAAAGTGACGGACAGATTCGTTGGGGGAAATAGTCGGATGTAGGTCAGGAGCTTTTTTAAAGTTTGCTTCCTGCATGGTGATGATTTCCTGCTGATGTAACCTTACAGCCGATCACAGCCGATCAATACTGTCTGTAAGGACTGATCAGTATCAATACCCGGGACTGATACTCCTTCATGCCACACTGTAACCGATACATGTGTTAAACAAGGCGGGCTTAACTTCAGCTGGATTAGTGGTGACGAGCGGACGACGCTGGAAACGTTGGTGAAATCCTCGACACGTTAAGAAATTACAAACGTGAGTGTGTGTGTGTTTGTGGGTGTGTGTGGGTGTGTGTGTGGGGGGGGGATTAGTTGGGCATCTGTTTGATCTGCTTTATCACCGAATGTATCAGCTGTGTTATTGATCAGGCTTCTCCTTCAGCCTGACGTCCAGTATCAGCTCCCTGCATCATGGCTGTGTGTGTGTGTTACCTTGTCTGTGTGTGTGTGTGTGTGTGTGTGTGTGTGTGTGTGTGAGTCCTCCTGTCACATGTTGCACACACACACACACACACACACACACACACACACCCTGACAGATGCATGGGGGGGTTCATATTGCGCTCACATGCATACCAGTACATCCAATTACTGAAACTAGGATATGGTTGGCATAACATAATGAACAGCCATTTTTCACCTGCCTAACTGACGCCGCGCTGTTCCCGCCATCTCATTCCACACTCTCGTTCACACTCAGGTGGAGGAAAAGAACATTTTATCCACTCAGAGTTGAACCTCCGCCTGTGATGGATGGATGATTTTCACCGAAGTTATAACCGATAAGGCTTATTTAATGACACTGCCTGCTGACGTCTGACTCATTTTCAACCAAACCCCAGAAATAAATGATAGTTTCTGCCTCATTTTCAAGCATGAGTTCAGCCAAATTACAAAAAAAGATATATTTCCTCATTAACCACAAAGCTGCGAGTACCACGGATGAAATTTAAACCACCTTCATCATGTTGGTGCACAATTGAGGCACAAATCTCAATGACTGTTGTGTCAGTCTGGAACAGCTGCTCCAATCTTTGGGTTTGTGAAACGATCATCAACAAGACATAGGACAGAAGAAGATACAGTATTTTCCAAAATGTTGCTGATAGAAACTTTTTAGATTAGGAACATTTCACCGGGTTTTCTGAAAGTTTACAGATGCAGACCAACGGCGCAGTACCGCCTGTCGTCGCCGGGGGCAGTGTGGCAGCTAACAGTTCAGGCAAGTCATGATTTAAGACGAGAGGAAGAAGGTTTAAAAATGGTGGAGAGGCTCTGTGAGTTGGTGAGAAGTTTTAAACATCTGTACGATAATACTTCGCCCAGACACAGAGACAAATGGTTTCTGCAGCTGGGAGGAGACTGACTGCTGGGATGGATTTGACTCTGAGCGGCAATCTAGTGGTTTCTTAACATCGATACCAACGTGAAGGACGTAGAGAAGTATTTGGGCTTTGACGGTTATATCTCTTAAAACAGATGTATTTATAGTCGGAGCATAGATGAGCCTGAAGTAGGTAGCGCTTGGCTTTGAAAGAGACTGGGAATCGTTGTTGTGTTGACTCTCCCTGAGGAGCCACAAGGAAAAATCTCAGGGGCTAAAACCAGCGGAACTTTAGAAAGAACAGAAAATGTTTCCACCTAGGAAGGAAATATTAAAAAGCGACAAGCACGTCTTCATCAGAGCCTTAAAATGTGTATTTATTTCTTTGTTTCTTAGATTTTTTTAAATTCAGAGATTTTTAAAATTAAATCAGTCGGAGTTCAACACAGCTGGTCGACTTTGCTTCCTCTGAAACCAAAAGGTTTGTGCTCAAGATTGGCTTGTCACGGGTTGTATACGTCAGTCAGCTGAGTAGATTTCTGTTTCTCAGGTTGGTCTGACTTATCAGAGGCCAGAAGAGGTAAAAACTAACCTGAGCCAAAAAAGCCCATTATATCTAAACGCAGCGAGAATATATTAGATTTTTCTGTCGTCTGGTCCTGTCAGTCTTGTGACCTCTCGGATTTGTATCGTGACCCTTTGGGAGACCCCGAGCCTTAGTTTGGGAACCGCTGTCGTAGAAACAACTGAGGAGGGAGCGCTGAGAGAAACACCTGCAGTCGGTGTCACATAATATCCTTTTGTTGACAATCGTTTTGACTCTCTGTCGTACTCTGCATCAATAAAGTAAGCGAATCCTCCGCGAGCTGCGTGGTGAGATACCGCTACAGAGACTAATAAGGAGATACGATATGTTTATTGTGTTTCCAGTGTAAGCTGACCCTTAAAATCAAACCGTGGCTGCTGGCCAGAGAGGTGGAAGGAGACGGGTTCAGTTCTTGAAAAGCCAAACGAATCCCGGTGGATTCCTCGTCTCACTGCACCACCGATTCGAACCAATCAAATACACAAACCGTCCTCTGACGTGTGACCTTTTATCGCTCTCATTTTTCAAGCTTTTTGCCGTCTGCGACGTAATGATCTGACTGTTACTGTGAGATAAAGAGGCAGTCATTCAGTCGATCTGATCAGTTGTTCTGGATGAATCCCTCCCTGTGTGCAGACGGCTTCCTCACACTTTGCTGATAAATATATCTTTGTTCTTGTTCTGCCCTGCTGCTCTTGTTTCCCCTTTTATCTTTTTGTATTTATTGTCGTGTGTGTGTGTGTGTGTGTGTGTGTTTGCTTGCTTCTCCGGGTCGTCAGTGCGAGTATCTTGTCGTTTAATTTGCTCTACATTTCAGTGAGTCACTTTATCAGCTGACGGAAACTGAGCTGTCAGTTTTTTCCAATTCAGGTCTCATTCTCACGCCTGTTTTGTATTCATGGAGCCAAAGTGCCAGAACGGATCCCTCAATAATTACAGGAACCTCTCATTCCCGCACATCCTGAAAAGTCACTCTTCAGTGGCAGTTCAATTTCCCATGCAGCAGCAGCAGCAGCGGCAACAGGAGCAGCAGCAGCGGTGGCGGCGGCGGCGGCGGCGGCACTATCCCAGGTCCGGCGGGCAGGTATCAAAGCCCCTCTCAGCTGCTCTAACTGTTTACAATGACGCATCGATCCGCTCTGCCTAATCCCCCCGGCAGCTCAGTGAGTTAAAGCAACAGTTACAGCCACCACACACACCTACAAGAGGCACAAAAGCCAAACACAGCGTGCCGTCTGATCCCCCCTGACAAGGATCCTGCCGAGTGCTGCTTTTGATCTGATCCTCTGCGCTCTGATAATTCCTCTATTGACAGTTAGAAGACAGGAAGAGGAGGAGGAGGAGGAGGAAGGAGGAGGAAGGAGGAGGAGGAGGAGGAGGAGGAGGGAGGAGTGGGATGCTACTTAAAAACTACAACACACTTCCAAACACAATAAAAAGCAGCAGAAAGCATTTCCACACTTGTTCACTCTCAGTTTGTTAAAAGTAAAATAAAGCACTAAACAGATGAAACGCTCAGTGAGGTGATGATGAAGGTGATGAAGGTGATGCGTTACCTGTGATGGCAATCCACATCCAGCCCTGGCTCGTCACCACTCATCCCGTGCCTGCAGCTTCAGCTGTCCTGTCCCCGTTTCTCTTTTTTCTTTTTTTTTTCTCCTCTCCTTTCTCTTCCTTCTTCCTCTCCCCTTTGGCCCCTCTTCTTCTCTTCCTCTCCCTCCCTCGTCCTCTCCCTCCTCCTTTCCTCTTCCTCTCCCTGCACTTGTTTGAGTCTATTTCAGTGGCAGCAACAGAGGAGCCCGCTGCGACGGTGGCATGGTTTCCAGCACTTTGGCAGAAGGTCACATTATCACTCGCTGGTAAAAGAAAAAAAAAAAAAGGAGGTGGGGAGGGGAGGGAAGAAGAAGAGGTAGAGGAGGAGGAGGAGGAGGAGGATGAGCAGAGTGATGGAGAGAGATTGAAGTGAGCAGGTGCCGGAGGAGGAGGAAACAAAACAAATCGTAGCTGTCCGCAGGTGCACCGGTGCTCCTGGCGAAATGTTCCAGGTTAGAATGAAAGTTGAGACAGCTACCTCAGAAGAGGCTTTTCAGGTAAGACGTCCCAGAATGCTTTGAGGAGAAACCCGCCGGCGTGCATATTTGTGTGTAAAGCAGTTGCCTTTTTTTAAGGTCTTCAGCAGCTGCTCACCTCTGGGGAAAAGATAATTCCTTCTCTTGGCTGCAGGATGAGACTTCAGAAAAGCTCTGAAAGCTGCCAGAAACTTACACCATGCTATGTATCGACGCCGAGCAAATCCTCAACATTCAGCCTCGTCATTCTCTGTCACTGCCCCGCTTCGTAAAGACACATGTACTCCATCTTTGGCTGAGACACCTGTCCACACTGTGAGTCCCATCTATCACAGATTCAGCGGGGTGACCCTGGTCTTGTTTCCCAGCCTCCCTTCTTCGCCCTCCTCTGGTGCGAGCGGCGCTCTCGTGGCCGCTCCATCAAAATAAGACTGGAAGATTTGATCCAGCTGCCCGGGACGAGGATGTCAGCGAGCGGCGACAGATGGCCGGGGCAGGGGGACAGACGCGAGTCAGCCGCTGGAGTTTTCTTCCAATATCTCTGTCTTTGCTGGGATCTGCCCCCTGCCTCTCCTTGAAACACACCTTGTTGGTTGTAATCTTCAGTTAACTGCACTTGTTGTCCTGTTGGTCTTTTTTTTCTCTTCCCACCTGAGCCCCTCCTTCCCCCATCAGCAGAGCTTTCACTCTGGCTTCACTGGCCGGCTGTAATCCTGATTCCTACACTCCATGTCACAGGAAGGGCTTGTGAGCTCTAATCATTATGTAGTAAGGATTTATCCTCTCATTCTCCCTCCCTCCGCTCTGTTTCCCTCCCTCCACCCATCCCGTCTATTTCCCTCCCTCTGCTGCCGGAGCACCGGCCGCCTTACAACTCTCAACATACTACAGCCTTTTTTTTCACCGTATAATGCATCATCTCTTCTCCTCGACTCAATCATTTGTCATCTCATCCTTTTTTAACATTTATTTCCTGCCGTCTCCCGCTCCGCTCCGTATCTCTTCCGTCCTGCTGCAGCTCACATCAACAGGTTTGTCCTTGAAATGTTCTCTGGGACAAGCGAGAGTCGACAGTCGCCTTTTCCTTCCTTTCTTTTTCAGCTTTATCTCTTTAACTATGAGCCGTATGTGTCGGTATACAAACAGTGCACATGGAAGTGTATGTGTACGCATGAGCAGTATTTATTTACAGTACTGTATGTGTACATCACCATACACAGGCGTACATTAGAGGCAGACCATCTGGCAGATCTTAGCGTATCAGCGACATGTCGGCACTTACGAACGAGAAATCACCAGATTCGATTGCGTTGGTTAAGAAACAGTGTTGATGCCATTATATTGTTTGTCCACCAGAGAGCACAGACAAGTTTGTCCCACTCAGTACACACACATGGCCAAAAGTATGTGGACAGCTGAACGTGTCCTCTTAAATCCACAGGCATTATTCTGCTGCTGTTACCACCTTCGTCTCGTCTGGTTTCAGGCTTTTCACCAGATTTTCTAGGCAGCTGCAGGGATTTGCTCCGATTCACATTCAGGGAACGTCAGTGAGCAAGAGCTCGAGACTAGCAGCATCGGCATCGAAGTCGGCAGGAGGAGCACTAGTTAGCTGTTAGCAGCCGGGAGGCAGCAGAGTCGTGCTGTGTGTTTGTCTAACAGAGCTAAACACACAGCAGGACGGAGAGTTTCTGTTCAGAGGATCATGAGCCGTAAAACAGTGAATTGCAGTTTAATGTGACAACACAACAAGTTTACTTCTTCCTGTTTTACTTCCAGCTTTTATTGGCGGTTGGGAAACCGTGGAGGCAAATTCTCAAGAAGTCCTCCTCTAAGTAACCTAATAATTAAAATCTTGACTACGCTCCCTAATGTCTTTGCGAGCAGGTTTCACAAATTAACTTCATGTTTTCTACCATTTTGTCCTGACATCAATTTCCCTCTTTCTCCATCCACAAATATAGTTGCATTCTGTAGTATTAGTTTCCAATAATTAAATGATTTGTTATTGGACGGGTTCATAGACTCATGTACTCATTATTCCATCATATCAGGCTGCACTGATGCTGCTGTCCGTGTCAGAAAACAACCCTCATTTAGTTTCATGTTTGTATTCGGGGACACGCATCTTTTCTCCCGCTGCCTTTCATTATCTGAGTCTATGTGAAGTCCACTTGACTGAGCCTTTTTTGCAGAAAATGATGAAAAAAACATGAAAATAACTTCAGTCTTTTTCTCTGGAGCGCAGTGATTCATTCAGCTTCACCAAGACTCAATAAGCTGCCTGGCTTCGGATCTGCAGGACGTGAGCCAAGTACCTGAAACTGGTGGATTTCCAGCTGGTTGTTTTTAATTAAGGAGATCTTTTAGTTTCCTGTCCTGGAAAAAAAGTTTTTCTGTTAGTGCTTGAAAATCAGAATACATACAGTGGATGTTGACACATCACTCACCCAAGTATTTTAATCTGAGTAAGACCCGACTCTGACTTAATTGCAGCCATTTCATTGACTGATTTGTGCTCGATAACGCCAAATACAGATCAAAGTGGGATTTGTTTCTCAACGATTCGGTATCCAATCTGACCCGTTGTTTACCTTGTTGCCTGATCAATAAACAAGGCAGTTGTGGGGGGAATGGAGGATTGCAAGTCATCCTAATAGATGATCAAGACTCCACAACCGTCAGAGAGGTGATTTGAAGGATTTTTGATAGAAACCTGTATAGAAACATTTTGGATAAAGATGACAAGAAGGTTGTTTGTGTTACAGTAACATTAAGTTGTTTTAACTGAACTCAGTTTAATTGTTGGCATGCTGTGTGTTCACATACTGTCAGAATGATTGCAGAGAAAGTTTTGGGACACAAGTTGGCGAATTGAAGTCCGGTATGATGCTGAAACTTCTACCAAGGTCAGGGTTTTAGTCGTCAGTGTTGGCGTTGCTCGTCTTTGCCACTTGGAAACAGCTGTCGACGTGTTGTTTAAATGCTCTGAGCGATAATATGCAAAACAACTTCTGCTCAGCGTCCATGTTGCTCCCACATCCCAACATGACGCACGTGATCGCACCGAAGTCGGAAGAACGACTTCCCAGTTGGGAAATGGGATCAACTGAGAAGCACGTGAATGTAGCGTAACGTCCCTCAAGTGAGACAGCCGAGGCTTGAACAAAACCAGGTCAGTGCTGCGAGGTGGTTCAGGGTTAAGCTGCATCGGCTGCAAATTAATTAGAATGAATTACGGGATTGTTTTCTCTCGGTTCAACTTAATTCTTTTTAAATGAATTTTGACACCAAACCTGGATGTCTAGCTTTTTAAGGATCAACTCAGTCATGGGATTGAGTACAAATGTGGAAAACAAAATGGTAAACAACTAGAATAGATCCCCACAACACGCCATGTCCGCTAAAGATGGTTTAAATACAATCAAGCGATGTGAATTTTAACGTGAACGGAGGATTTTTTGGCGGATATTTACTTTTGTTATCAACAATACTTGCTGTTGTGTTTTTCAAACTCAAACTGAACCTTTTTTCACTTCACACCATGGATCACATGATGACCTACATAAATTATATAATTCTGTGGTGATAAAGTCAATCAATCCTCCAATCACGTGTCTTCTCTGCTTGATTCCAGGTATCAGCTGTGTCCTGCATCCCATTAACATTTAATTTGAAAATGTTCCATTAAGCTCGCAGCGTGTACGTTCAGACTGTGGTCACGCTTCAAAAATCTCACTGTTCCAGTCGGATGAGCTGTTCAAGATACTTCTGACATGCAGAAAATGGTGCTTGCTCTTTTATGATGGTCGCTGTAGTTTGTAAAAACCAACAACCTCGGCTTTGACATTGGTTGACCTTGGTCAGCACCCAACAGTTGCTCTCTTCACTTCTCTCAGCACAGACGCTCAGTGTCGTCGTGAGACTGCAGGTTGTGTAAAGTTGTTTTGAAAGGTCACGCTGGTATTCAGGACGTGAAACAGCACTGAGACAGACTTGACTTTAATAGACCAGCGCAGGCTTGTCTGCAGGTGACTCATGTCTGTTTCCTCTTCCCTCAAACTCACCACAAACCAGCTGCCCCAAGCTATCTTAGCTCCATTTTCCTGTTTGTGTCAGGGTGTGATCCCCCCCTAGAGCTCAAGGAGGAGAAATGCACCTGCTGATTTTTCACGAGGAATTATTGCCCAGAAATAGCTTCATTGCTTTTTCAGTGCACTTTGACTTATTTCTTAACATTTTACTGTTTTAACCCGTCCTGAGTTTACGCTTTTAAACCTCAGCTGAGACTGTCAGTGAGCACACAGTCATTCTGTGAGCAGCCGTTTATTCACTTCCAGGTCACATTTGCATACATCACATTGCCAGACTGCAAACAGTCTCCTTCGGAAAGACAATTGCAAACTGTAGCGGTGCACAAAAAGCCATTAATCTTAATTTTTTTCCCCCTGTGGATGAATCCCTCGGAAAAATGAATCCATTCTCTCAGGCAGGAGGACATCAGTGGGATTTTATGAGCCTGTCAGGGCTGCACTGAGAGATGTGTCAGCAAGGCCGTATTTGTTTCTCCGAGGCCGATGGTGGAGGCTGGGCAGCGTGACCCCGATCGATCGCTGTACAATAATAAATGTCCGTGAACCCAGTGCTCGTGATCAACAGCATATAGAGTTGGCTTTCCTCGATCGATAGGTGATCGATAAGGCAAACAGATGGGACTGTAAAGCAAGAGATAATTACGTGTCGGTCGGTGTGCGGTGGGTTCTTCAGGTTAGTGCTTGTTGTAGGAGATAAGAGGAACGGCTACTACCTGCAGCCTGCCTGGTGTTAGTCAGTCACATAAAAACCACATCACACAATCATCTTCTAGTCCAGACTGGGCGATGCGATATGAAAAAACTCTATCCGTTAAGCCATCCGTCCATTTTCTTCTGTTTATTGGGCGTTGGGTCTTGCTGGCAGCAGGCTCAGGAGGGTATTCATGACGTAACACTTCCCAGCTCCTTCTGAGGATCCTGAGATGTTCCCAGGTCACATGAGATATGAAATCCAGTTCTGGATCTGCTCCACTGAGGTGCCCAGGAGGGTCCTGCCTGCTGATCAGATGCCTGAACCACCTTAGCTGGCTTCTTTCAGCGCGATGGCGCAGTGGCTCTACTCGATCTTCTCTCCTTATCTCCAACACAGAGCCCATCTACCCTACAGAGGAAACTCACCTGAGCGATCTCATTCTTTCAGTCACTACTCACAGCTCATGGTGATAGGTGAGGGGGAGGAAGATTGATTGGTGGATCAAAGCGTTGCCTTTGGGCTGAGCTTCTTCTTGACCACGATGGTCTGATGTAACGCCTGCAGTTCTGCTGATGCTGCACCCACCACCTGTCCATCTAACGCTCCATTTTTCTCACCTCAATCCCCGATTTTACGGGGTTGCTAGAATAGATACAAGTATGCAGGCAACTGTGACTTCTTTTAAGACTTTTATTAAAAATAGTCTCAATCCCGACTCGTCAAAATGCTCTTGATTGTCGGTTGGGTCGGCCGCCATCCCAAAGCGTCAGAATTGGATGAGCTTGGAATGACCTTGGACCTTTAAACTAGAGTGTCATCGATATATGATGTTGCAATCACGATCCATGAACTTAATTACTGTCTTTTCTGAAATGCCTTTTACACTTTAGCCAGACTTGAAACAACCTGTGAGTCGTTTTACTTTTAACGGGAGAAAGAGCCATGTGAAGGAATGCTTTGTTCAGATAGTCAGTGAGATAATGTGGAGTTTGGTTACAGAACTAAAGGGACATTAGATACCGTGATCTCTACGACGAGCCCTCAAGATCGATCACAATCCAAAATCGGCAGATTGCCCAACCCCGAATCGATTATTCATATGAAGGCACTTTGATATATAAACAAAGGTTGGTTTTAAAACAAGTTAAATATTGAATTCTGTGTAAGAAGTATTAATGACAGACTGGTAATTGGTTTCTTCTCTGATGAGCCTGAATCTAATCTAGCTAATCTCTGCAGACTGACACATTCTGCATACTGGTGCTGTAGGCTGGCTTTCATAGTAAACTATGATGCTCGGCCGAGCAGGTGGGCTGAGTGAGGAGGAAGTAACACATGTCAGGGGCGGCAGCAGAGGGAAAGGCAGGCATATGCTCTCTCTTTGTGGCCTGGCCTTCCTGCTTCACTGGACAATATGGCAGAGAAGCACATCTGACCCAAAATAATATCCTCACAGACGGAAAACCAAACGTCATCTTAGCCACCGCCGTGGCTCAAACTCCTGGCATTTACCAACTCGCTCTCCTTCTATCTATCTGGGTTTTTCCTGGAGCTATTTTCAGAAGTGTTTCTGTGACAGAGGTGGGGGGGAAAAAGTGAGCTAAAAGGCCAAACTTAGATGTTGTCGATCCCAAGAGGGAGGCCAGATTTATCCCAGTCGTCTCCAAGTATTGACCAGTGCCATCTCAGCTTACACTGTTAAAACCTGGATTTCTGTGTTGCACAGCTCTCAGTGCTCTCTGTCTGTTCTACTCCAACGCTGCTGACAACAGAGAATAAATCCCAACAAACAGATATTAATCCTCAAACATGTTGTTTGTTGATGAATAACGATCAAATGTCTTGATTTATTTGCCCTCTTTTCTAAAAATGAACATTTTTGTGCTTGGCTTACTGTAAGATAAATAAAAGCAGCTGTTAAATAAATATTGATTTGTCAAGTTTCAAAACATGATGCATTTTAAATAGCTTTTTAGGTTTTATTAGAGGTGTCACTTTTCCCCAAAATCCAGTTTGATTCATTTATTGATTTAATTTGTACCTGAATACGTTAGCAAGTGTGGTGAGCGATGTTTATACTGTGGCTCCAGTTCCATCACCAGACATGAAGCCCTTTCCTGTACAAACAATAACAATGGACCGAATATTCTTGCATGTAAATCTTGCAATCTTATCTTGCTTGCTGAAGCTGAGTGTGTGGAAACATCGGCAGTCAGACAAGGTTGTGCACTTGGACCCAGTACCCCTTTCAATTAGCCCTGCCTTTCTGTTTTGCACATTCATGCCCAGGGGTAGGGTGCGCAGATTCTTGATAGGATAGGATAGAGTTGTTAGACTACATTGCCAATGGAGGGTTATGAAAACTGTGTTGTGTTGGACTTCTGTGGGGGAGAAAAGCTCTTCACTTCCTGTGTCTTTCTGATGTTCAACATGGTTCCTTGCGACTAATAAAGGAGCTGTTTTGTGGTTTCTGTTTGAGGACTTGGGTACCAAACCAAGCTAGGTTTGTCGTGACATTGAGGCTTTTTTCTAGACAGCAGGAATATCCTATTTGTTACTTAATTCAGATCTTCTACACTGTCATTTAAGTGTTCAGATCCGTAGATTCTGCATTAGTTGCTTAGTTATTGATGTACGTCTAAGTAACGTTGTACGCTGATGACACGGCTTTCGATTTTTTGGCCGTGTGTCGCAAAAGCGACCAAAGCATCCGGACTAAGACACATTGGTAGATGTGTGTCCTGCATTTAGAGTACAAATGTAATGTAAAGTATAGCACACAACAATTCTCCCAATCGTAAAAAAAAAACAACATGTAATTGTGTTGTGCCAATGAGTTTCTGAAAAGTTAGTGTTTTATCCGACAGCAGCCATTTTTATCTAATTTTAATCAATAACTGCATTCCCCCCACGACCCCTCAGGTGTACAATTGTGCACATAAAACTGTGTGGACAGGTGGAGAACATCCATCAGTCATCATCCATCAGTCATCATCCAGTCCAGTCACCTCCACCATCAGAGGAATCTGACGGATGCTTTCACATAAAAACTGGCTTTAATTAAGAATAAGATGTTAATAACGTGTAAAACTTTCTTCACAAACATCTCTGATGTCAATCTGATGTCAGTGGCTGCGTCTTCAGATCACATTATCGTCTTGAGGCTGTGCGTCATGGTGTCATTCACCTCAAACCTCTTTTTAACCAGCCAGCAGCGTCCGAAGCTGCAGCCTCAGCTGGTGTGAGGAGCTGCTCTGAATGCTGAGTCCACCGGGTGTCCTGAGGCTGTCTGGTGTCTCCGTCCAGCAGCCAGCGGCGTTTCGGTCGGGGCCTGAGAGCCTGGACACAACCTGTCATGCCATTAAGCATCTGTGCACTCTGGGAACTCACGCCAAGCTGAGACCTGTTGCCTGATGGATGATGCAGTCACTGTAAACAGCTCAACATCACTGCTGAGGCCTCTGCTACATTCTCTCTTTCCCCTGCCAAAAAAAGAGGAAAACGAAACTGAACCAAATCTACACAAAATGAGGCTCTGCTGCATTTTTACAGAGCTCGTCTGTTGGACAAGCAAGTTAATTTCCTCGCGTATCCATCTACCACCTGCAGCAGAGCTGAGCTGGGATCTGTGTTCACAAACAAGTGTACACAGAGCTGATTATCAGTTGCTTACAATCTGATCTCCGTCTTTTTCCAAACACATCCTGATGGCAGACACATGCCGCTGTGATCCGGCAACTTAACAGGGAGAGATGTTTGCAATCCAAAGCCATTAGCTGAGCTGTCACAGAGTGATGGTAAGCCTCCGTGTTGCTGGGCGGACAGTTACTGCAGCTGATTCATGGGATGGAAAACCTAAAGATGCACGAGGGAGTTGGGCCACTTCACTGCCGAGTCCTCGATGCTACTGTGTGCTCCAACAAGACATCGGAAAAAGCTTATAATGAAACGTCAGGTTGATTTATATAACCTCAAACCACACGAGTGCGTCTGACTTCATTTGTAGCTTCCAGTTTGGTAATTACACCCACATTCATTATGATTGGACAGGTGTGTCATGAATCACAAATATGATGCTTGTCAACCCACCTTAACTGTCCTCCATGTTACGTCGCATTCGGAGGTCGATACTTCTTCACTGGCAGGACGGCGGCGAGCGGAACAAGCATCTGCTAACGTGAGTTGTTCAAAAACCTTCTTTTTAGTAAATGCTGGTGTTCATGTGTAGAGACCCTGGTGATCCTACGAGCAAAGTTTCATGTTGTGTCGAGCCTTCTTAGTGTTATATAGCCATTAGCCATTTTGATGCTAGTGTAAAGTGCCGTTTGCACTGAGAAAATGAGTTTGACCCGAAAACGAAACTACGGTAAATCTTGAGTGCCTCTTTCGTCGTAATTATGCTTTTACACGAAGGTTTGACTCATATACATTCACAAAAAAAGCCTAAGTTGCATTTTGGTTTCTGTGTCCAGAAAGTTGCAGTTTGTCATAAAGTCAAATCTCATGTGCAAGAAATGTGACACAAAAAAGGACCTAGCAACACAGAATAATAAGATACAGAAACAAGATCACTTACACATTTATGTAAAAGCAAAATGTTGCATATTTGCAAATTATTTTAGACACTAGATGAAAGATTTTCAAGCAGTGTGTGAAAGGTGTTTAAAGTGAAAAGCATAAAAAACATTGAGAGGTACAGTTTGTTCTGGTCAGTAACTCGTTCTCTGAAATATCTGCCTTAATATGAAAATAGTTTTAAAGTATAAATAAATACCTAAAAATAAATGTCTTCAGACTTCATAGTGTGAATGTAACAAACCCATATTTAGATGTTTTCCTGATAGATTTTTTCCTCTCTGGTGTGACGATACAAACTCCGATCACCGTCAGATCTGCTGTTTCCAACCGAGCGGCCTCCATGTTTTCCCTCCCGCGTGCCGTGACAGGCGCAGAGGTCTGATTGAGGACGCTCTCTGCAGGCGGGCGTCACTTGTTAGCACCTTCCCCGAGACTTCACACACACATGCGGCGGCTGAGAAAGTGTGTCCTCAGCACCTGTCCAGACAGCTGCTCCCATCGCCGATGTGTCAGCACCCTCTAAAGGCCGCTCGGAGAAAGAGAGAGACACTCTGACACCGTTCAAACACAGACTTTTGGCTCAAAAGTGAGAATATGTAAGGGGAAAAAAAGACAAACATCACATGCTGATTGGAGGTATCAGATATATTCCACAGTTTTCCGTGCTCTACATGCAGGGCATCCACCTGCATGGCCCTTTCTTGGCTTTCGGTTCTACTAGGGCAGCCTTGCCAGCCCATCCTATAATCCACAGGGTGAATAAAAATGGATTTGGCTGGAACAGACGCCCAGTAAGCTGCCTTAAACCAACCGGCAGGATCGTCCACAACACAGATTCTCTCATGTACATCCTCATTTTTCACAGGTCACACTTTCCCGTGCTGTCACACTAACCTGCAGCTCTGTTAAACACAGTTTAAAATCCAAATATGTTTAATCTGAAAGGGGAACTGGCACGCAAAGATAAATAACTAGCATATTAAAATCATCCTCCTTGTTCATTGGAATTAAAGGTGCAGAATAAAGCATTTAGCTCTCACTGATCGCAGCACATTGATCCAGGTGATCGCTTGTTTGACTGCAAAGAGAAACATACTTCCTAATTCACTGACTGACTGGGTTTTTTCGAAGCCTCCTGGTAATTATTTTTTTCCATGAGAAAAGCGGCATAATTGCACGTGTTTGCGGAGGACGGAGGCTGTCAGAGGGTTTCCTGGCACGCCGTCCTCTCCTGCCTCCGTCTCCAGAGGCCTCGGACAACAGACGGGTCACAGCGAAGCCACATTTTTAAATCCGGTGTGCAGATGGACACCAGTAGTGGTTCTAAATCCTGCACCGGGGCGGCAGCAGAACGAGGAGAGAGACCGATACAGCATCGTGTCGATACTGTGGTTTTTACTATGAATCACATGTCGGCCAGTTGGAACAGTTTTACCCGTGAAATCAGAACTCATTCACTGATTAGTGTGAGAGATATGGAGGGTGATAAAAGGCCTTTATAAAAAGCCTTTTTCAGTAATTAAACACGCAGCGAAGGTCCCCAGGCTAAGATATATTCTTAAAGGTGAGATGCAGTTGTGATAATTACAGTTTATTTTTGGCTGAATTATTCCAGAGTGCTGCAGGAGAAGCCTCAGGCATCTGGACTGTAACATCTTAACAAATACTAACACTTTGATGCATTTGAAGGAAGTTATGGATTTATTTTTTTATCTTCCAAACATCACAAGACTGATTTCAGACGAAACAAAGCCGTAAGAAGCCGTAAACAGACAGAGAGGGAGACTGGAAAGTGGAGAAAAGGCGTGTTAGTGTCTCGTATCTGCAGAGAGTTTCTGATTTTCTCTCTTTGTTGCTGCTCGGGACGCTTTACCAACCCAACATGTGTCTGTTTGACGTCCTGGGAATGAGACTCAACAATCAACTGTCTTTGTGGTGCGTTCAGGAACAGCTGGGACAAATCCTACTGATTCTACCTTTAACTTTAACAGTCTTTGAATAACATAAATATGACGTGATGAAGGCCATGAGCCCAGAATGAGATTAAAAAAGAAACCCTCTGTCCTTCTTTCAGATCATCACCTCATCTTCCTCGCCTGTATTGTGGTTTTCTCTTTTTTTCTCTGATGCGATCACACGTTTCTCACTCGCTCCACTCCTCGTCAGACCTAGCAGATCTCGTGGCTGTTACTGATCCAGTTAATTTTGAAGATATAAAAAGAAATCGCTGCAGGAACTAAATTTAAGAAAACCTAAGGAGGCTGTTTTTAGCCTCAAACTGGAGAATGAGAAGAACCACATCCTCTCCTTGACCTCACTGTCGTCGCACTAGATTCTGTTTCGCTTCATGTTTTTCTCTCTGACACTTTTTATTGGGCTCAAAATATTCCTGAGATTTTCATAACTATGTTATAAGAGAAATAAGAACTACTGGACTGTAAAACGTATTGATATCCAAGAAAAGAAACCTACATTTTCTGTGTGAGGATTCAAAAACTTGATGACAGGAAGTATTAATTAGTTGTGGGTTAATCAGTCAATCAATCATTTGTAATTTGTCAAGAAAACATCCCGAACATCTCTGATTCTCTTCAAATGTGATTTTCTTTTCTTCTTTTCTGTTTGTCAGATAAAACAGGCGAGTTCAGAACGTCTCCGGAGCCTTTTCCACATTTTATTTTGGTCTTCAACAATTGATTGATTGATCAAAAAATAGACATTATAGTTTTATTTATAATGGAATAATAATTTGTTTTGACCTGAACCCTTTCCCGACTCCCTCTTCTCTTCTCTTCTCTTCTCTTCTCTTCTCTTCTCTTCTCTCTCTCTTTCCATTTCCTCTCTCTCAGCGTCTTTTCATCCCTCCATCCGTCTCTGCTGTCGTTGGTTTTTCGCCGCCTCGTGCCAACAGAATTAGTTTTCTAACTCGCAGCTCTCCGATCACCCACTTCTTCATCTGACCTTGCATTACTCCACGCGGCTGCGGGTCATCGGCCGTGCGCTCGCCTAATTCCACAAATTGTGTCTGGGGCTCGTGTTTTGTCGAGCTCAGCACTTTGGTTTCCTTTTATAGCGCGGCCGCTTTTCAGGATTCTTATCATTATTTCTCCTGATAGGTTCGAAGGAGGGAGGGAGAGTTTTTTTTCCAGGCCGGCTGAATTGCTAATGACAGCACCTCCACTGTGTCTGTTGTAATGGGTATTAAACCACAATCGTATTAAGCCGTCCGGAGTGGAGCGAGTGTCACAGTATTTCTTCCTGCCCGTTCGCTTCACGTTCGCCCTGCTGACGAGGCCGAACACACAACCTGTGCAGAGGAAGAGTTCGAGCATCGCTGAACAACATCCAGTCAAACCAAAGCTGAGGCACAGATTTGTTTTATTTATTTAACGTGGTTTTATACTTTCCTTGTGTTCTGAAAACTTTTCACCGTGAAACTTTGTAAAACTCCTCTCTGAGTTTTTGACACCATCACACGCAGCGTCCTGCTGTTCAGTAATTCTCTCGCCACTCAGCAGAACTTTGTTCAAACCCACAGAACTTTACTTTAAAGGCTCGTGGTGATCCCAGACTTTTCCAGAGACACCAGTGTGTCAGGATTAATAATGTGTTATTAAAGTCTTTGGTTTGCATATTTAAACATTAGACAGCTTCAGTAAAGAACTAGAACACAGTGATACAGAATACACGATCCTGTCAGACAGCGTGTGGGATGAGACGAGGTCGGTAGTGCTAATTTAGGGACAACAGACGATATAATATTTATTTATTTTATTACACCTTTAGTTTCCCAGGAAGTTCAATTAAGATTAAGATCTCTTTTGCAAATGACTCAAACTCGGGAGCTAAACAAAATCCCATCATCTTCAAATGCAACGTCACACAAAATTCAGAAAAAGAGTGAAGAAAAACAATGATGTGGCTGGTTTTAGGGCTCAGAACTCAACGTTCTTACATATTACACCTTTAACATCCCGTGTTAAAGTTGGTTTAGTTTGCTTAGATAGCGTTTGGTCCATGTTTATACTTTTGCCTTCTTAGTTGCCACCTTCTTATATTAACTTCAGTCTTCAGCTTTGACTTTAAAGTTTCATCGATGTGGTCTAAATTACTGAGCTTGTTCTGATCACGAGCCTGATGTGTTCACTGTGTTCTCCCCGGATGTTTACATCTCTGGGATTTCCAGGCGTTTGTCTCCCTCTTCTGGATCATCAGTGCAGTTACAGCCTTGATAAGTCGACTCACACGACATGAGAACACAATATTCACCCCAAACATCCACCATGATCGATTCTGCGTTTTATTCTCCTCCTCGCAGCTGCTTTGTTTCCAAACTGACGCGTCACCAAGTCTCAGGAAGTCGCTCCTCTTCCTTCTCCCTCTCTAAAAGCCACTCAGCACTTGTTGTGTGTCCAGAGTTAAAAAAAAAACTTCTCAGAGCGATGGAAGTGAAGTTGGCTGCAGATGGCACTTAGCAGGGCCGAGCGCCGCGGCGTTAGCAAGCAGATGGTGGAGCGCCGAGCTGATGGATGCTCCGTCTAAAGCTCCAGACAAGAAACCTGCTGCTCCCCGACTCCGTCTGAGACACTCAGAGAGTCTGCAGCCACCGAACATCCAGATAACACACACGACGGAGGAAACATGATGTCGATCCTGCACCTGATAAAAGTTCTCGCAGTCATTGAAAACCTGGAGTTTCCCCTCTTTCCAGGCCTGGAAAATAAAAGTTTTTTCTTCTGTGTAATGAAATCAGCAGCAGAATAATCTGTTGCATATCACTGAATCCATGACGTGATGCGTGTTTGACTCTGCAGCACCACAACGCTTCATTTATCATTGTTTCTTGTGACACAGATAAATCAGCGCCTGCGATGTGGACGATGCACTTAATGCAGTTTGGATAATGTTTTGATAAGTTGCTCAGCCCGTTAATGTCGGGCGAGTGTGAATGAATATTTCATGGCTCTCTAATGATGATATAAGCTTTGTGTGGAGACCGAACAAGAGAATGACCAGAGTGTGATTTACAGAAAGAGCTCTGATACGTTCGTACGGATAGCATGACGCATCGGACGTGAAATTATTGGGAAAGATGGCGAAACAATCCAATCAATGAAGTTCTCGTCGTGTACGTGCAGGTTGTGTTTGGACCCGGGTATTTAATTATGAGGCTGTGAGGTCATCAAGTCAAATTCAAGACCTTTTTAAAAACACATGATCACACATCAGCCGTAATGGAAAGCCTTCTGTACATCTCAACATATCCTGGAGTATTTACTGTTATATTTCATGTTTTCAGAACTTCACAGCAGTCGATAATTACTCCCGCAGTCTGCTGAAATGTTTCCATGTCAACACAACAGCCTGCAGTCACGCAGCTCTTGATGAAACTTGGTGTTCATGCTGCAATTCACAAGAGAAAAAAGGCACTGGGGTTATAAATTAATTGATTAGGGAACATATTAGTCTACAGGCGTGCTGCCGGTCTGTCTTACCAGCTAGATCATCATTAAAATGTCCTGGAAAAGTCCTGCAGTAATGTTACAGTTTCAAGCACTTGAAGCAAAATCCAAGTAATCTAAAACCTTGATGACAGCAGCAATATTAGAGTGTTTTCAAGGATTTCCAGCACCTGTACGAACCCTTGTCCCTTTAAAAAACTGCTGGTAGATTAATCGATCATTCTCCTACAATAATATTTCTTAATATACTTTATTAAATATTTGCTTATTTCCAATAATGACTGTTGACTCAATGACTCAAAAATCCGGAAAAGTTATAAGACATACAAGAAACATTTACATAAAACAACACATTATAAATAAACAGCCATCTGATATATTGTCAGTTTTGAGTGAACACAGTTACACACGTTATATCCACTGATACTCTGCAGGATATACACAAACAGTAGCAGTACAAAACAGAAGAAAAAAAAAAACCCTCCTCAGCAGCTCTCTCATGACAGCCGAGATTAATTAGTGTCATATAAATACTTGAACAAACTGAAGAGCTGACTGTGTTATCAGCTGCTTTGGCTTCAGCCGTCGTTCGGCTCATGAATCATCTTTGTTAATTTCATTTGCCACCAAAATTACACGAGGGAATCCTGTACCTACAAAATTGATAGCGGCCCCACAAATATCCGCGCCGTGTTTTTTCTTTGACACCAACAGACTTGCCGTTTTGTCAGCCCGCTCGGCGCTCGCTCCCGCCCCCCCTCTGCTAGATGTGCCGTGACTTGATATATCGGGTCTTTTAGCCCCTGCTTTGGCTCAAATCCAAGGCCCATTTGTACAGATGGGGTTTTACGTGGGCCATTTTAGCAAAGCACCCTCCCCATAAAGCCAAAGTGTCTCATCGCTTCATAATTGTGTGATTATGGTCAATTGCTGTGGTTGGGGTGACAGATTCTATTCGAGCCCAACAGATGCTTTTATCATATTTTAGATCCCCATTTGACCTTAATCAACCGTTACATGTATGAATAAAAGAGAGGAGATCATATTTCACTCCGGAGGTGGATCAGGTGTCTGAGAGACGAGCTGCCGGGACAGAGAGACGCCGAGGCTGCGAGCGGAAGATCAAACAGTCGAGTTAACGCCGAGCCGGAGCTGAAAACCTGCAGCCGCTGGATGAATTCTACAACCAGTGAGGCCTCCAGGAGAGCCGAGGCAAGCAGAGAGATGGTGCCACCAAGTGGGAATTAGAGGACATTACACTCACTGGATTAAGCTTAATGTATGGCAGATAAGAACTTTAATTAGTTATTACACTCAGCTGCTTCAAATGTCTGCAATATAGAAATCTTTTAGTTTTTTAGAGAGTAAATACTAGTGAGACATTCTTTGATTTATTCACTGCCGATATATCTACTAACTAATATAAACTAACGAACAATCAGCTGCGTTATCGCTGTGTCCCAGTTTAATTTGATAAATATATAAACATTCTAAAAAGCTGAAGTAGTGTGTTTTAGGGAGGCACGTATGGATTTGATGATTACCTGGCATTCGTGGCCGATACTGACAAAATAACCGATAACAAAAACCAACATTTTATGCTTTTTTGTGCACAGCTGAGTGTAAGACGGATGTCAGACATAGAGAAATGTGTCTCTTGTCTACATTTCGTGGTTCTACACAGGAGCAGAAAACTTCCTCGTGTTTCTACTGGAAACATTAAATTAGCAGGCACTTGATAAGAGCGAAGTATTTATTGACATGAGAAATGTACATAGTCTTTTGCAATTAGAGCCCATTGTGACATCATCATATTTGATAATAATAATAAAGTTTATTTGTATAGCACCTTTACAGAAGCAGAGTTTACAAAGAGCTTCGACAATCAGACAGAAGCAGAAAACTGAAAGATGATGTGACAGAATAAACACTCAAGGTGAGTTGAAATGTGAAGGCATAAAAGAAAATGTAGAAACAAAAAAAGACAGTATGAGTCATGACAAGTGAAAGTGATAAAATACATAAAACATCCAAAGTCACAGAGAAAGGAAGAGAGAGAAGAATAAATCAATGAATAAAAAAAATAATAAAGGACGATAAGAAGACGATATCAAAGGAGTTAAGGACAGAAAAAGAGATTAAAAGTAATAAAGGGAGTGAAGGACGGTAAGAGAAAAGGAAAGGAGGCGATGAAGCCATGTGTGTTGTTTCAGTCAGACGGAGAAAGATTCCCTGCAGCCAAAGTCACCAAGAGCCCAAAACCCAAACGACTCTGAAGAAGCTGGAACCAGACGGTGTTTGACAACGACTGACCGAATATCAAAATCATTTGTATCCGTTTATTACCTCCATAAACAGTCAGAGTCATGTCAGAGAAACTAGAAATACCTGACAGAATTCAGGTCCTGTTGGTACACACTGTTATTATTAGTGTGTGGTATAGAAATGGTTCTGGGTGTTCTACTGTTCATAGACTAAAGACCTAAACCAGGTGGTTCTGAACTCTGGTCCACGATAGATCTCACATGTTAAAGCCCGAACTGTCTGAACTTTACACAGCAAAGCTACGATCATATCAAAGCAACCTCTCATAGCAAAGACAACATATATGATCTATGCTTAAAGTCCAGTCGGGTTTGTTTTAGGGGAGTGACCAGTACTTCCACCAGAACGGGGCTTCTACAAAAACGAACCATTAACCAATGGGGACGCACGCCCCTGGAAAAAAACACTCACGTGAAAGGTTTGTGCCAGAATAGCAAACAAAAAGTCAGGGAGCGCCAAGCAGAAAGCTGCACATGAGAGCATGAAGCTGGGAATACACTGTGCGATTTTAGAAATGAATACGGTCCGCTCGGCCCGTTGGACCCGGCATTAGCTTCCTTGATAACCTGTTCAATCCTGTGTGCTGAAACATCCGAGAAAAAGAGGCGCTAGTGTAAATATATGGACTCCAGGATGGCTCGGAAGCCCTGGTCAGTAGAACTCGTCCATGTTGCCACTTCGCGCAGGCGCAGTGAGAAGATAAAGGCACTGACGTTGGGGAAGCAAACCGTGGCTCTGGTTTATCTGCGCCACATCAAAGAATGTTAAACCAGAGTCACGAGTCGCCTCCCCGACATCAGTACCTTTTTTTTTTTTCTAACTGCGCCCGCAGGAAGTGGCATCACGGAAAGCCTGCGTCGACCCACCAACATTTCTGACATGTCAGACAGTCATCGTGCAGTGTGTACGCGGCTGATCGGGAAAGATACTTTATACAGTCAACTATAAACAAACAAACATGCTATCTAAAAAGGAGCAAATGATTGCAAATATACCGTTCTTTTGTCACAGGTCACTTTGTTTTTGCTTCTGTGAGATTTATTTTCTCTCAAATTCTCATTTTGATTTAACAATTACTAAGTTTTATTTGATTCTTCCTGCCACATATGTTATTCTGCACTGATCACTCAGTCCAGAACTAAAAGTCTGATCTAAATGGGTTCCAGTTGAGGCCTCGGGTGAGAGACGCTCTGAAAATCTAAGCCGGATGTGTCGAACATTTACCTTCCTCACAGAACACGCTGAGCACATTTTGATGTGCCGTCGCAGTGACACAAATAACAACAGTGTTTTCTGGATTGTCAATTCTTCTTTCCATCTTTCTTTTTTGGGGGGCTGCGACAAAAAAAAAAAAAAAAAAAATCCCATCTCCCATTGTTTGTAGAGGCTCAAAGGATTAAACAAAGTCAACAGTGATGGAGAGGCACTGATCTTTTGAAGTATTTACATTTGTGTTTTTTCGCGGCGCCTCCGTCCCCCCTGAAGGCGCGCGTCTATATTTTTCCTCTCGCAGAGTTTGTCTTCGCTCCGCTTAGGTAAATGCCGGCCTCGGCGACAGACAGGTGCTCTCCATCTTGTAAACCCGGAGGGGTTTCGGCATAAGACAAATGGGTCTGGGAGCGTCACCCCTCCCTGTTCCACCTGGCTCATCTCGTACGGTGTTGCAGGCGGTGTTGTGTCGTGGGATTTGTAGTCTTACCAGCGGTCCCAGTTCACCCTCGAGCACGCAGAAACTCATCACTCACCACAAAACAGCGCACAGACACCGAGGCTGAAGTAGACAAGTTTATTAATGATAATAATGAGGATGATGAGGATGATGATAATATTAATAATTAGTCATAATTATAATAACGTTAATGTCATAATAAATAGAACTCTTCATCTGAAGCACGTAAAGAGAAGCATACAGAAAGAGAAAAAACAAAAACACAAAGTTCAGAGTACAGAGCCAGAGGAGGGGGCGGGGACTTCTAGAGACATTTTTTTAACCTTTCAATATATCCATTTAATTTTTTAACATTTTTAAACTTTATTTAACTGGAACATTTACAAAAAGGAGAAAGAGATAGATTTTAAAAAATCCTTATAAATAAATTTTGTCATTATTAGAACAAAATACAAGATTTCGGGGAGTCAGAGGATGTAGTTTTTTTTTTTTTGTTTGTTTTGTTTTTTTTTTCTTCTTCTTCTTTTTTCCCCCTGAAAGGACAGCTGGGGGAGGAGGGGTGAGGAGGGGGGTGAGGGTTATTATGTACAGAACACCAGGAATACAAAAGGGGCCAGTCGACTCACATACTAGAAGGCTATGGGGGGCGTTGGGGTGGCGGGAGGAGGGTATGTCGGGGGGTCAGGGGGTGGAGGCGGGGGGGCTCTCAGAGGGGACATCCTGCTAGTGTCACAGCTCAAGCAGTTGTGCTCAGGAAGATCAGGACCAGTTCATTATACTGAAGGCATCTGAAGGAAGGAAGGGAGGGTCGCTCTAACCCCGGCCCCCCGCTTCATCCCGCTGCTGAGGCGCAGGCTGGAGTTTAAGACGGACATTTTGTTTCAGGCAGGACGTCTCCGGACGCAGGAAATAAAATCTTATAGTCGAGTTCAAGCCGAGCGGAGACGGAAGACCGCAGTTACCACAGAAGACCACAGGAATAAAACAAATAATGATGTTTTTAAATCAATAACCACTGATGCTAGTAAGGCTACTAACATGGAAGACCAGCCAGACTAACGAGTTCCATAAGTTATAATTCGGATAATAAATATTCTTCATATACAACGATGAGTCAAAGGAATAACGCGAGACGTGAAACAGGTCGACACAGAAAACTCTAAGGCAATAAAATCTCAGGTGCATTTTTAACCTCGCAAAGGGAAGAAAAACCAAAACCCTCCGTGAGAAATAAAGTAATTTTAGGGATGCACGTCCATATCAGACCAATAAGATATCAGTTTACATTATTGGTGAAATTAAGGCCGATAAATAAAGCCAATAATACGAAGCCAAGCGTCTGCACCCTCTGATACAGCCTTAAACACGAAGCAGAAGAAGAAGCCGGTGTTGCAGCAGAGACTACAGATCCAAACATGTTGTCGTTGATGTAAACGTTTTTGTTATTTTTTTTTTTACACTTGCATGTCTGTTACTTGCTCCACATGTTCCCAAAGAGGAGGATAAAAGTCTTCCGTCTCTGGTCACTACATCGTTTAGCCGTCTGTAGCCTCAGGTGAGTCTGAAGTAGGTCAGTACCTTTTTTTTTGTTTTTTATTTTACAAATACAAAAATGTGAAATTATCGGTCAGCTATTAAAGTGTTTCTCAAAACTAGCACCTTAAAGTTTAGGCGTTCAAAGTCCCACCGACGTTAGCATACAGTAGCGTTAGCATAGTCTGTTTAGCTCATTGGCCCGGTTTACAGCTACTGTTAGCATGCTTGCACTGCTTGGATCCTGATAAAGTGGGATTGTGGGATTCCTCTGAGTTCCGCTAGAAGGAGCTTCAGTACCACACAGAATACTGTTACTATTATCGGTATCTACCACGAGAAGCAGGTTATTATCGGCTCTACGTATCGTTTAATGCCGTGCATCCCTAAAAAAAATACAGTGAAACCTAACAGAACAGGAGCTAACGGGGAGCTAACAGGGAGCTAACGGGGCTTCGACCCCCAAAACATGTGGCTACACCAAGACACTCGAGTCTCTTAAAGTCAAGAAGCTGTTTTTTTCTTTTGCTGTTGTTCACAACACATATTACATGAAATATAATATTTTCATAAATGTTAAAGAAACAAATAAATAGGATTTTTAAAACAGGAAGTGACTTGTCTTACATGTTCAGTGTTAACTGTGAGCTGCAGGTGAAAATGAGCTTCAAGCTACCTTTTAGTACAACACCTATAAACACTTACTACACTTACTACTGATAAATAATACTTCACTAGTTAATAATCACATTAAAGAGACTGATATCTGTACCACACAGCTCCATTGTTGTCTAAAAACTGTTTTTTATACAAATTTACACGTTCAGTAGGAACCAGTCGGCTACAGACAGGAAGTCAGAAAGTATCGACAGAAGGACAAACACGTTGCTCGTTTTGGTCTTTTTCGTGAGATTTGATGAGGAGAAGAGAAAATAAAGAACAGCACCAGCCTTATTGCCTCAGATGTAATGAACTACTAGCTAATAAGAATAAATATATAACAGTGGTGTCTTCCAAAAATGTGCCTCTCACATGTGACATCATATTTGTTTTTGTTGCAAAGTGCATAGATCAGTCAGTGGACGAAAAAAATCAGATCGTGTGACCAAACGTTAAAATGGAAAAACAAAAAAAAACTAAACCGCGGTTCTTCGTCTCCGTCCGTTAAACTCGACCGCTCGGCTGACTCCAGAGCAGCTCTGCCTCCCAGGAAGTTCCCGTCAAAGTAAAACTCCAGCCTGCTCCTGAGTCGTCTCTGACCCGCCACAAGTCTGTAAGTAGGCCAGATGAATCATGTGACTCTCAGAAACAAACCTACAGGTATAAAAATGCTAAGCCTGCATATGATCGCTGCATGGGAGAACAAATGACCGACTTTACCCCAATTAGACTTCACAACAGTTAGTTGCCATGATATAGATACTCTTTGTAATATATGAGAAGCTGTCTACAGATGAACAGAGGTCGCGTGGGTAGGAGCCCTGATTCAGAACAAGATTTTTTTTTTTTTTAAACCTGAAATAAGATGAAGTTAATCAAGAAGTGTGAGGTGAGATTTACTGTACAGGATATTAACAGTACACACTGTAGTTTTGTACAGGAAGTCAGGAGCTTTAACCGAGTGTTACCCTCTTGGATCAATTTCACACAAAACCACTACAAACTAAGTAGTGTACCCTGAACTCTCAAACAAAGTTGTGCTTCACCCGAACCTGCTCGCCGCTGATGAAAAAGTTTCTTCTCAGGGCCAGCAGGTTACTTCCAATATGCAATAAAACGCCCGCCCACCAGGGTCAGCATGAGAACTGCAGTTCATAAACCGAGGGGCTGCTGCAGGAAGCTGCGAGCCGGGGCCTCGTCAGCGGCGGCTCCTTATATTAGCAGAACAGCGAGCTCTTCCTCAGCGGTGATGAGCGAATGAAATCTGGGTCACGTCAATACACATCCGGGCACCGCCGTCATCACAGAGTCTCGCTGTCTCCTGATCAAAGAGCACTGAGACCGTGTGTGTTCAAATCATACTTTGGTTCAAGTAAGAAAAGAAAAATCAATATTCATAAACTTTGTATCTGACAACCACAACACCTTGCGCTAATTAGCGTGAGTCTTCCCGGCTCCAATGAAAAAAGGGGCCGAAGATTTACTGCAGTTGTGATTTTCTTTTTCCTGAAGTGTTTGTCGGCTAAAAGTAGGATGTGATGTTTTTGCATTTGATGGGGCAGAAATGTAGCGTGTGTGTGTGTGTGTGTGTGTGTGTGTGTGTGTGTGTGTGTGTGTGTGTGTGTGTGTGTGTGTGTGTCTGTAAAAGGGGTTTTTCAGGGGAGATCAGTTCACACTATCACCATCACACTTTCAATCATATAACACATGATCACATGTTACAGTAAATATCAGGGACATATTTAGTTGGAGGGGGGGGGTCTGATATCTATGTTCGGGGGCCAGAGGCTTTCCTGCCCACCCCCTCTACTCCCTGACATCACCACAGCCCATATAATAGATATGTATATATATTTATATACAGAAAAAAGAATACATACTTATTGGACACCCTAGACATTAATGTACATTCAAAGAACTGAACCAACATTCTTGTTTAAACACGTTTACAGTGACTCTCCTGATATAAAGAATTAAGGTTTCGCTTCCACCAAAAAGTAAAACTTTTTTTTCTCTTTAAAAGTTTTCAGTGCTGCAAAAAATAAACGAAACGGAAAAACACACAAATAAATATTCTCAGAATACATTGACAAAAGAAATCGACATATTTTTAGCCCTCGTTCCTTGTTACCGTTGGATGGGCACTACTGTATTTCTATAATGTTTTATCTAGCGACATAGTCTATATGCCTCAGGCTTGTGTTTTGGTTATGCACCTGCTGATGTAGTACAATGGGATTATTCGATTATAATTCAATTTGTTACATGGACGTTGATGAGTTATTCTCGTCAGGTGGAAACGTGCATCCTTGGTAGTAACGCACCTTCGTTATCGCGTCGGTCTGATAGTTTGTCCGTCGGTGCAGAGTGACACAAAGGCTTGGGCTCGGAGTCTGGCAGGTGAGTAAAGTCGGCGACTTCTGCGCCATTTTCTCTAACTAGTCCTCAGTCATTGACCTCTGCTGGGGCGTGGAGAGGGGCAGACCGGGGAGGCTCGGCTTTATACCGTCTCACCGTCCCGCCGTGGCTCACCCCCCCACTCCCCAACGCTGTAAACCAGTGACACTGCCCATTGGGGAGGGCGGGGATGCCCAATGGTGCTGCCAGGAGAAAGTGACATCACGACAGTATCCACGGGGGACGCTGCTAACAGGAGGCGCTGCCGGTCAGTGACACCGCAACAAGGAGGAAGGAGCGACATCACCGGCCCGGAAAAAAGGAAGGAGCGAAGTTTTAAGGAAGGAGGTCGGGGAGGTTGGAAGGAAGAAGGCGGAGCAGTGAGACCAGGAGGCTGACCTTTGACTCCACCCACAGGAAGTACAGCGTAGAAAGTGCTTCTGCCTGGATGCCGAGCGCTCCCTGCCACCTTTCTGTTTATGTTTTTGTTTACACGACCTCGGCGACAGAGCAGTGTGCCATAGAGAGAGGAGGGGGGGTTGGGGGTCCTCCCTCCTCCTTCCTGCATACCACAGAATCAGCATCAAGGGCCAACTGTTCATCTCCCTTACCAAAAAACATAAAAACAGATTTGTACATATATACTGCTTTATACACACTTTTTTTACCATTGTAAATCACAAAAGTATAGAAAAATAAAATGTTTTATAATAACGGGACACTTTTCTTTCTCTCTCTGTCTTTTTCTACCCGGCAAAAAGGTGGTCCCTGGTGGAAACTGGCTCACTCCGTCTGTCAAGTTTGTGGCTGGTTTGACACCGCTGCCGCGGCGCCACTTTGTACGCCTCCCGTCTTCCCTCGCCAGCCTCAGTAGAGGGACTCCTTCTCGTCTTCTTCTTCTTCTTCTTGTGTTATTTTCTTAAAGCTAGTTCTCCTCCCTTCGTTGTTTTCATCTGTGATGTCCATCAATACTGAGTACAGCTCTTCCTTTTGTATTTACTGGAAACAGGGGAGAAAAGTGGGGAGACGGGTAAATATGCAGAAGGTTATGTTTTTTTTTTTGACAGGCATACATAATGAGAGGTGCTATGAAAAGTCAATGTGGAGCAGCTCAGTGCAAGTTTATTTCCTTTTCTGAACAAGTTTTTCTAGGAGTATAGGCTTCTTTGAAAACAATGTGAGCAAACATATGAGATAATGTATGGAATAAACAACACACACTCCCTCTAAAGTCCAAACGCCGCAACACTTTCTCACATTTATGTAATGTACTGTTACGGGGGGAAAGGAAAAAGTTCCCGATGTAACGCTAAGAGACGGAAAAGGAAACAAACGCTCAAGACTCGTCTGGAAAAAAAAAAAAAAGTTTGAGCGCGGAGAGACAACAGCTTCATTCACTTTTCATCTCCGCTCTTGTAATGTGGCATAAAAGAAGCGGGAGCAGCGGCCTTGCGCCTGCCAAAACTAGTGCTACTGCTCTCCCCAGAATAAAGATCAGAGTGTGCTGTAATCATACAAGTGGAGATCGGCACTTTGGCAGTGCAAAGTGAAAAGTCTTAGTGTAATGGGGCTGGATGGAAGCTGAGATGGGAGGGCGGGTTTGTGTGGGTGTTTGGAGGGGGAGGGCGAGTCGAGGGCGAGGAGAGTGTCCCAGGACCCTCGTCATGACAGATGCTCGCTAATTCGGAGTGATCTTCAGCAGCTCCGCGGAGCCTCTGACAAAAAAAATACGGAAATGAAAGAAGACGAGGCTTTAATTTGGAAAACGCCTTTGTAGTGCGTTACCCCGCTCCCCACCCCCACTCCCCAACCCACTTCCAATCCAGGGAGACAAACAGTCAAACAAGTGGCGTGCTCAATCAGCATCCACCCTGCCTCCCCTTTGTATCTGAGGAGCTGGCCCGAGCCTCAACACCTCCCCTATCCATCCTATACCTCAGATTTACTGAGCGCTCGCTGGGGACCCACCATACAAAAATATCCACATGCAGGCTTATAGCTCAGCGGGGAGGGAGCACAATAGCGCTGGAGCTACATATAGTCCTCACTGACAGGCAGCCTAGAACTGAAAGGGCTGCAGAGACAAATATATTAATCACCCACAGACGTGAAGGAATCAGGGGAGGGTAAGCTCAGGTGTTGGAGCAGCGCTTCTTTCACTCACAGTTTGTTTAACACAAGTCTAAGTTTAGCAATTAAAACTTTGGCCCACTATAGCGTTGGTTCACCCAGATTAAAGGAAGACACTTTTGTCTACGTGGACCTTAAATATATCGAGCCGTGCAGATAGTGCGTTTCTTTTTTGGATTTCTGCTGCCGTCCCCAAAATAAGGTAGTGAATGGGTTTTAGCTTGTTTCTCTCACAGCTTTCAAATATCAATATCAGATTTCCAAAGAACTTAGATGGAGGATGAATCTCAGACTAGAACGTTAACTATTGTTGCTAATCCAGATCCTTTAACATTGTGAGAGAGACTGCTCTTTTTTGGCAGTTTTCGTAGTTTCTCTCAGGGATCTTGATTCCAAAAAAATCAGGCATATCTAGGTAGCTGATATCTGTTGGGCCTTGGCGAGTGCCATTGCAGTTCGATGTTAGCAACGTTCTGTTTGGACTTGAGTCTCTAATGAAACGGTTTTGAGTGACGTATCCGTCAATATCGCCAGTGTGATTTCTTTAAATCTGATCCACGCTAATCGCCGTTTTTCAGAGTTAGCTATCTTGCTGGCTACGTAGTTTGGTATTGTCTCCATTCTTAAAGGTGTAGTTGTGATAAATGAACAGCATTAGAAGGTAACTCTAAAACTTCACAGGGCGTTTGATGACTTAAGCTCATCTTAGTTCAGTTAAAAAGATAAACCTGTATGCAGACGATGTATTGTTGTCTTTTTCTGTTAAGCAAGAAAAATAGGTGTAAAAAAAATCTCCTTCCTTGTGAGCATTTCACGTATGTCTCCCAGCTTAAACAGTGGGAGGTACAAAGTTATGACACGACAGGACGGGCCGGGGCTAGCTGGTTAGCATGCTAACTCTGTTAGCCCTCTCTAACGTAACTTCAACACTGTTGTTTCTCCACGCTGTGTTGATATTGTTACAACAAACATTTCTGGGAGGAAAACTAAGGAACTCATCTGTATTTAGTAAAATTCTCAACTTGTAGCCAATACTCCCAGTAGCATTTGCAGCAAGCGGATATTTTTAAATTTGCGATTCTTCTTCCCAATTGTGAGGTGGAAAAGATGTTTTCTACATTTGTTAATTTCTGTCGTAAGTCGCCTTGCATTGAACTTTCTGGGCCACCACTAGGAGTCAGTGAGTAAATGTCAAGAAACAGTTAATGTGCACACATACAAGGAAAAGAAATCCCAAAAAACAAAACAACCTTTTGTTGACAGCAACAACATCCATGTGTGAAGGCAGACATAATGTTCTTATAACTGCTTTTATTCTGACACTCAAAAAACAATCAGAGGTTACTTATATGTCACATATTGACAACAAAAAGTAATTCATGAAGAAAGAAAACGAGTCATAATATTATACTTTTTTTTTACCTAATGAAATTATTCCATAAAGAAAAAAGTACTTTACACCTGTCAGACAATATATTCTCATGATAGAAAGTACATACAATTCAAGAACAAGTTCAGCTGAATTGAAAATACACAGATAACCCCACTTCATATAGGAATACATATAAAACAGTTACTCAGAGAATTTGCGATATAGTGTGTGTGTATATACATTTAAATGTATTTACAGGTACTGTAACTTTTTTGCTTGGTTCTCTTTTGTACAAATCTTTTTTTTTTTTAAGTGGATTAATAAATGCACCTGCCAGCTTATCAGGGCTTTAAGTGGATACTTGTATTAAATATAAATGATGGATAAAGAGTGTTTTTTTTTCCATGTAAACATATCTCAATATTTATAAGTATTAATAAGTTTGGAATCAAATAGAGGTCTGGTTGCATATTAAGCTGGTTATGGAATACAACGAAAGCAAACTCAACGCAAAAATATCAAAGTGTCTCTTCTATAAATTCACATTTAAATTACGTTCGACTGACTGTAAGCGTAAGTAAACGGCTCAGACCTCTACGATACTGACTACCAGAGTTATTTACATGTTATGTCTTTAACATTTAAGCCTTGATAAGCTGACACTGAAACAGTTAAACAATGCTTATAGTAACTTTTTTTCTCTGTAAACTGTAGACGGACCCGTGCAGACTGATGACGACACTCAACACGACCCTGTGATGACATGACAGCAGGAGTAAACAATAGTCGTGGTGATGAGGATGAAGTATAAGGAGGTGTGAGTCTGCAAAGGAGCCTCACGGTGAGATATCTTTAGGATACTATCTTTATTTTCATACTGTTTTCATTGACCAGCAGGTCTTTTACCATCCGGATGCACGACAGCAGACGTCCGTTACTTTGGGAACATTAATTAGTAGGTTTATGAGGAGCTGATGAAGATGAATACAGTCTGCTGTCGCTTTAAGGAACCTCAAGATCCAGTAGAACGGTACGACTCGCGTGTCATTCAGAGAAACTATCAGGAATCTAAAGCTGGATTCGATTTAGAAGGCAAAACAAATTAAGCTATTTGTGCTCTCGAGAGAAGACAGAATCTGCCTCACAGGGCCTCTTTTTCTGTTTTCGTGAAGTTGATGGTGCGATCCGCTCCGTGATGCCTCTCGCCAAATGTTTCTGTCTTATTTTACACTTTGAATTAAAAAATAAATAGAGGTTTTGTCTGTTTACCAACCAGACATGTGACATCGCTTAGAAATGTCACATATTCTTATATGACGTTAATTTATGAGCCGAAGTATGAAATTATCAGTCGTCATGTTCTGATGGATACAATAACAATTGTCTGGTAACTTCAATGATTAACTGATTATTTATCCTTTACAGTTGCTTTCATTTGACTGTTTTTAATTAATACTCTGTGCTGTCATGTTTAAGGAACACAACACAGCCTGGTCCACTTTGTACGATGTCGATCAACAGTGACAGACCAAAACTGAGTTAATGACGCAGCCGAGTTGATCTGTAGATTATTTATTTTACAGGCTAACATTTATGCACATAGCAATGATTTAAGTTTTAAATCATTTTTTAAAAGAGTTGCGGTAGAAGAGCTTGAAATTACTTTGGACCTGTCGTACAAGAACATTGTGGCATTTTGATTTATTTTTTAGATTATTTTTATAATCTGCCAATGCAGGAAAAGAAATAGAGATATTAATCTGATTTTTGCATCTAATTATTAAAAAGATGTTGTTAAGAGAGAGTAAGTAATGATAGATGTATTTATGTAAGGAAAATAAGAAAGAAATGGAAACTTTAGTGTAGATTTTTGCGTTTACCAGCTGCACTTGAATGCACCACGGACTCCCTGACTACTTGCTCTGACATACAAATAAAAGTAGATTTGGAAGGAGACGAGGTGCACCTGAACGCACCATGAAATGAAATCTGTGTCACTCTGTCTATCTCCTTGTAAACAGCGTCGCTTTACAGGTCTTATTTCCTGACAGCGTGACGTTTTCTTAATTTCAGTTCGATTCATCACACACGATTACTTATAACGTACGGAAAACTTGTGCGCCCGCCGTGCTCATGAAACTAGTTAAGGAGATGAAATGGAGATGAGAAAAAGCTCCCGAGAGCCGTGAAGTCCTTCATCGAATGACATGAGAAGAAAATGATTAAAGGTTATGAATATTTTTTCTCGCCCCTGATGCGTTCGAGGTCAGAGTTCAGCTGCTGTGATGTGATTACAGGGACTCAGAGTGAAGTCATGTGAACTGTTAGCTTACTGCGAACTACAGTATGTTAGCAAAACCGCCCCTCACTTCCTCCTCCTCCTCCTCCGTCTCCTCCTCACACACAAACACACATCCTAATGCATATATATATAGATGTATACATATATATATCTATATATATATACACACACACATTCAGATCAGAAAACAAAACAAAAATCATTTCATTCCAGTCTATCTTCCTGATCGTGGTCACTCACTGAACACCCACACACGTACTCTGCTGCAGAGTTCATACGAGGAACTCCTACGAACGCACAAAACCGCTTCTCCTGTTTTTGAAAGTGGTAAAAATAATATTCAAAGTTTCGTTTTCCGACTCATATAAAAAATCCCCAAACGGTTGCGTACGTACGAGCATATAAAAGGAAGAACAACGTTTTTTTTTTTTGTTAAACCCACATAAAGATTTTTCTGAAGACTCGTGAGATAAATGGGTTAATCTTCTTTTCTTTTCTTTTTTTTTTGATATACAACATTACTCTTATATCATTTTTAACATCTCGACTAAACATAACTAGCTTTATATGATACTTTTTTATAAATATGTTACATCTCGGAAAGTTTTGAAAAACAAACAAACAAACAAAAAGAACAAATAAAGTGCAACAAACATATATTTCTCTTTTTTTTGTATCTTTTGAGACCACAGACACTTTTTGTGAGTACATATAAATTAAATATTATTGGCAATAGCTTTGAGTCGTATTTCCGTAGCTGCACTCAAATCTCAACAGCTAGCAGGAGCTACACAGAGAGCCTCTTTTTCAATTCACCTCACGTAGCACAAAGTTGTAACAGAAGCGACCGCTGTATGTCGACTAGGAGGCGAGCACTGCTGCACTCTACACACATTAACTCCTCGGTGCTTTTATATAATATCCTACTGTACTTTGTGTGTGTGTGTGTGTGTGTGTGTGTGTGTGAATACAGCTGAAATGTTTTTTATACAGTATATGTCTACATATATATAATACAGTAGCTTTAATAAAGAAAACAACAGTACAGTCTTGTTTTTTATCTGCCTCTCTTTCGGGTCTCTGCTTCAACAGAAAGTAAAAAATAAGCTCTTCTAGAAAGCCGTGTTGCTAAAGAGTAAAACAACCTGCTGGTTTGTGTTAGAGATGAAACTGTCCTGCCTGCTGAGAGAGTGAATAGCTCTGTATTCTAGTTTTTTGTGAGTTTTCAGTTAGCTTATCCTGAGGTAAAACATTTTTGTGCAATGCTTAAAAAAGAGACCGGTGACTCGTAAAAAGCAGAACAGCCCTCTTTGTCAGGTTCACCCCGCCTCGGTGCTGTGTTGTTAACTGTGACGAGTGTGTGAGAGTCGGTGTGGACGTGATGTGTGTCGGTGCTCCTTGAGTACAGTTTGTCTGCCGTGGTGTATTAGTGAGGATGTGCAACCGCTGTCTTCTGCAAGTCCGGTTCACGTGCGACTGTTTGCGTTTGGCGGTTACGTTTGGGGGGAAACATCCGCTGCAGACACTCAGACGACGACCCGCTTAGCCTGTGAAATGTCAAATTTAGCAGTTGATGATGGGAATTTAATCAATTTAAATGATCCTGAGCATCTTTTTCTACATTATGATCTTACAAAGAACATGTCATCCACGCCTCCGAATGTTTTGTTCGTACATGTGGCTAAAAATATTATAGTGCGCCTTAAATTTAGCAGGTGTGATTTATGATTTATAGCTGGTGGTTTTAAAGTTTTATATCAACGAATTGGTAATTTATCTATTTAAACATCAGCACATCCTAATATTTTTAATTTAATTTATGATATTGTATAAAAGGCAAAAAGCTGGAATAAGTAACTTTGGGCATTTTGTCCAAATTCCCAATTATCCCCCTTTTTCTTTGGGACCATCAACTAATCAGATAATTGACAATAATTCTGTCCTGGTTATGGATCTGATTGGATACCTGTGTGTGTGTGTGTGTGTGTGTGTGTGTGTGTGTATATACACTGCATATTAATTTCACCTAGTGGCAAAGAAAGTAAAGTTGCATAAAAGTTTAAACAAGTAATTGACTTGCTGATATGTTTGTGCATCCCCACATGTCATTAAGCCTTTTTACAACTTGTTGTGATGTTTAGTGGGACTGCAGTTTATTGTCAGGTGTGCAACAATAGATAACTTAACAATAAAGCTACACAAACACTGAACTTTTAAAGTTAAACGCCTCAGTGAGAGCAACACTCTGATGCAGCAATAATTATTAAAACTGGATTACTTCCGCAATAATTTTGAGCCTCATAAAGTCGCAGTAATGATGCAATAAGTCTGTAAATTCTCAAAAATCCTGCGTTATGAACTGAGTGGAAAAAAAGACGTGACTGTTTAATGAAAGTTCACTTTGGAGTAAACTCATTTGAGGCGGCTCAGGATTCATTTGGTTTCGTCCACAATCGCTCCTGTGAAGTATTAAAAAACATCATCGCTAACCTCATCCCGCCGTATTTACCCTCGGCTCTACGCGCTTCTTGTCCCTGAACGCACCCCAAACATAACCGCCGCTGCAGAACAGTTGCATGTAAACGTGGAGCGACCTGCAGGAGACGGGGGGGGAGCTGGAGTATGAGCATCGTGAGTCCAAGACAGAAATCTGACCTTCATGACCTCTTTTACTCTGCATGCTGTCAAACCACATCGTACAGCTCGTAAGGCTCCACTGCAAGTGCACAACAGTAGGACTCCAAAACGTTTAAAGGAAAAACAAAAGCAGTCAGAGCAGCGCGCCGTCTTTGACCTAAGAATCACCGAGGCATGTTGGTCAGCGCTCGGACTGCGCTTTAACTTCTGAGGGTTGGATAGAAGGTAAAGGTGAGAGGACTAACAGACTGAGACAGATCCAGGATCAGACTCGTCCTGATCGCTCCTGCTGTGTTTGTCACGTTTTACATTACGGTGATAAATGCCCCAGTACATTCTTAGTCAGACGACAGCGGCTGCGTAACACACCTCTGAGCATGCATCATGCGTGCTGCAGTAGGCTCACATTGGTTAATGGTGACACAGCACCCATATACAGCAATCAAGATAATGCACATGTGCATAAAAAGAACTTTCCAAAAGAAAAAAAAAAAAAAAACAAAAGCACAAAATGAATACAAAAACAAGAGCAGACCAATGATGACATCAAATAGGTTGTTGTAGAAATATCAGCTTGAGAGGGTGTCGGGGGAGGAGAGGGGGAGGGGCTCAGGACGGGGACCTGGAAGCTTTTAGTTTGATTTAGCTCTCCACCGAGGACCAGCTGATCGCTCGATATGAGTTTTTTTTTTTTCTTTAAGTTTGTCTGTTTGTTTGTTTGTTGGGGGAAATGTCTCTGTCTTTTCTCGCTTTTTTTCTTTTCTTTTAGTAGGGAGTGAAGCGACTGTACCCTCCTCTGTAAAGGCTAGCCTGCAACATCAAAGATGAAAAAGTACCAATCAGTATTCAGGTGACAGCTTTAAGTCCGTTTTTTTTCTCTTTGTCCACAAATTTCCTTCCGTTTTCCACGCGACTTATTTTCACAGTCGGTTTGAGTTTTATTGTATTTAAGCCAATAATTAAGAGTGTGTGTTAGGACCAGGGTCGTCTGGAGTTCTGGTGGGTCGGTGGACTCGGAGCTGAATTGGTGCAGTTGAAAAACACTGAGCCTGGTCTGAAGTGTTTATAATTTATTCCTTTTAGAGATTAAATCAAAAATAGTGCGCTTTGTGCTTTTTTTTTTTTTTTTTTTCCTTCTCTTACTTGAGGAAACCTTTCCTTTTCAGGCGGTAACAATATCAAGAGATTGAGCCAAAGCAGAATGAGTTCAGAGAGGTTTAATCACAGCTCCTTTTCAAGTCTGTCGGAGGTGTCTGCACCTTTTCTGGAGGGGCGAACCACCGCAGGATATTAGCCCTTAGATTTAGCACCATGCTCAAGATATCTAGGGCAGACGCACACATAAAGCATGCATGTGGGCCTACGCATGCACACCTGCACATGCACACACACACACACTTTCTCTCTCACACACACACACACAGGCTTCCCTCTCATCTTTCAGTGGCTCTGCTGCAATTAAGAATTCAGACTCACTCCAAAGGCTACTGAATGTCTTCAAAGGCTAATTTCTGCCTAATTTCGGGGAGCCCTCTTGCTCGTACAAAACTTTCATCCATACGAGATGATTCCGTGTGCTGGAAAATGCGTAAAGAGAGTTTTCCAACCTCGGAGGAACTAATTATTGTATAGCTTTTAAATGCAAAGACGACTCCTCTCTGCTGGAGAACCATTAATCAAATATGATTAAAGAATTAGGAGCCAAACTGGTCGTTTCTGCTCGGCTCGAGAGTTTATTTCGATGTCGAAGCTGAGCGCCGCCTTTCTCCCTGAAGCCTCGCCATTTGTTCAACACGCACACACACACACACACACACACACACACACACACCCTCTGGAGTCTTGTGTTAGCTCCCTGAGCTCCCAACACACACAAAACATTAGCTCTGATATTTTTAGTGGGGGCCAAATCCTGTCTTCTTCTGCTTCTTCTTCTTCTTTTTTTTTTTTAAATTTCATCGAGAGGACGAACAAAGTGTCAGAGAAATGGAAGGAAATTTAGAGGAAAAAGAAGAAAGAATAAAAAACATTCAAGCACATTTTTTTTTTTTTTTAATTAAGTAAAATGAAGAGGAAAAAGAAATGTCTTAATTAATGAAAGCTTTTAGCTAGCAGCTGCACCGGGGAACTATACGCTTCTTCTTATTTTTTATGTTGAAAAATCGCATGCATGCCGGAATGGTAAATTTGAGTCATTTCTCAAGCAGAGAGCACGCCTCCGATCAAGCTTGTGGGCAAGGAGGGGAGGGCGAGACAACTCCCTCCCTCCGTCTCGCTCTCTCTTTTATGTCCCACGGCACACTGCTGCATGCGTTTGATGGTCCTTAATCTCTAGGTTTGGTCTGTGAGGCCGGTCCCATCCCCTCATCATCATAACACAAAAACCAAAGAGAAACTCTCTCTCTGTTTCAAAAAAAGATGCTCTTTTTTTTTTTTTTTATTCATCATCACTTTTTCATCTTTGATGTTACAGTAGCTGCAAAAGCTAGCTAAAAACAGACATTAACAATTCAACTTCATCCCTTCAAGTTTGGTTTGGCTGAATGGGGGAAAAAAAAAACATAAATAAAGATGATGAGCAAACTCACTCTGCAGCGAGTTGAGTGATGTAGGATGAACAGGAAAATGTACGTTTGCTATGTAAAGATGCAAAGTTTGTGTTGAATGAAAGAAAAAAAAAAAAAACACGCCGCAGTAATCACTCATTCTCATTTCAGGAGGAACTCGTGTCAAATTAATGTTGCATGAGGTGAGCTTGCATGGCGTCACGTTAAGTTGTCTGAGCCACTTTCCACATGCCGGGTTTTTTTTTGTTTTACAGTGCTGCTCAGCTCCAGCAGGGTGTGCCAGATAGCATGACAAAAAACTGAATCAATTGATGAATAAACACATAAATAAAGACCAGCGACTGCTGCAGCCTCTGGTCTTTATTTTTTTGGAGTGTGTGTGAGTCGTGTGTGTGTTGTGTTGTCGTGTTGCGATTTTTCACACGGGGTGCACACACAGAAACAGGGCGGCGCTCTCAGAGACTTACCATAGTCCCCACACTGTATGTGGCAGCAGGGCCAATCGTGTGGTGGTAGGGGTCTGCTGTTGCATAGACTCTGCCATAGCTGCACAACGGGAGGCACAGAGAACACGGTCATTGATCTATCATTGACTAGGAGAGCAGAACATTTATGCATGCTTGTTTAATGCTCAACCCCTCAAGTCAACTCTTTCATGTCTCTAACACAATCAATTATTTCCCTCCTCGGCCTCCTGGGCTTCCTGCATTATACAAGGTGGTTCAAAAAGGGGAGTTCAAAGGTTGGTGAATTATACTTGTCTTTTCATTGTCATCTTGATTAGTTGGAGAGAATAGGTAATGAGCGCGGAGAGAGACAGAGGAAGAAGGATGCAGAGGCACCACAGTCGGCGCCGGAGGGCCCGGTCTCTCACCCTGTTCTTGTTTACCCAGGCTGCACACTGGGCTCACGCCCCTGTCTTTTCATTGTTGCTGGTTTGGAACTAATCCTTCCAATTTCCTTCTGAGACAGGACAAGATGTGTCTGCTTTATTTATTTATTTATTCGACTTCACATATTCCTCTATTTACTTCCTTTTTTTTTTTTTCTCAATGCTCGCTTGCAAATGAGGGTCTGCATGGAGCAGATAAGGCACACCCAGCCAAGGACTGAGGGCACCGAATCAACCAGGAATAAAAAAAAAAGAAAGAAAGAAGACGAAGAAGTGGAGAGAGGAAGAAATCCTCCTAAAGGAAGACAACAAGACATACAGCGCTCATGCCTTTCGCATGAGCTACATCGAGTTATATAAGATCTAAATATGGCTCGGCCCATTTAAGTCCAGCAGCACCCAAGGTCAGTGAGCAGGACGTGAAATCAGAAAGGGCTGCGTGGGCTCCCTGGGGAGGAGGCCGGTGCCATGAGATGGTCAGGGGGAAGTCTCCATGGTCCTCTTATCTTCAGTGAGCACCGAACCCCACAGGCCCTCTAAGGCTAATATATCTACAAAATGACTCTCGCCAGAGTGGCACCGCTGACGACCAGCAGGTCAAACCACCCTGTGCAATGTCACACGGCCTCCACAGAGCTGATTGGAAGCCAGCAGGGTCTCTCCAATGTGACTGGCTCCTCACGAGGACCCTCTGATGCATCACACTCACTGGTTTTAGTTACTTAAAGGGGGCTTTGGTAATGCAGCCGGTGAGCACTGTGGGCTTTTCAGATAATAAATGTTTCATATTTTGCAGGGTTTCACACGCCTTTCACAATCCCGGTGACCTCTTTTTTATGATTGGCTGACTGGCTCCTCCGCGGTTAAGTCTGATAAGGTATTGCTGAGACAATACCGGCAAACCCTTATTGATCCAATGGGCATGACCGCTTATTCAAAAGGAAACAAACAGACAAAGCAAAAACAAACAACTTGGGGGCGAATTACATTAAATCTCAGGGAAAAGTAAAGGCAAGAGAAACAGGAATTAAATCACTCTGAGAGGGAGAAAAAAAGAAAAAAAAAGCTGCTGTCCAATTTCTGCTCTCGCCGAGCACGGCTGCTCATAATTCGAGCCGCGGCGAGGCCTGATAAATCTTACATTATCGATATGATCTTCAGGCTCTCAGGCAGGGTGTACGTTATCACAAGTGACATGCTCAATCCTTCCCAGATTAGATTCCCAAACCAGCCCACATCCCGGCTGACAGCGGCTTTCAGGGGCCGAAATGAATCAGCGACGCCTCCTCAAACGGAGCACACCTGAACCTGAGTGACATCACTCAGAAGTGATAGAGTTCCTGCCGGTCCATCTCTCCCTCCCTCCCCCTCTCTCCCCCTCTCTCTCCGTCTCCCTACCTCCCTTCCACAGACCTGAGGCCATTCATAAATACCGCAGTGATATACCCACTCTCCCATCACAAGCAGAGAGTCACGACATATATCACTGCTTTTTCTCATTGAGTCCAACAAGGTTAGTCTTTTTTTTTTTTTTTTTTGTCTTCTTTAGCTCCGAGCTAAAAAGAATACGCCGGTTTTCCTAATAGAAAAGATAACTGGAGAGGAAGAGGGAAAAAAAAGCCTGAGAAACCCCAAATAACCCACATGGAATATTGAAAATATAGAATCCGCTGTTGAAGCGGCGCCTCATCCATCATGTACATTATTCAGCTACGATTGTTATGAAGGAAACGCTTTAATTACCTGAAACTAAAACCCCCCATGTGCTGCTTTTATGTTGTTAGATATCATTCTGTGAGATTCAAAGACTCGCGTCGTGCTGAAGTTTGTTTTCAGGGCTGAAGCTTATTGTTCTCCTCGTAGATGAATCCGATTATTGTCTCGAGCAACCGATTAGCTGTTCAGTGTCAAAGAGGAGGAAGGAAAATGTTAACAGTTAAGAAGCTGGAATCAGAGAATTTCTAGTGTTTCTCTCTTCAACAACGATCAATTAATCGATTTATAAAATAGTTGCCGATTAATTAAGCTCTGCACTCATTTTCCTTCAACCTTCTTCGTCTACAGTAGAGTCAAAAAGTCTGTGAATGTAAGTTTGATTGTAGTATTTTGTATCTAAATATCTAAATATGTTTGTATTATCTATAACTTTAATAACAGTGTGCACTGAAGCGGGCATGGACTCCACAAGTCAGTGTAAAAACCTGATGTGTTATGTTATCGCCGCATTATTTGACGGTATTTCTCAAAGCTTCTCGTGACGTCACCGAACATCGAGATAACACGAGTTATCAGGTTTTTTTTGCAAAAACTTGTGGAGTCCGTGCCAGCCGGAGTGCACGCTGCCACTGAAGCCGAAGAAGAGGAACAACGATTTGGCTTTTTACTGGAATTGTCGAGTTTGTTTTAGCATTTTAATTCGAATACGAGATCTCGAGTCTCCGTACTCTGTCTCTACTTCAGTTTGTCGTTTCTTGTGTTTGGCAGCCAAAGTTCACATTAAACGTCCTTTTTGTAAGAAAGGTTTGAATAATTCCAATAGTGATGATTCGGGATTGTAGGTCAGGTCGTTTGCCGTGGCAGTTTTTGGAGCGTGACACTCAGCAAATCGACTTTTCTAACAAATAGGACCTTTTAAGAAGTTTGTCAATTTTCTCTAAACTTAACATTTGTTTTTATCAGATTAACATTCTGTTTCTTCTGCTGAGAAAAAAAAAAACTAGGGCTGCAAAACTAATCCAGGTCTAATTGTGGAAATATCTTTATTTTTTTTATTTTTTTATTGCAGAGATGTCCCGGACTACAAATCCTGTTCTGCAGATGTAAGAGAACGTGTTTGTTTGGATCAGAACCCGACAAATGTGTCGTTTTTTTGAGTGAAAATAAAAACTGTGATGGGAAAAAGATCATTTCCTCCAATCGTAAATCTTAACGAGTCATAACACGTCAGTTTACTCACATTTTGTAGGGAAACATGTTTTTTTTCAGTCCTCTATAGTAAAACATAAACGTGAGGTAATAATGAATCTTAACGCTCTTCTGCGTGACTAAAGGATAAATAAATGTTGAGCATCTCGCCCCTCCTGCCGGCCTTTAGTTTCAAATCTAGTATTTCTCAGATGTGTTTCACTTTTGTTTGAGGGATAAAATTAAAGTTATCTCTTTAGTCAATGACTGAAAGAAACAACTTCCTGCTGCTGCAATTTAAAAATTAACGTAGGACTGTTCATTATGAAGCTAGACGACTTTTTAACGTCACTCAGGAGGATGTTCGGTTAACAGATCTGCAGTGTTTTTATTGCATTCTGTGATAAAATCTCACATTGTCCCGTCTCTAATCATAATACCTGTCTAAATAATCGCAATATAATCCTTTTTTTTATTTCTTACGTTTGCATGCAGCCCGGTTTGATATTATTCTGGGATGTTGCATTAAAGTCTCATTTTCCTTCAGTCCTCCTCGTCTATTTTCTACTTGGGCGTCATTCATTTCTCTCCATCCGACAGCCTGCAGGATCAAACTTATTGCTCTAAATCAAAAGTTCACATTAACAGAGATGGCTTGTCGAACATAATATACACATGTTTATCATTTCTCTCCGAGCTCATTATGTTTTCTTCTGCCTGATGAGTAAAAAAAAAAAAAATGCAATCTTTTCTTCCCTGCGATGGATTTCTTTGTGTCGTCTGGAAACAGAAAATCGTAGCTTTAAAGAAGACGCTCTTCTTTTTTTTTTTCTCCTGCTCTAAATTGCATTTGATCTTTGCTGGAAGTCTTGACGTGGCATCACATTGTTTGTCCCTGATGGAAACACCCCCCCCCCCCCCAAAAAAAGAAAAATGGACCCGAGAGATTAAAGAAACATTAATCTAATTACGTTTTTTCAGGGTCGACTGAATCTGGACGATGCGGCTCCGCTGAAGCATGCAGCGCTTTACACGCTGCTACATCTCTCAATTCAGCCCTTTTATTAAAAAGATGTAAGAGCTCCTCACCTGTCACTGTAAGCAGCGGTGGTGGTGGGCTGGGCAAATCTGTATGCTGCATAGCCGCCCTGTAAAAAAACAAAAAAAAAATACCAGAGTGTTAATCAATGATTAAGCTCAACCTGCATGGAGAAAGGTTAGATCTGAGAGACACAAGGAAACAACAATACACATGTAGAGCTTTAAATTGCCTTAATAGTTAAATGTCAGTGCACAGTGTTTGGTCGTCACCCCGACTGCAGGGTCCCCGTCAGACACCAGAGGGTGCTGTTTGATATATGGTGTATTAAGCGAGTGGTGGCAACTGGGAAATGAATGAATATTCGGGGGGGGGAGCGAGTCATTGTCACACTAGAGTAGCATAACAGCATAACAGAGGCCACGTGAGCCCCACATTCAGCCCCCTTTTTTTTTTAGATTGAGGAGGTTCTGCTGCTTCATTATTGAAGAGCCCCTTTTTTCCCTAACACGACCCCCCTGGCTCACAAATGAAGTAAGAAGGCAGAAGACGGTCGGACCGTTGGAGAGTCAGGACCGCTGTATTAATTTGCCAGAGTGGGGAAGGAATTAAAGACCTCATTGTGGAGTGCTGCTATTACTCTCTTTGAAAAATGAAGCCGTTCTCCCACTGTTTTTCTATTAGTGCCAGTGAAGTGTGTGCCCATCTGCGTCCATACGGTGGATAGGTGGCTTTTAATAATGCATGTTTTCATTCATTTTTAAACTCAAGGGGAAAGACGTCCGACGGAGAGGCAGCGGTGCGACGGTCGCTGCCACGGCTGCACATGAAATCAGGTCAGGGGCCACAGCGATTGAATCTCGCTCCCCCGGTTCCCCCTTAAGGTTTCTTCCACAGAGACAGGAAGTAGCTGCGCTCGAGGCAGATGACTTCCTGTGGGACGTCCATGCCTTGGGACTGCGCTGATTACAGCAACAGCCTGAACAAACACGGACCAATAAATCACTCTCCCACATTGTCAAATCCTGCACACAACAGTGCAGCACATTTGTTATTTTGTCGTGCCGAGTGTGTGTTTGTGCATTCATGTATGTGTGCGCTCATGTGTGTTTCGACACGAAGGCGCACGCATGCATATGTATGAGCGCATGCAACGCGCGGCGTGTATATTTCCATCCGGCTTGCCTCCCTGCTAATGTATTAGCAGGTCATCTGTTTTCCAAGAGGAAGCTTCGACACATCAACCAGCTGCTTCTGTGTCCACTGAATGATTGTGGGGGACACTGAGGGCTGAGGGACGGCTTCCTCTTGGTCGCTCGAGACCTTCGCGCACACTCAGCCAGTCTGAAGCAGTGCAGCGGCCAGTGCCAAAACTAATGGCAGTAAAGCACCAGGGGCTGGCATGACGGGTTGAGTGATGAACCGACCTGGCCGGGCTTTGGTCAGGGGACGTCGGGGTGCAGGACTTAGCTGGAGGTGGCTGAACGAGCGTGAGAGACAAACAATATCACTCAGAGCGCGGCCCCGGGTCTCGTCCACGGCGGTGGATGTCGCCACTATAAAAAACAGTGAAATACTGTCCTATCATGCGGGCTGCCGTGGAAGCCATATATCACTGGGTTTCGTTCCCAGACATTGGTCGTCGTCGGGGTGAAAGTGAGAGGCAACTGTCATTGCCGCCGTGCCCCGCTGTCATCTCGCTATCTCAGCAGACGGCAGTGCAGGGGGAAAAAAAAAAAGGCAGCAGAATCAAAGGGACAAATTACATCTTCCCACAAACGTTTGGACTAATGTCAAAGTGGGGCAGCGTGGTAATTTCAGCATTATCTCCACAGCGGCTGCGCTTTTCTCTGTCAAGGGCGACGTGCAGCAGGGCCGGCCCCTGATGTGACCCTGCCTGCACGGACAGCTCCGGAGGGACAGCTAATCCCTTTATCTGCTGCCGCTCCTCTTATCTCCCACACGGTGATGGCTTGGAGGAACCGGCTCCACTCAGGCCCGCACAGACCCCCTGGGGGGGGAGGGGGCAGGCAGGGATATCCCCTGCCAAACCCCTCCGAGTGTACACAAACACAACACATGAGAGAGGTGGCGAGGAGGGGCTGCAGAAGACAAGCCGCCTCAAAAACCCCAGACAAATCTAAAGTAAGAAATGACCTAACTTGACACGGGACACTGAGCCCGGGTCTGCCTCTTTGCCAAAGTCTGAGATCATAGGAAGGGAGAAGAGAGAGGGAGAGAGGAGGGAGGAGCTGAGGGGGTTTTAAATTTTGTTGTTGGGTTTCTTGGCACAGTAGACAGAGGCCTAATCGACGCCGGCTTGGCAGCGAGGCTGGGAGAACGCTGGGGGCTGAGGAGATCACGTTTTTGTCTCCAGGGCTGGGCTTTTTGTCTGCGTTACTTCTGTTTCATCTAAGCAGGCGAGAGGAAAAGCCAACTGTACTTACATAGATCTCTGCACCATAGAAGCCATCTTGGTACACCACCCTGTGAAAGGAGAGAACAGGAAGAGGAGCGTTAAGTTGATTTTTGGCATACGTGCCACCCAACGTTCTCGCTATTTCAACCTTCTGTGGCTCTGTTGGGTCAGCTCGCAGCCGCTTCGGTTTACTGTACCGCAAATAATGAATGACACATTAAAAAGGAAAAAGTGCAACCGTTTCACATCCCCATCCAATTTTCTGCTCTGGTAAAAATTGTTGTCTTTCTAGTTGCTGCAGTGTTGTCGGGAGGGCTGGCGGCGGCGAGGGAGAGGAGGGGAGGACAAAAGAAGGCAGCGAAGGAGCTCCGTCACATGACTCCGCTATATAAATCAACCAGCTGCCATCAGTAGCAAAGGGCCCCGTAGTGGGAGGGAGGGGAAAGGGGACGTGGGATTTCCAGTCCCGGCTTCAGCGGCGAGTCTCTCTGCAGTAAGACGGATCCTGATCTAATCACAGATAGACAGCTATACTGGGCCCTCGGCCGGTCTCCGTCAGACCTCTCCCACGGCCACACAGACCACCGCTGATAAGAGACGAGTGTGAGGCAGCGCTGCACAAAGCCAGGAGATCAGCATAGGCCCTGGTCACAGTCCAGTGAGATCTGCCCAGTAATACGCTATCTCAGCTCTCTACAGCTCTCCCTGTGGCTTTGTTAGTTCCTCCTTTGTCAACACACAGCGTACAAATATAAGGATGAGCGGGCTACATACCTAGATACCAACAATGATTCCACTCCCCAAAGACACCTCCAGGAGGAATTACAAAGCAAATGGTCTGCAAAAAATCCTGAGACCAGCATTATAACTTAAAAACAAAGCCAACATTAGTTAACTCTTGGTTTTTATATTAAACTCCTATATAATTGACAATGCATGGTCTAATCCTATCAGAACGAGGGACGACCAAAATGCTCTTGAGGATTCAGAGCTTCTACAGTTGCCATCGTAAGCAACATCTGAATCCTCGTGTTTCTGCGTCGACTGCAACAGAAATGAGGCAATCGACAGACAAAGAACAAGAAATGGACCTTATCTAAAATCCTGTGCACGTCAAAAAACAAAATACTACATAATGACGTGCATCACCCAACTTCCCTGTTGAATGCTAAGTTAAAGGTCTTGAGATGTAATCACATCAATATTTGTTTTGAAGTTGTGATTTTACGACTGGCACACCTAAATTTAGAAAGAAGCGCAATCACAGCTTGTACTGGAAGTCTGGGCAGCAACACAACAGCGACAACATTGAATCCAGAGTCATGAAAGTCTGTTGGCTGCAGGATCCACGCTGCTACAAGAACTGTGGAGAGCCACGTTGAAATATAATTGTCTCTCCGTGACTTCATAGTTTCCATTTCTCACACTGTTTGTGTTAGAAAGTCACCTCAACACTGTTTGTAGTTGCTGACGCCTACGTTGTTACCACAGCAACACAAGCTGATCGGTTGCTAATCTCTGGACAGAACAATCAATCTGATCACTTTGGGATCTGAACATAGCCTAAAGGTCTGGCACTATCTAACGTAGGTCTGCAACTAGCAATTATTTTCATGTTTTATTGATCTTTTGGTTTGTGAAAATGTCAAAGACCAAGATGAGGTCCAAAGATATTTTTACCATCATCCAGGGTTGCAGTGATTCTAGTTTCAACGTATAACTTGGTCTGAAAGTTAGATTAAAGATACATTTGCTTATTTACACTTGATAACATTTATATCACGCTTCACAAGAAGCTTCTCGATACCATCAACTGCGATATTTATACTGTTGCAACCCTTTTGTCAGGAAGAAACCAGAAAATATGAATATTTAAGAAGCAGGAATCAAAGATATTTGACCTCAATCAATCATTCAAGCTCACGTCTGAAGCGCTCATTGTTTTTTTTTCTGGATTCAGGTTATAGATCTGATACTCACGCTCCATAAGCTGGGATTGGTGGCGGTGGTGGAGCTGTGCGGAACGTGTTGTACACAGCCCGCCCTCGACCTCGCAAGTGGGCACCCCTATAGGCCACCGTAGCGCCTGTGGCAGGGTAGGGAAACCCTGTGACTGGAAGGAAACACACGAGAGAAGGGAAAATGACTTTCAGAGAACATCCTCGGCTTGGCATTGCTTACCTTATGACAGAATACATTAGAGAGAGACGTGTGGCACTGCTTTCCCTATGACAGAATGCATTATGGGGAAGACAAGGAAACAATAGATTTAATCTTTTCTAGGTGCGCCTCATCGAGCACTCTCCCCTTTCCCAGCTCGCTGCTTTGTGCCGTACTCAGCAAGGATCCACATTTGCTGTACGCATCCTTTCCTGATGCCTGGCGAGGGGCAGCCTTGAAGCATAGGCAGGTAATGGATGCAATACCACTAGTTTCGCACCACGGCTTTTGCATAGTTTAGACACAATGGGCTAGCAGCGAGGAGAACAGTGGGAGGGTGGACCAGGGGAGAGGTAGAGGGCGTTTCTAGGTGTTAGCGAGAGTCAAATGGGAGGTGAATGCTGTTGAACAACCTGACTAGATGTTCCGAACTTTCCCCAAGGGGAATTGGAGCAGATGGGCCGGACAGCCAAGGCCCAAACCTCAACATGACCCCCATCTCCAAACCCATCTGGGAGCGTCTTTAACCAATCGCACAGCTACATATGTCCTCTGCTGATGGCTACCGGTGAATCCGGGCAGGAGGGCCGGGGTGAAAGCGTCAGAGGTTGGTGTGATGGTGCGACAAAATGCCCGCGGTCACAGATTAGAGGACAGACGATGTGATCCTCGGCTCTCTACTTAACCTTCAATCAGTCCAGTGGCTGTCTGATTACAAGCTGTGGAGGTGCATACAAACACTGCGGACTCCAGGCGTGATTAAGTTGGCCAGCAATCGAAATTCCCTCACATCCCCCCTTCGCTCGGTTCCTCACCCTCAGCCCATCACCACGCAGTCATCCCCATTATTCTTCATCCCCAGCGCCGCCCCCTCATCACCCTCCCCTCACCTTATTCTTTTTTTTATTCATTTCCATGACATGTTTTGGGGGAATTCATCACCGACCACTTGAGTCTCTCCAATCAGACATCACTGTGTGATGGGGCTCCTGTCTGGTCTTGTTGGGGTGGGGGGGGATGCGGCTCCGTTGGGGTTAATAACATGAATCCAATGTGTTTCAAATGAACCCGCTGCCACAAAGGAGACGGCAGGCAGTCCCTCGCCATTGCAGATAAACTCCACCGCAATGAAGATCCATGGCAGCTCGTATATAATCACGGCGTATATGTTCCTGGCGTGGCGGCGTTGCCGTGCCGTGCGCAGCGTTAACCCTGCAGGTGGACGAGGCCAGTGAGCGCCCTAATGAACGATGCACACCCGAGCCCCGCTGCTTCAATAAAGCTGACAGGGAGACAGATTAGTGGTGCTTTTAAAAACACAGAGAGCCAGGTTTAATGTCTTCTGCCATTAACATCACGCTCCATTAGTGGGTTCCGCACACATATTCAAACTCTGCGTCTCATTTGGCCAGGTAACGCCCACATAGCTCCCCTCAACACACCCGCCAAGGTGCATGGCACTTTGTTTGCTGCCAGCGTACCGATAGACTGCCTGGACTCGCAGGGTGCCCCCTTTCCCCCAAGTGATTTATAATGCTGACCTTGACATTTAAATTAGTCTCTTTTTTTGGAGCAGTGGACATCTGAGCGCAGTTGCTAAAGGGCAAAAACAATCCTCTTTGATAGTTTCCGAGGTGTGTGTTTTTTTTTGTTTTTTTCTTTCCACCCTGCTCTTAACAAATCACGACTATTTCTAGGCCCCAGAGAGTCCAATTGCCTCTTTTTCTTTTCTTTTTTTGGGGGGAAATTTGTATGCAATATGCATGCGGTGATGTATGTGAATGTAAACTTATAATGAGTTGGCGATAGGCTACACTGCTTCAATAATAACCCATAAATCAAAGGCACTGTCACACCTTGGTAAGCCCGTGAAAAGCAACAACAGCCACGGCGTATGAGAGCACAAACCTGGTCTAGCCACCAAAGTCAAACACCTTTTTCCGAGAGGGGGGCTGGGGGAAAATATGAGTTATGCGCTGGAGGGCGGCGGGGTCACGCTGCACCTCATATGTCATACGTGTCAACTTGAGAGAAGCTCAATACCTGCAGAGCCAGTTGGACCTGAGGTAATCCAGCTCTGTGCCAATGATGGGGTCATAACCGGCTCCCATAAAGAAAGATCTGATTTTCCACAAGGTTGATCTCTCTAATACTTCCTGCTCAAATACATCGGGCAATGAGCACTTAATCCACGCACTGGGGACCAAAAACAGCTTAATCTAATCAAGAGTCTGGAGCTTAATTATCCCCCTAACGTACACTCCGACAATGAAAGGATCTGTCTACATATATTAAGATGGCAATTAGCCTTTCTTTGTCTGTCATTTACACAGCTGGTAGCTTTTTTCACAAGTCCTCGAGAAAACCCCACCTTTGTAGCACAAAATATGAACCGGCGAGTGAACAAAATTCTCATCTCCTGTCTCCACGGGAAGGAGCTGCAGAGGAGAGACTCTCTGCTTTAGCCTGAGGGGGAAGCGACCATATGAGAGGGGGTTTCTAGGTGGCAGCTGTCCACGGTGCTGAAAACATCCAACACGGAAGGAAGGATCCAGAAAAAGTTGGCAAATTCTGCTAGAAACGAGCTCACAGTGCAGATCTGTTGATCTCTCAATGGACTTCTGCTTCATTCAGTTCCATTTCTGCATGTTTTTATCCGACATTCGTCTCTGTGATGGATTTTACATATTTTAAATCTGGAAAATGATCATACATACATGCAGGGACATACAATTACATGTAATCAGGATTACCTAATCAGATTACAAAAAGCAGGTAACTGTAAACATCCGAGCTTTGCGGATACTGGATCTTTGGGGCAGAGAATATTCTGATATAAATATATTTTAGCTGATATAAACACATTTTTTTTAACGATCCCTCAAACGTGGTTATCAATCACACAGGCGAGTGTTGTAACTAAGTACATCTACTCAAGTTGAGCATTTCCATTATCTGTTTCTTTATCAATGCATTTTGTACTTTTTACTCACGTTTCACTACGTTTATTAGCCAGTTTAAATAACGAGTTAATTTGCAGAATTATTTTTGCAGCCCCAAGAATAATAATATATAAAGTATTCAGATTACTGCCACGTAATTTGTGGTCAGCAGGTGATTACATCTCCACCGACCATGCTTGTCTGAAACAGTGAATTCAAACGTAATATAAAGGTATTTATCTTCAGCTGCACGGCCATATATAGAAATAAACTGTATGTACAGACAGGTGAACGCGTGTCTGTGGTGAAATAAAAACAGACCAGGACGGCGACAGTCAGCTGGTCGGTGTTATATATGAACAGATATATATATAGACGAGGCGGAGGACGAGGACAGATTCTGGGGTTTGCTCTACAAAACTTTTCGTGTAAACCAGATCAGCGCTCAGTGAAAGAGGACAAAGGTGAGCGCAGGCGCTGGATGCCTACCAGCTGCCACACACTGTGATTTGTGCCATTGCCATGTTTTATTGCCAATCCCTCCATTTGACTGGGAACCCAATCACCTTGCTCCTCTTTCCTGGACCACCACCTCCTCCCCCTCTGTCCTCCCTTCCGTCGGGGCTCTGGGGGAGGTTTGGGTGTTCGGTGGTAACACAGGACATGGACTCTGGGTTGGCGCCGCATGCCTGTACCCTACTGACTACTCCACATCCCCCCTTCCACCGCCGCTCTCCTCCAGCGGTAGGAGGAGCCAATCTACCCTGGAAGAGGTTAAGAGCGAGGAGCCGGCATGAGGCTCTCATCCGTCATTCTCCTGAATGGGTTTTGAGGACAATAAACCTGTAGCGCCAGGACGAATGGAGACGAAGTGTGCTGTCACCGAGCCAGGATTTATGGCTCCCAATTTCACTGATCTCCCGCACAGAAATGAGGACTGATAAACAGTGATTAATCGCCTTTACATCCCATTTTACTCCCACCAAAAGTATATTAACTGTAGCTGTAATGATTTTGGAATACGTCCTGAATCCTGCGAACCTGATTTTTGTTTTTTTTTTTAATTTATCTCTCGCAGAGGAAAAGGAACATCACAGTTGAAGGCTCACGGTCAGGATGTGTGTTTTTGTGTTTTTTTAAAGAGCTCAAACGGCCTTTTTGCTGCTCATCAGGGCGGTTTTTGTTTCAAAAAATGTATCTCTTATTTATGTTTCCCATCTTCCCAGCTGGCAAGCATATGTTGTCGTTTAGGCTTGGCAAACTCCAGTGCCATGTCAAGACGACTTGAAAAATTAGCAGCCAATAAATCACCCAACCCCTCCTGCTTCCCCTGCCTGGAGTGGTGGACCACACTCCCTCTGATTTATGAGATGATTTGGGAAGTGTGTGTGTGTGTGTGTGTGCTTGAGTGTGTGTGTGAGTGTAAAATGAAGAAAGTGTGCATGAGAGAGGCGACATGTATTAGTGTCTGTGTTCTACATAGGTTATCTATTTCTGTGTGCTGGAATGCTTTGGTGTGAGTGTTAAAGCGAAAAAAAAAAACAGGGCAGGTTAGTGTGTGTGTGTGTGTGTGTGTGTGTGTGTGTGTGTGTGTATGTGGGTCAGTGACTGATTGTTAATATAAGTTAAGACTTACTTAACGTCCAGATTTTTAATTTAGTGAATATTCCACCTGACCACGAGCGTAACGTATGTGTTTGAGCATGTGTGTGTGGATGAGAGTGTGTTTGTGTGTGTGTGTGTGTGCATAATTATCAGGGGGAGGAAGTCGAAATCAAGGGAGTGTAGGGGGGAGGAGGAGGTGTGTGGGAGGCAGGGAGAGGGTGAGGGGTTGGGGATGAAATAAAAATGATAGATGACTGCTTTCTGTCATGGACAGTTATTTAGAGGTTCGCCGTAAAGCTGTCCGGGGAATGAACAGATTTTAGTCTAATGAGCAGAAAGGAAAGCCGTTAAAGTGGCGCGATGTGCTCAGCACTTCTTCCAAATGAAATAGTACCATTTCCCCCTCATTAAAATGCAAAGGGTTCATATAACATACAGCAATAAAGCTGGCATGTCGAGGCGGGGAGAGATAGGGAAAACCCCACTGAGCTCATCACATTCCTCCATTACTGAGACCAGAAGGAGTAGCGGCCTTCGACAGGGTAGGTGCCAACAATATCGCTCACTCAATCTCCCTTATTCGGTTAGCTCTGTAAAAGTCAATCTGGCGCACTTGGCAAATCCATCCACAGCAGCAGCCTCCACAATCTGATAACAGTTGCAGGGGCGCTTGCTCTTGAAATCATTTTTTTTTTCCAGCTTTACAGTTGCACACCGCGCAAACAATGGCTCAGGCTCCCTCAGCCACTCAGTGGAGGCTTGGATCATCCACTGCTTATCTGGGCCGCTCTCTCAGATTCACTTTGATTTGAGGGGAATTTCATGTTCAGTAGGTTCAGGATGAGCCCGATTGTAGAAATTCAGGGGGTCAGATTGGGATTGGCCGCGGCTGATAGCTGCCTCAGGTACGGTGCGCTTGTTGTGGTGGAAGGCAAAGAGAGAAAAACACTCAAGAATTTGAACTACGTAAGCTGGAGGTGACTCACCGGCGTACAGTTCAGGACCGTAGACGGCTCCCACCACTGGATTCAGCTTCCAGCCTGCAGAGGAAAAACACAAAACACTCAACTGGGAACAAAATGGAAACGTTATCATTTTTTAAAAAAGGTTTTAAGATCCAGTTGCGGCTCGTACCGTTCGTGTAAGGGTTGGCCACTTTCTTGTTTGTCATCACTCGTGCTGTTGCGTTGTTCACCTGTTCAAGGCAACACGACACACACACACACACACACAGCCCGTTATCACTGACCTTCACATGTATTAACCAGATATCCACGTCTGATGGGCTAAAAGCAGGCAGCAAACCAAAGACGACCGAAGGCAAAAAATTCATAAAATAATAGATAAATAAATAAATGATTATGTAAATGTTTGTAGCACTTTGGCGTGATTGAGTTTGGGTTCAGCCCTTTTTTCATGAATTTATTCATCGTTTCAATTCTCTTACACATTATTAAATTACTGGCAAAGAAGAAGGGGGAAAGCATGCACCAATTACCCACAGGTATGAATAATAAAAAAAATAATAAAAAAAAGAACATCCTCCAAATTCAGTAATTGGTTGGATAAACAAATGGATTCCAAAAGAAAAACACAGACAGTGCTTTGATTTTTCTTCTATTGACCTGATGAGAATGACTGAGCGGGGGCTCGGCTCGTCGTAAACAAGAGCAGAATTAGAGCAGGCGACACTAAACGATGGTGACGGAGGGGAGGGGGGGGATGCAGGTCTTCTCAGATTTGACAGGAACCCGGAGGATGATGGCATGCATTCATTCTGCATTGTCAGGTAATGATGGACAACTGGCGTGTTCAGGTCGACATGTATGGATCCCACGTTTTCTACTGAAGTTATGCACACCATTATGCATGCATGCATCCGGGCACACGTACATTCAGGGATGCAGATTTCCAAATGCACACACACACACACACACATATATGCATACATACAGCACCCACATGCTAATCCAAAGGGTTTATAGGTAGGAGGCGGCAGGCAGGCAGGGAGGAGAGAAAGATTTGAAAAAAAGGGAAATGAAAGCACCTCTATTTTGCGTCCCTCTACGATTGTACCGTTTAGTTTCTCCCGTGCACGATCAGCATCTGTGCTTGTTTCAAAAGTTACAAACCCAAAGCCCTGAGAGCGCCACGTTAGAGACCAGCAGAAGAAGAAGAACGGGGAGAAGGATGGACACACAAACACACACCCACACACATTCACACAGAGAGAGAGAGAGAGAGAGGAAAAAGAAAAGGGGAAGGGAGGAGAGAAGGGAACGAGAGGTGAGAAGAGAGGAGTAGGTGAGCAGCAGCGGCGGCAGAGTCGAGTTGTAAGCAGCCAGATTAATTAGAGGCAGTTAGTGAGGCGTCAGGAAACAGCAAACAGAGAGATCCGAGGAGGAGAGGATAACGGTGACATGACCTCGCACAACAACACCAACAAACCTGCCTGCTTTACCCAATTAAACAGCACGGCACCGGTGCCATGGGTGAATGTCAGGAAGCCGTGGATGCAAAACACTGTGTTAGCTGCCATAATAGTCGTATAATTATCTACACAGCTCCGGCAGCTCGGCCGCTCAAACAGGGCCGCCTGCCTTTTTGAAGACGGCGGGCAGCGGGAGAAGGACTGTGAATCCTCGGCGGAGAGATGTTAACTTGATCTCCGACTATTTTCTAATGCGCTGCTCTAATAAGTCGGACATTTTCTTTCTTTTTTTTTTCATGGAGGCAGAGTTACAGCGGCGCCTTGATGCGAGGAAGTGAAAGGTGTCACCGCAAATACCATCCTCTGTGATAGAGAAGAGCGAGGGTATTGACTTTAAACCCCCGAACCAAAATATACCCAACCTCTCATTTCCATCTCCCTCCCTCCCCCCACCACAACTCTCTGTCTCCCTCGCTCCCCTGGGGGGGTTTGTCACTTCCTTGAGTTATGTGGACTGGGATGCTGGACCTGAGCTCTATAGTGGAAGCATTAAGATATGCTGGCCAAACAAGTCCCATTCCTTTGGTTTCTATATATACTTCTAGAGGTACGTGCAGGGGGGGCGGTGGGGGGAGCATGGCCGGCGCTGCCTGATAATTGCTCGAGGATGTAATACATGTGAGAGATGGCGAGCGGCGTGATCTCGTATGCATACACAGGATCTCCGGGGCAGCTATTCCTAGCATAAATAACACGGGACCTGTCCTTGGGGAAAGAGAGATAAAGAAATAAATTCAAAAAAGGAATTGAGGGCAAAATTAATCCTTTGGACATTCACCCGACTGTGGTTACCCCCTCTATCTTTTTTTTTTTTGTTCTTTTATTTTTTTTTTATCATGCACAAATAATTAGCTTACAAGAGGGGAGAGCGGAGCCACCATTTTTCAAAGGAGACAAACATATTGAATGCAAATTGCCAAAGCTTCATAGGAAATAGATTGTTTATTAATGGCCTGGTAGGTTCATTATGTAGCACACGGGGTGCGGGAGAGAGAGAGGGAGAGAGGCATCATGGGTAATGGCTTTGTAGGGCACAAACAATAAATGCTTGTTACGGCGGAGGAGGCAGGTTTATCCGGTGCTCAATCTTGTCTGGCAGAGGGGGCCGGGTGCAGCAGCGTCGCCTGGTTGCGGGGCTCCCTGCATGCCTGTGTACGAGCCCGAACTACTCCCAGGTATGAATGGGAATCAATAGTATTCATGCCTCAACACCCAGCCAGGGATCCTGTCTGCTTTATGAATGGGAAGCTGTGGAGCTTAGTACACTCTATTAAATGAACAGCTGGATGAGAAGCACTCGGCTGTTCACACCACCGCAAGCCTCACCTGTCCATGGTAGGTGGTTAGGAGACTGATACTGCAGCGAGGCTGCGGCGCTGTGGCTATTTGTCTGGTGGCTTCTCGGTGCGCTTGGGGTTTAAGGGTTCAGATTATCTTTGAAATACAAACTTACACGATCAAAACTGTTTAAAATAATAATATTAGAAGGTAAACTCTGAATGAAACTGGATATTTCTGATTTTACCTTAAAGATCTGGCTTCTGTAAGGTCTACTAGGAAATGTTTACATGCTTTAATGTCCATTTTTAGTCTCTGTAAGGTCCCCCGCTGTGATTGGTCAGCTTTCACAGGCTCTGAGTGTCACAGTATTTATGTAGAACCAAGACCTGCTTTACAACTAAACCCAGAATCCCATGAAAAGACCCAAAAACCAGCGTTTCTCCTGTGTGCCGTACGGCTTCATTGTTGTCGCTACGAACACACACCAGTTTATTTCAACACAATCCCACAGAAACACAGTCCTGCCACTGGCAACACTCAATGGAACGCCAAATGTAGATTAATCCGCCACTAAAAATAGTCCCAGACAATGGCACACTTCAGTCCCGATTAAAGGTCCAGTGTGAAGGATTTAAAAGGGGGATTTATTACCTTGCGAGGCAGCTGGATTTGTGAGATCATCGCAAATCCATCTTGCCTCGAGCTACGAGCATACAGTGGTTGATCCTTTGAGGAACTGCTGGTTTAGATGTGACGACCAGTTTGAAAACAGCGATGGCGGCGACTCAAGAGGTTAGCGTAGCCGCTATAGCATCAGTTATATCAGCAGAGAACAGCACTAAAGACTGCCTCGATTAAAAAGATGTTTGGTTCTGATTGGTTGAAGTTACCCCGTTATAAACAGATGGTTCATCCAATCACCTGCCAAGTTATTTCCCCCAAAACAGTTTCTAAGAGTGTCGCCCCAGATGGTTTTGTGAAGAAAACATCTTGTGTTTCAGCTTCGGGGATTTAAGGACCAGAATAGAGTAGAATATTTATAACTATGTTTTAATTTGTGTAAAATAAGACTTGTTGTGTTTCATTACCTTTAAACGAGCCTTTCAAACACTGGCTATAGTTTTTGGATTGGATTCTAAATCCTACAAACTGGACCTTAAAGTAATGTTTTCTAAAAGCTGCCAGCTGTTTTAAGAAATTAGAGCTTTTTAAGAGTATAAATAAATCCATATATAAATGACCTCGTCTTAAAAATTCACTGCACGTCTTCAGTAGGAACCAACGGACTTCAGGAGACACACTGATGGTTTTGGTCTTTTCTGGGGATTTGTTGACAGTTATAATTATACCTAACTACAAATGTAAGCATCCTGGATGTGGCCGCTGATTGAACATGTCAAAGCTTCCACGTGTCAAACAGGAGACGTTGCTGATTGTCCAGAGTTTGAAGTGTGTGAGGTGAAAAGCAGGATCAGCCTTCAGATTTATTCACAAGGCAACCAGGAGAGTCTTATTCTCATCCTGATTTATTGTGCATTTAAAAAAACAAAATGATAAAACCTGAATAATGTAGGACCAACAGCCAGGCTTCAAAGAGGATCCGGTCCCTAAACAAGCAGTTTCAATTCCATAAGCTTGAGGACCTGCAGCCTGCTGGCGGATTAAGTGAATTGTGAAACAGCTCAATAATGAATTGATTGACAGGGCTAATGATTCACAACTCGGGTTAGAGCTGCAACAACAAAAACAATAGGGAGGGAGGGAGAGCGAGAGTAGAGAGGCATGGTGGATGCAGCTCTCCAGGACCAGGCTTAGGGACCACTACTCTCAGCCAATGTACACACTACACTAATGCCATCATTAGGAAACAGAAGAAGTACATGGTAATGAAGCAGCTGGCGTTCTAGTTCACTTACCTTGGATCCTCGCTCATTAAAGATAATCTCCACATCTAAAATCTTTCCAAATTGCTGCAGAGAGAAAAGAAACAAGAGAAGAGAAGAAGCGGGGCAGAGATGGAGTTAGAAAGCCTCGCTGACGGTGAATTCATGAGGAGGACGACTGGAGAAAGAAAAAAAAAAACCATTAAGGCAATATGGAAGTGTTACTTTTGTGAGGAGATGGTGGTCAATTTGCATTTGTTAGCTCGGCAAACAGTTTCTTGAAGCTGGCTGGCGCGCCTTAAAAAAGAGAACTCCTCGCTCGCTGCTTTAATGCGTTTCTACCGATGCTATATGGAGCGAGATCACAGCGTCTGTAGAAAAATACTGGATCTTTGATTTCATATCAGCATTTTCTGATGTTTGTTTGCTCGCTTGTTTCAACGCTAAGAGAGAGAAAAAAAAGAGAAGCATCAGATGAGATTTTGATGTTTTGAGAGATGCGAAAAACGCCTCCACCTTCACGATCACCTGAGGAAAACTCGCTCCTTCACGTCTCTCGAACAGAGAAAAGTTTTTTTGTTTTTTTTGGTGGATCAGCTCCGAGTGCACCTCGCTATCCTTTTTATATCTGCCTCTTCTTTATTCTCTCTTCCTCTCTTTGTTTGTGTGCTCTCGCAGTCAACAGGACTAAGGGCCAGTCCCCGGGGGTTAACATGCTCCAGCCTTTCGATTTAACAGGCCTGCCTTTGGATCATTAGAAAACAGAGGAATGAAAGTAAACTGTAAGTTCCTCTAATGAGTGGAGTGAGAGCGACTTTTAATTGCTGTCTACAATGGCCGTATTATTTCATTAAAAGTAATTACCCTGTCAAGCGGTCCGCGTCGCCTTCATTTCGGCACAACAGGGAAGAAATGGGCCTTCCATGTGGTCGACGCTCAATGGGAATGGATGGATCGTTTGACTGAGCCACTAATAGGGGTTAGGAGGAGCTGGCTATTATCTGGCTGAAGTGAGTGGAGTGGGCTCGAGGAGGTGAGGGGTTTACGGGATAGCGAAAAACATATGTTGCCTCCCACTCGAAAGGGCTACGCGGTGACCTAAACCACAACAAGTTAAAGGCAAAACGAGGCTCGGTTATTTAAAACCGCCTCTGTTCCAGCGAGCTGTGCCTCCTCCCCCCTACACATCCGCTCTGGAGAGCAGATTCCATAGATCCTATCCACACATCTGCCTCATATGGCGCTCAGCTTCATTGATTCGAATGGGAAGCGTTGGCTCGATCGCACACACAGGCATTTATATCCCAGCGTGATGCCCCTTTCGCGCCTGAGATGACAATGCTTTCCCCACGCAATGTGCAGATGCTAATTGTTTTAACCGAGCGTAATGGGCTTGTGGCGTCGATTAATTAGTTTCAGAGGAAGTCGTCTTTGTGGATTTCCACATGGCGCTGGGGACTGCTCGCTGCTCACCAGTGATCTCATGCACTCCCATCCCCACCCACCTACTCACACACACACACACTCCTGCACACACACACACAGAAACAGCTGCATCAGCAGCACCGATAAACAATAGCTTCAATGGGAGGAGCCTCCAGAGGGAGGATGGGGGGAGTGATGTCAGCTGAGACGCTGCAGCTACATCCATCCATACATGGATTATAAGAACTATTCAATAATGATGTGGAAGTATAAGTTACAGGATCACATTCATCACATCTTTTCTTTTTATATTACAGCTGAACATTTAGCAAATTGTGCTGCTGCATTTAAGACCATCGGTTTTTCTTTCATTTCCACGATGCTTCCATTACATTATTGAATCACGCCGTGCAGAATCATTCCGCGCTATAAATACAGAGGAATACGTTGGATTAATATTTGATATTTACATAGAAATGAACAGAAACCAATGGCAGCCTGGAGTAGTTAGAATGCACTGCATGAATACAGAAATAGGAGGCAGAAATGTTAAGTATAGTGCATGATTCGCAGTAAACACGCTGGCACAGTGCTTTGATACGGCGTGGCCTTTCTCCTAAATGAAATTACAGCACGCCTTAAGCCTCAGAGAGTGGAAGCAACAAACAAGATCGAGGCCACTGTGCCTCCACCTTTGATTAGCTTGAATATCTTTAAGCTCTTCACAAACCTATAATTACGCTACAGCAGCCCTGTGTATTCAAACAGTGGAGTGCCAGAGTCGAGCGTGTTCAGACGCGGCAGTCAGTGTGACAGCAGGATGTGGGGGGAGGGCAGAGGTCCTGATTGCTCCGGGGAGTTCTGTGAGAGCCCTTACATGCACCGAGAGAAGCGGCGCTGAAGAACCCAGTCGCACAAACGAGGGCACCCTCGAGCAGCGCAGCATGGGCGCCGCACAGAGCTCGCTGGCTCCCCTCGCGCTTGGAGTGTTTTCATTTCCCCCGCACTTGCTAGCTCTCAGAGATCACAGTTTCTAATTACTGATTAAGGTCCGCTGTGGTCGTCCTAATGAGCCCTTCATTCAGCACCTCGTTAAAGGCTCACAGGTTTCTCCACACCCTTAATCCTGCGGCGTGCAGGGTGCATCTCGGGCCACCCTGTCGTGTTTTAGGGTGCCAGCTCTGAAAGCTTTCTGCTGCTGCTGTCGCCGCAGAGTTTTTTATTTTTTTTGTTCACTGCGACTTTGCTCTGCCGTGGGGGGGCTTTCTGTAGCAGCACCTCCACTCTGTCTTCCTGCCTGCATGTGTGTGGGGTTTCACTCATGCGCAACAGTAATGGTGTATTGAGCCGGTGGCGCTCCAGAAGCCATTAGAGCTAGAGGGATGAGGCTTTGCACACGCTGATCACACAAAGGCCCATTGTGGAGGCCATGTCAGAGGGTGGAGCAGACCAGCTATCTCCCTGCCAAGCTCTACCCAAGACGATCAATCCCACAATCCTCCACGATGCCAACCCACCAAGAAGGGCAGGGCATGTACCAGGAAGGACCGGGCACCACGTGGGTGAGGAGGGTGATTGAGGGGAACTGGGTGGGCTGCGATCAATTTCGTATCGTATATCTGCATGCGGCCGGCCAGGCACACAAAGCCTCCGAGCTAATTACTGAGGCGATTTGGATTCCACACGACCTGCACCAGAGCTGGGAACAATAAAGCCAACAATCAGAGAGAGAAAAGCGAGAGAGAGAGAGAGAGCGAGCAGCCATGTTGTCTGCAATTTATAAAGCCACAGCCCGGGCCTCTCGAGTAATAAATATCATCAGCTGGATGTTGTCTTCATAACGATGAGAATTAACGCCTCTGGGCTCTAATGGTCCAATTAGCGCATAACATTTAAAGTACATTTTTGGCAATCGTCTCCATTCAGATCCATTATCGTTATTGAATTGGGGGATGTTTGGTTCAATTCTTATTGAGGCTTTTGTGAGGCACGAGGGGTGAGCGGCTGAACTATTCATTGCCTCGTTAATTTGGCGAGAGACGGAGAGAGAAAGAGAGAACTTCTTTTTTTTAAAGGACCTCCGCTGTGCTGACGTTAGATCTGATGGTCTGCAGATAACCGACCGCTGTGGTTGTGTAACCTCTGAACTGGTAATCAAGAAGAAAATAAAACAAGACTTTCTGTTGTTCATAAAAACGTGTGAGATCTGGAACAACACACGTCAAAACTTCAGCAGTCAGAAGATCAAACGGATACGAAACCGACTTCAGGTTCGTTGAAATCTCTTTGGGAAAGACTAAATTATTACCGTGCTGGGTTTCATATCTCAGCAGCAGTTTTATTCTTATACATCAGCAGGCCTTTATGACTGATTAGGATGTTTTTTCTTTACTTTTCAAGGTTATTTTTACCCGGCAGTGTCGTTACTACAATTAAAATCTAGAGTTTGTTGTGTGATTTAGCCCCACGGCTCGTTTTCCCCCCGAAGCTTAATAAGCCAGATATTCTATTTAATAATAGTGTAATCACGTCTATTGCTGTTGGTGAAGGAGCCGTATGTTTCAGTGGAGGTGGAGGTGCATCTAGCATAAAACACAACGGGACAACCTGCAATAATTACCAACACTCCTGCTATGCTAAATTAAGCAATATTACTGGAAAACAGTCTTGCCGATAATGGCGGTGAAGCACACCCTTGAGTATAATTTCGCGATTGTATAACGTTTACCGACAGAATAGGAGATAAAATCTAAATGTGTTCATGTTGTGGGGCAATAAAGAAACTTTCTGCGTGTTGTTATTTCCGTTTCATACATGCAGGTCTGACTCATAACTGGAACACAACCCTGTCAGTTAGGAAACTCCTGCAGGAGTTAACCTGGCGAGTACAGTGTTTTACCGAAAGCCACAAAAAAATGAGACACGAGTCGTGATGCGTTCCTGGTACTCACCCCAAACATTTGCCTTAGGTCAGGGTCCCGGAAGCGGAAGGGAATGTTGGAGACATGTAACCTTTTGGGCTGCTGCTTCTCTGAAGAGTCTGAGTGCTGGAGCTGGAGCTGCTGAGAGCCCTCTGTTTGCGTCACATCATCTGTCTGCCGGAGGGAAACAAACAGAGAGAAGACACAAGCTGCTCATTAGTGGCTACAGTATACTGTACCTCGCGGTCATGAAGTATGGGCAGGGTGGGGGTTTCTGAAACAGGAGGGTGGGTGCAGGATGCGGGGGATGCAGGGTTTGGGGGGGGGGGGGGCCCTGGCTAACTAACTTACTCAGCGTCTGCCATTTTTCAATCCGCCGAGAAAGCCAAAGCGATAAACAGCCGATGACTTATAGTGTCAAACCTGAGGTTGTGCATTACAAATCCACTTATTAATCTCTTGCACTTAGCTCTTGAGCAACAGGGAAGATTGAAGGTGCTGACAAAAAGGCGTGGATATAGATCCCACAGAGCCCTGACATGTCTAGACTAAAGACACATTATTGGTGACGTTTGCACACAGCCATCAGAGTGCAAGGCCCAAAGCCCTCAGCGTTGTTGTTTCCATCATTATGCGAATGCTATGCTGACATTTCTATATAAATGACGCGTCGCGTGTCAATGACAGATTCCACTTGTTTCTCTCTGTGACACCGGTGATGGATTTCACTGAGGGAGCTGCAGGCTTGTCTGTTCAGATGGACCTTGTTTTTTTTTTTTGTTTTTTTTTTGAGGCCGTTTCTTTTTCTGATGTGTTTTTTTTTCTGTGGACGAAACCTCGTCGGTCCGAGGCAGAGATTCTCCTCTCTTTTAGTGTTGCATTGTGGGGGATACGTGTTCTGATATCAATAGATTTGTTTGTTTATATCTTTCAAAAATGCATTTGACTGTTAAAGAATACAGGTCACAAGCGTTCGCTAGTCTGCCATCTTTGTGTTTTAGGCTTTGGTTGAGTTTAAGCAACTGAAACTCGTCGGTTAAATGAAGGAATTGTTAATATCGTTCTGCATCTTCAAAGATTCAGTTATTTGCTTTGTTTTTCTGCCCTCTTGGAATATAAATGATTGTGATTTGCTTTGTTTATAATCTACTGAAACTGAGAATTAGCCTTTTATATCTGGGTTACTTTTATTGGTTGTGTTGATCTACAAACTTCACTGCTAGATGCCAATAAATCCAACACACTACCTTTAGAACACAAGATCAATATCGATCTCATGTATGAACATCAAGAGTAAAGATAGAACCAGCAGGAAACTAGCCTAGCTTAGCATAAAGACTGTAAACAGGGGAACAGCGAGCTCGACTGTCTGCAGGAAAGGAAAACAGCTCTAATGAACACTAATTAACACGCGTCTCATTGTATAATTGGAACAGCTGCACAGATTAGTCAATTAATCGATTGACAGAAAATGAACTGCCAACTATTTTGATAATTGATTAATCCTTTCAGCCGTTTGTCAAGTAGAAAATGTCAAACAGATTTAAGATCCCGGCCTGTTAAATGTGAGGACTTGTAACTTTTTCTTCGGCATTTATAAGAGTTAAAAAGGAGTCTTTGGGTTTTGGATAGTTGGTTGGACAAAATATCTAAAGACTAAATGAGTAATCGTTAAAATAAGATGAAATTATAGGTCTCAAAATTAGCACCAACAACCAAAAAACATTCCCTCCCTATGAACAGAAAAGTTCTTTTTGCACCGTGAAGTGACAGATCTGGGTTTTCGTTACGAGTTCTGGACTCACTGTCACGGTGGGGTTGCCAGGTCTGGTACCATCTTGCCTGAGACCTTTACTAGCAGCTGTAACTACCAACTGCTCTTGGCAACGCGCTCTAGAACTGGTTGTTTGTCAAGCATCACAAATTGGAATTTTTTACGTTGTATTACGGACTGAAACAAACGATTAATTAAACTGTTAATTATCGAGTGCCATAGATGTTGGGAGGCACTTTAGTTAGAAAGACAGTCATGGTGAGAGGAAAGCGACCATCAGCATGATTTCCTGCCAAAGAGGTTTTGCAGATCTATAACACTGGACGAGAGGACAATAATTACCCCTACGGCCGCAAGAGGTCACTCACCAGGACGAACAACGTTTGTTTTTTTAGCGTTGGAACAAACAGCCGGCGCTGCGTGTTTTCAGCGACGGGAGCAGCCTTCGTTCTGCAGCAGCAACATGATTAAAACAAATAAAATTCAGCCCTGATTTGGTGTAGATGACTCGGAGGGGGACTAACGACACACACAGCGAGGAGGAGGGGGAGCGCGAGAGAGAACGAGAGAGTGGAAGTGGCAGATATTGAGCACAAAAGCTGTTTGAATGTGATATGTAAACTGCAAGGTCTCCTGGGAAGTGCTCTCTGAGCATGGCAAACACACTATACACTGGCTGGGAAGTCACAGACACAGGCGCAATCTTGTACCGAGATACAGACGTGGAAAGGGAGTAGGTTGTTGCCAGAGTACAAACGGTTCAGATGCACACACACACACACACACACACACACACACACACCACACACACACACAGTGATAACCCTCGCCCTGCTCTGAGGCTGTCAGATGGCTGCAGGCCACTCTTAGTGATACATTTCCCACCATTTAGGAAATGGGGTAGGGATTTATTCATTATAATTCATCATCACAGTATTATCATTATCATCATGATCGTAATGATGATCGCCTTTATTATTCTCATTATCATAATCACAATCTCCACTGTAATGGCCGTCATTTATTTGGTTTTTATGGCCCATTCCGAGACGGTGACATACATTGTTAACAGTGACAGTTGTTTGATTCAAGGTCCCACTCCGTCTCCCCTGCAGCCATCCAGGTAGGGCAGGTGGGTGGCAGATACCTAAGTCCCGCCTAGCCTTGGCGGCGGCCGGACCAGAGGTTAACAAGTGGCGAAGGACACGGGAGGCGGGGAACGCGGCGACCCGGCCGGCCGGTAAGGAGTGGATTTGTGACAGAGAGAGACGGGCGGAGGGGTCTTAACTCTGCCGTGTCCTCGCGTGCTGGAGGTTAATAGCCTGAGTAGCCATGTTGGGCCCCGGGGGTGACACATTGCAGACAGATGCTGGGACCGTGGAGGGTGACAAGGTACCAGAGCCCCGCGGGTCAATCTGTTTCATCGGTCACACATGACACTATCGACCTTTAGCGTATGTTGCCAGACTACTGAGCACCTCTGTCCTCCAGCTCTGTCTGTCTGGCTTTTTATCACGGCGAGCGCAGTCGCGTGTTTGCAAACATCCAGATTAACTTTCACTCGGCGCTCAGACAGGCCGGCAGCACGTTGACATGGAGGGCAAATACACATATGGAGAACACAAATACTGAATCGCTGACTCCAGAGCGCCCCTGACTGCATACTACTAACTCAATAAGTTGGAGTGTCACCGAGATCCGGGATGGCTGCCTGTGCGCCGCTGCTCCCGAGGCTCTAGCCCGCCTGCCTGGCTGTGAGATGGTGGTGTTGCAGTGGAAAATAATTACCTCCGTATTACCATAGGAGGCCACCTTCAGTGGCACTTTACTGTCCCGACAGCTGCTGTCACGGGGAGGAGGAGGAGGTGGGATGCAAAACATGCCGTCACCGCCGAAGCCAGCAAACCAGAGAGTGAGAGAGCTGTCAACTCCGGCAACTCTCCGGCTTCCTGTTCAGTCATTTCTCTAAAAGACTCCCTAGCTGTTATTTGCAAATCGCCTGCAAAGTGCTCTGCTCAGCACTTTCCCCCTCCTCGCAGAGTGGCATTACAAGAGCATAATTGAAACTATCTGATTGGAATGCTGCCAAGCAGGTAGATTACATCCGATTAAATAGGGGGGGATACTGAGTCTTCGCTCACAAGAATTATAATGCCTGAGCTTTAATTCATTATTTTCCTCTCCCAGTCCTCCACTGTTTGTTTTTCTTTTCCTAAAGAAGCTGTAAATATATCTCCTCCATCACCTGAGAGGGAGCAGGGGGGTGTGACGGGAGGGAGTGTGGAGGAGAGGGGCCGCCCCCACCTCCTCCTCCTCCTCCTCCTCCTCCTCCCCCTCATTCATTTAAAGTAGAGGAAGGTGGAGGAGTTATTTTAGGGCGGCAGTCACGTTCGTTTTCTGCATAAACAATGTTCGGTGATTGGGAGTAGACGTGCCAATTAAGTTTGAATGGACCAGAAAATCTCCTACGACGGCTGCATGATAAAAATACTCGGTTCGTTAATTATAAAGAGGCGAAGGAACAACTGTGGATTCATGAGAACGGAAGTCGACTCGAACTCTGAGCTGAAATTTGAGACTCTGGATGAATTCAGAAACTGTGGTGCAGTGCTCCTCCAGGTACAGCAGCTGAGGCTCATGGGTAATGTAGTTTTTAGAACCAGCATCTATGCTAAACTGACCTGATGATAAACTTTAAATGCACGGAGTGTGAATGAAAACAATAATAAACAAAGAGACGTAGGAAGATGACGTCGTGCAGCAGAAGAGGATTATGGGAGTTGTTGTCTTACACCATTTCTGATAAAAATCTGCCTGATAATGTTGTAGAGTTTTATTTGAGTTGCTACGGGCGTCACTTTTTCAATTCTGAACCGAAAATCGATTGGAAAGCAGCATTTGTAAAACTGCCAAAGATCCTGTATTGATTTGCTCGGGAAGAGCTCTCAATCGGGTCAGATTTGAGAAACCAAACTTTTTATAACAAACCAATGTTTTCTCTTTTGTTTTTAATTGTTGGTGTTCTTTGTTGAACTCTGGACTCTTTATTTTATATATATATATATTTATAGATTTACATTGTGTATATATGTAAAATACCTCTATTTTTTTAAATAATTGTGATTTTTTTTTTCCCCATTAGAAGACAAAACAACACGAAAACTTCTTCCTCCCCTTCTCTCCAAAAACTATTGAACAACACATCATTGAGCAGTCCTTCCGCCCCAAATACCCACTAGGGCACCAAATGTGGATTAATCCGCCACAGAAAATAGTCCCTGCGCAATAAAATGCACTGTTTCCTCCGATTTGTTTAAAATGAGGAAGGTTATTTTTTTTTTTTAAGTTTTATGTCTTCAGTAGAAACCAATCAGCTCTGAGTTGAGAGCAGGTTAAAGAAAATAAAGTTTCAGGAGACGTTGTTGGTTTTGGTCTTTTCACGGATGTCTTGACTATAATATCGAGTAACAGCAGCCTTCTCCTCTAAATTATCAATGAGGGTTTTATGTTGGGGAACACTGAGGGTATCCATAATATATTTGGAATGAGGGTTTACAGTCGGGTGAGCATCATGTGGCTCCTCCCACCTCCTGATAACGCAGTCATCCCCCTTTTATAAATGGTGGCCTACATGCTGCCATCAGCGCCGCCTCTGAAAGCGACACCGCCCGTAAGAGAGCGCGTGTGCGTATGAATGTTTTCATGAGCTCGGCCATGTTTTCCGCATGCCCCTGTGTGTTCGCGTGTGTGTGTGTGCGTCTATGTTATCACAGTCCCCCAGAATACCCTTTGGAAAGTCTTCACGCCGCTGACACGGGCTGTGAAAAATCTGGAATTGAGTGCTGCCCTAACGCCACTGCCTTAATTTGTTATCTGAAAAGAGAATGATTACTCATGAAATTCAACCAAACCACAGACTATTTGAACTGAGCCAGATAACGAGCTCAGTTTTTTTTTTTTTCTCTCTCTCTCTCTTTCTCCAGCAGAGCTCCCTGGCAGCCCTCTGCTACCCTCATCTCTAAGGATTTGGAGAAAAGTTGCGGGCTGCCTCTCTTCCTCAAGTCGCCTGCTTTCAAGTCAGCTTGTTTGAACACGGCACAGAGCGAGGTCCCACAGGTCTGACTCTGGACAACACCACCTTCCCCAGTATAGACGAGCGACTGGTAGACACAGACGGATACAGAGAAGCCGACAGAGTCCCTGCGCCTCATTAAAACATACACACCATCCGCTCTCTGCGGGGAATTCACACAGAATCCATACGTTTCACTGAATTTTCACTCTCTCTTGACTCTTTTTAAGTCCTTAAGTCGAGAAGATGTGCAGAGTAAAGCGTCGTCGTGGGGTAGAGAAGCTGAGCGCAGCAGAGTCGAGCCGAGGGAGGAGGTGGGTGAGGAGGGTGAGGAAAGGGAGGGAGGGGGAGTCGCTGATCTGCTCCCTCAATCTGTGTTTCTGCAGGGTGCCCTAATCAAAGGCACCCGTGCCCGTCTGTGGCACCCAGAGCAAACAGGCTGGGTCTGTCATTAAAGCCGGGGAACACAGCGGTGGGCGACACTACACCAGCGGCCCCCGAGGATTAGACTCTCTGTTTACACCCCACTAATCTCATCCCTCTGTCCTGCCGGAGAAAACGATGGGTGGAAGTGGGGGAGAGCGTGGATGCAGAGAATGAAGATGGAGGGAAAGCAGGGACGGCGCGAGAGAGGGAGGGAGAGAGGGAGAGAGGGAAGGCATGAAGGAAAAGCAAGGCGAGCTCTCATCTCTCCATGGCCACCATCTCTGGGCTTTCTTCACAGCGGGTGAGCAGATGAAATGAAATCAAATGCGAAATGGAGAGAGAGAGGAGAGAGAAGAGGGGGGAGACGGTGAGAGATAGCGAGTGGAGGAGTGATGCACAGTGTCGGCGAGGGAGGAGGAGGTGGAGGCTGAACCTCCTGCCAAGTCTCTCCTCACTTTAAACTCTCGTGTGTGTCAGCCATTACTGTAAGTGCGGGCGCATAAGCACGGAGCGGTTGGAGAGCGTCACACGAATCGTCAAATCAAACGCCGCCAACATTACGGGCCGGCGATAATACGCCACGCAGTTGCGATTGCTCTGCTTGTGCTGCATAAGCACTTTCCCCTTTTTTATTTATTTATTTTTTTTCCGGGGCGCCAAATGTTCGTCGCCGTGCGGTAATTGTGCGGCGGGGAAAATGGAGTTATTAACGGCGCTCTTTACGAGTGACCCAGATCCCTCTCAGGAGGGCTGCGGCCTCGCCGTGACCTCTCCCAGCAGGTGTGCTCATGCTACAGCAGAGAAGGAGGTCTGAACGTCTTAGTAGTTTTTTTTTCCTCTGCCAGCATTATCTGTCTTTCTAGGCGCGTCTGGAAAGTTTGGAGCTAAGTCGTCCTGCTTTTTATCTACATCTGCCTCTTGTGAAGGTAAATCCCAGGTCAAGGCATTTCATATAAGAGCATCAGCACGCGGGAGTGAGATGTGTAATATATAATTCAGACTTTCACTCTCTTCCCAGCTGTGCATCTCATCGTGCGGCATTGCCAGAGGTTTGTTTTACCGCTCGGAGTTGCCAGTGAATTTAAATACGTGCACTCTTCTGCCGAGGTGAAAATGAGTGAATAAAGGATTAGAATCAGGTCCTGGCACAGTTACGCAGAGGGATATTATCTCACGTTGAAAGGAATGTCTTAAACATTTGGGACGCAGTTACGAGGAATTAGCTGATCTGACTGAGCAGCGATTGGTTTTGGCTGGTCGAGAGGAAAAAAGAGCGCATCTCTCGTTTGCTCTCTTAACAGACCTCCTTTCAGAGATCCTGAATCATTCATGTCTACAGCCTGTCACATCTCCTCAGGTTTACATGTCTTTTAGGGTGCACTAAATGGCTCTTCAGAAATGCACTTTTATTTTATGAGCACATTTTCAATCAAGTTCACCTCCAACGTCAAGCACAAAGCAGTAACGCCACATCAAAGTCTCCGCTCGGTGCGGCGGGATCACGCTCCGCTTCACTTTTTAGTCTCGACGGTTTTTGTGTCTGATGGAAGAAACGTTCGCAGAAAAAGAAAAGAAAAATTGGAGGATTACCTGGAAAATATGAAGGTGGAGCCTGAGATGTACACCCTCTGTGAACGCAGCTGTGTGCAGAACTCACTCCAACATGTGAGTTTATTAAATATACATCACAACGCACCGAATTAAGCTTCTTAAGCACTCATTGGACGCACCTTGTTTGAAATTATGTACATTTTTTTAATGTAATAATGGATGCAATGTATAATTAAAGGTGTAATTATTATTAATGCATTGCCGCTTTAATTTTTAAATTTTGTGGCTATAAACTTCCAGCATTAAACCAACGGCGACTGCTTTTAACGAGGTGTGCAGCCGGCTGGATTTGGGGCAAATCTTTTTAAATCTTCTGTGTTTTCTGTAGAGACGTCGCTTTATGGCACAAATGGAACTGAAGCTTTCAGGCGTTGGACAAACGGCAGACGATTGGAGAGAGGGAACGAGAATAAAATCTAACTTCTCTGAGTGGAATGAAAAGTCGTGGAGGGGAAACAAGTTGCAAGAAACATGCTGACTTTGTCTGGTTTGTTAATAGAGCTGCAACGATTAATCGATTAGCTGTCGACGCCTTGAAGAGAAGTTCACCCTAAAATACTAAAAAAATCAGTCGACCACATGCTGATGGGAAGTTGGTGGAAGTTTCCTTCAACACATTTCTGGAGCTCCACATTAAAACAGCGTTCTCCTAAAACAACTGAAGAAGCTGTGATGAACAAAAAAATCCAGATCCAAGTCTCAAAGATCCCAAATCGATTTTAAAAAGACGATTTTGCGTCCTTGTGTTAGACGAACTCTTCACTGGAGCGTGCGACCCGTCTGAAGTGGGTTCATGAGCTCAACACCTTTAAAGAAAATGTCTTTTTAAAATCATTTTGGGATCTGAGGGCTTCCAGAGACATTTATATCGAGCTGTACGGAGCCGTTTTATGTTCTCTTGGTTGTTTTCTACATTTTAAAACAAGATGTGAGCGACTTCAGTTGTTTTAGCTGCAACGCTGTTTTACTCTGAGGCTCCAGAAATGTTTGGTGGACTTTGAAAATTCACCGGACTTTCCATGAGGAGAGGATGACTGAGTTTCACTTTTGGGTGAACTCCAGCTTGATCCTTTAATAGTAACATCAATCATCGATTGGTTTGAGTAATTTTTAAAGAAAGAAAGTCCAAATTGTCTGATTCCAGTTTCTTAGATGTGAATATTTTCTGTCCTCTGTGACAGAAGACTGAATGTCTTTGGGTTGTGGACAAAACGAGACATTTCAGGATGTCATCTTAAACTCTGGGAAACACTGATCAACAAACACCTGATCGATTAATCTCCTCTGGCAGAAATCATTAGTTGCAGCCCTGTTTGTCATCTTTACCATGTTAAAGATAATAAACTTCTGTTTAATCACCTTCAAAGACAAAGCTTTCAAATAACACACATCACACTTTTGCTGTATAGATGTAAAGAAAAAGGTAAATAATGATAATAATGTCTTTTACTTGCTGACAGCGTGTTGAGAACAGTGTTTGCAGGTGATGAAGGACACTGACCGGTGCGGTCGTGGTGGCGGTGATGGCGGGCGTGCTGTTGTCAGTGCCGGCCGGCTCGCTGTGCGTCTGTGTGGGCGTGTAGAGCGTCATGGCGTGCTCAGGAACCCGGCTCTGCCCGGTGTAGTCCTGTGTCGGGAGCGGGTGCGGTGCCGCAAACTCTGCGGGGATGCCATTCTGTGGGGGAGGAGGGTACTGGGCTGGGGTGTACGGCTGGGCCATCGCTTCTGGGGGGTTGGTGGCCTCTTGGTTACCCTGCGAGAAACACACAACAGGAGGCAAGCGTTAGAACTGCCGTCGAGATCAAAGTTGAGCACATTGTTTGATTGTACAAGCAGCATGAAAGACGTGCGAGTTCGTCAGCGCGAGTTGGGAAAAAAGCAACCGGGGAGAGTTCTCCTGCAAACCAACTAAGTCAGAGGGAAACAGCCATCATATCACATCTCAGCTCGGATTAAAGAATTCCTTGATCATTGCTAATGAACACAGTTTATGTTGTAGAGCATGGCTCGCTGTTGGAGGGGGCAAGAGTCAGGGGGAATCTCAATTGCACTTGTGGCAAAGCACAAGAGGAAAGATCAATTAATTGATAAAATTTTGATTAGGGCCTTTGATTCCTATGACAGGTCTGTTAAAGCAGCAGCTGCTCCCTCTCCCAGCTCCACGTTCCCACTTCTGAAATTAACCTGCGTCTCACTTTATCAGCTCTCCGTCCCTTCGCCTTTTGTTTCTGTCGGAGAATATTATTTGAAAAAAAATTGTTGAAAACGACCCCAGAACAGTGCTGTTCTGTTGCGTTTCGATACCTCTTTGAAATCCCAGATGCACTCAGGTTTAATTCGGAGGCAAAGAACCTCAGATTTTTATTTCAATCAGGAAAATGTCGACACATTTCCTCTGCGACGAGAAGCTCTCGTCTTCGTCCTCGTCCATACGCTTCCAGAACACACACTACGCGGTATCTACACCGCAATTCTGTGTGTTTTTTTTCCCTCTCTGCTCTTGACTTAAGTGATAGATGGCCCTTTGCAATGAAGCAGTTTCACAGACCCTTTGTCTCGTGTGGATGCTTGAGATGATGAGCTGCAGAAATAATGGACTTTTCTGGCTGGTGCACATTGTTAAACTCGGTAATGGCCGGACTACAGAAGTGCATGTCTTATTGTTGCGAAGCGCTCGGCTCTGCGAATCCAGACTAATGAGCAGAACAGCGAGATCAGTGCTGCTGGAGCGGATATCCATCCCAACATTAAAAAAACGCAGAGGGAAAAAGGTGAGACAATAACACCGAAATCCAATAACACCCCCTGCAAATACCCTCAATCAAATTTAAAGATACAGATCATGCGAGCACAATGCATAACTCTTTGGGTAAGAGAGGAGGAGGAGAAGGAGAAGGAGGAGGAGGAGGAGGAAGGGAAAAAAGAAAGCACACAATAGCAGCCAGAAGTGAGAGTTTATGATTGGAGAAAAACAATAACAGTAAACAGATAGAGTTTCTGTCTCTTCCTTTACAAGCTGGCTGGGGATGGTGAGATAGGAGATAAATGTGTTTTATTCTTCTTCTTCTTCTCCTTCTTCTTCTTCTTCTTCTCCCCCCTGTTTTTTTTTTTGCTGCTGTGGTGTTTGGCCTCTTTCTGGAAATTTTCCACAGGAAGCTCCAATCTGGGCAGGAGGACGCGGCGGTTTTAATGAGAGAGCTGAGCAACACTGTGCTGTAAATGTAGTGGAAATAATTCTGCTCTGACGTGTTGGCAAACAAACCTCGGCCTAAACTGTGCTCTGCCAATTAAGGAAATGCTCCATTATCTAAATGAAAAAAGAGAAGAGCCTTGAGAGGAGGAGGAGGAGGAGGAGGAGGATTGACCAGCTTCGTGCAGCCTGCCGGGCCTCAAGGCTGCTCCTGCTGCAGGACCGGACCCTCACTCCTGCCTGACCTAATCCCCCTTCTCTCTTTCATTATACTGTATTTCCATCTCCTCTGTCTCTCCCTCAATCCCTCCGCCTCCCCCCTTTCCCTTTCATGCTCATCTCTTCCTCCTCCTCCTCCTTCTCCCCCCCTCTCTCTCTCTCTCTTTTTATGCAGAAACTTTTTTAATCTCTACCCCTGTGCTCCACTTTTCCTCTCCCTCCAGTCATGGCATTATATAACACACTTGCATTGCGGGGCATCCTAATTCAAGGAAGCTCTTGATGTTGGCAATTTTCAGCTTCTAAGCGCCCATTTTTTATTTTTTTTTTAAACAAGGAGAATGGGGTTGGTTACCTAAAAATACAAAAAATAAAAAACGATGCACCTCCTGGTATGACAGCTGAACGTACTACCAGATATCGCGTCCTGCTTTTAAACCAAGCCTGTGCAACCGTCAACACGCCGGCGCTCGACGGTCCAGCAGAGACGGAAAGCTCAGCAGCCCGGAAAACCCGAAGGTGCTGTGTTCGACTGTTTGTACATCAAACACTGCTCATGTCGTTAACGAGATCAAAGCCGCAGTTATGTCTTTTTTTTTTTCGGGGGGAGTCACTGTCAAGATCTCTGCCCGTGGTCCTGATTGGCGTTCTGAAGGATTTGCTGAGGAGTTACTGAGCGTTGTTTACACGATCACTCAAACACGGGGTCACGATCAAACATCAGATAAACATCGACTCCTGGTTTTCAAAATTCAGGACAAACCCTTTTTTCCCGGGGTTGAAAAAAACCTCGTTATGCTCGCCGGGCTTTTTCTGATTTAATTCAGGATACTCCTCATTACTTTTTCAATGAGACCGCTGCATTAGCACTTCATACTCGATGGATGTGATACTTAAATTGGACTTCCTGGATCATATTTCATACACCGGTACCTGTTGCTACGACTGGGATTAACAATTATTTTCACAGTTGATTTTTTATTTAGTTTGAGGAGGAAAGAAACCAGAAAATATTCACATTTAAGAAACTGGAATCAGAAAGTTTTTACTTTTTGTTTCTTAAGAAATCACTCAAACCGATTATTCTGTCACCAAATCAGCGATTAATGAAATACTTAACAATTAATACCTCCAACAACATGGTGACACTTTGGTTAGCACATTAATTGATCAATAAATGGGTTCTAATAAATAAACGAAGGTAATCAGGTGAAGATAAACTGCATTCCTGCTCTTGGAAGATATTTCTGATGATCGATTGATCACTTCATGTCAAACATTAGTTGGTTCCAGATTATTGAAAGTAAGAATGTGCTGCTTTGTGTTTTTAATGACAGTATGACGACCTGTTGGGGCTTTTCCACTTCCTTTCTGGTTCACATACTTCATTTTGAACGGTTCTTAGCATGCGGACAAAAAAATAAACTGGTTCTGAACCCAAAACGTTGGTTTCCAGCTGGAACCAAAGACCTGAGGTATGAAGAGAAGTGGATGTTTCTTATTCTCTGTAATTGTTGGATCGATAGCACCAAGGTTCCGAAAGTTCTGAATGGAACCGGTTCAAGAAACAGCTAATTTGGTGGAAAAGGGGTATTTGGACTATAAGGACAATAACTTTAGTTCTGCAGCCTTTCTTCCGCTACTAGTAACTAAATTTGGGTACCAAGTCCAGTTTGGCTGCTAATTGTTGAGCTGGAACTAAAATGAAAAAAGCCCCTTTTCCACCAGATTATCTCTGGTTCTTTGACGGGTTGCTGTGTAGCGAAATAGCTCGTATTTCCACCGAGAATGTAGAATATGACACGCCCACTTTGGTTCGCACTCATGGTCTTGCTTCTTTTTGGTTCCAATTGGGATTCAAATTAGCTGACAAACTGGAACTGAACTGGTTCTATGTTGGTGGAAAAGCCCCAAGAGTGTGTAAGATGTGCATAGATGGTCAATAATCTGATACAAATCAGGTAAATCAGGACACACTATGCATGTAAAGTAACATACTGTGTGAGACTTGGACTGTGGCCCAAATCAGCACAGGGTGTTAACTGTTCACTCAGATATCTTCGGATCTGAACCTTCAGAACTTCTCGGGTTGTTTGTTCTGCCTTGCTGTTTCTGCTGAGCATGTTTTCGGAGCGGCCTCTTGTTTTCAGTTTGCTGTGTCCTCAGCTGTTTGACAGTTCCTTAGTTTAGGGAAATCTATGATGTAGTTTACTTTCCTCACTGGCAGCCCTGGTTTCTGTTTCTTCTTCACGCCTCGGTTCTGCATTTGTCCTGACATGTTCTGCTAAGCTTGTTAAATCATCATCTGCCTTCCAGTGGTCCTCTCCTGCGCTCGGGTCAGAATCTAAATCGCTACGCTCGCGGGGCACAAAGGCCAGTGTATCTGTGTCAGGTCTGCTGCCATTTGAGCTTTTTAAACAAGTGCAAAAAGGACCGAGACAGAGTCGAGTGACACACAAACAGGATAACAGCCCGGAGCTCGGTTTTGGAGAAAGAGAAAAGCTGCGAGAGTGTTGTAGCGCCAAGTCGTCGCCGTTTCAAAGGGCAGCAAGGCAAAAGCAAGGAGGCGGAGAGTACAGGCCTCATTAGTGAAACACAAAGTAACACTAGCTCTCGTATGATCTTCGCCTTCCTCTGATGTATGTGACAAACGAGTTATTCAACTGGAAATGAACTGGGAGAAGAAAAAAGGGCCCATGCAAATCAGGGGAGTTGTGTTCGTCCCAGTGCGACCACGAGTCCTTTTTTTTCTTTTTTGTTCGCTGGGGCTGACTCGCAAGTCGTCAAGATAATCTGCGGCGCCTAATGAAAAGCCCTCCACGACAAACCAGTCAGGTACGCGGCACATCTCATTCCGCCGAAACAGATTGCTGTTCATTACGGCTTCGAAGGAGCTCCACGACTTGTTGTTATATTGGGATGCCGGCGAGTGTTTCTCTACCTGTGGGCCTGTTTATGGGGAAAGAGCAGGTCCCCTTGCGGCACTTTAATGCGCCCCTTACGTGGCCGGCTGCCATGAGCCGCCTAAACCTCGCTCGTCCCCACGGACACAACGACCACGACGACGAATAAAGGCAAGCGGCGGATAGTCAGCCTTTATCGATCTCCCATCCTTTTCCAGTCCTCCTTTCCCTCCTTCCCTTCCACCCTTTCTACTCCTATTACTGAAGAGCACAATAAAAAACACTATCTCTAATCTTAAGCACTCTGCCCGTGTAAAATTGGATTGGAAAACCCTTACTTAAGGAGATCACTTCTGGAGCGCAGTTTTTTTGTTTTTACAGTCAGCATCAGGAGCCAAAGAGGTCAGGAAGTGCTCGTGGTAATGCCCACTGCTGAGGCTGCCAGTCCGAGAGAGACTCCAGCCTCCAGAGCTCAGAGAGGGAGAGCGAGAGAGACGCAGACTTTCACTGGTGCTAAACCCCCCCAGTGTGGATGGTCAAGGCTATATTCCATCTCAGCAGGTACAACGACTTGGCCGCTCGCCAGCGATCCGTGATCCTCTTTAGCGGCGCTGCGAGGGACGGCGATGAGAGGCCAAGAGGAGATGGGCTGTGCAAATACAGGAGCTGTTAGGAGGAACTCATATCGGCAGAGTGCTCCACTGACTCATACGTGCGACGGAGGGTCAAAGAGCAACGCAAAGGCAAAATACGGCAGGCGACTAATTGCGTTGCATTGAATCCGGAGGGAAATCACTCAAATGGGGAGCGGGCTGATCAATCTCAGCGATCCCGGGCCGTGATGGAGTGGGCAGCTTTATGGCTGCAGCTCAGTCACATGCGGCTCGGATCATTTTTCAGCGGAGGCCTCCCTACTTTACATGGATCCTTACTGTATGACACTAATGGTCCCCGAGCAAGAAATGCTCCTCCTGATTCTATACGCTAAGCAATTCACGCAGATTTATGAGCGGCTCTGCAGTGTTTCTGCATAATCCAAACAGCATGAATAGTTAAATGTTGACTTAACATAAAGCGTTCGCCGTCTCGTTCCTTCACCGCAGAATGTACACAAGCAACTTGCTTTGTCAGAGCGCAGATGACATAACATTTTCTAATTTAATCTTAAGCTTTCCAGTCCCTCATCTAAAGCATCAACGCCGCGCAGCGTTCCTCCCTAGAACAGTGCTCATTTGGTTTTAATGACCGCCTGACAGTGACAGTGGCAAACTTGTGACAAATCCCGCTGGGCCGTCGCAGCGCAGAGCCGCGCAGAGTTTATAGTGAAAAGTGTAATGCGGCACAGCGGAGGCCGGCGTGCGGCAATCAGTTGACGCAACACAAACGAAACACTGAGTGGTTTTCAGCCAGCTGCATGAAAGCCTCTTGTTGTCCCCGGCTCTGCTGCTGATGCTCGGTTAATTGTAGCCCCGCACACAGACAGGCAGGCAGGCAGGCAGGCAGGCGAAAAGACGGCCTGAGATGATTTCCACAGGCAACTGGCATTCATTTTGTCTTGAAGGCGCATAAATAAAGGCTGTCTAGCCGGGTCCATTTTAATTAGGCGAGCCACATGATCTTACTCCAAGTCTCTCTGTTAACACTCACCAGAGGCTGCAGCATGTGTTAATTACAACCACATGCCACACAGTGAATCCAAGGTGAGCCGGAGAAAAAGCGAGGAACTCAAAACGCGGTAAACAACAACCAGAAAACAAAACACCTTCAGCTGAGTTTCTCATGATGAGGCACATATTTGGTGCAGCGGCGATTCCCCTCCCCCCAGTCAACCAATTACAGCGCGATGTTGGGAGAGCGAGCGGGGAGATGTGGAGAAGCAGCCCTATTTAATGCAGATTCACAAACACACACCCCCCCCCCTCCAATCTCAACAGAAGCCCGGTCTTCCTCACCATTACAGTAGGTTTATGATTTCAAATAGGCTGGGGAGCGGGTTATTGTTTTGTCTCACATTTCCTCCCCTTGCAAACTCCGCTCTTTCCATTTTTCCACCTCATTTGTGGAAAAATCAATCCTCGAAAATAAACACTCGGTGTCTTCGCTCCGCGTCCAAGTCAATTTAGATTTCGTGCATGTTTTCCTGCCGCTCTCTCTTTTTTATTTTTTTATTTTTCCGAGAGGCTTAATCGTTTTCACATGTCACATATGTTTCATCCCCTCTAACGTGATTTTTCCTCGTTATTGGGAGCACTTATTTGCTCCGCGGCCCGGGATGGAGGTATTAGAAAGAGAGTTCATTTTCCTCAATCCCTTGCTGATTTCTTCATTACGTTGCGGCGGAGGCGCTGCACGCGGCGCCTCGCACCGAGATGGGGGCTGCTCTTAGCGATGCGACTGCGAGTGTTACTATACCTCAGAGACGCCGGAGCGCCACTTAATAAACAGAGTAGACAGAGGATCACTTTGAACTCCTGTGACATGTAATGAACCTGTCTGTCTCCGCCACAGCTGTGTCTGGGCTCCGGCTCTGCATGGTAAAAACGCAGGTAGATAAATAAATAAGCTAAAACACATCCAAATAAGCCCGGAGGCCTGTGTGAAAAAGCCATCAGTTACACATGGTTAGACTCGTAGCGTTTTGCCGACGCCATAAGAGGAGATAATTGTCTGTTTCAGTGCTGTTGCCTCTTTTGTTGCATAACAGATATTTACATCTGGGACTAATTACTCCAGTCTGGGTGTCAGAAATTTGGATTAACTTGTGGGATGCATCCAGTTTGGTGTTTAGACTCGTTTATTAGCGCGAACAGACGCCGTGTTGCTTTGACCCCATCACACAGAAAAAAAACACGCCAAAGAACTTTTTTTTTCCTCCAGATGCTTTTCTCCTCTCCGCTTATTTCTTTTCTTTTTTAGTTCTTCCAAAGTTGTCAGAACAAAGTGATATCGACACACACACACGAAAAAAGAAAACTCCCAAAACTGAACAACCTTCTTTTGAGATTGCTATTGATCACTTAGATAAAGACCTGAGTGGAAAGAAGAAAAAAAAAAAGAAGAGAACTGATGACTGAAATGTTTGGACTGTTCTGTCATTCCGGTCATATAAACCCGTGAATCAATTCCACATGGCCGTCATGCCAGCGAGGCGCTCGTCAGACTGCAGATGAGTCTTCAGGAATCCTACGGGGGATCAAAAAAATGCCAACATTTGTTTTAGAATCAGCTGATTGTCATGTTAATTCAAGTCGTCTTCACGCTGGGATTATGATACAGGGGCCAGAGTTCCTCGTGGGGACAAAATGCCATTACTTAAGCATGCAGGAATCTCGACATGACATTCCTTGACCGCTGTGACAATGGCAAACATATGCAAATGAAGGAGAGTGCCACTCTCATTATGACCCTGTCACGGAGTCTCTGACACCTCCCACCGGACCCCCCGAGTGTGCCGGGGAAAAAAAAAAAAGAGGGAAGCTGAAAAACTGGAAGATAAACGTTGAGGGGGGGAAGAGGGCGCGACGACGACCAGCTTCCAGCGAGCAGAACAGGTGTACCGTGGTTGTTTGTGTTATCTCGGCTTCTTCGTCATTCTCTCTGCTCTCTCATGATTCCCCCCTTTTTTTTTTTTTTTTTTTTTTAGTAATTTATTCCATTGGCCTATTTGCCTCGCTGAGTCTTCCTCTTTTTTTGTGCATGTGCTCTGCAGTGGAGGGAGGGACAGGTTTACATGGGCGGGATTCTTTGAAGTGAAAATGCCGACTACTCCCCGCTGTAGCCAAAGCTCATCTAATCAGGGGCTAATTCCAGTTATTAAGATTTGAGAGATAACTTTGATTCATCACAGTCCATCTACCCCTATCGGTTAATCACTGTCGCGCTAAGCTCTTTTTTAGTCATCCTTTTGTTTCCACTCCCTCTGGCACGCAGAGAGGGGGAATAAGAGAGATAGAAGAGAAGGAAAGGGAGAAGATATTAACAATATTAATGACCCGTGATTCTCGTCTCCTTAATGAGAAGGGTTATTAACTGTGATTATCCGTGATGAAATGGTGGTAATTCTTGAAAGCTTGAGAAAACTTGTACAATCGCTTGTCTGCTGATTTGCTCCTGTGATGTTTAAGAAAAGGGAAAAGGTGAGCGCGGTGAGAAAGAAGAAAAGGAGAATTTAGAGGATAAAGAGGCGAGGGGCGACCTGGGGAAACAGAGATGCTCGCAGCGGGAAGCTAAGAGGGATTTATTTATTTTTTTCTGTTTTAAGGAGGGCTGAGGAGAACCGTCTCCAGTCCCGGCGCTGCCGCATTTCAGACAGTTAGAATCTGTCTTCCTCACAGAGATGAATCCAAACTCTGAAGTGTTTCTACCCTCTTAAACAAAAAAAAAACCCCTCAGCGCCACGTCGCCTCTCGCTTCCCTCTCTCCACGGTGGCTAACGAGTGGGCCAACGTACGCAGCCCAGTCCCCCATCTGCTGGTTGACACTGCTGAATGGCTGTTTGAACACCTATGCCGCTCTCGCCAGATCCCTGATACAGCATTTCCACCACTCGCCCCTTTTTTCATTCCAATTATAGGAAGTTGCATGCTCGTGGAGTCCCTGTCGGCTCCATATGATTCCCTCAACGGAGAGGAGGGGGTGGAGGGGGTGGAGGAGGAGGAGGGGGGGGGGGGGGGGTAGCTGTCTGGTGAATCATTGATGTGCAGTCAGACTGTTTCATTGCAGATCTGTGTGCATGTGTGTGTGTGTGTGTATGGGGGAAGAAGGGGGTAAGCAGCAGACAGATAACAATCCTGAATTATGCATGTCTGTCCCTTGTGAGGAGATGCGGGATGGTGGCGGTGGCGACGGGGCGGAGTGGCGACGGGGATGAGCCACGCTCTCTTATCCCCCGGGGACAAATTTGGATAGAAAAAGATGGAGGTGTGGAGGAGTCGGGACCACCGCGGGCGCCACCTGACCGCTTCAGACGCCTCTCTTTAGCTCGGCGAACTCCTCAAACTGTGATGGCTGCCGTCTCACGCAGACAACTGCAGACGATGCAGTCGCGGTGGAAATCACTCCTGGAAAACGGCCTGATCTGCCGGTAATAATGCTAATGGGCAGGAGTGGAAGGACTTGCCAACTTATTTGTTAGATGTTCCTTTTAAGAGTATCTGTGGGAATTTAAGCCGCGGACCTGCGCAGCGCTATCACCCTCCTAAAATTACACTGCATCGCAGAAACACCTGCTGGGCCCCATTTTAGATAATAATCCCATTTCTACATGCCAGTGCGGCGCTCAGACGGGAGAAATTGGATTGTTTGCATTACTGACCTGTGGAGCAAAGCAGTCTGGGAGAAAAAAAAAAAAAGCAACAGCCTTGAGGCTTTATTAGATTCAATCGGTCTTTCATAAACAAAAACCTTACTTCTCAAAAAAAACGGCCACATAAAACAAAAAGAAGAAGAAGAGAGAATCCACTAAATGTGGGTAAGCCAGCACTTTGTGGACACACTCCATTTATTTTCTCCAATTAAATCTCTTTAATTGGATTGAGGGCTGGCACCTGGTTTACACTCTGTCAACCACGCAATCCACAATAATTGATGCCAGAGCCACCGTGTGTGTGTGTGTGTGTGTGTGTGTGTGTGTGTGTGTGTGTGAGCGTGGGACGTTAGCGATGGGGGAGGGATTTAGAGCATGTCTCACTACTCCACAATTTCACCGTGATCAATTTATCAATGGTCCGCCTCGCTGTCCACCAGCGTCCACTGCTGCACCGAGATGGGAAATACCTCCACAGTTTCACGGGCAGGCGAGCACACACACACACACACACACACACACACACACACACACACACACACACACACACACGATGGACGAAGCGTTCAGATCTTTTATGAAAGTAAAAGCGGCGACACTAAGATGTTAAAGTGCTCGTGTTATCTGCATAATGCTGCTGTTATTAGCAAAGTGTTTCAGAAGTGCTTATTTTGTGGAAAAAAGTTTTGTGTTTTCTCTTTTAAAAAGAATAAGAATGAATTGAAAGTGTCTTTTATTTTGACACACACACACACAAACACTGTCCTGCTGCCCCAAATACTCAGCAGAGCACCAAATTCGAATCGTTACGCTGCTGAAAATAGTCCCTTAAAACTGCCCTCAATCCTCCTGTTTGACTTTTGTTTGCTAAAAATTGCAGCGGGCAGCTGTTTTAGGAAAATACTGAACCTTTTCTTGTAGTTATACTTTAAATGTGGGAGCCATTTTCTAAAGCTTTCCATGAGTAGTGAGACAGAAAGCAGCACATAAAGTAGAATATCAGGTCTCTTTACGGACAATAAATGCGGAATAACGGCTGTTTTCTGAAACATCTTCTGAGAAATATTATTCACAGACTGTTCGTCATTAACAACGTGTTAATTAAGCATTAAAATCCAACACTTTGCTAATAATGTGAGCAGCAGAGATCCGGCTTCCATCCAATCGACCGAGCGATCGTCATTAACAAATAATCAGTGGCTATAAAAAGTATTCTGAGAAGTTGTGCATGTTTCATCTGCTTAAAAAATGAATAAAAGTCGTTTTTGAAAGATGATTTTTTGAGCTTGATCCAGAGAAAAAGAATGTTTAATGTGAAACTGAGACAGATCCATACGTAGTGATCTGCTTTAATCACATGTACGCTTTAAAATGCGTCGTACGGACGCCGTACAGTCGCGTTAGTTCATGATTTCTGATGGCTTTTATCTGCAGAGTGACTTTTAACTACAGCTGTCAGATACATGCGCTAAAGTATAAAGTTGCATGAAAAGAAAAAACTCAAGCAGCTTAAAATTGCACTTGGACCCAATTTACCTCACACATGTACACATTAACAGAACAAACCCGGCCGGATGCAGCGGATTTACATATATAGTTGTGAGCTCTGTAACATAGGAGCGTATGAGCACCCACAGAACGAACGTTGGCGCCGCTCCCTGAATACAAATGCCCGTGTGGAATACAAATGGTGTGCGCCCACACGTGGAAACACGCACGGATACAAATCCAAGAGATGCATCACGGCGCGCTGACAGCACCTTTAAGACACTTTGAGAAACACCCGGCTCCTGAAGCTCTGCCGCCGCCGCCACCACCGTACAAATGGAGAGAGGCAGAGACAGAGCGAGAGGGAGGCCAAGGGAGACCCGACACAGTAAATAAAAATACAATTTCCTCCAGTGACATGCCCATTCTGTTGGAAGCCTGACTCTAATTATTCTAAGCACTTTGAGGGATGGCTTTCCACCGCATTAATCTACACATCCCACCAGCCCATCCACAGTCGATGCACTTTTAACTACCTAAGGACGCCCCGAAACTCTTCTTAAAACCTCGGGAGGAGGAGATTGACTTTGTACAGTGATGGGGTAAAGCGCTTTGCCCGAGTGAATCTTTCTCTAAATCTCACAGCACAACACCGCGCAACAATTTTCATTTTCAATTTCAAATACCACGTCTCTCTCTCTCTCTCTCTCCCTCTCTCTCCTTCTACATCCCCCTCCCAAAAAAAAAACAGATCAGATTCGAATGGGAGAGTGTTCGTCGGTGCCGCTGCGGCTCAAAATAAGTCGGTGAATTCTCATTACAGCGGCTTGTGTGAGAGTGCGGTTGTTTTCCTCTGGGCAGGGGAAAAAAAAAAAGCACTCGTAGCTCATTTGGAACCGAGATGAATCGATAAATCACCGGGGACCATCAATCAATCAATGAGCCTATCAATACTCGCCCGGGATGAGGCTCCTCCCACTGGGCGAAGAGGCCATGTTGGCTCAGAATATGTCGGGGCAAATGGGCTTTTAACATAATAGCTCAGTCCACTTGTGCTGAGTGCAAGATTGATGCCGCGCAATGTTTACATGTTGACACAGGCTGTAATAGTGATACACAGCAGGTCCTCCTGTTTACGTGTGAAATAATCAGCACACACACACACACACACACACACACACACACACACACACACATATACTGTAATGTGAAAGGCCGCTCACATTCGTGTTTATCAAAATCTAAACAAGATCAAACCATCTTTGAACGAGCTGTGCTCTCTGATGGAGTCGGTATATTTGGCTTTGCTGCACTGCAATATCTCCTCTGTACAAACATCTGCCCCCCGTCGGCGGAGAGGGAGGAAAAAAAAAGAGAGGAGGGGATGCAGAAGTAAATAGGCGGAAGCAGAGATCTATCTCTCCTAATTAATCACCGCTCGTTTTTTAAGTAAAAAAAAGTTTGGAATAATGGGGCTTCCAGCTGCTGACGATTTCACCCGCCGAACAGACGCCGAGGCCAAACTGCACAGCGGATTATGAGGAGTGTGACATTTGGATATGAACTGCAGACGCTCCCTGTGTTCAGCAGGCTCGAGACAAAAACGCAGAGTGAGGATGTTAATGTTAAAATCACAGAGCCGGTGATGGACTGCATGTCTCTTAAAGGAGCAGTCCACACAACAATGTAAAGTCAGCTCAGTGCAGATGGAAATTCAGATTCAGTTTCATCTTCCAAGAAACATTTCTGAAGCTTCTCCTAAAAACTGAAAGTAGTAGACTTGTTTTAAAATGTTTCCATGCAGCTCGTCCGTCGACAGAAGCCTCAGATCCTAAACTGATTTAAAAAGACTTTATTTACACCTTTTATTAAGCTCAAATATTCACCGTAGCTGCTAAGCTAAAAGCGTTAGCAGGCACCCTGTCTGAAGTGGGTGCACAAGCGAGTCGACATCATGTGAAAGAGTAAATAAAGTCCATTTAATGTCTACGTTTTAAAACGAGCCTCCGTCTTCTTCAGGTGTTTGGAAGAATGCTGTTTTACTGTGAAGCTTCAGAAATGTTGATAAATAGACGTTTTGGTTGGACTAATCCTTTATAGTGAATGAATCCCATGAAAAGAGTGAATTAAAATAATTTTTAATATCTGTTTTCGCGCCCACACAAACCGTCCTGCTGACACAAAGACTCACTAGAATGTGGATTAATCCGCCTGATGAAAATAGTCCCCGTTAATACCCAGAATCCTCCTGTTTGCTAGAAAATCATGTGCTCAGCTGTGTTCGTAAATGACTTGTTAGCTTTTCTTTAAAAATGAAATTATGTATTTGTGAGCCGTTTTAAGAGGTGCAGGAAAATCAGTAAACATTCAGTTCCTTTAAACGATTCCTAGAGAAACACATTAATACGATTGATACATAATTTGAATGTTACACCTCATTCAGAAACGGCATAATACTTAAATAAAATCCAGCGTTCACCGAGGGGAACACATTTGTTATCAGAGGCAACAGAAACGTGAGACGTGGAGAACGTTCCTCCCGCTGAACATAATTCCTCACACCGGCTGCGAGCATAAAGTGTTGGCAGGTAAATTAACTTCCCTCCAAGTTACCATCTCCAACCTACGTGCCCTTCAGCAAAGCACTTATCCCCCTAACTGAGCTGCTCGGCGGCCATCAGCAGAAAACTGCACCGAGAGTTAACGCGCTGTGTGAAGAGCACCGCGGGGCGACGCCTCGCCCGACAGAGAGGCTGCCGACTCAGCAAACACGTGTTGAATTAAAGAAGAAGAAGAAGAAGGAATGAATGAATAAACAAGCGGGCAAACGAATATTTAAATAAAGTTGTCGTGTTTTTATTGCTACACAGACTGTGAGCTTTTCGCGAGTGTATTACAAACACTCATGCACGTTACCGGGAGCTGTACTCTTTTAATTCACACACCTAATGAAGGAATTCAGAAGATGAGCCGGTTGCAAAAAGGAAAAAAAACGCCGTCAGAGACACAAAATGGCGCCTGGTGTGGACTCTGCTGCAGCAACGCAAAGATACGACACGACGTGCAGCTGAAGAGAGGGCGCTCGTTCAGTTTGAGTGACGAGCGAGAAATGTTTGTAATTTGATGTTTTTCTTTCTGCGAGACGCTCTGAAATGTCGTGCGCGAGCTGGTCGGTGTGTTTCAGACTGTGTCGCGGGTGTGAAGGGCTCAGCTGGAAGGTGTCGTGAACACCTGAGAGGAAACTTTAGATCTTCTACAGGCTGTTTTTGTTTGATTAGTTTCACAATAAATCGATTCGTTGTTTCCAAAACTCAAACCCTCTTCATTTACTGTAAGAAAAGCAGCAAATCGTCTTATTTCAGAATCGGAAGCGGAAGATTTGTTGGACTTTTTTTGCTTGAAAAATGACTGAAACGATGAACCTTTTGTCATAATAACAGCTGATTTGTTTCTCTTCGATCGACTGATCGTTGCAGCTCTAATGAAGAAAAACAAACTGTCTCCTGTCGTGTTGAAGCGTCTCACAGTAAAATGACTGATCCTACTAATTTAACCTAAATGTTCTTGTTTTACGATCCTCATGGACCCAAAACAAAATGTTCAACTGCTCAGAAAGATGGAAAAATTAAAACCAGCACGAACACGACGGACACATAAAAAGAAAATGATTCGTTACCAGACGGCACAACACTACTGCTGCGCTGCTGTTTGTTTCTGTGATACTCTTTGTCAAGTGTCTCTTAATGATGAGGAGCACTTATCGTCCAATCAGAAGAAGCATTCATACCTCGCCAAGGCTGCACGAAGAGAGGACGTTCACGTGCTGACAGACGACCAGAGGTTGTACGGTCACAACATGGACCCAAAACAAACAAAATGGTAGCAATAAAAACAGTTTCAGAGGTTTAGGAAGCATGAAAGCGACTGCAGGTTACAACCACTCATGTCAAGTATCCCTTAATGATGAGGGCACTCACAGGCTCTGCTGCTAAAAGGCATTCAGACTTCACCAGAGATGCACGATCCCCCTAAATCCGCCTGATCTGCTCTCAGTCTGGATTAAGATTAAGAAGACAAACGATACATGTTTGCACTGGAGTCAAACAAGAAGGAGTTAATGAGGAAACTGTCAAAAACGATATATTCCTTGCAAAGTTGGGAACAAGGCTGGTTATTTTCAAGATCGATCGATGAATCACTACGTCTACAAAATGTCTGAAGCCCAAAGAGAAATCAGCAAATGTTGCTGGTTGTTATTATCTTCAAATCTATTTTGAGAAAAAAAATGTTCGTGAGAAGGAAAAATTGTGGAAAAATGTGAAAGCGTCCACAAACCAAAACTAATCACTTTAAGTTTTCTGAGATTCTGTGAGATTTCCGGATACTTAATCCCGGCCGGCTAACAACCAGAACATCCACCAAATTGGACCGAAAATCCCCTCAGCTGCGGCGGCGGCAGGAGTTAAGGATCCGGACCCCTTATTAATTTAATTGAACACAAGCCTACATCATATCTGACAATCAGCTGGATGTATTTGGTGGTAACCCGAGTACACAGCGACCTGTGTGTGTGTGTGTGTGTGTGTGTGTGGATGCGGTCGCTGCTATGTGGCAGCTGACACAATGGAAACAGATTGCCACGGTGGCTGTGCAGCTCTCCATCACGTCGCAGCAGATAGAGGGAGCGTGGAGGCCTAAGGGTCAGGCGCCGTGGCCGCCTGCAGACACCCGGCACCGGGCCCGGCCATTACTGTTAGCTAATTGGAGTTTTCCTCGGGGTCAGGCTAGTCATCTGTGCTGCCTGTACCAAGCGAGGACCCCCACTCCAAACCTCCCCCTGCATCATTTTTAACACTGTGTCACCGCTTGACGGGACTCTTTCTTTCTCCCCCTCTCCTCCTCTGTAAGGATGGGGAGGTGGAGGTTGAGGAGGAGGGGGAGGATTTAGGAAAAGAGTGTGATCTCCCTCCACCGTAGCTGGTTAATAGGAAAAGTCTCTGTCTCCTCTGTGCACCATTCATCATGTCAAATGGTAATATCTTTAAAGGTCAGGCCGAGTCATAAAGAAAAAAGGAGCCTTGGCTAAACTTTCCCTGGGAATTCCAGAGGTCTAATCACCAATCACCAAATCTGAAGTGTCTCTTTTGATTGGCTTTTGATGGCCTTGTTTCAAAGTGAATCATTATACGTGAAAAAAAGGGGCATTTAGAAGAACGAGAGTCAGCTATTTTATTTTTTTTTCTTTACATAAGTAACAGGAAAAGCGGGAAATTCTGTGGATTGAATTAACCAGCTCGGCAGGAAAAAAAAAATAGAGGCTGGATGAAATATGAAAGAAAGAAAAAAAAAAAAACCTGCAGTTGCGTGATTTATCCAGCTGACTTGAAGCTGAAAAGCAGCGGGGGCGCACACACACACACACACACACAAAAAAAAGAAAGAAAACGAGGTGTAAAAAAAGCGAGATAAAATAGAAGAAGAAAAGGTGGCAGGAAATAAAAGAGAGGCAGAGGAGCTAAAGACTGCGACTGTCTGACAAGTGTCACACTTGCGCTTCGATCCAGCCTTCCTCCTGCGCTAATGACTGTCAACACGACAAGCAGGGCCGTCTGAAGGGGGAGAAAATTACTCGCTGAAAAGCAATTGACTGACCCCCATCATTTCTCAGGGAACCAGTGACCTGTGAATATTTCATTATGGGGAAAGTCGTGAGGCCCATATAAATGGGGGGGCAGAGAGAGGGAGGAGGAGGAGGAGGAGGGGGTGTTGATCTGCCGAGCTGCCGTCCCGAAGCCGGAGAGGGAAACCGGGGGCAGACCCGCCTGCTCGCTGCCTCGTAGCCTTTTCACCACAACCAACAATGCATATCTCAGCCGGAGAAAGAGAACAAATGAAAGGACTGTTTGGAGAAACGTTTTTACCAGAGAGCAAATGTAGACAGAGAGAGAGAGAGAGGGGCTTCTCTTCACCAGCGTCTGAAGAGAAAAGAGAGGATTTAAAGGGGAAAGAAGAAGAAGAAGAAGAAATGTTTTGTAGGTGTGGGTCAAAGCGAGCCATTCTTTTACCCTCTGCGCGACATTCGTCTTACATTGAGAAACATCAGAGGCCTCGGAATCGAGAGGGGCAGGAAGAGAAAGAGAAGACGAGAAAGATGAAAGAAAATCAATCCCCTCGGCAAGCCTGATTGATCGGTGGAGTTTTGGACAATTTCATCAGGAGACTCCACTAACCAGAGATGACACGACCCATATTGGAGGGGAGAACGCATTGTGGAGATTAATACCCGCATTAGAGGCATCAGGTCGGATAAACGCGGGCTCTGGCAGTAAATACACTGGGCCCGCGTGCCCCCTCAATGACGACTTAATGCCAGAAAAATCCTCGCAACCCACACTTTACTTTTCAAACTTTGGCTGGACGGGATAATTGAGTCAATTAGGAGCACCTTAATCCACGGAAGGGATCTTCAAAAGAAAAATATACAGTCAAGGTTTGGGTTTGGTCTTAAGGATATAAATAAAGAGGGCTTGAAGATTGTCTCTGTTTATCCAACGATGGAGGGAAAGAGCAGGAGGATTATATCTGATCTCACGCAGGAACCTCATGTTACATATTAACTTCTACTCTCGGCTGTTTGAGTGAAACTTTAATTCATCATTTTTCGGTGGGAATAACACTGTTTTATAATTACTTTCTGACAGTTAAGTATCCGTCAACATTGAATCTGCACATCTTGCCGAGAAGCACCAGAGATAAGATCAAGAATGAATTTTAATTAGATTAAGAGCAGGAGAATAGAAGAGTACTCTATCAGTTTCTGGTCATTCTGACATTTTCCCTGTTTTTTTTTTTTTTTATTCCCAGCCATTATTCTAAGACGAGCTTCAAAGACGGGAGGCGAAAGAAAGTCAATAAGAGCATCATGATCTAAACTTCCGCTGAATCAACGTCGGTGTGAGGAAAAAAAAAAAGGAAAGCAAGTTCTCTGCCGTGTATGTCAAACCAATGGAGGGAGGAAATGGACAGGGTGAACTAGGGGGAAGTGCAGAGGGACAGAGGGAATACTGCTGATCGAGCAGATCGGGCAAGAAAGCATGAAATACTACATTACGGGGGGAAAAGGACAAAAGCAGCCACCAGGGCCTGATCATGTCGGCCTGACAGGGAGGCAGGGGGTGGAAGTAATCGCGGGTCACGCAGGCCAGATGACTGATCGGGCGGCGTCGGGCGAAGTGACAATTTTTGCGGATGGTAAATATTTCAACAGCGCTCGGTCGTGCGGTGGAGGTCAAGCAAGCTCCATTTTAAAACACAATAGACAGACACCTTTAATAAAACATCCCACATAAACACACATCGCAGGGCTGCACGCACACACAGGAAACTCTCACTCTTCTTCTTCTTCTTCTTCTTCTTCTTCTTCACCTTAATGGTGTAATTTCCTCGGCTGCAGCCAGAGGAAGTCGCCTTTTAGAAGCGGGGATGAAATTCAGGTCTGCGCTCATAAGCAGGTATGGGTGGAGGGGGGGTGGGTGGAGACGTGACCGTGACTGTCGGTGACATTTCGCAATGATTCCACATTTCACGCATTTTAATGCAACAAAAAGGCCTCCTCAGTCACCGTCTCATATCTGGTTTAAAAAGCAAAGCCTTAAAGAGCGTGCAGGATTCTTTTTGCTCTGCTGACGAGGGGGGAAGGGAAAAAAAAAAAAGTAAAAAATGTGCACCAAAAAAAAAAAAAATCCTCGCTTCCAGCTCATCAGACTGGCATCCCTCCAGACGAGAACTGGAGTGTCTCACTGATATACAACACCAGTGCCGGTGTGACAGTGCACATGGATCTCATCCATGTATCGCTGGCTCAACATCACTTGCAGCAGCTCCTGCGGACACGTCCAACTCAAACCCTTTGTGGAGTACCCAGAGTGCCCCTGTTCTCTTTGTCCGTCAGCACAGGTTGCTAGTCAAAGCACAGACTGACAAAGCCCGAGTCTGGTCCAGAGGCATTCTGCTGCCCCCCCTTCCCTCAGCGCCTGTGAACTTGGCAGCTGATGTCAGTGGGCACTGAGTGGGGCTGGAAAAAGCGATGTTCCCCCTTTTGCTCCTCATCCTCACCTAGTCGGCGATAAGGCAGCAAAGAGGGGAGGCGGTGTGGTTGTTAGATGGGATTGGTCGCCCCCCCACCACCACCACCCCCCACCATCCTCTGTTTTACATTACTGCATGTCTGCAGGAAAGTTGATTAAAGCCCGTTTGCAGATGTGAACTCGTCACCTGCTCTGCCTTTCATCACCGGTGGGGTGGGGAGGTTTGGGGTGGGGCCTCGCACGCCGAGATTATGACCATGAAGGCTGCATTACTGTGCCCTCAAAGGGTAATCAGAAGCTCGGTGGTGGGTGGGGATAAGGTGGCCTGGGTGTGGGTGGCTGCAGAGAGCTGGAATGGTGGGTGCTCATTTATCAAACACCTCCGGGATAACCTCCCTTCTCTTTATTTCTCCTCCATCAAAAATGTGCCATGCGTGGAAAAAAAAAACCTCTGCTGCTTCTCGACCGGCGTCGGCTTTGAGCCTGAACCTGCCGCTTTCTGCCGCTCCGTCCTTGTGGCAAATTAGCACTCATAATGAGCTGGGATCCCGTCCTCGGTGCTGCCATTAAAAAGGGCCCTTGGGTTCTAGGTAGAGTCACTGACAAGCCCATTTGTGTATTAAAGCAGTGAAACGCATACCGTGGACCTCAAGCATGTACCAGCTGAACTCTTGACCCCCGTCCCCCACCCCGCCCGCCCCATCTACATCTCACATCGGGCCCCTCTGACACGGTTCCTCAGAGCTGTGTTTCCTGATCCCAGAACCCATTCACCCATTTACCCATTTTGAAACAATGAAATGGCCACAATGACTTCTTGGACCGGATTCAATAGGTACTTCAAGAAAAGGGAAACCTGCTGGGATTGGCTTAAATGATGAAAACTATTGTGCTCAGAAAGAATCAATCGGTGCTTTTCAGCGTAATTCGATTCTATCCACAAAGGGGCTCGGGAGGCAATCTTAAAATGGAAATGCCACTTTGCTTGAAGTGGGTGGGGAAGAGATGGAGAAGGGAAAAAAAAAAGGGGGGGGGTAGTTTGCATGGCAAGACACCATCTCCCACATTTAGTGCGCCTTTCAATCACGGCGGTATGTGTCTTACAAACCGCTGAAGAGTTTGTGCTGAGTGCAACAAAACTCGACGAAAGTGGGTTATCGCTTTCAGCCGAATAATTACGGAGATGTGGGCGGGATGCACCACACCTCATCCCCTTACATCCACCACAAAGCAGCCTCGCGGCGGCTGAAATTTTAAATTGGTCTCTGCTTACATTTTCACAAAACCACAGTCCCCTTTAATTGCGCAATATTAGAGCAATTTAAAGGCGTTACAAGTGGAGTTGGGGACTGCAGATCGGTTTCTTGAAAGCAGGAGAGAAAAAAAAAAATGGCGGCGCATCTGCTGCAGCTTCAGGTAGCAGCCAGAGAGCCTTACAGGTATTTACTGTCAGAGGGGGGGCTGTGTTACATATGGTTGCATAAGATAGGAGAGTATGACATCCTCACAATAGCTGCATGTCGTTATCTAATCACAGCAGAGGAACAAATTGGTGCATTCAGCTGCTTTGATAAAAGAAGGCCAGAGGGCAGCCGTGGCACCAAATACAAGCAACTTTAATCAAAAATGGCACGTATTAATTAAGCTCTTGTAATTTCTTTTTTTTTTTTTGTCTGCACCTTGAGTCACAACACCGGGTGTAAAATAACTACACATGCACAAGTTGATCCTGCAGAAGTCGAGCTATGAATGAATGGCGGTGCAGAATAAAAGGAGGACCAGCTCTCTCGTCTCCAGCGCCAATCCAGCAGGATGTCGCTTATCTCTCTGGCCGGTAAAGTGCGGTTGAGGCTCCGGTCAGCATCCTTAACCGCTATCTGTCACTCTACCTCCTTCCATTTCCCTCCCCCACCCTCACCTGCCTCTCCCCCTTTTGCTGCTGTGGGACCGGCTCAGTTTCAACCTGGCTGCGGTCGGAGACGGACAGGATGAGGTAGACGGGGAGTTGGACTGAGTCTGCAGCCAGGCTGGGGTGTGTTGAGCGTGCAGAGAGGAGGGGGAGGACATTGTTAGAGGCTAACCCATGGGGCTGTTCAGTTCAGGGGCCCTTCTCCTCTCCCTCTGTCTGTCTTGGCAAGAGAAGAGGTAGTGTCTCTTGAATCATTAATGAAGGCGGTTGACGCCCCGTGCAGCAGTGCCCAGCAGCCAAAGTCTCTCCTGCCTGCCTGCCACCAGCCTGGAAGTTTTGAAAGAGAGCTGATGTAGTGTATATCCACACTATGGTAATGACAGAGGTAAAGCCAGGCCTCACTCTACTTTGGCAGTCTATGCTGTATAATCAGCCATGACGAATAGAACTACTCGGAGAGATGGAGGGGTCTGCTAACTTTGGGGCTGGCACACGTTGGACTTCATTGTGAAGTTTATGAGTAATAAAGGAGACGCATTCAAAGAGAATCCATCACATGAAACTTCTGAACATGAAAGCCGGCTGTCTGCGTCTATGAAATTTAATCTACGCAGCGAAGAACAATGGACTAATTAAAAGATACTTTTTTTCTTTTTTTTTCCCTTCCAAAATGCAAGTTTGATTGAATCCTGGATAACATGCGTCTCAAAGAGAGATGGAGGCTCCGTCAGAGGATGTTTACTGTAAAATGCATGATGGAGACAGACAGACAGACGGAGGGAAAAAAGAAAAACTACCTCGACTCTCCTTTCATCTGCAGCGAAGACAACCATGTCACTATTGTTGCCTCCTCAAATTTCCTGATCAAAGTGCTTCGGTTCAGTTTCGAGCCTTCAAATCACATCCATGCTTCATTTTGGAGAGTTGAACTTTTCTGTCGGTGCAATCGATACTTCTTTTTTTTTTATTTTGGCTGGAAATTGCCACTTCTCAGAAAATCTGGGCAAGCAGACGACAGCGACGTATAAACAGTATTTAGAGGCCTGTAATTCAGAGATAAACACGGGGTAGCCCCGCGGAAAGCCAGCAACAGCGAGCCATCATCCATCCGACGCCCCGGTATGAAACATCCTCGTGTCACAAAGTGGGACTGCGAGGTCCGACGGTGCTTTACAGTTCATCAACACTGACTTAACTCATTTTTGTTGCGCACCCAAAGCAGAGACGACTGAACCAGATCTGCAGTGATTAATCTACTAGCTGCCTACTATTTCACTCATTTTCCAACGATTCCAGCTTGTTAGATATGAATATTTTCTTCCCTTATTTCACTGTTTTCTGACATTTTTATAGATTTCACCGTTCCAAGGAGCCCTGAGCTCCTTTAGCCACAGAGCAGGGATCCCGCACTTCATATATTCTACATCAAATATTAAATTGTAGCGTGCAGGGCGACCTCTATTGCCGTGTACGAACAAGTCGACTGCGGCTAATGTTAGTCTGCACTTTGACTGGTGGTTTCTGAGGCGGAGGGTGATTCAGAGAGTTTCTCAGTTGCTAAGTTACAAAACAATCCACTGATAACTGGACAATATGTTTTAAAAACACGTGCTTAACAGACCAGGAACCGCAAGACTATAGACCAAACAATTTAAAGATTAACGGAGAAAACAATCGACTGATTCATTGATAAAGAAAATAATGGTTAGTTGCAGCTCTAACTGAATCTGTATTGTTGTAAAATGCAGATATAGCAAGAAATCCAACATGTGGATGTGATGAAAAGGTTCCTCCCTCTTTTGGGATTTATTTTACATGATTAGGTGTTAAAGTCGAGCAGAATAATGTCTGTACTGATGTCTGTAGTGTTTGTGGCATGATGAGTTCGAGACCCACATCTGAGCCACATCTGTGCAGGTTTTAGGGCCTAAAACCTAAAATAATTCACTTTTATTTGAAAGTACACTGCTTGTATTATGTGGCACAGTTCATTGTTTAACATCACCATTTTATCTTTTTGACCACAAGGTTTGATTGTCTTGTTCACATGTTGTTTGTTGTGAAGTTTATTTTATATTTGATGTTCCTGAAAAGTCACTGATGAGATATTTTACAGTAACGGGCGTATTAAGGAGCCTTAATTATTCATTTTCATTTTTACTTTAACGATATAGGAAACACACTCTGAGGCAGAGAGAGAGAGAGAGAGGAAACGGACAAGTTAATTCTTCCTGCAGATAAATCCGTCTCCATTTGTGGTCTTAAACATTAAGCTCATTACACACTCGCGGATACACCGTTTCCTACATGTAGCAGATAATTAGCAATAAAAGAAGCTGACCTAGCTTTACTTGTAAGCCCTTCAAAACCTTCCGTGTTGACGTTGACGAGCTGCCTGAACACTTTTCACAGGTGCATCACATTGTGGGTGGTTTGTTTACCTCAGCGACATGGACTGGACTTCACGATATACTATATGCAATGTGTATGTTCAGAGAACGCCGTTAAATATTTTATTCCACGCCACCTGTTTCAGAGACGAGCGCGGGCGATCGACCTGAGAGCAGACGGTGTGTTTGTTTGTTTGTTTGCTCCGTCAGCTGAAGATTTCAACACCACGATGACAAAGTAACAAAGAGCCTGATTCCCATCCTGAGACGCTGCGACGTTAAATTAAATGAAAAATAAAAGAGCGTATTAAAACAAACTTCACATTCACGGAGGATTTTCTCCCCCAAAAAAGTCATCGGAACGCGCCGATAGATTAGAAAGGAGACATTCGTGCAACTGTTGACAGAACGCTTGTCAGTTTTCCATTCAGATGTGGGAGAGGAGAGAGAGAGGACTCAATGCTAATCGACATATGAATGAAGCCAGGGAGGCGAGCTTATTCAGGAAGTGTACCGCTGCAGCCCCTCCACTCCCAGAATAGCCTCCAGCTTTACTGTATCTCCGGCTCTTTGTTAGCGCTTCGCCTCTAGCCTCAGCCTGCTGCATCTGCGCAAAAAAAGCGACAACAAAACACTTGTTTTTAGAGGGAAGAGCCCGAATCTGATTCAACTTCAGAGGATTAGAGTAACAATGGGGAGCTCGTGCACTCAATCGCACACACAAACACACACACACACACACATGGTTTCTCTCTCTCTCACACACACACATGCTGGAGCAGTCCCTGCCCAAGTGGGAATGAACTGCTCCAGAAAGGCCAGGGCCTTGGCAAGGTAATTAACTGAGGGTGCTTGTTTCACATGGCAGAGTCCATTAAGTGCCATGTCACACTGATGTCAGGGTAAAGGTAGCACGCGCACACGCACACACACACACACACACACACACACACGAGAAGACACACATCCCCTGCTTTCAAATGGGGGCAAGAACGTCTGAGGTGGAGATAGTGAAGTGAGAACGACAGAGGGGAAGAAGTGGCTGTGGCTTCTCCGGGGCTCTCTAACCGATCCCTCCCTAATCAGCAAACCCACTCCCCCTCCTGGTCCGGCCATCGATCGGCAGCACCACCATCCCAGCGCCGTGATGAAGAGCAGGGGGGGGGTGGAGAAGTGGATGTGTTACCCCTCCGTATACCCTCTAATTGCCCTGCCTGGGTTACCACCGCCAAGCCATCCCCAGCAAAATGGCCCCCGCACTCACTGATGGAGCAACAATTCTGCTGGCAAAGCTCGAACGATGGGCCCCCGTCGTAAGCCCATTAGGCACGGATGACCACACCAGACGCTCCCAGAGTGGAGGGCGGTGGGACGAGTGGGAAGGGGTGCATTAGCCGAGGGAGGAAGTGGGTACACCCCGTCCACATAACTACAACGGAGAACAAACCGCGAGGGCGCCACACACCTGAGAGCCAGCGCACACATCTGCACACGAGCGTATATACCTTTTTTTTTTTCCTGCGCTTCTTCTCGGAGCACTGCTGCATCTCAGATAACATTGTCCCCACTGAAGAGACTTCCACACAAGCTAACTGAGGTTTATCTCCCACTTAACAGATGAGCCAAAGGAAACCAGAGAGGCACTCAGGGACTGAACGCAGAGAGGAATGAGGAGAGAGGAGGGGGACGGAGTCGAGGTAGACGCACACAGAGAGAGAGACAAAGCAACATATCAGTATCAAAACAAAAAAGTGCTGCTGCCTGCAACACGCTGCTCGATGGGAAGGTGGGTTTCTCTCACTGCTCTTAAAAACGATGATCACACTGAGCATTGCCTTAAACTTGATTGCATGGACTGTGTGTGTGTGATGTGCGCGAGCGTTGGAGCGTGGCGGAGCGCGGTGACGGATGGATGTGCGCCCACAGCCCTATGAGCTGCCGTTACGCTGCCCAGAGCAGCATTGCAATTAAACGAGTGGAAGGCCTGGATGCTAAGACCGGAGGAGCAGGGGCCGGAGAGCTTTGGACGACGAGTGCTGAACTGAACACTGTGCTGATTTGTGCACTGACTGTCCCCGAGAATAGGGCCATGTATTTTTAATCAATGTCAAAGTGATGAAGTGTGTGTTTGCCTCAAAAAATCCCCTGACAAACACAAATAGAGAAAGACAAACTCCCCACGGGGCCCCCTTTTGTGATTGCGTGCACACTCGCAGATATGGAGCGCCACAGCGCAGCGACTGACCCGGACCGCCTCCGCCATCTTACAACACGACCCGATAGAAAGCCCCACTTCCTCATTAGTAGTACGTGGAAACGAAGAGGAAAAGCAGACGGATTTGGAATGCAATTAGCATTTTTAATAACAATAAATACTGTTCGGATAAGTGGGCTGCTGGCCGATAATTAGAAATTGGCGGATCCGTGGCCATCCCTCAAGACAGACACATGCTGACTTTTCTGCAGGTTATCTGGTATTGGGAATCATTCCTGAAGCATAAACAAGCCAGGGAGATGGGCTGGCTTCCCTCCAACAGCCTGTCTCCTCAATTTTACAGGCTTCTTTTCCCCTTTCAGCCAATTCAGCCCCAAATATCGATCAGCCGAGAGAGAGAGGGAGAGGAGAGAGAGGAGAGAGTGGGAGAGAGAGAGAAATTGAAAGAAAGAGATGGGTAGCAAGAGAAAAAAAAGAGAAAGGGGGGAATTGGAGAGATGGGATGGGGTGAGGGAGGAAAGGCGGAAATGGAGGCCAAAGAGGTGAGGTATGTGGGTAAGTTGCAGAGAGGCAGAAAGTTTCTTAGTGAGTTCAGCTCACACACACACACACACATTGTGCGACATAAGTTAAAAAAAGAGGAGGAGGGTGGACACGGTAGAAGAAAGCAACCCAAACGGAGGTGTGTGAAGGATGAGAGCTCATGTTGTGTCTCAATCCCGGGCAAACAGACATCTAATACTGAAAGCCGTGGCGCCGTAATAAGATCATTAACCCAAAGACCGCTGACCTAAAGGAGAAAGCTCAGTGATCCCTGACTGAGACGCGCAGCATTAAGGAGGCTTCTGGATGATTGCTCGAGAATTATGGCACCACAGAACACGAGCGGGCGGACTTGTGGGCGTAAATGAAGCCGCAACCGCAGTTCTGTGATGCATTATTCTCATAAGTTCTCTCAGCTTTTATTGGACCCTTTACAGTCCTGCCCCCCCATTCGGACTCCACTGTGCTGTATGTAATCTGACAAGAGGCATCACAGGCATGATGCGATTATACCAAATGAAATTACATCACATTCAGTGCGCCGAGGCGCTGCGCCTTATCAAAAGGACCAATTGGAATGCTACTTAAAGGAGCGCCAGATGTTATGTGGCGGAAGACTCGCGGTGAACTTTGACCCCGTTGGAGAGCCAATCGGTATCAACGCAGCCGAGGACCTCCAGCCGCAGGAGGGGGTGGAAGAGCGAAGAGGGGGGCAAGTCAAAAGGCAGGCCGTACATAGTTTTACACACTATAAAATATGCATTTGCTAAGTGGTACAGCATTTTGCCCTTTGAGAGGTTCATGCATTGTTTAGGTGGCGGAGCTGAGGAGGAGGAGGCCGGATGGTGGTGGAGGAGGAAGTGCTCGGTAATGGGGCCAAACAGGAGTGCTGATTTATGTGCACAGTCACCTAGGTAGAAGAGGAAGAGAGGGCGGAAAAAAAGGAAGAAGAAGAAGAAGAAGAACCGATGCTCTATCTTCTAAAGCAGTTCACCTTCTCTGCACTGCACCGTGTTTGGCCCGACTATCAGCCCACAACGATCGCTCAGTGCTCGTGCTGCCGAGCGCTCCAACAACGCCGCACTAAAATCCTTCCTAAATTGCATCCTCTGTATTTTTAATGGCTCGTGTTCCCGACTGTCGGTTACGCCAAAGCCAAAGTTAGAACCTAGAGGACTGGTGTTTTTTTGGCGGCGCAGCAGATGGCGGGCTGCAGAGAACTGCCCAGCAGCACTGACTGATCTGTGGCATGTGCCGCTGACAGCCACACAGCTTCCACTCACTGCCGCACAACGCCGTGCAAACCCTGTGATTCTGTCATCAGGGTGTTGTGAAATTAAAACCCTGCCCAGCCGCCCACCTTTATACCATTCTGGCGCATTTACACCAATGTTATAGCAGCCATAAGTAACATAAAAACAGAAAAAGCGAGGCTAGAGCGGACTCAACTCTCTGAACGCAGAGGTACCTTCAGCTGAGCTGCCGGAGCACCGGGACCCCCCAGGCCTCCGGGCCTGTAGTGCAGCGGCCCCTCCCTGCATCGCACGTTCACAACAATAGCATACGCTAATGCACAGGCCAGAAGTGGTCGCCACATTCCTGGCAAACACAACCCAATCTTTAACCTCTTTACAGTGCACATGATATACTTTGCAGGCCGGGGCCAAGGGTTTATCCATTATGAATGAACCCATATTACTCCAGGCATTAGCAATGTATGAGCTGGGCTTTAGAAACACAAGGTCTGGGGTTTTTCTGCCTGCCTCCCTGCCACTCCTTCCTTCCTCCGCTCCTTCCTTGCTGTTTTTCTTCCCTTCCTAGCCACGTGCTGCTGCTCTCACACAGCCTCCCATGGATGCCCTGACTCCTGCCTGACAGCTCGTCTGGGCTGAGCCCCGCCTGTCCGATCGGCAGCTCTGTGAACGCAGGGAGTTTGAAGAGGCAGGGCCACGCCCGGGGCTGAAGCCCTCCACTGATCTTAGCTTTGCTCGCTCTCGAGCTCACGACTCCAAACCCAGCCGACCCTCGACTTGCTCGCTCGCTCGCTCGCTCACGCTGCCCTGTCTTCTCCGGTCTGATTTCATTGCATCTACTGCCTTTGTGATGGTATCTGATTTCTCAAAGCCAGCCGACTGAAACTTTAATGAAATGCAAGCATGAAGAAATAAAACAACAACATCAAGGCAGAGCATACTATTGTGCGATGCTTACCGTCCATATAGCTTACAGCTTTCAATACATTTTTCATAAACGTGCCAATTCACACAGCCTTAATATGGATTATTTTGTCCGCTGATGTGCGAGTGTGTGTCTGGCAGTTTATGTGCTTGTGGGCAGAGTTTGTTATAAAGCACTCATGTTAGAAATGCCAGAGCGAGACGACAACAGCGCGTCACAAATCTGTTAAAAGGTCATCCACTACCTACAGAAAAGGACGGACGACTTCTTCATTTCATTAGGCGCAATTCCTTTCTCATCAGATCTAACGAACAAATCAATGAAGGCAGAGCTTGCAGAGGAGCGGTTGTGATGACTAGAGCATCTTTACTGCTTACTTTTAGCATTTTGGCAGCGCAGAGTGAGGTGGGAAGATGGAGAAAGTGCTCTCAGCGGAGGCTGGGACTCCCCAGGGCTGCAGCCCCCTTCTCCACCTCCTCTCTTCATTCCCCACTGTGGGACAACGAGATTACAGCATTCCCCAGGGAGAGCCCAACTCCCAGCAGGCACTGCAGCCCCCCCGCTGGTTGCCCATATGAGAAAGAGTGTGTGCTTCAAAATCCCTCTCTGGACCTAACATGGGTCAGCCTGATAAAGACTGTCTCACTTTTAAATGAACAAAACAACACACTCAAGCCATTAACCTCTGCTGGAGTCTTGCATCGCATTACTACACAACTGCAATGTGATTACAGGCTAACAGAGTCAGAGCAGCACCCGTTAATGATTGGAAATGTACAGCGCGTTATTAGCTACAAGGTAAAATATGAGCACTCGTCCCGTGTTGTCCCCGTGTAAAAAGGAAATTAACATAGTTTCAGCTGCGTTTCAGCCACAACAAATAGCGGAGGACAGGAAGGAGTGTGGTGAGCAGCCGAGCGGCAAGAGGCCTGGACAAGGCCTATTATGACAGGAAGCTCGACTCATCAGCCATTCAGGGCGCTGTAAGAGGAGACATAAATCAATGGTGTGCCAATTATGACACCACACTGAGCCGTGTGAGTGCAGGGAATTAGCCGCACAAATCTCAGTATCAGGTTCAGTTAGATGGGCTGCTCTGGAGTGGGGAGGGAACGCCGAAGAATCACCACAGGGAGGATAGAGAGTAGGCAGGCAGAGGAGAAGACCCGAAGCCAACGCTGAAATGTGAGGCAACTCATTACGCTTGATAAGGGGGAAAAAAATCAGCCAAATGCATTCCTGTTTATCTCCTTTGTTCCCCTTTTTTCAGCCCATAAAAAAAAATCATGGCGTACGCGGGAGGAAGCTGGAGAGAGGCTCCGCGAGCCGCCCCATTATCGGGTCTGCAGCGAAGCAGCGAAGAGGCGAAAAGCATCTGAGGTGAAAACTGTAAGTCTGCAGTCGCCACACATCAAGCAATGCTCCTCATATTTCATTCTCTCACACTGAGATTTCTCTCTTAAGAACATTAAACTTCACCTGACACCTCCCCCCCTCTCTCCACACACACACACACACACACACGCTGGCAGAGTGCAATCAAGCATTCGTCTCGGCCGGTCTCGGGGAGGCTGGGAGCGGGTTTGAATCAGGCAGCAGCAGCAGCAGTAGCTGCAGTAGCGGCGGTGGCGTTCAGCTGGGCCTGAACACGATGCCTCGACACCGCTGAACACACAGCTGTATCCCAGAACTTAGATTCTGATTAAATGGAAACAGAACAGCCCATTAAAGTCATTAACATACATCTAGAGTATGCATGGGGGGATGTGCACCAAAGGGTGTGCATGCACAGTAATGTAGCGCATATATTAAGAAAAGATCCGCTGATAGAACTTGAAAGAGCATATCTTGCAAAAGCTTATATATATTATTTATCACTCAGACATCAAAAAGGAGACTTTGTAATGACCTTTTTAATTCATATGCAAAGGTAATGCAGATTTCTGAAAGTGGGAAATTCACCCAAAAAAAAATCACGAGCACCGGAGAGAGAGAGAGAGAGAGAGAGAGAGAGAGAGATGTAGCATGACTGCACCGGCCTGTATGTTTAATTTAATGTCATACTGGAGATTGGTGCCGCTTTATCTCGCAGATTATCATGAGGCACATATGCTGCTTTTAATTTCTGAGATTAGGATGTGGTAGTTATCTGGGCTTGTGGGGAGAAAACGTGCCAGGAATGTGTGACTAATACCAGAATGTTATGTTAATGTATTTCTTAAATAATTTCTGTGAAGCTTGTGCAGGAAAATCTGAAATTTAGCAAATGCATACGTCCGTGTTTTATCATTATTTTCATACCTCTGTTTCACACGTGTCGTCTTTTTCTTGGTTTTAATCGCTGCAGTACAGTAAAGTGATGAGCGCTGACTCTCACTCTTGCTGATTCTGCAACTAACGCCTGTTTTTAGCGATGCGTGATAGATATCAAAACAATAAATTCTAAGCCCATAAATGAAATTATCGCCAATAAATCGAGCCGTTAATACGAAGCCACTCGGGTTCGCTGAGCCACAAAGTGTAGATTAGACTGTCGTCGCCTCTCTGACCGTGAGGGCTGCAGAAACTGCAGATTGTGAACTTAAAAAATACAAAAATATGAAATCATCGGTTATCGTACGGGCTCAAGAAAACTCTCGCTGGGGAAATTCACTTGTTACAGCAGTTGTTTAGTGATACTTCTTATTTTTATTGTTGATTTATCTCTTGGCTATTAGTTGTTTGGTCTGTGAAATGTCAGAAAACATTTAAAACATGTTGATTAGTGTTTCCTCAAACCAAAGAGGACGTCTCATAAATGTCTTAAAGTTTGGTCCACAACCCAAAGGAGAACAGAATATTGTACAGTTCACAATTAATTTAACAACCAATACTTGCTCTTTCAAAAGAGTTTTGTGAAAGTATGAACAGCATTTTCAAAATATCCAGATGTGTTGTTTCACCCGATACAAGCCAAAAATATTCAGATTTTGTTTTTATACCGTATTGCGTGGCTTTATCTCAAGATTATCACGTAAAAATACACCAGATTTAGTTGTTTTCATGACGTAATATCTGCTATCTGACACAAACATCAGCATCAGACAGAAACATCGGCGCTGAGAGGTGGAGATGAATCCTGCACACACTCGGGAGCAGCAGGAGCCCGAGTGTCACTCTGGACTGAGAGTTATTTGATATCCCCTGTGAGCTGCTCAGGTCACACCCCTCTACAGAGTGTGTGTGTGTGTGTGTGTGGGTGGGTGTGGTGTGTGTGTGTGTGTGTGTGAGAGTGTGTTGAAGTCATCAGACATCAAGGTTTGTTGCCTGCGATCCCTGCTGATTTTTGGTTTCTGTTCGCTGGCTGATAAATCATGAATGTTTTAATTGTACGCTGACCTTGATGAAATGAATGAACATCATTTATCAATTAGGAGTGCAATGGGGTGATGTGGGGAGAAAGTGTCTGCTGACAGAATTATTTTTCATCTCGTCTTTGGCGCGGTCAGCCTCTTCCCCTCCTCCATCCCTCTCTCTCTCTCTCTCTGTCTCTCTCTCTCTCTCTCTCTCTCTCTTCTATACGCTGCACCTTTTTTTGAAAAAAAAAAAAAAATGGGAATCTCAGGTTGGAACAGTTTCCATCCTGCGGTGATGATGTTGTTGTCTCTGTCTTTATTATTGTCATTATATTCCCTGCTGCTCATAAAATCCCTCCCCTCGGTACAATCTCAGCTGTTTACCAAGTATAATTCAAAAAGGAGGGGAAAAAAAAGAAAGAAAAATAAAGAAATAAAAATGTAAAAATGGAGAGCGAGCTGGTATGACCAGCCTAATCTGTGCGTGGGCGCTTCCAGTGTGCTTGCACAGTATGGCTTTTCATGACACGAACATCAAATCCCCAGAGAATACAGCTGCCACGATGAGATGTGTTTTTATGGGGATTTAGGCTCTGGAAGAGAGATTTGAGTATTACCTATTGTCAAAAATGTGCAATGTTAGGAGAGCTGTAGCGACGGAGGATGGGGATATTAAACAGGCCTGTTAATGTTTTACACAGTGTTGTTGATGCTCCTGCAGACCTGTAAAGTCTTCACAGTAACTCTTGGTGTTGAGTGGTACAGGAGACTTTCTTTTTTTTTGAGCGGTGGCGAGTGGGAGGAACATAAAGGGAAGATAATTCTGCTCCTCGGAAGGGTTTAGAGGAGCTGCAACCCCCCCAACCCTCATCAGCCGTGTCTTCCTCAGAGCAGTGTTGCATGCACAGGGACATCGTTTTTCATCCCTCACAAAAGGCTCAGTGAGCCCTGTCTTTAACCAGCTAACAACAGACCGGCCTACCCTTTAGTTCTTCAGACATCTACATGCTGGCGGCGTTCGTTTTCTAGTCGAGGCATTGGAGAATCGGGCTGGGGCCGGTTTTTCTAACCTGGAGTGTAGAAACGGCAACGCAGAACCCAGATAGATGTGTGTGACCACGAGCCAGAGAAGCCCAGCGACGACCTTTTTGAATGGTGGGCTGCCATTCTCAAACACCGGGCCCCAGATTGACTTCGCCCTCAGCCAGATGAGAGAGCCCGCTCATGTGTGAACAGCCCCGACTGCCTGCGTTGGCTCGCCAGATCCAAATGCCCTGCAGGTCTGAGGGAGCATTTTACAGCCTGTTTAACAGTAACTTCAAAAATCCCCCCCGTCCCATTTTTTTTTTTCCACAAAGAGATTTCTCAGACATCAGGCCTTGGTTGCTGATTGCCTCTGAACGTGGTGTTGATTAAAAAGTCAGCATTGTTCAGGCTTTCTTGTTTTCTCTTTCTTGTGGATCCTGGGAGTACAAACAGCTCGATAGGCTGCGTGTGAAAGTCTTCGGGCCTTGTGTCTGACGAGGGACCCGCGGTGAGAGAGAATGGGGCCTGCTTGCCCAGCTTTTGGAATCCAATAAAGTGCTTTATTCCAGGGCTGGGGCCGACGTGAGGCTAATCTTTGATCTGAACTGGAAGCTGAGGGCTCCGGAGTGGGCCACGCTGCCCGATTATTTATGGGAACTTCAAAGGTTCCGCTGATCACACTTGTGTCTCTTATCTAGCGAGCGAGAAACAGCCACAACAACAAAAAGTGACTTTGTGAGGAGAGTGGAAATTCAGAGCACGGAGAGAAAAAAGGTGGGGATATAAAGGCGTGAGCGTTTGAAATGGAACGGAGGGGGGTGAGGGCTCGGCGCCGCTCTGTGGGGAGATCTCCAGATTAGAAGTGATCAGGCCGATGTATATGAGCCGTCTGCCTGGGAATGCGCCTCTGGCTGGGTCCGAGAGACAGTCGGACCTGGGGAGGATAAACGCTCGTCTTTTCCTCTCTGTTCCCATGAAAGAAGAGAGGAAAAAGGCCGCCGATATCAGGGAACCCCGTTCTCTTCTCTTCCGCAATCCCCTTTTTTTTGTCTCCCTCACTTCCTCTCCAGCTCCACCCTCCCCCCACCCCTCCATCCCTCCTTTCACTATCACCACCGCCACCTCCACATCACATCAGAAATGTGACTGGGCTCAAACTGCTGACTTGCTCACAGTCCATTGAGTTTCCTCTCCTTATCAAATTACAGCCACCTCAATAACCCACTCGCTGCAGCACGCCGGAAGAAATGAGGTTTTCTCCACCGCCCGCCCCTGGCACTGCACTCTTTCCCTCACTTTTTTCTTCTCTCACATTTTTCTTTCAAAAACAGCAGACATGAGGAGGGAGGGAGGGCGAGGTGGTGGTGAGAGGACGGGGGTGGCTGATGTGAATGTCGGCGTATATTTTCGAGCGGGCGTACGATCGTAATGTTTCGTACGAGCGTGTGCGGTGGGTGGGGAGGGGGGAGAGACGGCCCATCGGATGCACATTGCTGATTTGCAGACATGGGCCGATGTCCAGATGGCAGGCGCCTTCGGGAGACTGTTTTTTACTTCCACATCAACAACTGCTCAGTTGCAGCAGCCCACCAAGAACCCCCAGCTACCTCCCAGCGCCATCTATCCCGGGTCACTTCTCCTTCGTGAGCCACCAGTCGTCAGAAACAAGCCCGCCGTCTCTTTCTTACGAGCCAAAATCGCCTTTCCCTTCCTCGCCCGCTCCAGCGAGAGAGAACCACCGCCACGTCTCGGCGGGGGGAGATGACACAGTCCCATCACCTGTTATAAACCCGCACCGAGAGAGAGCTTTGGTGGGAGCCTACAGAACGGCCCTCGCAAGGTCATCCGTCTCATTTTGTGAGTGAAGCCGCAGTTATTACAAAGTCAAAATGAAAAGCCTCATCCCCGGGTCAGCCGTCTGACAGCTGATGGATGTCATTTAACCTTCCAGCAGCTGGTTACTGGTCGAGACACCAAAGTAAATAAGGCCGAGGGAGGAAAGTTGAAAACACCTCTGCGGGCGCCCTCGGATCCATTTTCTCCTGATATGATATAGTCGCCTTCGAAAGAGCATTTGATTTATTTCTAACGTCGGCGGCACACTGATGTTTTTTTTTTTATTTTGTGAGGTGGTAATTGCGCCGCGTTAATACATGCAAATGAGAGTTCAGGATGAATTTACAGGAACTTGTACCCTCCCCACACACACACACACACACACACACACACACACACACACACACACACCACTCCTCCAATGTGAATTAACATCAATATTTATCTTAGTTCTATTATCCAATTCTTACCTCATTCACATGCTAATTGCTACAATTACCATTAAATAAGGGCCCCGGTTCAGAGGAAATAACCTGCTGCTGAGCACTTGAATTACTGACTCGTCACCTGTGCTGCACATGATGCACACACACACACACACACACACACACACACTCTCACACACCTACCCACACAGACAGCAAGCGAGCGAGGAGAGAAGAAAAACGAGGTATGTTAAAATCTGCCTTTTTTTTTTTTTTTTAAATCCCCAAACACCTGACAAAACAATGCAGCCATGAGTTTATGAATATTTTTGGAAACCGATCCTGTCAGCGGCATCATCCCGGCTGTGTCTCTGAGACGACAGCGAAAATAACTTGATTGGAAGAGCGGCCTAAATCGAGAATGAGCCGCTCATGTATAATGATGGGAGGGAGCGCGGAGAGGGTTAACATGAAAGCCCAGCAGAGTGCCAGCCCCGGTTACCTGCAGAGCCGCAGCGACGTGCTCTGCCTTCACCTGTTTTATTGGAGACGACGCCGGCGTGTCAGTGACAGCCAATGTCCAAGTTGAGTGGGAGTAGATTAGATTAACTCCCCTGTGAAAGAGCCTTGTCTGCTTCCATTGTGCATCCTGTCTAGTTAAAACTACACAGGTATGCCATAGCAATAAGCAGGTGCGCTGACATCAGAGTCGTGTTGGGAATACTGGCGGTGATTGGAAAACCTTTAGAGTATTCCTCAAACACAAACACGCGGCTGACGAGCGGCTCCCGCCTCCCCCGAGCGAACGTCTTGCATGAAGATCAAGCGAGTGATTCTTGAGAGCCACCGGGGTACAAACTGTACCGCGCCGCGCCCACCGGACTTTATTCTCGGTCCCTTAAGGGGACTTCTCTCCCTGCGAAGACATCCATTTTGTAAATGGTAGAAGTGCGACGGTGTTATTGAAAAAAGGCCTTGCAGGGAGGAGAGACTAGAGGCGATGCTGCAACCAAAAAGAACGGCCTAAGAGCCTAACTGGATAGAGACACACAGCCCGGTGCTAACTGAGTTGTAAACTTCCATCGCCTTAGGGCTGCAGTCACACTCTGCTCATCGAATCAGCTCGTAACACAGAAGAGTGAATTCAGACCTTGTCAAAAAACAGAGAGAGACGGCGTATACAGAGCGAGAGAGGGAGAGGGGGAGAGAACACGAACAATGCAAACGAAATCAGCAAGAAAAATAAGTAAAGAAAAATCCAATTCTCCCTTCAGGAACGATATCAATGTGTTTGAAACTTTCGGAGAAAAGTCTTTACTGTAGTAACGCGTGGAAACACCTGACCTCAGCAGCTCGTGCTGGGAGTGTTTTTCCTTGCTGGGATGCGAGGTTAGTTTTCTGGTTTTAGTACATCTGCTCACCTCTCCTCAAACAGAAATATGCATGAAGAATGATTACCGATGTCGGAGCCGTCTTGCCTTTTTCTTTTTTGGCCTCGTGCAGCTCAGTCGGGGGAGCTGATGACCTTTTGCTGATGGCAGAATACCTAATCGCCAAAAAAGAAAAAGGCCTCCTCCAGTTGTAAAGTAGTAAACGCGCCTGCACAAGATCTATTAGTTTGCTCTTTTATCTGTAATAATCCTGACAGAACAAATAACACCCCGGCATATTCTCAGCAAAAAAAATAAAGGGTGAGAGAAATTATCATAATCATTCAAAGTGATGCTTTGGGAATGAAAAAGAAACGAATGTGAAAATAAATTCAGATTCGATAAATCGACTGCACTTGCGGTGCTGAAGTGAACGGAGGGGGCTGTGGAGTGGATGGATACCGCGGAGCGCTGTCTGTCTTACGCACACAAACCTCCCTCGTAAATTATCTTGAGCAATGTAGAATTTATGAGGCAGAGATATGTCACTGCCGGCCTATCATTTCCATGGCTCTGTCACCGTAATTCTCTCCAAAACTGCCCAAACCCATAGATAAAAAAAAGAAAAGAAAAAATGGCCACTGCAGCTACAGACGAAACAGCGTAAGGGACGAGGAGGCGGTGGTCCTTTTTTTATTTTCCTGACTCAATTACCCACTACATCCGGGTAGAGGCGACCAAAGAATATGCAAAAAGTAGAGTAGAGGAGAGGGACAAGTGTGACAATTAGAATTTGCTCTGTTTATGTTGCGTGAAATCAAGTGTCAGGGGAATTTTGGGCGAATTGGAAGATGAGTCAAATTGCCAGGCAAATACGCTCGCTGGCATCTTTTACCTCAGCCGGCGCCGGCTCCTCTCACGCCCTCCACAATGGCTTTTTTTTCTTTTTTACCTTTTTGAAATATGTGCTTGTGTTTCTCTGTGTCAGTGTGAAGAGTGTGTGTGTGTGTGTGTGTGTGTGTGAAGAGATTTGGGGGAAGCTTTTAGAGCGCTATCATAGAGTAGGTGGAGGACGGTGGAGTGTATCAGAGAGGGCAGTCCGCACATGCTGCCCTGCGAGATTGGATTCTCACCCATGAAATGTAAGCACACAGAAAAACGCTCCGCCGCAACAACCTCCTATTTACACAGCAATTTTCCACTCGCTCGCCACAGAACTAAATCGCATTTGTCTCCCCGCCGTTGATACCACGCCGCGCTAGAATTTCATTCATATCCAAGTTAATTAGCAACTTCCTCTTGCCGGCAACAGAAAGAGCAATCATTGGACAGGAAAAAAAAAAAAAAACGTTGCAGAGTAATTTATTACAGTTTATTACAGTTTATTGAAGGAAGCCAGAATGTGTTGGATATTAGAATGATTACTTGTGTTTGCGCTGATAGCAGTCTGTGTGACGAGGGGGGAAAAAAAAAAAAAAAAGTTATTTACCAAAAAACAGCTGGACGGATAAATTAGCCTCCTCCTCTACATGACAGTATCTCCCACCGCCGCGCTGTTCCTACATTTGTGGGTGAAAAGCGACGTCTCTCCAGCTTTACTCCCTCCTTTGAAAGCGTTAATTGCTATTCATTACTCGCCGTTGCTGAATGATAACAATGTTGGAGTTACAATTCTGAGTCATTAAATTAGAAGGAAAGGGGAGGAAGGGGGGTGACTAGGAGGGGAATGGTGGGCAATTGAAAATCCTCATCCCTGTTGAGCCCTGACGACGTGTTACGGTTTTTAAAGGGTCGCTTCACCCAAATTAAGGGGAAGAAAAGCTCAATTTCTTACTTACCTCCAGCGGTTATCTCCAGCAGGAGGAGCACGCAGACGTCCTGGTTTAATCTGCGTTGAATAAACGAGGAAAATAAATCTTTCGCCTCGTCTTTCCGGTGACGCTTTACGTTAAGGTCCCTGTGTTAACCTTTACTGACTCCTGATACGATGTGTAGCAACATAAATACGATGATATAAGCGTTAAACATGGCGTCATTGTTATTGTTATGAAGTGTATAATTAGACCGTGAGACTTTAACTCTTAATAAATGAATAATAAAGTCTGTATAAATCTAAATAAAGCATCAGTAAGCTAAGAAAAGGTTTAACAATGACATGATGGGTATGATAGGTGCGAACAAGGTTTTTATTAATAATCTGTCAAATAATATAACAATAGTTGTGTTTATGATGCTGTTATAGTCCTAATAATGTTAATAAGCATCTTACAAAGGCTTTATTACATATTAATTAACACAAATTAAATTACACAGCTTCTATTAACATTTTAAGCTACTATAAACTGTAAATATTTACATATAATTGTCTTTTACGTCACTGTTCAACCGTTATTAAGCTTTATTGTTGCTTTATGAAGATAAATCCGTAGTTTATTAGACATTACCTGACAGGTAGCTTTGTTTTTACACAGCTACCGGATCTAAAGTGAGAACAAAGTCTTAAAGTTGGTAATTAGTTTATTATTCCAATTATCAGGGCAGGTTTTCAGTATTTTCAGTATCAACAAAACATAATCAGAGTAACTATTAACTAAATTATGAAATAAATGTAGAGTAGTGGAAGAAAATGGAAATGTTATTCTAGATTTTGACAACAGGATTCGTATCTTTATACAACATAATGGTTTATCCTTATTATGCACGTATTGAAAATAACAATGCGTGTGTTTATGATGCTTTTATTGTTACTTATACAGTTTAATTCATGTTGTAAAGTATCTTTTAAGGACTTCATAATGTTTTTGTTCCTCTGGATAATTCACAGAACTCAGTGTCAACAGTTTTCACAGCGATGTCACTTAACAAGTTGTAACTTTGACGTCTCTAACTTTTAAATCTAAATTTCGTGTTTTGAGGAGAATGTAAACGCTGCATGAATGATCTTTTTCTGTAAAACGACGGATCAGATGTTTTTCTTTGCATTAAGTTTTTCTGCTGGCAGCGGATGTTGCAGTAAAAAAAAAAAATCATGTTATATTAACCGTGCTGTCAGTGGATGTTCTGCTGACGCGTTAAGTGCAAACAATTTGTGATTTATGTTTCCTCTTTATGTCGATAAGAAGAAAATAAACACAAGACGCATTTCTAAAAACGGCTGTGAGTTCGTCCTGGATAAATATACTTCTGTTTTAGCAGACGGGATTCCACTGAAGGGCAGTGAAGTGTGAATTTATTTATCTTGGTGTAATTTGGGTGAACAGACCCTTTAAGACTGAATATCATCAACCTGGTAAACGATGCCTCCTGGACCACCTCCTCCTCCACCTCCTCCTCCTCCTCCACCATCATCACTAATGCAGCACTCCTCCAGCAGCTGCGGACATAAACACATTCATGTGGGGCAGCTTGCACCACCTCTCTCCCCACACACACACACACACACCTTCATCAACTGGCCACACTCGCACCTGTCTCCGCACACACACCAACACACACTCGGAGGCGGATGCGCGCGCCTGCGGAGGCTGTAATCTGTAATTTGTAAGTTCCATTTGTTTTTAACACACACCAAAGCAGTGGTCCTGTGGGACCTAATAAAACCTCATAAGCACACGGAGAGGAAGCCCGAGGCGCTGCTCTTTCCCACAGATCTCACCTTGATAGATGATTTTAGAAAAACACAGAGGCGTGCTCCACTAACAAAGTGCAGCGAGAAAAAAAGCAGTGATATTTAGACTCTCCATCTGAGGAGAGGAAAAATGAGGAGGAAGAGGAGGAGGAGGAGGAGGAGGAGGGCGGATAAATTATTTGAGCTTCTCGTCTTTCTTACCGATTACAGGAGCAGCAGAGTAATCAGCGGGGTACCTGTTCGTTCGTTCGGCCGCCCGAGAGGAAAAGGGAAAAACAAAGTTTGAGCTTTTCGCTGGTTTTTTTACGTCTCCTGCTGTTCGAGCAGCGCAGAGCTCCGATTAAGCAAAACGAAGGCCCCGGTTTTTATTTTCAAGTCCGTCCCATAATCATTTGTTTCATAGTGTTAAAGGGAGTAGCCAGCGGAGAATCGTGGCCATTACTTTATATTACTTTAGGTCTCTAAAAACGAACGTGCCATAACTGGCAATTTCGGACCCCCAGCTCTGCAATATAGAAATAATAATAATAATAAAAGGGCTCATTTAATTTGGAGAAACAAAAACAATTATGAATCTGCCTGGGTGGAGGTCATCTCCCCTCTGCGGCACTTCTTCTCCTCGTGGTTTCATTTCCCAATACCTGTAGACTTTTTCAAGGAGAACTTGAAATCAATTTCAAGCCCCATTTAATTTTATACACCCGTACATGCTGACCCCACAACAGCATAGTTCAAATATTGATCTTCTCCGGCGGGTGACCCGGGGTGCCTCTCGGTAGTCAAACACTCTGTGCAGATGCATCTGTTAAAAAAAAAAAAACTGAAATAATGAGATCAGAACGGAGGAGAAAGGAAACTTCTGAGGCTCGTTTGATATGAGAAATAATTCCCTCAAACTTGGTTCCCATGCAACGCGCCTGCTGCTCCGATGAAGACAGATAACGACCTTTTGAAAAACAAAATTTCAGCGTTTGCCTGGAGATCTATTTGTCAGCAGCAGCAGCAGCAGCAGCAGCAGCGTGTCTTCTGGCAGTGGAGGGAATCAGGCTTTGCAGGAGCACAAGGAGAAGCGGTAATAATGCTTTGCTGTTCACCACTGCCATTAAGCCGCTGGTGATAAAAAGGTGCAGTGCTTTTAATGGCTTGTGATAGCTTCTTCTTTTTTTTTTTTCCCCTTCTTTCTGCTTTCACTTGTACGGCCACTCTGTTAACTCAGCACACAGGGTAATACGTCTCATTTGAGAGGATCCCACCGAGAGGAGAACGCTTGAAGGACAGTGTGAGAGTGACACTACATTATAAACATACTAATCACAGCTGGCTAAGATACTGCAGTAAAGAAATAATTGGACTCAAGCTGGTCTGGCTGCTTGAGCATTTTAGCGTGCCATTTGCAGAAATAGAAAAACCTCGGGACACATTATATTCTCAGGGAAGGAAAAAAAAAAAAGACAGCACACAATCGGTTCCACCGCGAGGTGATCCTCCCGTCTTTACCCTCCTGTAACTGTGTGTGTGTAGAAGTGTGTGTGATGTAGTGAGAGCTCCCGCAGTGTAAAGACAGGGAGGTGTTGTGTCGTGCGTCTCGTCTTCTCCCCCCCCCGTTCTCTCGCCCGGTCTCTGTTTGGCCTGAAGGAGCGCTGAAGCGAACCGAGCAGCAGAGATTTCTGAACCGAGCACACATTCCTGAGCCGTGTTAAAAAAATGCCGGCGTGGGAAAAGACGACGGGCCACCGCAATGCAGATTCGACAAGAGTGAGTGTCAACTGCAGCCTTTATCTGACCCCCGAGAAGTGATCTGATTCCAGAGTCTGAACAGCTTTTTGTAGCGCGGAACAAGAACGTGTCTTTAGCATCACGCCGCCAGAGATCTGGTCATTTTTGTAAACTGTGATCAGATTTAAATCAGATTAATTTCAGATTGTTTGCTTGTTCGAAGCTCTCATACAGCTGCAGGAACATTTAACTGTCACACCAAAATGGACTTCAGTTAAAGACTTAAATGCAAAAGAAAAGATATCATTGATATGTCGTGTTGTCGTGCCTCTCTAATGCACATACTCAATTAAAAAACATGAATTATTTGTGGTTGTTCTGTTATTTAAACCATCAAAGTCTTAAAGTATTCTAGTTGTGCAGAAATTACAAAGCATTTCCATCCTAATATACCAACAAACGTCCACTGATGTCGATTTTATGAAATACAACGCAGGTCTGATCATCAGGAAACAACCACTCTGGGACTTTTATGTTGAATATCCTTCAAAGACAGGAATATGTATCATATAGCAGTTCGCCAACGTCTCATGGAGGCAGCACGAGGGACTGATCATCAGAGTTAAAAATTTCCAACGGTCCTTGAAGTGACAAAGTACTATGACTGGTCAGATCAGAGACAGAAACCAAATCTAATCAAACTGTTGTCGTAAAGATGTCTGAGTTCTTCCTACGTTCGCCGTGATTGTGCTGTTTCCATCGAGCTGCAGGACGTTTATACTCTGCAGATTCAGAATCAGTGTTGTTTCACTAACAATATGACAGGAGCAGCAAAAAAAAAAGAGCTTCCTGGAGTTCTGAGGGTTAAAGTTTGAGACACATCATCGCTAACTAACCACGCATGGTCCTCACTGCTGCAGATAAACAGGTAGCACAGAAAACATCTCCCGCGGTGTCATATTTTCCTCCCCAGCAGTAATTGTTTGACACGCACGTTAATTAAATGCTTCATTATAAATTTGCCACCTTGGAAGAAAAAATAAAAGCTGGGTAATTATTGGCGAGGTGAGGACATCTGCAACTGCAGCTTTGTTTTTCAACCAGCAGTGGAGTATATTAGCATCCGCAGCACTGTGAATGCTAATGCACCGGCACTGTAGGTCCAGGATATAGACAGGAGCACTACAGGCTAACGCTCAACATTAATGACTGGAGGATATTTAGCATTATTGGCAAAATGTAAATACACATTTATTGATGCAGTGCGCAGCGGCGTGCATGCAAAGCCCCCGCGAGCCTCCACCTACAGACGACAGGAATTCCTACATGTGTAAGCTCAAAAATGTGGACGCTCGCATTAAAAATCCAGCCAGACCTCCAGTGGAAAGGCTTTGTTGGTGAGTAAATCTATTGCACTGTTTGTGCCAGTCTTCTATACAGGGAACAAATTTAATTTTGTTCCATTTACAAAGGTCTAGTGGAGTAAGACGGTGGGTAGCCTTAAGAAAAAAAACACACAAGTCAGCCCGACTGTGAAGTCTCTGTGAAGAACAAGGCAGCACTCGCTCACACACCAAATGAAATTTCAAAATAAACGACTGAGCTGTGATTTACAATTCTCCTCCGGGCCAGAGAAAAGTGAGAAAACATTTCAATCAGCCGCTCCGCCTTTGTTATGCCGCTATGAATCAGCTGTTTAAGGGACAAAACAGCTGAACGGCGGCGAGAGAAAGACTCTGAGTGATTTCACACCAGAACATAGAACATATTGAGAGGTATATTCCAGCGCCCATGAAATTGAGTTTTAAGTTTTTTTGATTTGTGCCTGATTGAATCTGAGTGAATTGTGCTCGACTGAATTGACTGGAAAACAACAAAGCTGCCGCCGCTTTGTGATATAATGGAAATATTTCAAATATAGCGTTTACCTGTAACAGCACGGCGGAGGAGGATCAGATGGTTTGTGAAAACAGATGCAACAAACGTCTCGATCACAACGAGAGCTGCGTTTTGTTAACACATTCAACAGAAAGACCAAATAAACAGCGTCGTGTCAGTCCGTCTCTCGATGACTTCCTGTCTGTGAACATTAGCTCTTATTGAATCCTTTATAAACACCTCACAAATACATCGTTTCAGTTTTAATAAAAAGTCTAATTTGTGTAATACGCCGGTCCTGTTGGAGTTGCAGCAGACGTTAGCAGGGACTATTTTAAGCTGCAGATTAAAACACATCCGCTGCTCTGGTGAGTGTTTCCAGCAGCAGCAGCAGGACGGCGTACGTGGGATCGAGTCAAAATAAAAACTACCGTTAGGCTCATTGACGTGAATCTGGAGCTCTACGACACCGAGGAAGTGGATCCATCAGGGCTGGAACTGCAGATTAATTCAATAATAATAATATTTCAGTTAATTTTCCTCGTCTACTTTTAAAGATTGGCAATAGAAAGCGTTCTGAGCGGAAACATCCAAATCTGGCTGTTTATTTTCTCGATTAATTGGTCGATTGGTGATGAAATGTTATAAAAATACTAATCGTAGTTAAAAAGTAAGGTCTAAAACACAAACACTCTACGTAAGAAAAGCAGAAAATCGTCACATTAAAGAAGCTGGAATCGACACACGGTTGACATCTCTGCTTTAAAAACGATGAATCGATCTCCAAAATAGAAGAAAACTAATTTCCTGATCGATGTATCGTCACAGCTCCGGCACTGAAACGGCCGTTTCTTGTTAAATGATTCGTTCACCGTTCATTTTCATGTGGTTATAAAATATCACCAACCTCAACCTCTAAAGACGGAAGTGCGGATATGAACAGTGAGAGTCGAACGGTGGATCGAAACAGAACCAACTATTGTATGTTAACCCTTCTCCCGGGAGGTCGGGGTGTGGGGGTGGCGGTCCCATATGAAGCCCGGCGAGGCCGCGGCTCATTTCTCAAACTCATCTCCGATGCACCCACACCGGCCTAACGAGAGCCCATGTAGGGACAAAAACCTATTAGGCCTCCCCAGTTACAGACAGCATCTCCATTTACAGCTGTCAATAGTACAGCTTGGCCTACAATAATTATCCCCCAGGAAGGAGCCGTCTCTGCGCGGCTCGCATTAGTCCGTCCCCGAGAGACCGCCAACCTGAATCCTTCGATATCTAAAGTCCCCGTGAATAGCGGCGCTTTGGGAGGCAGGATCAAGGCCTGAACCGAGGGGGAAGTGTGTCACGAGTATTCCCAGTCCTCTCCGCTCTGCATCCCTCGCCTTTAACCAGATGTATCAGTGTGTGTGTGTGTGTGTGTGTGAGGAAGGAGGGAGTCGGTTCCCAGTACAGTTGTAGAAAAGAGATCAGCATGAGTAAAAAGAGGAGGAGGAGGTGGAGGAGGAGGAGGAGGAGGAGGCCGCTGAAACCAGAGAGCCCGGGCAATTCCTCCCAGGATCCACCGACATAAAAAGGATCGCCTCCTCTCGGTGACCTGAGCATTTAGAAACGATACCGAAGCCGTGTACAGTTAAGGGGGAAATTCAAAACAGGCCCCGACCAAAGAAGCCACAAAAAAGAAATCAATAGATGCAACAATAACAATAGACATCAGTGCGGCGGAATGCCATGATAGAAAATCCAATTACAAATCAAAGAAAGGCAATTTTAGAAAACGGGAGATCTGGAGATAAGTCCGAGGCAACGACGGAGAGAGAGATGTGACATCAAGACAATAACAACTGCTGCTTTTTTCCTCTTTAGACATAACTAACGCCCTGCTTCCCACCCAACAGCATCGTCTTAGATAATAGAGTTACATTTACGAGCGTTGCCATATGCCCACCCAGTGCCTGGTAAATAGAAAATCCATGAGATGCCATGTTTTTATGGCTCTGAAGACAGCTACTAACTACCATGAGCAAACCTGAACTACCCCGTCAGCTCCGGCTCGCACCATAAATATATTTATACTTTAATACGGGCCTACAGCGGTGAGCATTGCATCCCGTAAAAGCCTCACCACACTGTAATTCATAACTCCCTCAATATCCAGCGCCGTAACTCACGAAACGAGCCACTACAATACAAATTGACGGTAGGAGAGAAGTGACATCATCCTGCGGAAGGATGGAGCCGGCACCCCGTGTGGTGGAGAAACTCTCCCTGTCGAGGAGAGGGACGGCCCTTCAGCGCTGCTGTGATACCGCCACTTTCTTTCTTTCTCTTCTTCTTTTTTTTTTTTTTTTTGTAATCAGAAGCCCACAGTTCTCCCACCACACCGCAGGGAGTCTCTCCTTGTGTTAATGAAAACAAACATTTAGCCGGGATTTATACGCGCCGCAGCCGACTACAAAGAGCATCAAAGCAAACTGCCTGGGAACACACACCCAAACACTGCTGCACACAAATAAAGGCAAGGTATGCTTCGCTAATCTTTTATGTAATAAACTCCTGTCTTCCTGTGATATCACGCGGCGCCATGTTCACACATAATAAGCAAAGCTGTTCCGAGCCCAACTTAATACAGTGTCTTATTTGAAATGCAAACAAACTGTGAGGCAGAGGCTATCACCTCAATCTATTCCCCCTTCTGTTCTCTGGCTGTCATCTTACACGAGCCGACGCTGCAGCCCTGCACTGTGGCAGGAGGAGGAGGAGGAGGAGGAGGAGGAGGAGGAGGAGGGGTGGAGAGTGGCGGCGGTGGTGAGGGGGGAGGCGGGAAACGGGGGCAGCATCCTACGAAGGATGGGTGATGTGGGAGGAAAGGGATGGTGGTGGTGGAGGGGGGAGGAGGTGGAGGAGGAGGGATGGGGGAAGCTGGCCACAGTGTGATTCAGAGGGTTGTTTCCCCTCGCAGCGCTGCAGGGCGAGGATTTACCGCAAAGAGAAAAAAGAGAAGAGAGAGAGAACAAAAGCTGCTGATACATTAAAGGGATTTGAAACAGAAAAGGGATGTTTCATGAAAATAGCACACAGGAAGTGTCAGTTTCAGCTCCGCGCTGGACTTTTTAAAAGGAACCTCGTGTGGATGTAAACACACCAACACACACGTGGACAGGTACACATGCACACACACACTCCAGAGGCTTACCAGCCATCCTGAGGATTTGGATGTAACGGGGGGATGTAGTGGAAGGTAAACCCACCTAAACTCACGTTGCTAACATTTTTTTTTATTTTTTCTTGCTTGTGGAGAAGAAGCTCTCGAAAGCTTTCTCACAGCCTGACAAAAAAAAAAAAATAGATGTGAAATAAAGCAGTCATCGAAATATAAGCTATTAAAATGTTCTGAATCTGAAGATTAAGGTGCTCTTTAGTTTAATTTAATCAGAAAATAATTAATCTGAGAAATGTTTTCCCATCATCCCGAGGTGATAGATTATCCTCCAATTTGTCACCACTACATACACCGAGCCTGAAATCTAATTAACTGGAAGAAGGAAAAAAAAAAAAACATAATCACAAATCTTTTTCCTGCTTTATATTTTTGAGAGTTTGTGGCCTTGGCTGCTCTTCAATGTGTGTGTGTGTGTGTGTGTGTTGGTGGCACCTGGTTTGTCCACCCCCCCCCCCAGGATCCCTGGCGGGGTGTGCCCGCTCTGGACAGATGGGTGGGAGGGGGTGAGGGCCATTACCATGATGGTGGGGGAGAAAGTGGAGGGGGGAGGGAGTCAAAAAAATGAGAGAGCAGGAGTTTCCATCGCGCAACGCTATTTCCCCTCAATCACTGCAGCAGCACACACTGTTTACTGCAACACATGCTGCTGGTAGTAAAAACAGAATTGGACCCTCACCTCACCCCTCCTCACCCCTCCTCCCTCCCTCACCCACCATCTCCCTGAATTAACACACGTGAATAATTCAGCAGACCGACAGCGTTCGGCCTCTTAAGAGTCACCTTGTTGTTGATTTTTTTTTTCTCCCTCCACACACACACACACAAAAAAATTGCCGTCTTCAGGTTTCACAAAACAACAGGATCAGTGACAGAATCAATTTCCAAAAGGACCGATCACACACACACACACACACACACACACACACACACACACACACACACACACACACACATACACACACACACAATAAGAGTGGAAAATCAATGTTAATTTGCGGAGATATATAATTATTCAAAGTGCTGTCACTTGGTGGTGATCACCATTAGAAAAATGAAGGGGTGTAACAGAGATTGAAGAGCTCTCTGTGATGAATCCAGACGATATAAAACATAAAAAAAAAAATAATAATAAAGTTTAGTATCATTATTCGCGAGGCTGAATGTTTAAAACACATCTGTGGATTTTCTTTACAATGTAAAACAAGAGATGTTTAATCCGAGATAAGCTCCCCCTGAAAAAAACTGCGATAAGTAAAAGATGTGATCACTCGAGAGAGATTTTTGTTTTTGTTCCACGTTACAAAACTAAAATCTCTCTCCGACTGAAGCCAGCAGACACAGATCCACTCAAATAATTTAAATACCAGCGAAAAAACATAGAGCTAATGCTACATGTGTTCATCCCAGAGGCCTCACAGCTCCGACTGCAAGAGTTTTTAAGGAAACTGAAATGTGTTTCCAAAAAAAAAAAAAAATAGAAATGAGTGAGTTGTGTGGAGCAGAGGCAGGCTGGGGGTCAGATTAGGTAACAGCACTCAGGAACAACATGGAGATAAAGATTGAGGTGTTTTCTGCATAAATCTCAACAACAACAGCAACAACAACAAAAAAAGGAGCTGCAGAGAAAGTTGACATCGAGATGATTTATGGAGGAATTAAAAACCACACAGCTCAGCGTGAGAACAGCCTTTATCTTTTTTTTATATCAGAGAAGTGATGAGGAAGTCTGAGCATCAACAAAACTGACCAAGGAAAACATTTCCGAACGCGGTGAGTCATGAAGCGACTGTACACAAACACTGCACGTCACACTGATCGCTAATTCACTGCTTTGATATCAAGAAGAGAAAGAGGAGAGGAGGAGGAGGAGGAGGGAGAGCACACGAAGAATAGATTTAAAGAGCCGAACCCCCCCCCTCATCACCTCCTTTCTCACCCCCCCACCTCAAAAGCAGGGTGAGGGTCAAGGGTTAGGGGGGTGGGTGAGAGTACTCAGGGTAACAACACAAAGCGAGCGCGATGCTATCACGTGCCGCCGCCGCCGAGGAGCGCACGGAGGAATGAGGAGGAGAAAAAAAAAAGGCACGCGGATGGAGAGAGCGTGAGGGGAGCGAGGAGAAGAGGAGGAGGAGGAGGAGGGGGGTGAGAAAGGGAGAAGAGCGCGAGCGAAGGGGCGACAAAAAAAAAAAGCGAGCTTTCATTCAGTCTTACCTCGGGCAGGTAGAGGAACGCAGGGGGACACTGGAGCGAGTGAGGTAGCATCCCGGAGCCGGAGAGCAGCAGGCAGCCGGAGTTGGCCATGGAGCTCAGCGTGGGGTGACGGGACGCTTTGCGCATTTAGCAGGGAGATCCTTTCGCTCTACTCTCTTTCTTCCTCTCTCTCTCTCTGGCTCGCTTGCTCCCACTCTCTCTCTTTCTCTCTCTCTCCCTCTCTCTCTCGTCAGATCACTTCCTTTCTTCAGCCTCCTCTTCTTCTTCTTCTTCTTCTTCTTGGCTTTTTAAATTTCCCCTTTCGCTGGCTTTTGTGTCTCTATTGAAGATGTAGCAGGGAGGCGAGCGGTGCGCAGACAATGTGCATGTTCCACCTTTATCACTAATGCACTCTCTCTCTCTCTCTCTCTCTCTCGCTCTCTCTCAGTGTCTCTCTGTCTCTCTCTCTCTCTCACTATCCCTGGCGCGACTCTGTTTACTTTGAGCGCGATAAAAGCCAACATAAGCATTCAGACACAGAAGGGGAGGTTCTGTGCAAGCCGAGGAGGAGGGAGGAGGGAGGAGGAGGAGGAGGAAGAAGAAGAGGAGGGGTTGTAGAGCCGACAGGGGGTTGGGTAGGTTAGGGTGGGGTTATAAAAGTGGTGGTGGTAGCAATGAGGGGGGGGGTGGGTTACTGATGAAGTCCCCGATGGATTCATACATCAAACAGGGCCGGCTGAATAACAGAGGGGATGTGAATGACATTAGAACAGCTGATCCTGGGCATTAGCACCTCGTGGGACACTGCATGCTGCCTTTTAATTGCGGGGCCCCCCCAACCCGCAAACACACACATAAACACACACACCCCCTCGGTGGCCGGCGCCACCTCCCCTCGCCTCCCTGCGTGTGTGTGTGCTCAAGGACACACACTGGTGTTACAGCATGTATAACAGATACATCTGCGAAGCCACCGGGAACTGCGTTAAAACCAAAAAAAAAAAAAGAAGAAGAGTGGCGGCTGCTTTCAGGGGCCCCGGCAGTGACGATCCTTCTTGCATCTTTCCTGAGCTGTTAATATGCATCCAGCCACGCACGTATCAGCGAGCACGCTAAACTGTACAGGCAAAAAAAAAAACAACCCAGAGCTTCCTTTTAATGTATCTTTTTTGATTAATTCTGTTTGATACAGCTTTAAAAGAAGCAGACAAAGAGAATGTACAAGATGTATCTGTTACATCACAGGCAGCTGGTTTTTTGGGGGGTGTGGAGGCTCCATTACCTTTGAGTTGTTGGAAAACACAAGAAATATATCTTCAGTCTTGTCCGACAAAAAACCTCCACAAAACCTCAGAGAATCTGAGCAACGCGGGTTGTCTACGCGGTACCGCACCGTGTGGGTTACTCTTGATCTTGTAATTCTTCTTAATACAATCAAGTCAAGACGATTTATATTTATGAGGCCCAAAGTTACAAATTACATGCCCTCTGTAGATCCCGGAGCACGACGCCGTCACGTGACATTAAGAAGCGGGCCGGAGGAATTAAAGGGATGGATGGAGAGTGGTTAGATCTATCGGGTGGCTTTTTTTTTTTGTGATTTTGTTTTCGGGCTGACTCAAAGATCCCGTGCACACTGATAGCTCTTCCATTGGTTGAAAACACAGCTAAGACAATCAGGCCTCTTTTAAGCAGGATTAAGAAACAAGGATTGTTATCTTATCCTGTGCCAGAGCCAGAAGAACTGCAACGGAGAAGAAACTGCCACTAAGACGGAGACAAGCACGGGTGAGATGGATGCAGCTGTACGAGTTGCTGTAAATCAATGATCTGAACGTGCCGCTGCTGTCTGGATGTAAGCGAATCTGCACCAATGTGTTTTATTGTTGCTGTTGTTGCTCAGGTCTGCACAGTGTGTGGACCCAAACCTCAAATGTCTCTGCTTTTACGGCGAACAATAATTCCTAAGATTTATAAGAAGTCCCTGATACTGAATGCAGAAGACGGAGTCTTTACAGTCCGATGAGAATTTCTCACTTCCTTGTTACTTTAATCTGTCTGTCCTTGTTTTTCAAATAACTTTTCTAAGCTTGACGATCGTTTTACAAATATAAAACCTCTGGAAATCAAAAATTCTTGTGTCTTTTCAGCCTGTTCTTAATCCCAAAATGTAAAATACAGCAGCTTTGCTCCTGAGTATGACTCTGTAGTCTGTGGTAGACTGGAGTGGATGTTTTTATGTTATGTAATTCAGTTCATGTATGTTCATTAAATAACTCAGGTTGCACAATGACACACTTCGAGTTGTACGACTCAAGCAACCTGGACAGGTTGTTTTGGTTGCAGGTTTTCTCGCCACTGTTCCCAAAACTGAAATGTTGGTACTGTAAATAAATTAATTAAAGAGTTTAGTTTGGAACTGCTGCAACTGTAGGTGTCATGTGATATGTTTTCTTGGAAATGGCACCATACAAATAAATCCTTAGCTCATTATTTGAAGCGTCATTGTGAAAGTCTAAGCGGATGTTGCATATTGCATATTATTGCTCACTGAGGGGCAGGTGGAGCATCGTAGTTTGAAGCTGAGTTGAGATTGAGATGCGTTGGTCAGAATTTCTTACTTTCCCTGATTTTTAAATAACTTTTCTAAGCTTGACAATAGTTTTAAAATATAAAACCTCTGGAAATCAAACATTCTTGTGTCTTTTTAGCCTGTTCTCACTCCCAACACGTAAAATACAGCAGCTTCGCTCCTGAGTCTCTCTAGTCGTTGGTAGACTAGAGTGATTTTTTTTATGTTGTGTAATTGAGTTATTGTATATTCATTAAATAACTTGGTTGCACAATGACACACTTCGAGTTGTAAGACTGAACACTGTGTTTTTTAACCCAAAGCAACCGAACCAGGTAGTTTTGGTTGCAGGTTTTCTGGCCACTGTTCCCAAGTGGCTAATGTTGGTACTGTAAATAAATTAATTGAAGAGTTTAGTCTGGAACTGCTGCAACTGTAGAGTGTCATGTGATACGTTTTGTTGTGAAATGGTGCCACACAAATAAAACCCTAGCTCATTATTTGAAGCTTTGTTATGAAAGTCTAACTGGACTTCGCACATTATGTATTATTGCTCACTGATGGCCAGGTGGAGCATCGTAGTTTGAAGCTGAGTTGAGAATGAGACGTGTTGGTCTTTCATAACATGTTTCGGGCTGCAGAGGGAATTTTTAGCTGCAGTACTGCGAGCGGCCACCGGGTTAAATTGGATGTATCTTTTGGCTGAGTGGTGCCACCGCATACAGGTCTCCTAAATCAGCATCTTGGTTCCTACCACAGCTCCTGTGTCGACTAAAGAAGCCGTCGAAGGATCAGATAGCGTCAGACATCAACACAAAGCAGCCAACGTGAACATGATGTCGTGCTGTAGAGCTTCACTCAGAGATCCTGCAGCACATTACTTGCAGTCTCACCTTCTGAGTTTTGCTGCTCCGGCCACACTGACAGTAATAATAGGCTCCTGCTGCGGGCGACACAACACGAGCACGGAGGAGAATTAACTCACTCTGGGATGCTCCTGCCGCAGATTAAACAATTCCCAGCATGCAGCAGGGGGGGCGGCTGACCTGCAGTTACACAGACATACTTGTATTTCATGAACTCGACTGAAAGGAACAAAATTCAAATGAAACGCTAAGCCATCTTCGGTGCAGGTATACAGTCTCATTCCTGGATAATTGGCCCGACTGTTTGATGCAAAGATCAGTCTTCACGTATGTGGCGTGGACGCGGCTCAACGGTTTGGCGTCGCCTGCTGAAGACGGGTATCCATCTCCGTGTCTCGCCTCTGTGTGTGTTTTTCTGTCTACTGCTCTTTTTTCTCTGTCTGTCTGTCTGTCTGTCTGTCTGTCTGTCTCACCCAGTTAATAATTTAAATGAGCACTGCCAGATCACTCCCTTCAAAGGGGAGTTGCTGGAATGTTCTCAACGGTGCCTTTTTCTTTTTGTCATGTGAAATCAAAGCCGCTCAAACACGGTGGAGATATCCTCAGTTTAACTCCCCACGCTGCTGTTCTGCCAATTAAAGAAAGATCAACAACCGCTGCGAACGGCTCACAGTCGATCACCAAAAGAAGGGACGAAAGAAAAAAAAAAGTGATCTTACTCATTATCATCCTCATCATCACTTTTGTCACTGTCGCCCTTTGTCTTCCTCTATTTCTTCCTTGCGGCGCAATCACCACATCGCTGTGGCAGCCCTGTAATAATCAGCATAATCATTATTACCACAATCACCATCATCATCACTGTCACTGTCGACTCTGTCACGTCTGTCTTCCCAGGCCGTGTTGCTGGCCTGCTTCAGAGCGGGGAATTACCCTCCGAGGCAGGACTTAAAAACCTTTGATTCTCATTCAGGCTGCATGTGTGTGGATTTGCGCAGGTGTGTACGCGTTGTGTGTTTAAATCCCGTCTCTGAGATTCAGCTGATTTGAAGCATTACAAGCATTTTAAATCCCGTTTTTAATCTCCTCTCAAAAAAAAAAAAGAAACATCCACTAACACATCCGTCTGTTGTGTGTGTGGAGTGGCTCGTCTTGTTGAGCCTGTGTTATTTTAATGTGCTCCTCAAAAAAGAAAAAAGGTTGAAAGCAGCAGTTCTCGCAGTAAAAAGCCATCACATGCACTGAGAGCTCAGTCAGCAATAATCAAAGGCAATACAAGCGGCGACTAATGGGGCCCAAACGATTGGCGGCACATTCCTGTTCTCCACTGTTTATCGTATGACCGCTGATCAATACCGCGCACTTGCACTAATCTTCATAAGAGATGACTGTTTATTTCCCTTAACTCCCATCACTCTGACAGTGGAGGAGGAAGTGCTCACATCCTTTACTTAAGTAAGAGAAGCAATAACACGACGGTGTAAAGTAATCTTTTAAAAAGATGGGAGTCCGGCTGTAAAAAAAAAAAAAAAAAAAAAACGTCTCTTCAATCAGCAAAAAGAAATCGTTATGTAGTCGGACTCAGTGTTTTAAGTGTTTGATCTATAAATACCACATTTTGTCTACAGATTGTGTGTTTTATGTCAAATCTTCAGTGAATGTTACTGTTTTTAATGGACATAATTACCATGTGTCATCTAACTCCCTTCACTCCGACAGTAAAGGAGGAAATGTTCAGGATTTAAACAGCGTAAAATAATCCTACATACATAGGGACATCTGTAAGGTGAAAGTGTGTAAAGTCTCATCAGTAAAATAAATAGTATAAAAAATGGAGAATTTAATCAGGATCTTGATGGTTGATGGTTTTGTAAAGAGAGCTTGTGTTTTATGTCCAAATGTTAAAAGCATTTTACTCTTTTTATTGTCATTTTTATCCCTGTGGTTTCAAGTTTTTTAGTATTCAGATCCTTAACTTAAATAATAGAAGCAATAACACAGTGAAATTATCCTGCATTCAACATCTCTTATACGAAAGAGCAAAATAAATAGTTACGCATCAAAAGCAAAATGCACATGTTTGGTATTTGGTTGGTGATCAATCGATCAATGGTTATCGTTTAATCTCCCGTGTCATTTTTCAGGAACAAAGTCGTAACATTTGCCTATTAAATATGAGGATTTGCTGCGTTTTTTTTCATTCGTGACTGAGTCTTTTGGTTTTTGTAATGCTGTGATGAGATTCGTCACCGTTTTTTTTTTGACATTTTATCGGCTGAACGATGAATCGACTTGTCGTGAAAACTCGCAGCCCCAAATGTGAAAATCTTCCCGTTTTAATTTACATTATTGTCGTCTCTTTATCATTTTAATACCCCCCTTTTTAAAATATAAAGTCTTTAAAAAGGTTTTAATAGTTTGCATTTGTCATCTTTTATTCACTGTTCAATCGCAGTTTTTTAAGTTTTATGTCTCAAAGCCTGTTTCAGAAGTTTCTCTCCATGCTGCCAAGAATAATGTTCTGCTGGGGAAAATACATAATCTATAAGTTTTTAAATTAACTTATTGCCTAAAAGTAAAGAAAAGTGAATATAGAGAGTGTGAAATGACAGAAATCAGTTTATATAACACTCAAACGTGTGTACATTTTTAATGACGGGATGTAAAACACCCCTCGGGTTGCTAAACCTGTCAGATTTATGTCCTAGTACAACACTTTCTACTATAAAGTAGTAGAAATAAGAAGGGAAGAGCAGAAAATGAGAAGCTGGTACAGTTCTTCTGCACTTCACTATGGTCACAGCTCCCCCATCAGGACGACCGCCAGAGTTAGTCAGACACAAACATGTGAGAACGGGGATTATGCAATATTATGCACGGACACAAACTTTGTAAATATGTATGAAAGTAAACACAGACCTCTGTCACATTCTCCATTAGTCACAGTGTAGGGCATAATTAGCCCATCTGAGCTGCTGCTGTGATCAGTCGAGCTGGAGAAAGAGATTGTCTGGTCCGGAGGGGGGAGCAGTGTGTCCCTCCACCACCACCAGCACCACCAGCACCACCACCACCACCCCACCGGACACTCAACCGAGACCTCAGGAGACGCACTCTGAAGAAAAAACAAAGCAGCAGTGTTTGGTGCTGGTGGACTTTTGTTGAGAGGCAACGAGGCCTTTGGAGGGGCACCCTTGAAGTGCCCCTCTGACAGGCTTCCTCATTATCTGGCATCTCTAGAGTGCCAGCCAACCCCACTGTAGAAGAGGGGGCACGAGGACGCCTCAATCAGCCGCCCCGGGGGTACCCGGAGAGGGGAGGGTTGTGCTCTCGCTAAAGGTCCGCTGATTATATCTCGGGCCCAGAGCTTCAGGGATCCCCACTAATTAAAGGTTGTGTCATATCTGTTAGAGATAACAAACCTATGTAGCTCATCTTTTTTTTAAATCAAGGAGTTCCCTCCCCTCCTCCCCGCCGATATCCGCGCTCTTCTGCATCATGTCAGGTTTGCAGGCTTTGGTCTGTATTCAAGGCTGACCAGCTTTTCCTGCACCCAGAGGAAAGGGTTCCTGTTTAACCTGCCCTCACCCATCGCAGCGTGCCAGCGGTGTTGTGGAGGCATCAGGGATCCTTTGTCTAGAGGCATAATTAAAGCTCTCGTTCATTATTTCTTCACTTTGAGCGCAGATCTGAGTAATTAGGAGGCAGTGCCGCGGGGAGGAGGCGGTGGGGGGGGGGTTTCATGGAGGGAAAAACACGCACACAATCACACGTCTGCACTCATAAACTCCAGAAGAACGTGTGCAGGGGGGGAGAAGAAAAGCACTTGTTCAATCTCAGCACCAAATGAGCCGCATTCATCTCCCACCTATCTTTGGATGCCAATATCTGGCACCGAGTGAAGTATGCTTTTTCTCCCCTCAAAGCTGTCATGTACTAATGCATTGATTAAAAATTTTGATTAAATGGACAGTTAAGTGAGGAACTGCAAGAGTGATCTGCGATCCATGCCTCAATTGGACGCTGGGATAGGATGTGGGGGCCTTGGATTTTTTGCTGCGTGTGGAGCTCAGGCACTTGCTTCTCTAATGGATTTTGAAACAGAGCTTGGCTTTTATATGGTGTCATTCATCCTCATATGTTTTCGCCTGCCGCGTCTCAAAATCACTGCTTCTTTATGGCAAACTAATGCACCCGCTGCTAAGATCAGCAGGTTGGCTCCAGCCATCGCTCACCGAGCTCCGGCCAGGTATCAGGACGTTTTTTCGAAAAAAAGCTTCCATCGGAGGAGGCAGAGCGGAAACCGAAAGGTGCACTGACTCTGTCTCCCGCACCGTCATACATCAAGCCCTCCACGCCACACCGTCTACACCCAACACGCACATGCACACACACACACACACGGCTCCTCCTGCCGCTTTGACAAGGCAGGAAAGGAGGGGGTGATGGAGCTTTATGGCAGTGGACAGTCATGTCAATACATCGAGCGTTTTACCACCCTCTTATCCAAAGGTCTGGGTTTGCTTGTCGCCACGAAGCACAGGGGCCAGAGGATGTGTGATAGTCGTGGTGGTGGGTGGAGGACAGGGAAAGGTTTTGTTGAGGCATGGTTGGAGACAACAAACGGGGTTGATGGCTCACGCCCTGCTGGCCCTCTAGGCCGAGAGACGGCTATGATGGAGAGAGAGCTGACAGGGCAGAGGGACGGCCAAGCATGGAAATCACATCAGATCAATGATGAAAAATTCAGTGGCGGCAAGAGTCGCTCTTGGGGATGAAGTCACATGGTGCATGTAAGCGTGTGACTACTGAATGTACATGGGGAGGCTAATGTGTCAGCCAGCAAATATGCATTCACCCATTTTGTCCTCCAGGGCTGGAGCGGTTAGTTAGAAACGAGCTTAATAGCAGCAAGGAAATGAATGTAAGAGAGACAAAAGGACACGATGGAGGAGCTACACTTGTATATGCAGACTTCTGTCGGTATTTAAAATTACAAGTTTGTCCCCGGGGGCTTTACAGTCTGTCACACATCATCCTCCACCCCGACCGCCTCGCTTTTTTTCCACACGGTTTTGTTTTCAGTCTGTAATTACGGATGTCCGCCTCTAATATTCAATGTAAGGAAATGCATTTCTTACGGATGGATGGAAACACCACTGCAGACATTTTCCTGTCTTTAGATGTGCGTTAAGGAGACCAGTGATGCATGGCGACAAAGAAGTGAGGAGGGTGGCCTGTCAGGTGAACCATGCAACCACTGTGTGTGTTATAGAGCTAGCATACAACAAATGTTAGCGACATATGCTGTCCAGTTTTTACTGGAAAACAAATGAATGAGGAGTTTACTGGGGAGGTTACCAGGAAACTATTATGGGGTATGCTTTTGGTAGAAGTTCAAGTCCTTTCTTTAGCTAAGTGGGCTAAACAATAATGCAAATTTTAGTAGTCTTCACTCGATAAAGATGCTAACCTATCTTCATAAATTAATATGCCTTTCAGAAAGATGATAAGCATCCTGTTACCATGGAAAATGCCTGTTCCAGTTAGGGACTCACCCATTTTCCGTGCATCGTAACATGGGGACTAGGAATAAGCTGGATGAATCTGGAGCTGTATTACATTCATCGAGCAGTTAGCGGATTCGTCTTGATGCGAACACCCTCCTGCACAGACTCGGTCAGTATCTGTTTTTGTATTTTTTGTATTTTGTGTCTTTTATGACCATCTCTCACTGATTTTTTAAAAGTGAATATCAATGTCATAACCATTTTGAGTTTAAAGGAGCACCTTGTGATTCAGAAACTGAGAAGAGTAGTGTTTACAGTATCGATAACACAAACTCAGAAATATTGCTTATTCCTAAAACTGAGTAGACAAAGTCCGCAAAATATAAACAAAGTAAAATGGTATGAAACTGTGTTCTCCTTAAACATCAGTTTGTTTCATCCAGTTATTCAGTCATGAAAACAAATAGTTTATTTATTCAGTTCAGATATGAAAATAGTCTTCTAACGTGTCTAGTGCCAGTTTGAACTTCATCCTCGTCCGCCTTCACTCCACAGTCAACCCTCCGCTCGTAGGAGTGAAGCTGCTGTACAACTTCACTTTTGTCTATTTTTATAACGCAGAAGTGCAAGAAACACACGCGCACAACCGAGCAGTACTGTAATCATACTAAGTTACCAATCAATAAGTCAGGCCAATGTTCTCACATCCAATCCTCAGAGTCCAGACTACTGCTGCTTTTCTCTTCTGCCACCTACTTAATTGCATTCACCTGTTGTCGCAGGGTCCTGAATCCGAGAGCGGATACTACCTGGCAGCGCCGCGTGTGAAGGTATGGGACAAGCTGCTCGACAGGCGCACATTACACATATCAGTCGTTCTTTATAGCCCCGAAAAATGTGCCATAATTCATATCCATCCACAGCAATCATTCTCAAAATCTACCATCTTTGTGCGTTTCAGATTTCATTGACGTTCTGTGGAAAAAAAAAAAAAAAAAAGCAACCTTAACCATAATGGCTGCAGCCCAAAGCGAAGTCAATTACATAGATTGGTGCAGTGACATAAAGTGTATTCCATTTGGGAGCAGATTGGTCATGCCCAGTAATGTTCCCTTCCAGCAGGCATACCTTTGACCATTACTCTAAACAGGCAGTTGGGGATCCAGAGACCTATTTCCCACAACTGTGAGCGCTGCTGTGTCTCCCAGAGGGGTCAGGGGTTCACACTGCTGCTACCACCCTCTCATATTTAGCAGCGGCGAGTGAGAAATGGTACATCAATACTGCCAGACGCGCGAGGGCCACAGCGGCACACCAACGCACACATATCATATCAGGACGGCGCGGGGCGTGTCGGGAGATGTGTGAATATGTCTGCAACTGTACGACTGTCGGCACGTGAAACACCTCGACTACACGTGTTGTGTTCGGTGGATTTTAAACCGCTGTTGGTGGATTTTGCAGTCATATGTTTGTGCATTTAAATGGTATTAATGTTTATTCAACTTAAAGATATAATAGGTGACGTTTCTGCGTTAGAAGTGTCAAAAACAAAGAGACCTTTGTTGTGTATTTTGTTGAGTTTTGAACTTGAATTTAAGCAAATTATTCCAATGATGTTCAAAACAGCGACATCTTTTTATTTTACTCAAAGAAATAGATCTAACAGTGAGTCAGAGAGTCACATCAGATGATAGTTGTCTAAAACAACGACTCCCATGATCCCACGCTGCTTGCGTCTTTTGTTTTGAAATTCCAGACTGTGTGTTCTGCTTCCTGTCAGAGCATGTCTTTGAGTTCGAGTCACAGTATGTCATTTCTGCTGCAGTCAAAACAATAAAGAAAAACATGAATATAACACGGACTGTGTTATTTTGTTGACATTGTAAAGCAGTGTGGGATCATGGGAGTTGTAGTCTTCATCTGACATGATTCAGGTTGAGTTCATAAACAGCATTACTTATTCAGGATACAACAAGGTAACTGAATTCTGTTCAACTTACAGAAAATTAAGGTGTACTTTGATTACAGATACATTTAGAAAAATAGGGGATTACTAACAGGATTACAGAAAGTAATGTTAGTCTATCTGCTGACTTCATTCCTCACTCTCTGATCAATAATCTGATGTTTCACAGAAGTTTTAGATTTTCTCTGGGTTCGATTAATTTGTTGGAAACATTTAGAATAATATAAGTCCACAACGCATCAGAATATATATCAACAGTCTATTTTTTATTGTGGAAACGTCACAGATTATATCGTTAAAAGGTCAGATGTTTACGATTAGGGAGAATTAATTAGCGGAGATGTTACACAGTTTTCATAATTATGTTTTCATTCGTGTAAAAATCGCTTGAAACCAATAATCATTGTTTTTTCATGAGCCTTTTACATCTACAGGGTAGCAGGGACTTCCTTTAATGTTTCTACGGTAGCCTAGAACAGACAAACTACTGAGTCCTACACACTGTACCTTTAAGACCACATTTCCCATAATCCACCCTACTTCCTGTAATCAGAGGAGTTCTGCTATTTTACTACTTTATTTATTTGACTCTCAGCGGACATATTGATCTATTGTTGTTGTATTGTTGTTTATTGTATATTTTCTGGTTTTGGCTTGTTGGTCGGGCGTCACTTATTATTCTCATCCTGCCAGTTGGCACCTTTTCACATTTTTACAGAACAAACTCAATCAATCAAGTCCTCAGAAAAAAATAATCGACAGATAAACTGACGATGAAAAATGATCCATAGTTTCAGCCGCTCGTCTTTCACCTCCTTCAAACATCTCTAATAACCAGAAAACTCTAAAAAAAAAAAAAAAAGTATCTCGACGTCAATCAATCCAGCGAGTTTTCCATCGGATCTGAAGGAGAGGCTCGCCGTGTCAGATGCAATAAAGAGATCATTTAACATCTTTAAACATCATGAAACAGAAGAGCGCTGGAGGATGCACAACGATTAATAATTCTGATCAGGGTTTTTAAGACAGTGACGGCATCCGTACTTTGCGTGATTGTTTGTTTTAATCATTTATGGAGTAGAAGAGCTCGCTAAGGTTTTCCCTGCAGCTCCCTCTCTCGCCTTTTAACCCCCTTTTAAGCTTAATTTCTTCTCCCAGAGCGAAACCGTCCAAGTCCAGGCTAAAGACTAAAAGTGACCCCGCTTCTCCATCGCAGCCCCGGAGGCGGTGGACGTCGCAGTGGCTAAATCAATGCCTCCCTTTGAATCGCTTCACAAATACCATTTGTTCCAAAAGGCCTTTTCATAAATCCGAGTGTTGAATCTTTTATGTGGCTTGTTTTTTTTTCTTTTTTTCTGGCTATGTCTTTTTTTGTTACGACGTCTGGTTGGTAAGCGCCTGTGTTTTGAGAAGTGCTTCTTAAATAGAAGCTCTAAATATAAAAGTTTGTGTGGGTGTGTGCCTCTGTCCCAGTCCCAATGTGTTTCCCTCAGTGTTTGGGTGTTTGTATCTCTGTTGGTGTGTCTCTGGCTGGAGATGTGCTTTTTGTGTAGAACCTGCAAGGCTATAAAACCCTCCTGTGTAGCATGAAGTGCCCGCAGCGTCTGCTGTTGTTACCTAAGATCCAACCCTGCCCTCTGACCACATCACCAGCAGCACAACAACAACCATCCCCGCCACCTCCTGCATTCTTTCCATTCCAGCGCCATCAAAACGTAGCTACGGGGACTCTCGCACTGATACAGATTTTCCACGGACATCTGCCCGCGGAACGACGGCAGCGGCGGCTCGGAGAGAAAGGGGTTTGAGAAATTCTGCCCAAAGGTGGTGGAAGAAATGTGAGCGTAATATCTCTGGAGTGTGGGAGTCATGAATGTAATATCATACTGAAGCAAAATGCTGCGATCCCTGCTCAATATTTTAAAAGATGTCTGGTTTTAATGCCGCCCTGTTGAGGGCATAATATCGATGGTTCCAATGGAAAATGTTAAAGTGTCAAACTCTGCGAGGCGCATATGTGTGAGAGAGAAAATTACAAACATACATATATACACACACCGAGGTGTCAAAGGTAAGTGTTCAGGCACAGCGCCCTCGGCGAGAGGGATTGTTTTCCCTGGTCATGCGTGTCCGTCGCGATCAGTCATGCTCATGTTGCTGTATTACTTCCTGTGACGCTCACTCGCTCTTTCCCTAATGCTTCTTTTTCTCCACTCTCTAAATGCTATCTGTCAGTAGGTGTTGCAGGACTGATAGAGGCTCGTCTGTTGCCTTTCTCATTACAGCGGGGGAGACAAAACCCGGCAAGCGCAGTAACCTTTCATGGAGACAGAGGGAGGGAGGCATCCACACAGAGCCAGCACCTCCGTCTACTTGACATAACCCTATTACCGCTTCCTTAATTTGTCCCGCCGTGACAACTCGCAGCCAAAGAAACGGTTAAAAGAATGAGTGAACAAAAGCTGCATTGCATTATGGGGGGTGGAGGAGGAAGGGGGGGGGGGGAGGGAGTTGTTGAGGGTGGAAGACAATGGGGAGGCAGAGCTGATGCATCAGCCATATTGGATCATTTCTAAAGCGCCACACATTATCCGGAGGTGGGCTCTGATTTACTCCACTCCTCTAAAATCCTGTTGTTCATTAGTTCAACTTTTTGTTTCACGTGTCTTTCTGGCGTGCAAGCCTTGTAAAAAAAATAATAAGAAAATAATCAGCCGGCTCATCAGCTTAATCAAAAGACTTTACCTGAGCGAGATTTAAAAAAATCTCCAATATGTTGATAATGTTTTATTCCGTTTGGCCTCGTCTCCCTCTGAGAACGAGACACTTTGTGTTCAACGTAGTAATGTTTCCGTCCTCATTTAATATGTACAAACAGCACGCTTCTGAAGAAAAACCTTCAGCGCGCCTTTTCTTTTGTTTCCTAAATCTGTTTGTACAAAAAAACATGATCAAAGCTTCACGCAGGCAGCGAGTGTACCTCCACACCGAAATGACAACGTCTCAAACAAAAAAAAACAAAAAAAACTAAATGACTGGCAAAATGAGTAACAGCTTCAAAATGGCTGATAATAAGAGCCACTGAAGTATGAGCTCAGTGAAAGTGCCAGACACTCAGACAAATGTGACACTAAATCCTGCATTTGGCACATCCTAAGTAAACAAAAGTGTTGATAAAAGGAAGCCAAAGCAATCTTCTTTTGTGCGCAAAATTTACAACAAAAAAAAAGAGGAAAAAAAAAAGGGGCTTTCTTCTCTCTGTGGCAGCCCCTCGTTCAGCTCAGACACCTCCGCTGAAAGACTTCTCTGTAATCACACATAAGCTGTGACATCTCAAATATCCACTATAATAATCTGTAACAAACTGATCAAACACAACGCTGAATTAACCTAAATACACACCCTGAAATAACTCTTTTACACAGCATGTTTCCCTGTCAGGACACTGCTGGCTGTTTCTGAATAGATATTAAGTACATTAAGTGCAATTCTGAGGTCCATTTTTACACATTTGCTCTATATTTATATTTGATTCACCTAAATTGTCTGTTTTCATTTATTTATTTGGTCAAGTAATCACACACGTGTGAGGAATTAGACTCAGTTTTGACGCAGATCTCAGTGTACTTACAAATAAACAGACATGCAGCTTGGAACAAGGACAACAAGGACTAAACAAGTACGTTAAAGTTAAAGAACAAAGTTACTAAAATGACGGACGTTGCAAAAAACTTACCCATCAGTATGTTGAAAGGTAAAACAATCCAAGAAAGTTCTGTTAAATAAACAGTTTTACATTCAGAACTTGAAGGATGAAGCTGCCACTGCTTTTTATATTTTGTTCTCGTCAGCAAATCCCATGAAAAGACTAACTAGCGGAGGAAACAGTGCATCTGTTGGGGGACTATTTTCAGCGGTGGAATAATCCACACTTGGCGCTTCATTGAGTGTTTCTAGCAGCAGAATGGTGAATATGGGACGAGTCAAAATAAACTTCAGTATGTGTGAGTTATGGCTGCAACTAATGATTACTGTCATGATTATTTCCACAATTAAAGGAGGGATATATAATTATTTAACTTTAAAACTTTTAAAAGCATGCTAACCAGCGAGCCTCCCCTCCTTCCTGTCTCGTGATACCACGTTGTACCTCAGGAGGCGATAGAGAGCAACTGTAATGTCTCGTCTGCCTTCAGTCCAACATGAGATGATGAAGAAGTAGCAGCAAAACATCCTACATACAACACCTTTAATCGAATCATTGCTGAGTTTATAAATTACAAAACAAAAGTGTGAAAAAAGCCCAAAGTGACGTCTTCAAAACACAATTTCTGTTAAACTTACAGTCCAAAACCTAAAGACTATTCAATGACATCACAAATGACAAAGGACAGCAGAAGATCGCCACGTTTAAGAAGCTGGAACCAACAAATATTTGAAGTTTTTTGCTAGTAATCAATGAATCTACTAATTGTTTTAGCTCTAGGAAGGAATGCATCGCCCAGTCTGGCTCTGAAGTGTTTTCAGGACAAAGACGGCACAGAGGAAGAAGATATATCAGACTTTGATACAGAGATACTACTTGTAAGTAAATATATTCATTGTTGGTCGTGTTTGTTGTTGTAAATTTCGACTTTTCCTCAGGTAAAGGAGGTGAATGTGTCTTCCACTGCTGTGTGTTTTATATATCTGGTTGCAGCAACAGTGGCGTGTTTGGAATTTTTTATTTTTTTTCGGGGAGAAAAAAAACAAAAAGCCGGGTAGTGGATGAGTAATAAAGTTCTCTTTCTGCACACTTCTGAGCTTCAACTGTGGTGAGTCACCGGTTTTACAAGCAGACTTTAACGTGTTTGAAGAAGGGAAACACTATATGAAGTGCCGTTAAGAGGATTCTGGAGAGTTTTTCCACCGTCAACAGTCTCACTCTGGGCGCCACGATGACCCCTCGGTGTCGGGGACCCTCGCGGCTCGAGCCGGTCCTCCCTCCCTCCTCCCTGGCCTCTGATCTGGGCTGCAGCGGTGGCAGCCATGGGTGTGGGTTCAACGCCTGAGCGCGGGAGCTGTCTATGTAGAGAGATTAAAGGGCCTGTATCGATCCACAAGCGCTCATGCATTTTGCATGAGGAAGACATTGTCAAAGAGGCGTCTCAGATTGAAAAAAAAAAAAAAACTAGTAGAGGGAGAGTTCTAGAAAATATGCTGAACTCTGTGAAAAATCTTAATGTTGAAGTGTTATGCATGTAAACTCGCTTTTATATATTGGATTGTCCATGAACTCTCATCGACCCGAGATATTACTCGTTTTTCATTTCTCCCCCCGTACACCCCGCCTCACCGCCACCCTTCCTCCTTCTTCTCCTCCTCCTCCATTTTTTGGTGGTTGAGGTTGTAATGTTGGAGTCAGAATGTGAAAAACAAGCCCCCCGAAAAAAGAAAAAGAAAAAGAAAAACTGGCAGCCAGAGACTGTCTAATGGCGGCAGCGAGTCCGTTGGAGAATTCTCAAGTAGAGTGTGAATTATTTAGGATGTGTGGCTAGTGTGCAGAGCATGAAGCCACCCCGCCCGGCAACCGCCAGGCAGAGTGGCCGAGAGAATTCAGTCTGCAACAAACATTCGTCTGAGGTCTTTATTTCTCCTCTTCGCCATAAGTTTGGTGGAGTGAGAGGCTGAGTCGGGGCTCTCGGCTCACAGCGGAGTGGATTCTACACTATTTCTTTCTCTTCTCCTGCACAAAAACTCGATGTGCTCACACGTACAATCTGCCAAAATACAAAGTGAAGCGCAGAGCCGTCACTTTGACCCATTTACAGCCCCCGTGATGCGGCTGATTATTCATCATCAACATTTCATGCGGGTCATCATGCATGTTTTAAAAGGCAACGCCGCCGCCGCAACCGTGCCGGGGACCCCCCTCTCCTCCACATCCGGAGAGCCCTTATCCGGCGAGCACATGTCAATCTCACCTGAACGACCCCGATAACAAGACAAAAGCAATCAATCTCTGATATTGGCTGGGCGGGAGAGTCAAGGAGGGGGGGATAACACAGACGGTATCAGCGAACGCCAACAAAGACGGAGATTTCCTGCGCGGGGATGATTAGGAACACGGCGGCCGCTGTGACACGCTGATCTGTGGCGGTTAAACAGAGGCGGCTGTCATCGCTGGCAAATGATGACGGCGAGCGCCGATAGAGGAAGATGGGATCTAGGTGTGTGTGTGTGTGTGTGTGTGTGTGTGTGTGAGGATTAGAGCGGCTGTGTTGATGCAAAACACTGCAACGCTTTGTACACACACACACACACGGAAACAACCAGTCATAGACACACAAACAGACACACACTGTCTGTGCACACAGCAGGCAGGTGAGAACTGTTCCGGGTTCTGATTGGTTTAAAACTCAAATCAAACGCCGCAGTTGTGATGAACAAGAATGAAACACATAAATAAGATTATTGTGAAAGAGTAAAACTTTTTTTTTTCTTCTATCCGTTATTTATCACTCCCACATATATTCAGCAGGAGGGAAACACTCCAGGACGCTTCGGGCTTTTAAAACGATGACTTAATTTACTCCAGAAAAATCTATCGGACAATTAAATGAAAAGTCCAAAGACATAAAATTGATCGAAGGTTTTTCAGACTGTTTTATTAGCGACTGTACGAGAGGTCGTAAAGATAAACCTCCCGCCCACCGACGCTGGACACTCCGACCTGCTTCACATCCAAAACAACTAATTATTTCTGCCATATCTTTTATTTTTCTGATTAATCAGCTCATCACTTTGGGCCTCACAAGGACAGGAAGTTGCAGATGTCGGCTCTTTGCGCAAAGATTTCAAAATAAAAGTCACTGCTGCACTTATCACAGAAAGGTAAGAAGCTAACGATTAGTTTAAAGACGCTCGGTGGAAATTATCTTGTCGTGCATTCTGGATTTTCCTTTACAGAAACACATTTTTAGATGTCGCTGCGTTTCTTCGATATGTCACTGATACAGCATGATGGGTAATTAAAGCGGAATACAAATAAAAACGGAGCACTGATTATAAAAACTCCACATGGCACCTTTAACTGGATATTAACGAGGATATTTTTGTCTTTCTTTCTGTAAGGAGTGTCAGAAAATCTGTGAAAACTTTGTTCCCAAGCGCCAAAAATCCATCTTTCAATTGATTTATTTGTCTGACCAACACTCTGAAATCAAATATATTTACTTTACATTTCCACTAAAAGCCTGAATAAGTTCAAATTGAATGAATATAATTCCATTTTAACTTATTAAACAGAATCAGTATTACCAGATTTACCACCATTATGTTTGTATGATAACTTTGCCACTACAAATGTTATATTATTTATATATTATTTGACCATTTTGTGACGTCTTATATAAGTAGTTGACTTGAGTCATTTCCTGATAAATATGGATCCTACGTGACCTTTTTTCCAGCCAGTCATCTCATCCAGCTCATCTGTCGTCGTCTCTTCTGCCGCTCGGCGCTCACTGAGTAGAGATCTTTATCCTTCAGGAATGCTGCGTTCAAGTCCAGTTTTTATTTAATTAGCTCAGCGTGCAGAGTGTGAACGGGCTTCCAGTCGTGGTGTTGTGTGCAGGAAGGTGTTTTAAAGATGATCAGACTGATGGACTCCACCTTCAGTGCATCAGAGCTACATCAGCTCGCTTTGAATTATGTTGTAATTTGAATTCACACCCATCTTTTCTCATCTGGCAACACGCAGTCGAGGCAGACATCTTTGACAAGTCGGTGCGTTTGTGTTGTGTTTTTCTCTCCCTCCTTTTCCCACGTAAAGACAGAAGAGATGCATCTAGAGTTTCACATGTGAAGTGCTTCTAATTAAGAACAATTTAGCGTTCAGTGTGTTAATCAAGAAAAAAGCTTTCATACAAGAAAAAACTAGGATGCAGGATCAAAATCTGAAGCCACACGTTCTCATCCACGAGTCAAACCACTCGACACCAGTTTTGAAGATTACGCCGGCACAATACTGTAAGAACAAACTGCGACAGCGGCGTGAGAGCAGCGGAAACGTATAGAGTGGAATGTAAAAACGCAATAACACCGGGAACAATGCAGCAGAAGACATAAAACCAGACTTATGTTCCTGCATCTGTTGCCCGGGTGCATACATTTCCCTGCACGGCTACAGCGGCAGAAACAATATAAACCCAACAACCTCAAACGTTTTGAGTTATTCTTCACAAGTAATTCTAATATTTACCGCCAACTACACCTAATCCAACAGGAGCTGATCAAAGCAGGAAGCACGGAGACGTATTCTGCTGTTTCTGCCTCATCAGTGAGTTTCCTGTTGATTAACATCCTCTGCTAATCGTTTCAGCACAAATCTAGAATATAACAGAGTCGTACCTTCCTTCCTCCTGTCGCAGCCATACATGCAGCTGCTCTCTCTCTCTCTCTCTCTCTGTATATGCAGGGTGATGTGTGAAGGGAATTTTTCTTCTTCCCGACATCAAAAAATCAAAGCGTTTAAGTAGATTGTACACAAGCACGTCTCGGAAGCTTGATCTTACTAATCTACAAATGGCTTCTTGTTATTAAACTGCTAATTCAGAGGATTAAAGGATCCATGAGAACACAATCCCCTTTACTTCCTTTCCAGGGTATGCTGAAGGTGGCTTAAATATTAATTAAGCACACGCACACATGTTCGCCCATATGCGCGCACATACAGCGCGAGCGTATACGAGCTTTGCTCAGGATTAAGTACAGCATGTATACGCGGGACTTTCCTCGTTTCTTCGTCTCGTTTTGTCAAACAGTGCCTTCGTTTTCTTCTTCTTCTTCTGTTAAAGCTCCGTTTGCCTCAGTCACAAACACACACACACACACACACACAGCCTGACACTCACACACACCAGCCTATTTTCATATCGCAGACAACCATATCTTACTGATTAATTCCTTTCATTCTTTTTTTTAAAGATGCTCAGTGCTGTCATCTCCCGCTCCTCTCCACTCACATCACCCAGAATCCTCATTTGACTTCTTCTTCTTTTTATTTTTTTTAACCGCGGTGGTCGAGGACGAGGAAATAAAGAAGTCGGTTTGCAGAGTGCAGCGCTCCGTGTGTGGTAGGACTGTTAAGATTCGAGTCTTTATAAATTATTCTGCTGATTAATTTCCACCATTAATCGTTCCGTCCGCTGGTTCCCGACCCGGGGGGGTCCGAACCCCCAGAACCCCCTGCTCCTGATTTTAAGGGATATAAGAAAACTTATGATGTGGTTTTTGAGTTTCATTCCCAACTCGTCAAACACTGACTGAACCAACCCTAAGTGTCGGTGTTTAAACACTGAATTAATCAAAAAAAACAAGCCTGTTAGATATCTGCGGTTATTAAAAATGACAATAATACATAAAAAAGAGACACAGAACTGAACAAAAAGTTCCTTAAAATCATTAAAACTCTGATCACAGCTGCGATTCTGCACAAAATTCATCCAAAACGCTTGTTTAACACAAACTCGCTGCACATATTGTGTTTACTATGTGTGTTAACTGTGCAGCTGATCAGCTGTTCCGTGCTGTTATTGATCGGCATCGACTTCAATGTGAAGTATCTATAAAATATGTGACTTAGTCAGAGAGCTTAGTGTCAAACTTTTGCCTCGATACTTGCCTCGATTCCGAAGGCCTAAAGAGTTATTCTCATCAATGTCAGCGAGCCAATGAGAACGCAGCATGCTCATTACGACAAGATCTAAAACACCAGGTTACAGCCAGAGACGGGACTTTTGTAATCTTTGGATGAAACAGATTTAATAAAATCGGTTCCAGAATCTGAATTTTTCTTTTAGTGGCATCCAACCAATCGTCCAAAACTCAACAACTCGTCAAGAAAAACAGCAAATTCTCTCATTTCAGAAGCTGGAATCTGACCGAAACTATGATCAGAATAGTTGCAGATCATTTTCTTTCCATCTCTTCTGATCGATGAATTGATGAATCCCTGCAGCTCGTGTGTGTGTGTGTGTGTGTGTGTGTGTGTGTGTGTGTGTGTGTGTGTGTGTGTGTGTGAGGTGCGTTCAGGACACATCCGGATGTTTGGGTTGTATTTCCTGCCTGTTTACAGCCGGACGGCTCGCTGTGAATCTGAAGCGCAGCCACAAGAAGATCTGAAAACACAATATTTCCATGTTTGGAGTGGAATAACAATCTGAATCATTTTTATTGAACTGTTTCTCCAACATAAAACAGACCGAGGCTCAGTTTGTGAGCCAAGGGCACGACAGCTCTGCTGCAGACTCCTCTAAATTCTTCCACTTTCTCTTTTTTTTTCTGATTAATTTCTCGTTTCCACATTTTTCAAACAGCACAGATCTCATTTTTTCCCTTTTTTTTGATTGAATCCGTTATATATAGCACATTATACATTATATATTGTACATTAAGACTGACACTAATAATACATTTTGACATGCTTGCCTCGCCGAAGCCGCACAAACTTGCTGAGAAGGTGGATTTACAAGGTGTATCAGCGCGGCCGCGTTAAATGAAAAGTTAAATTATGAACCAATCTATTTCTGATTTTAACAACATCCTCCGACCACACATTATTTTAAGTGTTCCTGTAAAAAAGCCATTATGAATATAAAACACCTCAAATTATTGTAATATCCTGATGAAAAGAGGAAAAGTTCATCCCGTCCGAGTCCCTCCTGGTCTTAAAACGGAGACAGTAAATTGACATCAAGTGTCAAGCGTGTAAAAGTCAAAGAGTCAAATCTTTTGCGGCCATAACGGCGGCGAGAATGTACCCGAGGAGGAGGAGGACGAGGAGGAGGAGGAGGAGGAGGGGGCGGCATGAAAAACTACTCACAGCAGATCACATTACCGGCCTTTTTCACTGAAATAAGCAGTGTAATTTATCCTGACCTTTTTAGATTACTATGAATGTGCTTGTCTGTGTAATTTTAACTGAAGTCCTCAGCAGCTTTGCCGGTCTGGAAACACTGGGCTATGAAACGTGAGGAGGCGGGCCGCTGATGGGGATCAATGGGGCCGATGCCACCAATACAGCCCCGTGATACAATAGCAAACAAATACTGCGGGACTGCCTGACATTCACGGCTATTAACACACATCCAGGAAAATCACTTTATTCCGTCATCATCATCAGCGGCGGCGGTGGCGGCGGCACGGACTCACCTTCAGACTGTGTTCTCGTTTGATTCCTCATCACTTCTACTGACGCTAATAACAAAAGTAGAAGCCTATTTTAGCTGTGACAAGTGTTTCAGGATTAGAATTTCATTCCTAATGGGTTCTCTGGTAACGGTTTAATTCACTACCTATGTGATATCAATTCCATTATAATCTCATTAAGCTATTGCACACTGAGGTGATTTCGAATGAATGTGAAACAGCCAACCGTACGCTCCCCCCCTCTAATTGAGCAATACTTTTTATTCATTATTATTGCCCATTATTAAATTAATGAACTTAATGGACTTATTTTCTAAATTGCAAAGACCCCTGGCAACATGTTTTTAATTCCATTAGCAGACGTATTGAACAAAACAGAAGAGCAGCGAGATGCGCAGAGGTGTGTGGGCAATTAGCCTCCTGCTGCGGCGGATCATCAGCGGCACAGTTTCCCTCCTCTCACTCGCGGGTGTTTGTCCATCTTGTCCCGAGTCTCCGGTGACAAGAACTCACCTTCACACACACTTCGCCAACTCGCGTTTCATGTTATTCCTCAGGAACAAGTGTTTTCCTCTCGCTGCTGTTCAGCTCCGGCTTGACTCGGCTTTTAACCTCCAATCTGCCGCCCTTTTGATATTAAGACACACTCTGCGCGCCCTGACAACATATTTGAATATTGTATTGTAAGCTGAACTAAACATAACCTGAATAATATATGAAATAGATTTTCTGAAATGAGATCTTTTCAGTAACCACAGGGCCGACACGCAAAATTGCCCAGAAGATGAAAAGCTGCGGATCTGCATAACTGAACGCCGCGATCGATACGTCTCAAACTAAAATGGCAAGTCTTGATAAGGTTATTGAATTTTTCTTTTTAATTAAAAAGCATACAACTGCGCTCTCTGTCAAATACCGGCGGCGTGGCTGACGAGGAGCGGGGGTCGTCCTCGTTTTATATGTTCGTCGCTAAATGAAAAACATCGTCCCGTCTGTCGACGCGTCATCAATCAGCGCCGCCGAGGAATTTATTTTCTGTTTGTCTCCGTCGCGTCTCGGGATTAAGCTGTCGTGGAAGCCCTCAGAGCACAAACAGTGACGGTCATACAATAGATATTAATTCTCATCACACGTCAGTCGTCAGCTGTAAAACCATCAGCGTTGTTTATGTGACGCTCGTGCGTTTTTGCACCAAAGCGAAACAACTTTCATCCTCCTCAGTTTCATCTGATGGCAGCAACGGAAGCAACACTGGTGCATCATGGGTTACGTAACGCTGTGAGACATTGTGTCCGTTTTGTTTAACGTAAACATCCAGAAGTGGCACGCAGTCTTCCCCATATTCTAGTCATGAAAATGCATAATTTAAAAGCGCTGAGGCCGAGCTGTTCCTCTGCGGTGCCGGAGCGAGCGCTGCATCGTATCAGCGCGAACATCAGTGGATAGAAAAACTCTCTGCTCCCCGGAGAGAGCGCCATTACATTCAATCCTCAACCGCTGGATAAAACTCATTCCACTCTGCACAGTGTCTGAATGGCTCTATACATTCAGCACGGGCCGCGCTGTGATAGCACAGCATGTCAGAACCGCACTAAAGGGATTTTAAGCAGGTTAGTGTGCTGCACAGACAAAAAGCCACAGAGTGCCGGAGCAGAACGGGCCGCGGCGCCGCTGACCGTCCTCACACGGCTCGTCCGGAGGGTCCGAGACAAGTTGTTGACAACGAGATAATGTCGGCTGCTATTTTTAGATGAATGGAAGCGTCTTTAAAGATTTAAATATTAATTCCTCGCCTCTGTTTAGCTCCGTATCTCCGCGCACCTGAAGAGCAGACTCAAGAAAACAGTTTCTGATCAGAACTCAGCGGATCACATGAGCGTCAGAGTCCCCTCCAGTCACAGATGTGTTTTTATTTCTCCTGGATGTTTGAGCTTCACTGTGCAGAGTTGAACACCAGAAGGCTCAAAGTGAAAATGTTCTGTGAGCTCATTGAAACGCTGCGTTTTTAAAGAGGCGGGGCCATCGAGCGTGATGAGCGACATCGCTGCAGTATTCAGGGAAATACTGACATTTTGTTTTTCTTCCGCAATATGAATTTCCTCCAGATTACTTGAGCAGCTCTGTTTCAAAATAATTAATCCTTCTAGAAATGATTGGGCTGATTTATTAGGGGAGAACATTTTTTATCCAGCCCTGCTGCGGTTGATGAATTAATCAAAAAATATTTGCAGTTTGCTGCGAGTGCAGAGTCCGGACGTCACTCACGGGCTGCAAACTCCCATGAATCCAACATCCAACATCCCTCACAGCGGACTCAGCGAGGTAATATCACACAGACTTCTCATAGATTAGTCACTGAAAATGGGAGCTGTTTCTGCATTTGAATCGAGATGCAAAAAACTTGTGATGCAGCTTTTATTGTTGCACGTCACGATGACGCCAAACCTGCGACGATACTCAGCACAAACGTCACAGTGAAGCAGCAGACATCTTGTGTCCAGCTAACAAATATTAGCATATTAATAATTTTCTGGGATTTAAGAAAGAGTGGATGCTAAAGAAGCAGAATTAGAAGATCAAACTTCAATATCCAAATATTAAAAACACAAACTGAACATCTGCACGTTAATGGAAGCCGTTACGGGAAAGAGATATTATAACTGTTAATAATATAAATATATATATATACAGACAAAACTAGCGTGAACTGTTTCTCCAACTCAGCTGCACATATTAAGGTTTAAATGCAGCACATGAAACATAATGATTTACAGAGCTCTGGTCGAGCGTTGAAGGTTAAAACAAACAAAAGTAAATACGGTTAAAAAGACCAACAGTTGCTGTGTGGATGTCTTTAGCCACACCCTGTGATATATATTTGTTTTTATATATATATATACAGTATATGGGGGATAAAATGACACCCGTGTCACATTATACAGCGTTTTAAGTGAGAATTATTTATCAGCGGGAGTTCAGTCGTCTTTACGGGCTGGCCCTTTGCACACTGCTGAATATTTCCGTTTCTAGTGGAGCTTTAAGCAGCCGCTCTGACCGGCTCGCACCGGGCACAGCAACAGACACCGGCAGCACCAAACATACAGCAGGTTATATAATGATCATGAAAACTACATGAGAGCGAACACCTCGCCTCGCATCCCCCCCCGCCAACCAACACAGTGACAGGAGCGTGCACACGTGATGCACGTGAACACACACACAGCGATGGCGGCTGACACGAGGTGAGATGAAGCAGCGTTTCTCATCACCGGCTGAGTCGGGCTGCGTCTGACCTGCAGGGATGGAGGCGGGCTCGGGGGCGCGGCCTCGGGACCCGGGCAGCCGGAGCGATGGCGGCCCCCGCCGAGACTTATAAAGTCCCAGTCACAATTTACTGGGAAGGCTCAAATTGTGGCGTGTCCAGTGGTCGCAGCGCGGCCCGGCTGTCAGCGCCACTCTTATTTGCTTCATTCCCTTTGACACCGCCTCTCGATTAGGGTCATAAATTCCATGAAATCGGTCAATAACCTATAACACTAATGTCACTCTCCTGCCATTAATTTTACGGCCTGTGTGCCACACTGTTTCTTAACCCCCTTTTTTTACGTGACAGAGGGGTTTATACTCGCAGGGATTGATTGAGAAGAGTATATAACAAGCTTTGAATGGAGTCTGTGCAGCTGTAAAGATAAACACATGTATGAAAAGGATCCAGTGGACGAGTGGAAACGTAACAGCTTGTTTTTCTTTTGTTTTTATTTAGTTTTTCATTATTTTTGCAGCTACATTTGAGGATTTTCACATGAAGCTCGACTTTCTGTCTTTACTGTTTAGACCCGTGATGCAGGATGAACTCTAATTTAAGGTAAAGTAACAATAATACAATAAAAAATACTGTAACAGCATACAATAAAAAACTGTATTCCGGTAAAGTAATGTGATTACAGATACACTGAAAGGGATTACTAACAGGATTATAATTTAAAATGTGCGTTCTTCGATCGCACACTCTTGTTATTAAGACTAAATAACACAATAATTACATGCTGACTACATTATTAACAAGTAACTAGTAACTGTAATCCTCCCAACCAAAGTTCTGAAAGTAAAAGTACTCATTCATCAGTCTGGCCTGTTAAAGGTGGAGCTAGTTTTTCCTGCTTTACATCCTGCTGGGTGTCTCGATCTTATAACAATATATTGTTGTTTATTAGTTGATTCATATTAGGTATTAATAATCTGAATGTGCAAAGCAACTAACGAAGTAAAACATGATAATATCTGTGATCATTAAAAGAATAAAACAAGGAAGAAAGTCAGAATGTCTCTTCGGTTTTATCTCGGATCATTTGGAAATCTTAACTCTGTTACAGAAACCATGAGACGATGCGTTTAAGTACCTCTGAGCTGTAAATGAGTAAATGTACTAAGTTACTCTCCACCATCACCATCACTTTCATCCCTGCAGTCTCTCCAGCTCTCTTTCCTCTTTCTCTTCCTCGTGTGATTTCATTCTGGAGTTGTATCCGTCCTGCCGTGACGCCGCTGCTGAGCCGACAGAAGCATCTCTTTCTGGAGCTCTCCGTCCTGATTGGATAAAGTGGGCAGGGATACCTGCACATAGAGCTGTTTAACATTTACTTTAATAAGAGAATGACGCTCGCGGCAGCTTTAATAAACATTAATACGAGTAAATGCTTGTGAGTGGATTCCAGAGACGGCGAGTCGTCCGTGCTGACTGCAGCACTCAGTCTGCGACGTCTTTATCCTTCAGTTCTTTTTCTCTTCGCTTGTGTTTTCTTTCTTAATATGAAGACAGTAAAGTTTTTTCTGCAAACCGAAACTCTGGTGGATACATATTGAACGCATTACTTATCTTTTTTTATTGGGGGTAAAAACGCTGGAGTCAGCGGATCAGCGATGCACCATGTGCAGCTTTTTTACTCACGAGCTCTGCAGGTTATTCTCCTCCCAACACTCTGCAAATGACCAGAACGCCTCGTTTACATCGCGTGCAGCTTGTTTTTTGATTTGTGTTTCATAAAACATGTATCGGCTCCGACCGCTGAGACCGGCTCTGTGCGTACGGCGCACATTAACACATGCAAATATGTGTAAATATGAATATTTTAATGCAGATACGAGGGAGCATAGGGGCTCCAGATTATATAATTTGTTTATATAATGTAAGGAAAGTTTCCCGATGAGGTTTATAATGAACTCTGTGAATCTTTCCAGAGGCAGATTCACCTGAAAGACAAAAAAAAGATGACCAACGCAAATGTGAGGACGGTCGCGACGCTTCCTCAGGTCACACAGAAGAGTTAAAAGTGTTGCACAACCTGAATATGAGGACGAGATGCAGCGATTTGTGACGTTCAAACTAATAAACTTTATTGTTTTTTGTAAATAAACACTCACTGTGAAACCAAACTGAGAAAGAACCGCAGCGTCTCACCTTTTTTTTCTCCATTCTGTCATCGTTCGCAGGCGCCGCGGCTCTCTGTTGTGTTTTTCCGTTGAGTAATACGTTTTTCTTTTCTACCTTTCTACGAGTTTAACGGCTAAAATAAAGCTGCAAATAAACACTTTGCGAGAGAGATATTACAACGACGACAGAAGCTCCTGCCAACTATTTTTTTTTGTTTCTGCATTTTAATGAGTGCGACTTGATGATTCTATTTGAATAACGGAGTGTAAAAAAAAAAAAGTGGAAATTACATTTGTTGCTGTGCAGAGAGAGAGAGAGGAGAGAGGGCAGGAGTGGTTTTCTTATCATGCGTGGCAGGTTGCCAGTGGATATGTTGCTGCCGTTCTCACAGGGGCCTCTCCTCCAATCTTTTCCTTATGTGAGAGCTGACACTTCAGGGCATATCTATGGCACAGGCGTGTTAGCAATGCACACGCCTTCTGCTGCAACGCTGCCGAGGAGGATGAAGGACTGCCATGAGAGACTTCTGGAGTTACTGGCAAACGCAACAGGCCAACCGCAGAAAGTGAAAAATAAATAAATAAGACTGAAGGAAAATAATTACGAGGGAAATGGCATTTGGCAAACAGGGGGAGGGGAGGGATGCTCACTTTAACAGATACTTCTGTTCGAAGTACGTTCTGGAGCTGGAAGAGCAAACTTCTGCAAATGAATCAGTGCTGAGAGAAGCGTTTTCTTTCTTTAGAATCAGCTGAAGGGGGCATTTTAGGCCATAGAGCTGAAATTGCCAAGAAGTATGTGTTTCTGCTCCTCCCAGGCTTAAATGACACACGGTACTGATCCGGAAACTCACTCCGGGTCCCACTGTCAGCGCTCGCAATCGCGTCTAACGAAAACGAAATGTGCAGCTTTGAACCTTTGCTCCAGTTTTTTATTTCATGTTTCATCGTTTGTCTGAGGAACCGTCGGTTTAATAATTAATTATTCCCCCCAAAAAAAAGATGTCTGCTTCCCTTTAGTCTAAAACATTATTCTGCATAATCACACACCACTCCCGAGTGTGATTCACTCATCCGGGTTTGTTCGCTCAGTCACGAGCGAGAAACAGACAATATCACCTCGTGTTCTGGCAAGTTGGCGATGCGCTGGCAACTTTCCATCCTACTACTCCACCGGCAGCTCCTCCACTCCCTCACTGTTGCACCGTTCGAGGCTGCACTCCTTCACTCCCTCGTTCTCCCGGAGAGAGCGAGCCGAGCCGAGTGAGAGAGGAGCCTTTTAAACAACGCCGCTGCCGTTAATCATTAAATCGGATTTTTTTTTTTTTTTTCCATTTCTGCCTCCTCTGGAATGGCTGGAGCCGAATTGACACGGAGAGCCTCGGCGAGCGAGCGAGCGAGGCAAAATGGCCGCTCGTAGTAACAGCTCACAAGCCCCCTGGACAACCTGAGGCATGGCCATCCAATCCCACATCATTAAGGCTAGAGTCCTTTATTGTGTTGGAGGCATTAAATGGTGCGCTGGCTATAGCCCTGAAGTCACACTCCACTAGGAGAAAACAGCAGAAAAATAACGGCACAGCTGGATAATGACTTTTCCCTGGGAGGCTGACCATGTGTACAAAAGCGCTAATGATAGCAGGTGCAATAAGCGAGCGCAAGGCTTTTACTGCGTCCGGATCTATTTTCCTCTGCTAAACTCGCCAGTGATTTCCCCCGTGTAGGTGTCTTTCTGTAGTTTAAGAACACCTCCCCCCTCCTCCATCCATCCTTCCCTTCCCTCCCTCCCTCCTCTCCATCCTCTCTCTCTCCTCCTGTATCTAATCTCTTTATCAGCTGTGCGGCTAATATCAAAGAGGACTGTGGTGTGAAAATCCTGCAAGTAAAACCTGCTGTCAGAGCCCTAATCACAATTAGCCGGGCTCTAGACCCATTAGCCCCGAGGGGCCGGAGACCAAAAGCTGACAGAATTATTGTTACTAGTAGCGCTAAGCTTCTGATTGCTAATGGTCCCGCAGAGCTCGAAGGGTGGGGCCTGGCTTTTTACATTTTTTTTTTAAAAAAAGAGGAAAATATACTTGATCACTCTTTGTGAATTGATCGTCTCTGCTCTCTGATTCAAACTGGAGAAATCTCAAGAATTCACAGCCCGATGAAGTCGCTGGAATCTGATCGGTATTAGCGGGTTTAGCAGATAACACGTTTCCTGGATGTAGCGGCTCCTCTTGCTTCCTTAGCTCGGCTTTGTAGCAGAGCTGATGTAACAGCGCAGCTACAAAGGCTTGTGTGCCTTCCACATTATAAAACATTGAGCTGGAAGTTAATGACTTGATTGCAACAGCCCGTTACTGAAACTTGTAAGAAAAGGAGAGCAACAACTCGCAGACAAAACAAGGCCACGTGACGCCCCGGAGTGAATCACCTGCAGTATAAGCCTTTCAAAGAAGCGCCTCACATTTGATGTTAAGCCCCCAAACCGTTCTGGCTGTCGGAGGACTTGCCGGGGAGATAGAAATGTCTAAAGTTATTACAGCAGTCAGGTAAAGTGTGTGGCAACGCCGTCCTGTAATGGGGGTGGAGAGCCGGCCAGCAGCAGCTAATGAAGGCGTCTCGGGGAGTACTAAAGAGTCTACGTGACACTACTCCTGATTCGCCCGTCTGAGGACACAGATCAATTAATACATTAACAAACGATCGCAAGCACTTCATCTTGCAATATGAAACCGGCGGCCTGGACTCGCTGCCCTCCCGCCCGGAATGGCTGATCAGCTCTGCCTCCAACACGCCGTCCGCCATGAATTTCAACATCCTCCGCCGGTTAGACTGCAAACGCCTGCGAGTGGGTGTGTAATGTCTCACCAGAGGCTCAGAACATATATGCATGCATTGTAACCACAACACATGCTGTACGTATATATGCACAGCGTGCAGATGTAGCAGCGCTCCGGGCCATTCTTCATCTCGGGAAAGAAAAACTAACCTACTGATACAATTTGCAGTATAATGCACCATATACGACCAGACCACAGCAGCTTTGATTGAACGTGTGCCTAAAGGGAATCCACTCCACTAATGACCGCCGCTCCAAAAAGCCTCAAACCGGCTCCTTCCTGATTTTTAAGCCACTGCTGCTCGTGGACGTCTCTGTCGGGTTTTTATTTTTTTCCCGGTGCAGATAAAAAACAAAGCATTAATGCAGGCCAAAACACTCCATGTGAGCAGCCTGCGGCACACTTGAGTGCGTTGGTTGGGGAAGTCTAACGTAAACCATTGCTCCTTGCCATGCCGTATATATCCAGTCTCCCCATTACCACCATCTCTACTCGACAGCGAGGGCCCTGCACTGCTAAATTATTCATCACACTGAGGGGAGGACAGAAGCATGCATGGTTTCTCCACTCCATGCTTCTTCCCTTTTTCTCTCTGTCTCTAATGCAAAGGAACAGCCGGGTGGAGAGAATGATATACAGGCCGTCTCTCCATCACTGTGTGGCCATCGCAGGAGATGTCGCCTCCACTTCCTCCAATTACCACGGCGGAGTTGAGGTTGGCTTTGGGTTTGCTGTGTGGCAGACCAGACGCTCGCTGGCTTTCGCCCACCGTGCATATGGGGGGGAGTAAGGTGGGTGGCACCCAGGGGCCCCATGCATAACCTGGGACGTCTTTGTATACACATTCATCTATATCAGTGGGCAATAGGGAAATGTAAGCCAAAGGTAATTGCCCTGGATAAGAACATCTGCTTGGTGAATAAATATTCTAATGAGGGGAGCTTGCAGGTTCCCCAGACTGATGCACGGCTGACAGGCCTCCGGAGGGACCGCAGGTAATGCTCACCACCTGCAGTTCAAACAGGAGGCGGTCCCACCCTCCTCTCGCAGCTAAGCGCTGGCCGACTAAAGCACACACACACACACACACACATGGGCACACACAGATAGCAGGGACGAGTGGTAAATCATCGATCACGCACCGGTTTGTGATGTTTCTGTTCTCACGAACCTCACGTGACTCTTTCAGTCCGTGTTACTCAACAACAACATCAAGATGTTGGTTTGCAGCCGTTCACATTCCTGTAACTCCACTTCCTGCTTCGTCACGTGACGCTGAAGTCTCGATCGCCTCACACCTGCACACTCTGCCTTTTTTTCCGTTTCGTGGCACGGCAGCCGAAAACAAAGTTATGTCACAGCCTGCGTTATTACCTCGGGGCACTGAGGATCATTAACTTTTTCATTGTCTGTTAATCTGTTTTCTGATTATTTTTCAGTTTAATTAATGCATAGTTCAATCACCGTGTCAGAGAATTATGGAGAAGTTCCTTCGTAATCTCCTGACACCCCCCTGCTTTGCTTTCAAATTGCTTGCTTTGATAGTTGGATCAGAACTTTCTGGTCCACACTCTGGGAAACTGAGAGAGCTGATCAGTACGAACTACGATCTGCTGCTCTTATAGTCCAAAACCCAAAGAAATTAAATTAAATGTGGTAGAAAAGTAGCAGATTCATATATTTAGTAAAGTATTGGCATATTTAATTTACAACTAGTTTTCGGTTTATTTTCTCTTGATCCTAATAATAGTTTCAGCACTTTCACTCTACCTGGAATGTTTTATATATATTTTTTCATACTTTAGGGCTTCAGCTAACAAACGTTGTCCTTCTCTGTTAATGTTTGCGATTATTTCATCAATTATTCCATCAATAAAACATCTGAGTGTTGTCAAAAACGCCCAATCGCAATATTCTGGAGCCTTTACGGCATCCTAACTATACAAAACAAATATGTAAACATGTGTCGTATTTGGTTGTGAAAAGCAGTTTTAACCGTCTGGTAACAGTACAGCCAGAGGTTCTTGGTGCAGCCGCCATTTTGAATGTGTGATGCCACGTCTCAAAATGACACAGAGACACAGAAGGATAGGAATGAAGTGTAACTGCGGTCGAGGCGCTGGAGATCTACCAGCTGGTGATCGGGACATCGTACAGCCTCAGTGGACGTTTGGAAACAGTCATAAACACCACACGTTAAAGAGTGAAGATGTTTATCTTGATATATGACGTAAATAATGAATCTATAATATAAACTTTCACATCTCTGAGCTCATCAGATCTTTCTACATACAGTAACGATCAGCTGTAACTGTCCTGGACACAAAAGGGCGTAAAAAAACATCCAGTTTCTCAGTGCGGAAATATTATTTGGTGACATTTCTCGTCTGCGATCGTTTAGAAAATGAGAAATCTGATGCTAAATAATTATCGATTGTGGAGTTTTAGAAAGGAAATGATACAGAAACAAGGAGTCACATATTGAATTATATCTCAGAGCAGAATGATTCTTCTGAAGCAAATAGAAAGTGAAAGTAGTGAAAGTGTTTTCGCCACGATAATGGATCCGCTCAGAAGCACACACACTGGAGCAAACAGAGGCAGCAGCTCTTGAGCCTCGCTTTAGTCGAGGCCCGGCGTCGCACCGACGAGCCTGCGGGGCTGCAAACTGCTCCCGCCTCCACCTGCGTGTGGCCACCGCTCCGACCGGCCGCAGGGTCTATTACTGATGAAACTGGAGGTGGAGAAGAGGCGAGCTACACCTTCAAAGAGGGCCAGAAGACAGTGATGAGCCGGCCTCGGATCAGCACCGACACCCAGGAGGCATCAGAGAGGCCTCACACACACACACACACACACACACACACACACACACACACACACGCTGGATTACTTTCTTCAAGTTATGACATGATTTGGAAATGAAACACCTTCCTGTCACTTCCACTCGACTTGGAAAAAAGCAAAAAAACTTTTTCTTGTGCTCGATTCTCCACTTCGAGTAACTTTGGCCCCAAAACATCCTCGCTCTCCAGAAATCTGAGCTCGGGATCAATACGGCGCTGTTTCATTCATAGCACGCTTAAAGTGCGTTTTTGTTATTCATGTTTTGCTCTCACTTCCACGCTTTAATAATAAAAAAAAAATAATAAAAAAGAATTGTGGTTCAGGTATTAAGTCACGTAATGGAGTCATCCACGTAAAATAACTTTCCTTCCATCCACCCCCCAAAAAAAGATGCTCTCTCCCCAGAAATCTGAACTGGAGATCAATATCTGCACACACACACACACACACACACACACACACACACACACAGTCTGCAGGAGACACATCTGTAACTGCATTACAGCCTCGAACTGTTTACTGTGGCAATTCTGGAGAAAATATGTGATGCATTGGAAAATAATTTCATTTACTTTGTGCTTTCTGCGAAGGTGCAAAGCACACGTTAGCCACGACGGTGGGAGGATTAAAATGATCTGCGGTGTGCATTAGTGAGAAATATAAAACTGAAAAAGAAGAAAAAATAAAGGGGGGATAGAGAGAGAATATAAATGCAGAAGCGAACGAGCGAGCGCTGGGCGGGTATATTGTTGTGGTGAGAATACAGAAACCACGGAGGAGACAAAACCAATCTGACTAATCACACATGATCTCAAACAGAATTAATCAGCAGCTCTGGTTAACAATCTGTAATCATCCTCATTCTGCGCTTTAATGCTGCTTAATTTATGAAAAGGCAGAAAAGGAAAAAATAACAAATAGAAGGCCTGATGTAGATATATGGCCGACTGGAACACAGACGAAGAAATCCCAACCCCAAAAAAAAGTGTCCCTGGAAGACCCTGCAGCACTTCGCTTCTCAGACGGCGTTTTCAAAAAAATCGGAGGAGTGGGGGGGGATACAGTTTCACATGGCAGACATGCTGCATGCTGGGTAGTTTTGACTGTCAGTCGGTGAAGTTGAATAACAATAAGTTGTGAGGGTATTAAGTGTGAGGGGGGGGGAAACAATCCTCCTCCTCCTCGCTCATTTAAAGGGCTGAATAAATCCGACGCCGCGCAGGCCTCCGTAGCATCTGGCTGCAGCATCAATAAAACACATGGAAGTGGAAAAACCATCAGCTCTGTTCATGCATGTGGGAGGCGCCACACACACACACACACATGCACACACACTCTTACTGTATATACTATAGTTTGGCTCTGACGCATATGACACACACACACACACACAGGCTTGTAAACACACACCGGCTCTCCACCCATGCCGGAGCGGTGTGTGCGAGCGCTAAAGCAGATCCACACTTTGTGGTTCCGGTACTCACCCAAAAGTACATCATCATGGTGGAAGTGGGACAGGTGTGGGCAGGCGGGCGGAGGAGAGACGGGCCGAGCGCTGGGACCAGTCCAGCCAGTGTGGGAGTCAGGAGGAGTCCGAGCGGGTTTTTTGGACCACAGAGCTCTTTACTGGTCCCTGTTTCCACTGAGGCTTCACGTCAGGTTTCCCCCCCTTCGTCTTTCTTCTTCTTCTTTCTTCTTCTTTCTTCTTCTTCTTCTTCTTTCGCTCTCGTCAGTTATTTATTATTTTTTTTAAAAGCCCCCCTTTTTTCTGTCTCTTCCTCCTCTTCCTTTGAGCCAACACAAGAGAGAGAGAGGAGGGGAGGAGGAGGAGGGGGGACGCAAAAAAAGGCAAGAAGACGAGAGAAAAAGGGAAAAAAGAGAGCTGGGGAGGTGTTGTAACCTCTTTTTTCTTTTGACACTCTTCCACTCCACTTGCCTCTCCACACCACTCACTTCGAGACTCTCCCTCTGTCTCTCTCTGCTCTCTCTCTCTCTCTCTCCCTCTCTCTCCCCCCTGTGCCGTCTCTTATTGGTGAATGTGAAATCAGTCGGTACAGCGCCGAGGCTCAACTAGAGCAGCAGCAGCAGCAGCAGCCTGCGCTTGACAGCTGCCTCCAGCGTTCCTCCACCCGAGCCGTGTTGCTCTGCATAGAGGAGTGCGCCGAACAAACCGGGATCCTGCAGACGGTACTGTAAAATTCAGCGTCCCGGGGAGGAGGGGGGCGAGGGAGGAAGGGGGGAGGCAGGAAGCTGGGAGAGCTCTGCGGGGAGGAGGGGGGGAGAGGGAGGGGAAGAGGCTTGTGTTGATGATGATGCTGGTGATAGTGGAGGGCTAACGGATCGCTCCCCTTTCTTCTCTCTGTGACTGAGATGTTGCACTGAAGTTGTGGCAGTTTTAGTTCATTGAAGAGAAGAAGAAGACAATGCTGAAGAAGAAGAAGGAGAAGAAGAAGAAAGAGGAGGAGGGGTCTCAGAGAAAACCTTAAAGTATGCCACAGGCAGTTGGGAGGCACAGCCTATTTTCCACTTGTTTTCTACTTTTAGCTGCTGACGCTCTCTCTCTCTCTCTCTCTCTCTCTCTCTCTCTCTCTGTCTCTCTCTCTCCATGTTTGCAATCTCTCTGTTCTCACCCCCGACCGACCACGAGCCGGTGACCAGGGGTGTGTTTGGTACACACAAAAAAACCTTTCTGTGGCAGATCAGAGGCCAGATGAAGTTGGTGTGAAACACCTTTGTGCGCCAAGCTATATTACATTACATGCTTTACTGTGTTTTCCATCTGGCGGCTGTAAAGGGGGAGGGGAAACCAGGGAGGGAGGGAGGGAGGGAGGGAGGATGGAGGGAGGGAGGGCTTGGCTATCTTCTAGACAGCACTGTAACAATGAGCCTGCCTCAGCAATTTTCAAAACATATCATCAATACACGACTAGGAGCTCGCGCCTTTTAAATATTAACCCTGTGGCGACCGGGGGCAGGCTGCGGAGAGCTCGAGTGGTTTTGCGGCGTCCTCCGGTGCCGGATCATCCAATAAAAGACGTCCTGGGGGGACGAGCTAATTTGCTGTAGGATCCTAAAGAACATTTGCCAGCTATAGAGGAACATTGGTGTAATGAACAGAGCAGATATTTTCAGGTTATGTTACCCGTCAGTAATTGCCACATAAGGAGGCTAAGTTAAATCTGCAGCTGGCTTTGAGCGGATTGATACTCGAGGGGCCTCGTTCATATGGCGGAACTGTCATCTTAAATTTATCACCCATTTTATTTTTCCCACCTCCTTCAGGAAAGCGAACGCCGAGACACGAGGCGGCGTGGAGGGCGGCGTGGTGGAGGCACTAAAGGAATCGCAATTAGTGATTTTTTTTTTTTTGTGCAAATATTTTGATGTTTTAGAGAGAACGCTTTATTCCAGAATAAATCAACACATGCATCATATAACCCTGACATGCCTCCTGTTCCCATCACGATACAGCCTTTCTATTATTTTGCACACACACACACACACACACACACACACACAATCTCTTATTGGTGGCATTACCGTGCACATGCGAGACCTCCATATCTTTCTACATGTCCACCAGAACCCAATGAATTTACATTAGCAATCACAGAGTGGGTAACCCGCCTCGCTCCTCCATCAATCTCTGATGGCGGTGGCGGTCGGAGGGGGGGGGAGGATAAAAATGAAATGCACTTCTCAGGCAACTCGGATTAAGGATCACGCTTTTATCAAATACTAAAGTCTATTTCAAGTCCCGTTCATAAATAACTGAGGGGGGACGAGGGAGGGGGAAAGAAGAGGAAGGAGAAGAAGAAGAAGAAGAAGAGGAGGGAGAGACCGGAGGGGAAGGGCCAGACAGGCGGGGGTGGAGTGGATGTAGACAGAGAGCATCATGGTCTGAAGCTAAGGGCACTTGAGGTTGGGAGAGATTAGAAACAAGGTAGGAAATAAGAATCTGAGGGCATTTCGGCAACACATAATCCCCACGACTCCTTTCCAGGAATCTCCTTCAATTACAGATGAAAAATGGAAGTCGGGTTAAGATGGCGTTGCTCGGAGGTGCGGACCCGCTCTTCCTGTCTTCCCCCCCTCGCTCCACGCGCCGCCGCCGCCGCCGCTGCTGCCGCTTTACCGAGGATGCGAGTGGCTTTTCCCCCCGACCATTTAGATTTCCCACCATAGTCTAGACACTCCCCGGAGACTCTGCCATCCATTATAAAGATGGAGCTTTCAAAGAGGAGAGGAAGTGAAGGCCTCACACAGAGCGCGTTCTGCCTAAAATGTCCGTCTGTCTCCGACTCTCACCGACGCGAGCTCTGTTGTCTTAATATTTCATGATGATCTCACCTCTCCTCTGTAGCACGCCGCTACTTACAGAGCAACTTCTGTCAAACTACACTCAGATCTCTGTCGTTAGAGAGACTCCAGAGGAGACAACGAGACGTACTTCCCCCTCCACGAGTTCTCACTCTCAACCCCACATAATCCCAGCGGAGATCCGGGCGATAGTTACGGCGAGCTCGACCTATCGTCCCCATTCATCAAACGCCTGCGCTGTCTGGTCTCAGCTGGTGTGAGACCCACGGCCGGGTGGAGGAAGACAGGAAGGAGACGCAGTCTCTGAGGTTACTCCTCTCTAATCACACACTTCACTTTATGGAGTGACCTGTTTTACAACTCGCTGACAAGGATCCTCAGCTAGGCTCCTTTTAACTGTCTTCATCAGCTCCACAGGTAAGTATTGACATTTCTGTACTAAATAAAGCTCACCGTGAGAGTCGGGGGGGAGCAGAGGGAGAGACCGCCGCTTTGAAATCCTCAAACTGAAACAACATTTAAGATTTTCTTCCAGTTCTCTCTCTCTGTGTCCTTTTTTAAGTATCGAATCGGCAACATACGAGGAGAATAAAATGTTGGCGTTTAACATTTCGTATCGACATTTCTACAAGAATGTTACACGTTTATGAGCTGACGTTCATGTTGGGTGACGGCGCAGAAGGTGGTGGAGTCGTAACATTCGTATGCAACAAACCGCTGGATATATTAGACGTTGAGGTTGATTTCCAGCTGTGGTCCAGGTGTTTTCAGCCCAAACATGATCTTTTCCTTAACCTAACCGGACCATTAACATTCCCACGTGGAAAAAAAAAAGAACACTTAATTGTAATAAAATATATTTTAATTAAAGTATATTCAAAATATACTCCACTTCAGTGTGCTAAAAACGAATGTACTGCTTCAGCAATAGTCAACTTTTAAAAATAAAATCCACTAAATTGCAACAATACTTTAATTTAGTGTATTTATAGAAAGTTTGAGTTGTAGATTAGTCAATAATCTATCGATTCAGTTGGTGAAGTTATAAAGTTTTACATGCTGCATTTCTATTTTTTACTTTTATTGTTGTAGTGACAGGAAGTTATTCAATACTCAGCAACACAAATGGTCACATGAGCTGATTCTGGATTTATACGTGAATGCAAAGTCAAGTTTAATGCTCCAGAAAGGAAACTCGTGACGACTGTGTTCACTTTACTGTAATAGTTCATTAATTTAATCATCCTTGTGTTTATCCAAGAGAAACGAGCTCTGCACTGAATGTTCTGAGTGATCCAGAGTGTGTGTTTGTTATCTCAAGACAATCGTTTAAGTTTCCCCTGTAAAACATAATTACTTTGGCTTTGGCGTAATCGTGAATCCAACGTTCCTGCCAATAAAGCTGGATTTAAACTCCATCTGCATCAAAGTTTGATCAGAGAACAAAGATGTGACAGCAGGAGGGCGAGCGTCATTAAAAAAAACTAACAATGCAGTTTTTGGCTCGACACCTGTGTTTCTGACTTGCAGATCATCAGCGTACGAGCGATCACACGACATTTTAGGTGGTTACCAAGAAAGCAAACAGTCGGGACGGAAACACTGCCGCCTTTAAGATTCGCAGAGAAAACGAGCAGCACAAAGTGCCGCTCACGTGAAGCAGCGCGCCTGATGACTGACAGTTTCCCTCCGTAGCTCCACCACCGTCTGATTTGCTCCCAGCTGAGATTACTGTAAACCGCGTGCTCGACTCGACCTGGCTGCTGGTGATACCAACTCCTGTAATCGCTCGCTGCTCCTGATAATTCCTGTACGCAGCCGAGCTGCTCCTCATACGCTGCATAATACCAACAGATACACACAAGGTGGGATTCATTCATGCAGCAGCAGCGTCAGGCAGCAGACCGCCTGGTTGTCAGACGTCTTATTTTGTGTAAATATGTATTTTTTTCAGGTTTTATGTGATTTCTCGTATAAGAAGTCACTGCAGGATTTAAGGCATGTGCTTAATGTAATTTAGAATTATCTATTTCAAAGGATGTTTGGATAAGAGCGCTGTAGCAACCTCTCAAAAAAATGTCAGGTTTGTTATCGTCAGAGGTCCAAACCTTCAACCCAGTCACAGAGTAAATGTTTTTTTCCAGTTTATTTTTAACTGTATGTTGTCACAACACTGTGATCACGATCTGGGTCGGTTTAGACACTTTGTTAGGGTCGGGAAAAAGATTATTTTAGCATAAAATGAATGTGTTTGTTACCGGAAACACGACTGGGAAATACACCGACGTGATGGTAAAAGAACCTGGTTGTTTCACGCTTAGAAATGTTGAAACACAGACTTGAGCAGTGGTCTGTGGCTTGGCAGCAGTCTTGCAACAGTAAATATGAATATCATCAAATATGTTGACATTATTTTGTTCACCAAAAAACAAACAAATCTTACAAACAAGTTTTCTTTAGTGACCCGATCCTAGAATACATTTCTGCACACCACAAACATTTCTACATTTCTTTATGTTGCACCTGCATTCTTACATTTCTTTAGGTTCACTTTAAATTTTTGTGTCGTAACACTTTGCTCACACTCTGATTAGGTCACGGCACAAAAGAACATTTAGCTGGGTTTTTTTTAAAATATCGTGTTTTGTATTAAATTACTACTAACGCGGCTGGAAAATGTGCCGACGTGACCGTAAAATTATCCGATGGTTTCACGCCTAAGACGCTGAACAGCAGCCGTCTCGCTGAGCTGTCACCTCACACCTCCTGGTGTCGCAGGGAGCTCATATACTTTTATCGCGGACGTTAAATGACACGTACAGATTTTAACGTATTTGTGGTTTCGCGGGAACATAAAAATGCCAACATTATATTCCGGCAGCTGGGCTGAAACCTGCTGTTTAACAAAGCTACATGATCTGAGCTTCCTGTGAATATGTGAATAGTGATGCGAGTGATTGTCCGTTACATGTTGGACTGAAATAGTCTGGAGAGCAACCTGCTTCTCACGCAGTGCATGCTGGGATACGCGCCTGCCCTGCGCAGGTAGAGATTTTGGTGGATTAGCTTTAAGCCTCGGCTGCTCTTCACTTTTGCTTTTCACTTCCTGAAATAAAAAACTGAGTGGTTGATAAGTTATCTCGTGTGTGGGCTGTGGATTACTCTAATGACAGCGGAGAAACTGCTTCATGGCATCAAGACTCCCTGACAGCCGATAAATATGCACAAAATAACAAGAAAATTCACAGTTTTACTTCTTTAACTCCCGCGTTCTGACACCGCCTGCATATTCAGCCTCAGAAACAGTAATGTTTTGTTTCCCGGCCCTGGAAGACATCATTAAACATCATTTGTAAGCATACATTACACTATACGCAGCAAATTGCCCATCTGGTGATTTTGGAGCTCACTGTCTGGGAAACAATAAATCTATTGTATGGCTCCATGTAAAGAATCCCACTAAAGTAACGCCTCCGTGTAGACATACGTGGAGTATATTAAACATAGCCGTGTGCACAGACTGTATGTAGTGTTAATAATGCAGTGTTTACACCTTGGCATTGAGCAGCCGGTTCTGGCCCAGGGCTGAGAACTGGCAGGGCTGTGCAGTAATTAGGGGCTGTGTGTTGGGGATGTGAAGGCTCGCTGCGTGTCATGCTGATACCACTGCCGGGCAGAGCCGGAGTGTCGGCGGCGGCAGCGGGCGCACCGAATCCCACACAAGGCCACACCTTTTCTCCGTCACAGCAGGAAGTCGCACCTTTTCTGCTCCTGCAGCCGCTGAACTCGGTCGTTACGCAGCGATCCGAGACGCGGACGCAGAGGATGTTAACGCCGTGACAGCGATCGTTAGCTGTCCTCGCAACGTGAGCGCCGCGTGGGGTCTGTGAGTTCATATTAACACCTTCTAAGTGTTTACATGTCGGCATCAGGGCGCCGGAGCAACATCAGGTCCAGTTTGAAAATAAACGAGTGTGTTAAAGATCCTCTCCGCACCTGTGTTACAGGCTAACACCACCAATTCTACACATCGAGCCTTGTGAACTCTGCAGAATAGAAAAGATGTGCCAGAGACTACATTTGTATTTTTGCTAATTGTGATGTGATGTTTTATCTATTTTTTAAGTCTTTCATATCTGTGAAATCAGAACAACCTGAGCTAAAAGATTATATAAGTTAATAAACTGTAATATATGATGAAAGTTTTGAAATTGTTCCCTCAATCTCTCTCTCTCACAGTTACCAGCCTGCCTCTGCGCTCCCCTTCCAACGCCGTCACCACGTTTTTGCAACGTACATCACGTGACATAGTGACATCATCACACCTGTACAGTCTGATGTGGTGGAAGACAAACACTCGTAGATTTCTGCTGCAGAAGAAATGAATGCTTTGTGTATAGTAGGTTTAAATTTAGACCGATTTAAACACTATCATGCAAACAAGGATGTCCTGCAGCCATTTCAGGACAATCCTTTTTTGTTGCCACCGCTAGTTTTTGCACGTACAACTCAAATAAGCCAAAGATGAGAACGCTTTGGGTGTCGAGGTTTCCATTTTCAATCCATTTTTAAAAAACGATCATGTAACTAACAATCTCCTGCAGCCGCTGGGGAGTTAAAGTGTGTTTACAGGAAAGTAGCATGAAGTCTTCTGTGGCTCCAGAGGAAGCTGCATGTACTTGAATAAATCGCCCCCAGTGATGTCACTCAGTGGCATTGTGGGTAATGTAGGCGTCAGGTTTTGTATGAATATGTAGAATAAAACAAAAGGTGATAACGACTTTGGATCATTGTTTTTAAATGTGCTCACAGGCCCCGATACTTAAAAATCTGATTTTCAATAAGCTCGGAGAACATTTTCAACACTTTGAGCAATAAACATGAAAACAGCCTTCTAGTGTTGAACTCTGCACATACATCACTCTGCACAGTGAAGCTCAAACATTCAGCGGGAAGAAAACACAGTTTTGACTGGAGGGGACTTTAAATTAGAGTGTTTTCATGCTGTGCCTCACTTTTATGCATAACACCTTGTTTGTGTTACACTGTAATTACTGTTTATTCATTGAACTCTATTTCACATTTATTTCCGTCTTTGCGTGTCCGCATCTGTGCCGGATTCTGCACTTCACTCACTAATGACAACTATGAGGAAGAAGTGTCTTTGTAATGTGATTTTCTTTGAAGCTTTTTTAAATATATACACGCGTGTATCCACGTCCATCCGTCACATAAAGAAGCCGTCGCACTGATTCTCGCCGTCTGCGTCTGACTCCTGTGTGTTCCGCTGTTACTAATTTATAAGTGAGAGGAAAGAAGCACGGTTTTGACACAAATTGCATCATTTGTGAAGAAAAAGGCTCAAAGGCGAACACCAGCAGTTTAGTCTGAACTCCCATGAAGAGAGGGGAATTACTGCAGACAGATTAAAAAAGAGAGCAGATGAAATTAAAGCAGCGGCGGACGAAATATCCCGACTGTTATTCCAAGCAAGGGGTCAGGCTCTAAGGGCACTGCATATCCCACAATGCAACCCGGTTGTGTCTATTTGTGACATGCAAACATAGCTACACACTTAACAGCAGCTAAGTATATTTACTTAAGTACTGTTCTTGCAAAGCTACAAATTCTACGTTCACTCCACATTTATAACATATACGGACTGCTCCTTTAAAGCTCCAGACGGCTATAAATAGCTTCTGTTCTTAAATGTGTAATAGCTCCTGAACCCCTCATCGTCTCCAAATGCTTTAAAAAAGTCATGAAGGTACAGCTTCTCAGCTTCTCAGCTTCTCAGCTGTGTCACGCATGTTCTGTTTGGGTGTTCAGGGCTTCCGTAGGGAACGTGGTTACGGCTTCACACTCTGCAGAAACCCACACAGTTTGTTTGGTCACTGAACATTTCCGTAACGATTTAATAACCTTTATTTACTCTCTGAACTTCTTTTGGGAAACATCTACACGGTGAGCAGATTAAGTTTAGGATTACAGCTGTTTTGATGATATGATATTATGATGAATGGCGGGTCGGATTCTTTCTCAGTTAACAAGACGGAATAACACCACATTTATTTAGATTCTGGTGAACTTATCTATGCAAATATAACATTGGGACTTCCGGTGAGCCGCACTGAAACTTCTCCTGAGTCGACGAACCCGCTGCAGGAGAGTCGAGAGTCGTTTCAGATCTTTGAGAGTTAATTTCTTGGAGAAAAAACTATTTCTTTGGTCCCCTAAAACCGTCCTATCACATTAAATTATTTTGCTTTTTAAAAAGGTGCCATGAGGAGACTTTTGAACTAAGAATATAAGAGTTTAATTATTTTTCCTCCTTCGGTCCCTTTATGACTAAAAAAAAAAAACAAACAACAGAAACATTTCTGGTTAATTGAAAGCCCAAATCTCTGTCAGCTGACGGCTCTGATGTCTGTATCATCTGCTGCATCTCTCAGAGATTTGTTTACTGGCTGCAGTGTGCACTCGGAGCATAAATTCATTAGCTCGTGTGTTATATGTTAATATATATATCTATATTTATATTTCACTGTACGAGCTGCAGGTTCTTACGGTTGTGAAGCTTCGCCGCTCGCAGACAACTGGAATCCTAACAGCCTCTCGCATCTCCGTTTGACATTAATTGATAATCAAACAAGCCTTCACATTAGACATTTATGAGATCAGCTGAATTATCTATTTAATGTAACCCAATTATATGCAACCCTTGTGCACCAATCAACAGTAATTCCCGACTCATAAATGACAGCTACGGCGACAGATTTAATCAATAATAAACATTGATGAAAACTTGCGACCCGCTTAGAAAGAGGGTAATTAACAGGCAGGAGAAAGGAGGAGAAGAAGAAGGAGAAAAAAAAAAAAGTGCTGTGCTGAATTTTTCTTGTTTCTCCAGGAACATTTCTCTCTGATCTTCCTGGTTTATTACCGCTCACAAGAATGGGAGCTTCACATCGCGGCGCCAGAGAGAGCGAGCGTAAAACAAACATCCAGTTTCCCCTTTTGACAATTAGGGATAGACATTTATCATTAATTCTTAACAGAGGCTTCAGCTGCTCCGCTTCTTAATTAAAGCCTTATAATTTTTTTAAGTTGATGCCATAAAACTGAATTTCATGAATTATTTAGTCGGCCCTTTTTTTTTTTTTATTTTATTTTCAGTGTGAAAACTAAACAGCGGGCCGGATTCAGCTGGGGAGGCATGAATCCATACATGGCTCCTGTGTTTATGGGGCCGGAGAGAAGACGGCTCCTCACATGGGACATTTCCACCTGAAGACTTGGAATAAGACGCTAAGATTATAGGAGGGCTGCCCTCGTCTTACATCCGCAGCAGAGGACTGTCACAACCTGTAGTCTAACTTCCACTAACACATGTCAACAGAGCAGGCATCAAAAGCAGCCCATTAGCGACGTTGGGGAATTCTGCGCCCCCTCGAAGCCTGTTTGGGTTCAACAAACCTGCACGAAACTCTTCTGACAAAATGGAGGTAAGTGTGCACACAGGGGCCGGCTGCTCTTACCAGTCTTGTAAAGAGGGGCACTCCCAAATGCCAGAGGTGATCGTTCAGCAGTCCGCTGTACACCACGTTCCCGAAGACAGCAATGCTTCCTGACTTACACAACGTGTTTCCTACAGGGAGACAGAGAAACACAGGCCGCACGTCATTTAAACGGACAGGAAGCAGCCGGAGGGGCAACGGCCACGAGAAACAACGCGCCGCCGAGCTGAGCGGGCGGGAGAGGGGGGAGAGAAAAAGGGCAAATTCAATCAAAGGAAATAATTGCAGAGAAATAACAGAGAATGCATCATCGATTGTTATAAATATTGATCTCAGAGGTTTATTGACCTTACGTGTAATGACAAATACAGATAGGTTGCTCGTCTGCAATCAATACGGCGAGGCGAGCCGGCGATACAACACAGTGTGAAGATGGCGACGATGACAAAATCTGAATAAAGAAGAATGTGTGAAAATGCTTCATGGTCACATTAAAAGGATCATATTACTCCTTTTTTATTGTTTTGGGCTTTATGGGTCTTTGCTATTAGTCCGGGCAGCTGGAGAGAGGACGGCGTGCAGCAGAGCGCCTCGGGTCAGAATCGAACACGCCGCTGAGGACTCAGCCTTTTTTTTACAAGACGCTCTGGCAGGTGAGCTGCAGGCGCCGACGGCATCAAGAAGCAAAATTACACACCAGGAATAAAAATACTCTGAACACAGTTACAGTTACTTTCATCCCAAGAGAGTGGAGCACAAACATGGTGATGTTTTTATTTGTTCCTTTTATTTTTCTGTATGATTTCACTGTTCTGTCGCTCTGCTGTTACAAAATAGTTTGACACGATGTGATTAAACCGGATCTCTCCCCACACGAGATGACAAACTGCCTCCTAATCCAGAATCAAGATGGTTTATTGAGATTTATAGCAGCCAACATGTAGCCGTATCGTAACACACCTACAGAAATGTATGTCGCTGATCGTAGGACATTTAGTTCTTCGAGTCCTGATTTGGTAATTTAGGAAAAACAGCTGTTCCACAAACTTCTGTCATGAGAAAAGTCAAACTGCTCCTGGGATTTATGACCTACAAGTCTTCTGCAGGTTGAAATATTTGCGTTTTAACAAAGTCAGATAATGAGTCATTAAATGGGGGAACACATCCAGGATTGGGCGCTGGGGTCCAGTGAATCACACGGGACAGATAAAACCTGTCACCTTCACACCTTTGAGTGTTTAGCAAACAGCCGCTTCAGGTAAACAGGAAGTGGACCAAAAGTTAAACAGATCCAAGACGACAACAGCAGCGCCGCACTGTCAGGGTTTGTTTCGTCAGGGCCTCCGTGTGTGAAGCTGCTGACGACGTACAGCGATGATTAACAGCAGTATATATGTGCGTTACTCCACCGGCTGCGGAGCTTTTTTTTTTGGTTTCATTATTGCTGGAAGGGAACAGTTCCTGGAGTACTCTGGTTCTATACGAGGGCTTGAAATCAAAAGCGAGGGGGGGATAAATAAATGCAATTTGAACGACGCGTCGTTGACAGGTGCGACGCCGGCGTTCTGTCAAACCTGCCGCAGAATGTAAACGATGAACCTCCTATAGAAGACGTGTCCACTGCCGCTGAGCCTCTGCACACAGTTCACCCTCTCAAAGACACTCTTAATTAGCTCAGTGCCAATGAGGGGCCTCCGCAAACAAAACACACATGCACGTATGCCCACACACACACACACACACACACACACACACACACATCCCCAGGAGTGTGATGCAGTGCGCGCTGCCATCCCCATGTATGTGATGAATGCAGCTTATGGAGCAGGCAGCACAGAAAACACAGGTCCCCATTGTAATTTCTGCACAAAGGAACGCTGCAAAGGCACACCAGGGGTGGAGTGAAGCAGTGCTGACAAGCAGCACATGCATTATTTAAAAACAAAAGTAAAAAATGCCCATTAAAGTGTCAGTGGTGCTTTCGGCAGTGCTGGCTTGGGCGCGGTGTGCGTATTACTGTTATTAATGGGCCAGGCGTGGGGGGCATTTCTTCAGTGTGATTGCTCTGCTGCTGTTGCTATCCGCGGCTCAAGCCTCCCCCTTTTTTCTTCTTCTTCTTCTTCTTTCCATTTCTTTTCTCTGTGTGTGTGTGTGTTTTGTGTGTGTGAGGAAGAGGAACAGATAAAGAGCACGACACAGACAGAGACGGAGAGACGCGGCGAGACCCCGAGTGCACAGTCAATGAGCTCCTACGGCTAATATCATTTCACATTATTGAATGCATATTAAGGCAGAGAGACCTTGTCAGACGAATAGGAGCAGCGGCGCTTATATCAAATTCTGATCCGCCGTCACGGCCACGTCTAAAAAAAAATGCCGGGAATGTAGTCAGCATATTGAAAATAAGTGCATACCATTTTTCTTTGCAGTTTAAGATCAAGGGGAGCTATACATTACCGCGACTGACACAGCAGAATGAGGTCATTGTGCATGTTGTAATTACAGCTGGGTAAACACTCTGTGCTCTGCTGCAACACCGGGAAGAACATGCAAGAGGAGAAAAGGAAAAGGAGGATATAAAGCAACGACTTCTTGATCTCTCTGCTAACAGTATCGGAAACATATTTAATACATCAGTGGGAATAAATAAATTGCACAAAGCGTTCTCTGCTGTTTTTTTTTTTTGTTCTGGTCAATCCCACAGCAGCCGAGCACGTTTTTAGAATCAATGCGGCGGCTGTTAGATAACACGGTTAAAGACACACATCCCTGACCTATTCCCTCCATCAGCAGGTAGTTATGCTGTTATTAACGGTGTTTACATGCAGAGCACATCAGCACATTTATCCATATCTGCATGTAGAAAATGTCACATAGAAGAGACGGCTCCTCCTCCACCATCATCATCATCATCATCATCATCTCCTCACCAACTCTGCAGAGCTGAAGGTTTTTATTTTTTTTATTTCTTTATTTTTGTTTATAAAAAATTGATTCCCGCTGCATATTCACACGACCACCGAGCATCTGCAGCTTTCTTCCATTTAATAAAATCGAATGATGTGTTGCTTATTGGTTCACGATGAGCTTGTTAATGATCCCTTTTTTTTTTTGGGTTGTTAATCCTGCGTTTTTTTTTAAAATCTTTTTTTTCAGGCTCTGCTCAGCAGTTGGGTGTTCTCTCATCTGCAGACTCGACAGCATTGAGCCCAACCTCTGATTAATTATTAATTGTGTGATTAAAGTGTGCATTGGTGGAGGGTGGAGGAGGGTGGAGGAGGAATGCAACCTGCAGTCTACTTTGCATTATCTACAACTTTCTTTTTTTTTTTATTCCTTCACTGTCTCACGTTCCAGAACGAGGTGCTTAACTACAGGCATCAAATTATTTAACATGTACAATACCTGCAAGAGCAGAAGCAGAAGAGGAGGGTATTGTTTTATTAAGCGAGCGATGCCGGTCGAGTCCGGCTCAATTTTCTTCTGGCAGCGAGTCAGAGCTTCTTATCTCAAACACACATGGAGGTTCGGCCGACAGATCTCAAGGCTGACGCTGCTACCAATATGTCAGGATTCAATCTGCTTATAAATTATTCTAAATGCCGATATTGAACCATAAACTTCACCACTTTTCAAACTTTTTTTTTCCAGAAGAAGAAAACAGAAATGTATACTTTAGGAGCGCTCGGCACCGACAGGCGAAGTATTTTTCTCGTTACATCAGAGATGATGCACTGATTTCACTCCGACGCTCTCAGGAAGTTACTTCTGACGATATTTGAGTCCTAAAAACCCAGTTTTTATAAAACATGCAGGAAAAGTTTTTATATTTGAGTGTCTGCACGTTGAAAGAAAAAGAAAAGGCTGGATTTGATTGGAGATGAACAAGACGGCAACTTTGTTTAACTCAGTTTTTTTTGGGGGGGTGTAAAAACTAATTGATTTGGATGAAGAAGCTGATACAATAGTTGCTCCACCTGCTCGGATTTAACTACTGGAAGGAAAATGTTTGGGTTTTTGCAAATAAATAACTTCACATTTTTTCTATTTCTGGTGTTTTATACACAAACAGGAACTTTGCAATCAGCTTTGTATCCGGGGTGTCGTGGTTTACCAATAAAATTGATTATCATGATATTAGAAAATGAAGTATTGATTCATGCAAAGAACTCAGATCCTCTTAGATCATTTTGCAGCTGAACACTGGTCGCCATCCATCATGAAACAGAAGAAAGAAGAAGAAGAAGAACGCAGCGACAAGCTAACTAGCTACAACCACATGTGAAGCTACTACTGCTGCAAAACAAGTGTTGTGTCTCAGTTCAGGGTCTGCATCCTCTGAAGGACTCGGCCTTTGCGGTCTTTGAAGGCGAGTCCTTCAGAGAGACCTTGTTAACTGCGTCAGCGGCTGTTAAATGGGACGGTCTCGCCTTTGGAGCATTTCCTGGTTGCGTCACCAGATGTTTTACCATTACGTCACGATTTCTGCCGCTCAGGCCTGTGAAAGTGACGATCTACGTCACGCGATGTCGCCATTTTCTCTCTTTCTTTCTTCTTTTTCTGCCGCGCAAACAGTCTATAAACCAAGATTACATTGGTGCCTGTTTCTCTTCTAAAATGTTGTCAGAAACATATTTTAGCCTTCTGTAGCTGCGACAGAGAATAATAACAAACTGGAAGAGGCCGCCATCTTGTTTCTGCACCGATCAGATCCTGTTCATTGTTATCAGAATCGTATTTTATTGATCGGACAACAAACCAAAAAAAAGAACACCGTCCAGCCTGTTGTGTGTCGCCCATCAGCAGAACAGTGTTAATTTGTCCCGTGTGCCGCAGTGCATTGTGGTTATCGTAGGTTTTTCTACCTTTCTCTTCAGAAGGGAACACCACAGCCCCGATTCTCTGTTTTCTCTGGTTCCGGAGCAGCAATTTCCAAAAAAAAATAAAAAGTAATAATCTTGTCTTCCTGCTGCAGTTTGTGTGCCATCTTTCCAGCGGTGAGATATTTCTTTAATGACTAATCAATAATGGAAATATTCGTTAGCTGCAGCCCAACATGCTGTAATGAAAAACAGTTTACCACGATTAGATCCTTTTTCACAAAGCTCTCTGTTTACAGCCTATTTAATATCCGAGCACAGAACCCCGTCCGGGCTCAATTGTCCACATTAAAGGTGACGGTTGTTATTTAGATACATGTGTTTGTGTGTGTTTGTGTGTGTGTGTTTGTTTGCGTGTCCTCCCGGCTCTCCGGCTCTCCGGCTCTCCTCCCCAGGCTCTGCTGCTGGAGGTGGGTCGCTTTAAGCATTCAAACTCCAGAATGCGCTGCTCACTTCTAGCAACGAGGCACATTGCTGCAATGCAATAAGGGAAAACAACACTTTTAATAATTCAGGCCCTGAGACCGTGAGGAGGGACGAGGCGGGGGGATGGGTGGAGGGAAGACGTCTTAAAGTACCGCAGAATGGCTCATTTAGCTCCTGCTACGCATTATTAAAGTTGTATCGAACCCCCTCCTGGGTCTTTCCCAAAGTTTTTTTTTTTTTCTTTCTTTTTTTTTCATTTTCCTTTCCTCTTTCCCCAAAAGCCTGCGAGGTAACCAATAACAGCTACCAACATTTATAAACGACAGAGTATCCTGCACCTCAGAGGAGGAGGTAAATAATGGTGTAGCTCTTAATCTCTCTTTCTCCCTGTCCTCCCCGCTCACTAGTCCTCCGGTCCGAAATTTGTCAGTGCTTTATCCTGTTTGAACCGTAATACAGAGCCCTCGCTGTCCAGATTATTTTCTGCCTGAGCTAAGCCCACGATGCATAAAAAATGTGGGGAATGAACCTTGTATGGAATCAAATTGAGTAATAAAATCGTGTTCGCCGTGGCGCTGATGGACGCATGATGGTACCGTTAAGGACGTGTTCAAAGGTACTGTAAATTGCCTCTGAGCCTGATGGCTGTTTCCAGAGCAAAGAGGGCTGAATATGAATAAAAAATAGAGAGGAGGGAGAGAAATGAGAGCAGGCTCGGATGCAGATGTGCGCAGTTTTGTTATCCTGGGAAAACAACAATACGTCAACACACGCGACGAGACAGTCCGACCCGGCTGTCGCCTGCTGTCAGCGTCGGGCAGATTAATTCCCAAATGTAATGAACTACATCGTACTGATTACTAACACAAACTACCCCCCCAAACACTGTCAGAAAGAGAACATGATTGGCTCCAATCAGCGGTGATTGATTTGTTGACAGCCAATAAACAGCTCGTTGTATTGCGGGTCTTAGAGATAATCTGCGAGCGCTCGCTGCACTCCAGGGGGTTTTCCTGGGAGCGAGCAGTAAACAGAAGAGGGTGGAGACACTCTCATGTTGTCGGCAGCAACAGAACGAAAAACAAACATACCTAAAAGTCGTCAGTGCGTCGTCCAGATTAGTCTCTGCTGAGCTAATCCCACCGACGCATAAACACACGTTGGGAAGCTGCTAACTGTACTCTGTTTATACACCCATGACTGAAGCTACTGTTAGCTCAGTTAGCCTTGCAGCTAGCCGGACTTCCAGGGAACTGTTGGCGTTTACACCGCTAGCACAGGAGCTTCAGATCTCCAAGAAAAGAGGTTTTTAAGGCCCTGTGCTAGCTGGTTAGCATGCTACCTCCAGTAGAATTATTATCCCTTCACATTCTGCTGATAATTTTAGCTAATTTTTGAATTTATTTAAACTAAAATTCTTCAAAATGGCAGCTTCTTGCAGCAGCAGATGTTACAAACTCCCTGAACATCCACTTCCCTCTTTGTTGTAAGTAGATGTGATGTTGCAAACGTCTCCTTCACCCACACTGTGGCTGTCTGGCAGCGCCACGCTGTATGTGCACTACAGTATTCTGTATCATGTTGTTTCAGCTCCTAATCGAAGCTTTATGATGTTTACATTTAATGAAATATTCAGGACCGACGCTCAGTGTTTTTTATTGCTGCACCATTTCAACAAATGGAAATATTCCAGATGTCTCGCGCATCATTTTAAAGACCTCTGTGGTTCCCGGCTTGACATATTCAGCATCCTCGTGGACTTCTACGACTACAATCTGAAATTAAATGTTGTTTGGGTTTTGAGCGATGTTTGGGCTGCACGCCGTGAGCTCATTAAGACCGTCCAGTGGAGAACAGGTCGGCAAAAAAAAAAATAAAATGAAATCCTGCAGTTATTTTCCAAAATGTGATGTTTGTACTTGAAGGTATGCATGCGTCTGTAAACGGCGGAGAGAGAAACTCAAAAACTGAAACCCAAACATTTATTAATTATCCTCTCAGCTCCTCACACACACACACACACACACACACACACACACGGCGGCGGTCAGCGTCTGAACGAGGCTGCTTCCCCTTTGTGAAAACTTGACATTTCAGAGATACCGTGCGAGGTTTTTTCAGCCGGCAGCAACAAATTATAATTATTATAATTTATGATCACTGCTTACATTGCACAATACAATGAGAGAAAGAAAAAAAAGAAAGTAAAAGCCTATTAAAATGTCCATTTAGGATATATACACCATAAACTGCTGCAGAGATCTTAAATCAAAGTCCGGCGTGCTGGAAGAGACGCGGAGACAGAAGACAGGAGGTCAGCAGACAGAGGGAGACGCCGGTTGTTATGATTGGCTGATATATTAGCCTTTTTATGAGAAATCAGCGCGGTGGAGTCGGTGTTGTTCACCTCTGGAATGGCGATTACATATTTCATAGCAGAATATGACACTAGTTGTCCTCAGGAAGCCTTTAGATGTGACCTGATTGTGATGTTGATTAGACTGCAGATAGTTAATTAAAGGCTTCGTGCAGCTCTGTAGATGTTTAGCTTAGCATTTTAACTGTAAACAAAGGGAAACAGCTAGCGTTACCAGCTGACGTGTTGCATCCTGCTAATTTGAGCCCCACAAAAACAGATTTCAAGCGGTGGATACAATCACAGCCACCCATGAAATGACTCGTTTGGCTTTCATAATTATAGCGAAAAGTCCAGAAGATGCGATATTAAATCATTTTATCTCGATGCAACTTATCCGGGCGCTAATCCAGAAGTTAGCCGGCTGGTTGTTTCAGAGGTAAACACTTGATAAACAGCGTTGTAGCACTATATTATTAGTATTAGAGCCTGAAACCAGACATTTTTTTACATAAACACTTTGTGAAACTATATCATAATGTGATTCCGCCGACGGTTAAGAGATAATAATTAATTGTCCTCCAGCTCTCTCATCGTTTTAATGGTCTAAACGCTGCTTAACTCATTCTTCTTCTTTCCTGTCAGCAGCAAACAAATTAAATAGGTTTTTTTTTTTTTTGGGGGGGGGGGATACTTTTGCTTCTTAAATACATAAAAACCCGACCAGCTCCGGTTTCTGTGCTCCTCCGTAAACACAGTGTGATGATGAGCGAGGCCGTGCACATCAAAGTGCAGCCAGCCAGTCATCCATCCAGCCTCGCCGTCAAACCAGCCAGTCAGCCAGCTGCCTCGCCTCCCGCTGAGTGTCAGACTCCGACGTTCTTCCTGCTTCTGCCATCTAAGCTGACTAAACACAGACCCTGTTTTCTTCAAAGCTATGCAAATTAGCCACGCTGCTAAGTGGATTCCTCTTTTTTTTTTTTCTGTTGTGGAGCCGCGGGGCCGATTAGGGCCAATTTCTATCTACAGAATGTATACACACCTACATACAGTAGGGAGAGCGTTCCCCCCCCGACGGGAGGATTCTCGGTGGTCTCCTCTTTCTCATAACGCCGCTCCGGTTTAATCTTTGAATTTAAAGAGAAAACGATGCTCGCTCTCTGCTGCGAGGGCTAAAAGCTGGAGGTGGGAGGCAGCAAATAAGGAACACAGCGCAGCACAAACGCAGAGCGGCGCCGATCTCTGACCTCCACAACATGGCTGCTCATTGATTGCATTATATGGCCAGAAGTATGTGGACAGGCTGTTTTTTTTTTCCATGGTTTGATACAAATCTCCAGCGATGGAGGTGGACGTGTTCAGATACTTTAAGCACACACACCACAGGGTAAAAATACTCCTGCAATACAAATGTTGATCAAGTAAAAGTACGCTGGTATAATCAGGAAAATCTACAGCAAGTACTGAGTGTAGGAAAAGAAGTAAATCATTACATTTGTGCTTGAAAAATGATTATAAAAACAGCTGCCGAGTAGTTTTCTGAGGGATTGATTGACTTCTTGTTTCAGCTGTATAAACTGTTCGATGGTTTAATTCAGAATAAAACATCACATTTTATAAACGTATTTCTTTTGGGTGCAGAAATCTAAATTTATGAATTAACTGCAGAGCAAAAAAAGACGTTTCCTTCTGAGATGTAGGAGAGGAGGAGGAAGTGTCGTGAACACGTTAGACTTGTACTGAAGTAATAAAGGAAATGTTTTGTTACACAACCTTGCAAAGTCAAAATATTGAAGATGGAGAGATTTTACCAGGGAAACGCTGAGCGCTTTACGCCGAAGAAGTGTTTTCTAAATCATTGTTTGACAGTAAAAGTACTATTTACAAAAGTTTAATTCACTATTTATTTATTTTTAAGAAAAATCAATGCATCATAAACACAAATGCATATTGGAAAATTCTTGCTTCTGTGATTGATTGAAATGTTTGTTTCATTTCATAAACGTCTTTACCTGCCGAAGGAGTGAGACATCATGTGCACCTCTCAACAGAGATGGGAAGAAGGTAAGATGTCTCACTCCTTCACTACTTCCATCAACAGCTCCAGAAAAAAAAAGAGTTTCTTTCTCTGGCGATCCTTATTGCAATTTCAACCTCACAGTTCATAGACAGGGCGAAGGGGACGAACACGAAGCCGGCCCTATAAAAAAAAAAAAAAGGTTTCCACAGTTCTATTTCTGTCCGTCTCCTTTGCTTCCCTTCATTCGACACTCTTGTCTCTCCACACGCGTCTCCTCGCTCTCTTTAATCAGTCCTCATTAGTGCACAGGCCCGTTCACGTGTAGTTCACAGATAAATAAGTCATCGGCTCGGGGAACTTTTCACCGCTCGCAGGCTGCAGGGACAGACGATGTAACTGAGTACATTTACTTTCACATCTGAGGTACTCGCACGTCACGTCCTTCTTCTGCTGGACTACATCTCGTCTCTATCAGAGTGCGCTCGCTACTTTACAAATGACGACTTCTGCAAAGAAAACACGCGAAGGTCTTATAAAATATGATGCTCGTAACAAATGAAACTATCCAACAACAACAGATGGAACAATTAGCGAATTATTCAATTAGTCAATCGACAGGAAATTAATCAGCAACTGTTATAATTCTGATCTCTTTTTTTTTCTGGGATCATTTTTCATGTCTCACACATTTCGTGGCTTCATGGATGTGAAGATGTTCTGCTTTTCACAAATCACAAACCAATCAATCAATCAAAAACCAGATCATGTAGAAAAGTAGAACAGTTTACACTTTGAATCCTCAGGTACGAGTATCTCTTCTGTTACTCGTGGCAGTGTGACCGGCTGACCTCCTGTTTCTAATGAGCAGCAGCGGGAGTGAAGGGAACGCCGGATGACAGAAGGAGGGGGAGATTTCTGAGTCATCATCGTCATTATAATAATTATTATTATTATTGGTGTAAAGAAACGTGTGTTGTTGTCTGTTGTGGAGTTCATGCTACAGTCATTTCCATCCCTTCTTATCATCATCTCTTCATTATCGTTATCACCATTACGATCGGTCACGGCGTTATTATCCTAATTGTTCTCAGCGTCGCCGCGACACACTGCGGCTAATGACAACCTCAAGATGTGGAGAGATGTTTTTTTTTTTTTAATGCAGGAATAAATAATGCAAATGCACAAAATACAACCAATGAAAGATCGTCTGAACTGCCCATCTGGCTCGAGAACGTTGCGCAGAAACAAACGAGAGGATAGAAAAACCAAAAGCTGTTTTGATGTCTCAGTCTGGATGCGCGTTGGCAACGAGCGAGGGGCCTCGGGATTCCATCAGACTATTGATTGTTACCAACGCTCGAGTCCTGCTTTACCACCCTTATAAACAATCTCTCTGTCAAGCACACTATAGGGCAACAAATGATTTTATTTCATAGATTTTTGGATTTGACTGATGAATTATTCATTGATGTTCTACCCTTGGTGCAAGAGCAGCGGGTGGGGGGGTGGGAGAGGGTGTTGACAGGGAAAAAGACAAAAGAAAGTTCAAAATGTATCATGCACAGGCTTGAGTACATGAGCGGGCATCTCTTCCAAAAGGGTTTTCTGTTTTTTTGTTTTCCCCACCACCCTCCATCAGCCCTGCTTTGTCAACATCAGCTGAGCGAGAACTCCCAGGGGCCGACAAATCTCCTGTAATCTGCCAGACCTCCCCTCCATGTCCGGCGCTGTTGTTTTCCTGTATCCTTCTAAGTGTTATTGAGTCTGCAAACTCTGAAAAATTGGTATCAATTTGGATCCAGTCCAGCACCTGTGAAACGCACAGTATGGCTGATGTGTTTTTGTTTTTTTTCCCCCCCGCCTGTGTTGTTGGATCGCACAGTTTAGCGGCACACACTCTTGGCCCAGATGTTTCGGGATAATGTGACAGTAAAAACTACAAAGAAAGATGGTTACAGGCGGTAAAAATTTCACAGTTTATGTTTTGCGATGTTTTCTGTTTTGTAAGGTGTTTAACTGTGGAGGTCAATTGCTGCGGCCTGATTTGCTTGGATGGAGGTGTGTGTGTGTGTGTGTGTGTCATTGTCTCGTTGCTGATGACGTCTGTTTGTTTAAGATCTCTGGTGGCCACAGGTGGATCACATTAGTAATCCTGCGCTGGGAAAATACCGGGCAGCTCATACTGGGTGAAGCTGAGTGAGGTCTATAAAATATCAAAGCAGATCGATCAGTCTGACCTCACGGCGCGTCCACGCTTTGCAGCCGGGCCGGGTTAAAGCCAGTCAAGAGAGGGAAACAAACACTTCACAACAGCCTTTTTGCTGCCTCTCCTCTTACAATAAAAATACATAACAACGCTGCTTCTTTTTGCATGCAACAGCACCAGCTGGAGCTGCGCTGAAATTAGCTTTAATGCCATTCTCTCTTGTCTGAGAGACAGAGGCTGAATAATGTAGCAGTGGTAGCTCACTTCCTGAAAAATCGCCAAAATCACAGGGGATGATGATTGTTGCATCGCGCCTGGCATTTTCTGTTGTATCCAGTATCGGACCAAGGCGCTCTCAATTGCACCCTGGGGGCTGGAGGCTGCTAACTGAAGAGAAACCAGGTCAACTGATAGGGGAATTGTGTTGTTATCTTTATATGTGCACGCTGCAGATACAGTGGCACAGCTCTCGCGAGCAGCTCGCAACATTTTACAAAGCAATCAGGGCCTGTTATCGACGCATGGGTAGCGGGGCTAAACTACAGTAATCCACTTCATGTTTACTAATGAATCGCCATTTAGGGCCGCAGCTCAATTCTGCATCAGGGCCGAGGGCGGGGCCAACGCTCGGGTGAAATCACATCCGAGGGAGGAAGAGCGAGCGCGAGCGGCGAGGGGCAGCCTCCCGGACTTTGACATCTCATCGTGAGGGGGGCCGCTGGCTGGGCGGCTTGCTGGCGATGCAGAGTCTGTTTGTTGTGCATCCATCAACCCCGGTGTCCTGCCCAGGAGCCGATCGATAGCCAACACAAAAGCTCATTGATGACAGACAGCTCTTGACAAACATATAGCATTTTTTTCTGTCTAGTATAGCAATAATCTCCAAGGTCACCGTGAGTCATTCAACGGCGGCTGGAGCGCGAGGAGCTCATACCAAGTCGAGTCTGTATCTTTTCACGCGGCGGCGGCGGGGCGGCGGGGGGGGTGGGGACGAAAAGGGACGGTGCATTTTAAGTCGGGCCGCTGAAAGCTCTTGGCACATTGTTAGGCAGCTGTATACAAGGAGAATGAAAGCACACAAACTTGACAAGTGGCGATGCTGACGTGACATGTCGCTGACTGACAGCAGAAAACTCCCCCAAGGACACACACACAACTAAACCAAACCCGATGCTTAATGCTCTAATGGGAAAAAGGCCAAATTAGCGAAACCGGTCCTGGTCAGCGCCAAATACAAACAGCGGTTAATATTTTAGGGACTGTTTTGTAAGAGAAATATTAACGTTCTGCTTCCCCCTGTTTGCAAAAGTAAGTGTGACAGCTGAGGAGACGGACAGCAACACACACACACACACACACACACACACACACACACACTCAGACTACAGGTGTGTCACGCCACAGACTTGGAGTTATAATAGGAGGGCCAGGCTCCCCCCCCCAGGCCATCCTGCCAGCTGGCCGGACTGAGTGTGAGTGATGCCCGAGCGAGGCAGCCCCATTAGGGAAGTGCTGGTGGTGAGTGCAGGATAGCTCAGGTAATTAAAGCCAAACCAAAGCAGGCAGGCGAGGCGGGGGCTCCCAGATTTATGTGGCTGAGTAATGCACATACTGAAGTCAGCTCGCCATCCAAAAGGCCTCCCTCACTTACAAACAGTCTCAAGAGGCATTAGCTTCCTCACCACTCTGATGCAGCCTATTACTCTCGCTCTCTCCATTCTTGTTCCTCGTTTAACGGTTTGGTTTTGGACTCCTGCTCGACTCTGCAACTCTATCAGATAAAAACATCCACGTCTCCGACCGTTCACACCACAGTTTTACATTTTTTTGTCTCCTTTTTCTTCTGATTAAAAACTGTCCAGTGATTGGTGATGAAGAATTCGAGACGTTGTTTGAATAATGGAGATGGAACGAGCGCTGTGTGCAACCTTGAGAATATCTAGGACCGATTATATATTGACGACAATGTACTTGTGGACGGGCCAATGCAGCTGGGAACCCTGCGAGAAACACTGGATACAGCTGAAAACAATGTGCGTTATGAAGTGTTAGAGTCAAACCAGAATCGCAAAAATGTAAAAATGTACGTTTCTGCAAACTAGGGGTATCATCAATTCTACAGTTTGTGTTACATCACATTCTAGAGTTGTGAAAATTATCATTTCATCAATTTATTGCAGACTCTTGCCAATTCTTTTGTCTTATTAGTTGTTCTGATTCCAGCTCAGTAAATACTATCTGGTTTCTTTACGTCTCTATGACCGTAAACTAAATATCTTTGGTTTTGTTGACAACTAAGGCATTTGAGAATATTCTCCTGTGCTTTTTGCTGATTATTAGACCAAAACAACTAATTGATTAATGACAGAAATCATAGTTGCAGCCGTATCATGTTTACATCCCACATTTATGGGCTGACTTTCACGTCAGTAGGTGGAGGGAAGGGGACGGTGGTGCCATGATGGCTTCCAAGCCAAAGACCTCTGTTCAAGACTGTGTTCCAACATTTGTAAAGGTGAAACCACTGGATATTTTCAACGTAATGCCGGTACAGTTTCCAGCCGTGTTTGTGGCGACAGAATCAGATGTTTTCAGCCAAAATATGATATTTTCTTAACCCTCACCGAGTGCTTTTCGTGCCTAAACCTAACCGGACTGTCAGCACAGTGTCACAACATGAAATTGAAAATGTAGAAGCAGAAATGCAGAAAGTTAGGCACATCACCAACATTTATTCTGGTAGTTCTACGATTATTATTCATCTAGAACTGCAGATTCTACCATTTTGTATTCAGTGTAAGTGCTCAAAAAGTTTACTTGTTGTTTAACTGTATGAAAAGTGCATCACAAAATAAAGATTGTTGGGCTTAAGCTTTCCTCTCAGTATTACCAAGACATCCTCATATATAATAATACTACTACTACTACTAATACTACTAATAATAATAATAATAATAATAATAATAATAAAGGTAAAGTTTTGATACCCGAGGAGACGCAACATGTTTGTTAATCTTATTATAACTTTTCTGTGTCAGTATTTGAGGAGTAACTTCACGTCTACAGGGTGGAATATTTCCAAAGAAATATTTCATACCATCAATGACAGGTCGGAAAAAACGCACTCACACGTCAAACTGTAATATTCATAACATCTATAAAGTCAGGGCTCGTGTTTAACCTTCTAAAATTCACGCTTATGTAATACATCCGCTAATGGAAATGATGATACGAGAAGAAAAATCACTTCTTTGGTTAATGTAACACATAATTAGACGTACCGGTGGAAACTGAACTCTCGGTTGATGCGGATCACTCGTGTGAACTCTCAAACCTCACATGACTCTTGATCTTTGCTCTGAATCGTAGCGACAAAAAAAAAAAGCTGAGTGCAGTTTAAGTGCAGCTGTGATGTTTGCCACACCTTGTCACATCCTCCTGACACCCATTAACATGATGTTGAACATTTCAGAAAAAATGATTACAGCATGTCTGAGAGCTAGATACAGTTCTGAAGTCAACACTGTCAAGGAGCTGTCAGAATAAAAAATCTCAAAGATGAAGCTCTCAGAGGAAACCGACCACACTCGGCGTTGAGGTTTTTGGTCGATCACACCTGTCAGCCTGAACATCAGTTACTTATGTGGGTCCTTGTTAGCTGGCTGATGATGTGAATAGCTTCGGACTGGCTGCTGCTGCGGATCGGCTTATTTTTTCTGACCATAACTTAACCCGGCCTCGCTGATCAGATATGCTGCAGAATGGATCAGCTCAGATACTCAGATCAAACAGCTGAGATCAGTAGGAGAGGGGGGTGGGGGGGGGGTGACTGAGCGACTGGAAGGTAGCATACAGTAAATCCAACCTCCTGTCAGATCGCATTTCATTCCCATCTCCACAGATGGAAAGATAGCCGTAGACACACAGACGTATCAGATGGACAATGCTTAGATTGTCAAACAGAAAAACAGATCAGCGGGAGAGAATGAGAGACGGGCAGCCCGGTCCTCTGGAGAGAGAGAGCCAATGAGGGGAGGGAAAAAAAAAAAAGCCAGATGGGCAGACAAGCATAGAGTAAATCATGGAGAAGCTCCTCAATGCCGGGGCAGGATGGAGAATGGCAGCGCGGGGTTGGGAAGAGTTAGCCGCAGTGTGCACGGGCTAGCATTATCAATGCTGACAGGCAGACAACCCGTTTATAGGGAAAGGGGAAAAAAAAAAGCATCAAGGAAATCCTGCTCTTGTCTATCCCCAATTGAATTACTGCCTTGATCCAAAGATGGGAGGGGTGAGGTGGAGGTGGAGGTGGAGGTGGAGGAGGTGGGGGGATAATATTCTTTGACGAGAAGGGCCGCTCCAAATGCGCACAGAAAATGTATATCCGTACCGTGCGTCCCTCAGGGCTCACATCTCACAACTTTGCCCATCTATTTTTATTTGTTCCCCGTGCTTCTAGTTAATGCAGTGCTGCAGCCCACAAAATGGAGAGAGGGGAGGGAAGGGGGAGAGGAAGAAAGGGGGAGGAGGAGGGTGCAACGAGATGCACTGCTGGGAGGGAGCGGGGCGTAGATCGCATGACCCCTGCGATGTTGTCGGAATACTAATGTTACACAAAGTTCCCCAGCAGAAGATACCAAAGGAACAAAGTGCATAGTGGAGTGTGGTGAGGAAACACATACACAACACACTCAGGTATGTGCGCACACACATGCACGACATCCACCCCATATCCACCCCCCCATATCCAAACTCACAGGATGGAGGAGATGTGAAATCTCTGGGAAGCCTGAAGGGAAAAATGTCCGCCAAATGAGACCCTTTGGGCAGGATGACAGGAATTTGGATGAGACGTCTGGTCCGGTTCCATCCCATTTAGCCAAACACATTCTCTAATTACTCTTTTAAAACGAGGAGCCACCCTGAGCCAGCAGACACATCATACATGACACGATGCAAACTTCAATCCCCTCATGAAAACTCTTCATTTTGTATTTTTGGCCCTCATTTCCTGTCAGTAACAACACAGTCAGGAACATGACAGGAACTTGAAAAGTGAGAAAAAGTTTAGCCAAATTATCTTAACTGCTTTAATTGGCAGCGCAACTACACAGGGGTGCTGCTGAAATATCAGTCATGATCTCCCACTGGGTGACTAAAACCGACCAGAGCAGCAGTGATGTTGGTGGAGTCGAGTATCAGCACGGAGCGCAAAGGATACGAAGATATAATCCAACACCGGTCTACAGAGGCGTCTTTCCCCGGGTTAATGTTCAAATCTTGCATCACTAAATGACAGTTAAATTAATCTCAAAAAGTACTGTACTGTAGGTCAAAGTTAAAGCATGAAGTCGGACCTTCACACCAGTTTTTTGTTCCTTCCTGGCATCGATTCCAATTCCTCAACTTTGTGTAGCGGCCGATTTTCTGACAGCTGTTGACTTCAAACCCTGCGTGGCTGTTTATTATCTCTGCGTATTTGTCGGCTGTTTGGTTTTGTCAGCAGGATTACACAAAGAACTACTGAACAGATTTCCAGGAAACTTGGATGGAGGATGGATCTCAGCCCAGAATAGACCCCATTAACATTTGGTGTGGATCCGGAAAAAAGGGACGGATCCAAAACCTTTGTTTGTTTTTTTTCTCACTTCCTTTAACAATGTGAGATTTGTAAAACATTTTCATTGATTTTTTCATGAATCCTGATGTTGGGCCTTGGCTGAGATATTCACCCAGTGCCATTCTAGTGTTATAGATGTGTGGATGCTTGTGGTGTGTAATGGCTACCTGTGCAGTAAAACATCTGTTAACTTGCACACAGGTGTACAGGCGCCCTTTCTTATTAATACATCACGTGGTATCGTATAGGTGCACAGATTTGTTTACTTGTCCATAATGATTCCAGCATTTTCAGAAGTATTGGAGGCATTTCTGGTACTGGTATCAGTATTGGAACAACCCTAGTTTGCACTGAAGAGTTTAGATGATGAAAGCAACATCCTGTACAATGTCTAACTAGCAAAGATACAATTATTTGCGATTGGATGAAGTTCTAGCACCACAACACTGCCAATGATTATATCTGCTTTATCTACTTTCAATCTACTTCTCTGGTTTCACAACCTGCCTGATTGTCCGACTGTTCTTGCACCTCAGACAATAATTCTGATATTGGAATTATTCAACATTTATAGAATGATCGAAAGGATCGACTGGCTAAAAACTACAGAAATGAGACCCCTGACTCGGTTATTCTTTTATGTGTTTTAGGATGGCTTTTTTTTTCTAGCTTTGCAGGAAGTCATATCTGCCAGTGTTTTAGCTCTCAGAGAGACGGATGCCCCAGCAGAAATTGTTGTATGACTGCTGATGCTTCCCCTCAGTCGTCAGTGAGCAAGAAATAGGAAATGATGCATAAGTATCAAGGATTTACCGTCACGTACAGTACGGCTGTCATCACACAGAGGTGCATCACGATGATGTACGCCTCCAATCCTCCATTCCTACTGAATGTCTTTATAACTCTGCATTAACCCAAATCCCCCGGCTGGCACTGGGAGGTGTGAGTGGGAGTTTGAAGGTGGGGTATTTCCTCAGTCACACCTGCCTATTACGCTTGCTACTCAACTTAATGGCACTCCCAGGCACACCGAACGTCTCGGCGAAGATCATTTTCTTGACAAAATGCTCAACTCAGGAAGCTATTCCGCAATATTTTTCAGAACACCTGTACATAAGTGTGTTTGGCGGAAGGGAAAAAAATGACGCGAGCAAAAAGGAAATCTACACAATGGCTCTCATTATTATCCATTTCTTCTCACTCGACACCTCGGCTGGTATCAGTTGGCGACACGGTTTGAGATATAAAATAGTAACTAGGCTGTTTTAAATTGTGCGGGAGCCTCGTTGAAACGGTGAGAGGAGACATAATAAAACGCCTCATGCTCCTCTGAACTCGTATCTTAGATATTCATAGCTTCAGATATAAACACATGACCACTCTGATGATGCGACTGTGGCCACGAACACAAAGCAACTAACTCATTAATAGGGACAGACCATTTGGAATGAGCTAATTGAGCACATGCTGCTTAGCTAATCCCACACATTTCTGTACGCCATTGATTTCATTTGACCATTATCGTCCGAGGTTGTGACCAAAATTAGATGCAGCCTGGCTAATTATCTGACAGTCGGCAGCTAATTATCCGGCTGTAGCGAGACGGAGAGACAAAAGAGGGAGAGAGAAACCTCCCACCACCTCTCTCAAACTAGCAAACTAGTCATCTGCAAGACTTGTGATAGAGACCACAGCGAGGGTGGGGATCAGGTTGGGTGATTCCACTTAAGATCTGAAGCAGGTTCCCCGAGAGAAACGGAGCGAAATGAAGCTGAATATAAAACCCAGCCAGACTCCAGAAACAGTCTGGCTTCACGATAAGTCGAGAGAGAGAGAGAGAGAGAGAGAGAAAATAAGAAAAAAAACATGCAGCGTGATGCTTGGCCTGATTTTCATCTGATGAAAATTATTTCCATCATTCACCTGACGGCAGGAGGACTCGGCAGACAGAGCCAGCAGACCGTAACACACACTGTGTAGTCAGTCAGCCAAACAAATGACTGGGAGATGACGCATAATAGCAAATTAGCGCTGGTGCTACTACCCGCGGATCAAATGCTGTTTGGTCTTTCGGTTTGGCAGAGATTGATGAGGAGATGACGGCGTCGACGTCGGGGCAGAGGGGGAAAGGCGCAGTGTTGGAAGACAACTCCTGAGGTCAGAGGTCAGGAAGACGAAACTGCCTGAGATGCCGCTAATTACCCAGGAGGCTACGCCCAGCCTGCTGCTCGCACACGGAGACGAGCTTCACTGCACACATGACACCCAACGTACACCAGGAAACATCCGACGGATTTCATATATCTGTCTCAGCGGTCTCTGGACGACTTGGATTGAGGGCTGCAAAGAATCTAAAGAACATTTTCAAAATGTCAATTTCGTTGAAACATCTTGGACTGTTGGTCAGACAAAAGGAAACATTTAAAGATCCTTCCTGATTTTGTTTTAGCATTTACATTCACCCCATAATGAAAAATACATATTTTCCCTCTCACCTGGTGTTATTCAACCATCTAGATGTTCTGGTATTAGTGCCTGAGTTTTAAAGATGTCTGCCTTCACTCCGGTATGATGAAACTACCTGGTACAGACCTGTTAATGAGCAGAAGTAAGTCTGCACTACCGCTAAGCTAGCTAACATCGCCATTGTTGCTGACATCTTGCACTGCGTCCATGAGTACTTGCACAGTTTCTTATGCAACATAGATGGAAAGAAATTAGTCCCTACATGAAGCTGCTCGCAACAAGGACAGTGGATTAATGATCGGTTGATCTAAGAGTGGTAATGGAGGTGTTACTCAGTAACACCACCTGATGTTCTTCTAGCAATTACTGACCACAAGATACCAACGCTGGTCTACTTTTGGCTGAAAAACCCCGTCAGAAGCTGGAACCAATTGTCCGAATTCTTACACGGAGATCAACAAAACAGTAATTTTGGACCTGAAAAATCACAATCATAATAATGTTTACATACAACATAAAACTTTTCAGGGATTTATTCTGCATCTTTCTACAGGCCAAGTTATGTGTGAGCTGCATTTTAAACTATTTGTACTTTGTAAGAAATTTTAAATGGTGAAAGCTCTCTAAAACGACGAGATGTCAAAAAACACGCAGATCGATTCAGCTGAACTCTCCTCGACGTCACCGGCCGAACACACAAATAATGTAACATGGGATCCTGACTGCGACTGTACCAGCGCTGCTCTCTTTTAAGCATGACCAGCGGTTGTCTGAAGCAAACTGTGGAGGTGGCAGACCAGAAAATGGTGACATGAATCATTTTTCTAATAGTCATTTGTAACAGTTTTAGATGGCACTTATAAATGATGGTGTCCTGCTGATCGGGGCGCTGGATCAGAAAATGCTCAGAATGTGTTGTTTCTGAACGGCATTGACAAACGACCTGTTTAGTCATTTAGTTTGGAGAAACCGACCTAAATGTTACTGAGGGCCTCAAAAAAATGAAGAACTTTCTTCCTCAGACTTTCAGTTATATAGAGGTCAACATGAAAAAAAACAGCAGAAGAGAGAGAGAAAAAAAAAAAAGCTCTCGAATTTGTGTTGTAGCTTAAGTAAGCTAAAAAGTGCACAGCTGCACGGAGCTTTACACTAATGCATCGCTGAATAATTAATGTTCCTGCTTCATACTTTACATTTTTCATCCAGTATTAGATATAGAAACTCACTGACTACTGGTCCCCCTGTCCTGTTTTCCTTTACCTCGATAAGTCTCTTAGCATCTTCTCTTACTGTAAACACTCCACAGGCGTCCATAAGGTATTGTACACAACCCAGATAACCCTCTGCATGCCCAGCCGCCATGCGTGACCCCGGAAGTTCTCTGACAGGAAGCCCCCCCAGCAGGCGCAGGTTGCCGACGGGCTGCAGCCGCCTGGCTCTCGGTAAACAATCGGCGTGTTTGTGTGAGCGATGGGCACATCGTTTGTTTTGCTAATGGGTGTTTTTCTCCTTCACACTCCGCGGGGAGTGCTGTCTAATGAGCCGCCCACCCGCGCCTTCCCTCCTGCAGCCCCTGTGCCCTGAGTGTGCGGCTCTAACCCCGCTGCAGAGGAGGATGGATCGCAGGGGCCGGGCGCTCCTCGCACACTCAAACGCACATATTCAGATGCTAAAAACAGCAAAGAGAGGCACGAATGCAACTAAACTCTGCTAAACACGCACGGCGAGGAAGAGGGAGACTGACCTAAAAATATGCTTCATGGAATGTGTTACACGTCTTTAAATATTGATAAGCGGATGCGGGGAAAAAAAAAACACACCCACGTGAATATAGCATGTAACTATTCCCAGGCTAATGCACAGGAATCTTTGCTAACACATGTGGACATTCGTGAACTGACAAGAACTTGGTAGCTCAGCTGTGCAGCTCTCTAATGCACCGGAGAGGGCATTAAATATACATGTGGACCTATGAAGCCGGGGTATCGGCTTCTTAGTAACATATCACACAGCGGATGTCACGCAAAGGCTGTAGATGATGAAGGAAGTGCAGTGATCAAAGCTCCCGCCTATATGTAAGTACGCATGTTTATGTGCTCCCCCTTTTGCATCGCCTGGCAGACCGATTGTATAACATGTTCTAGCTATTTGTGAGCAAGATGCTGGATGTGGTTTTGAGGTAGACTGTGTGTTCAGAGGACGGTGAATTCGAGACATCTGTGTTCCTGGACTGCTGAAAGTCTCCACGATGAAATAGACGGTCGCAGCGTTGATCTCACTGTGTTTTAACTGTGCTGGCGGCCTTTTTAAAGCGACTCCAGCGGGTCTGCAATGTGTCGAATGCGCTCTTGGCGTTTCACGTTTTATGTGCATGGCGCGCCGTGCAGCGTAAAAAACAAAACTAAAATGTTGAGCTGGCGGTTCACGTCGCTGACTGTAGAGCAGGAGTGCCAAGATATTTTCCTTTGGAGCGCCAAAAATGCAACTTAACGGTGGTCCACGGGCCATTATATTATTCTAAATTGTATTGTTAAGATGCAAAATGGTACCGGGGTCCCAAATTTCCTTAATTGACTGATTCCTGTGTAAAGCGTCAACTGGCCCTTTGCGCTCAGAGAGAATTTATACCCCGTTAAAGACGCAAAACAGCATAAAAAATATTATTATCCTCATTATTCTTTGCTCAAAACATCGAGTGAGCCAAATTTTGCCTCATGGCGTTCCAACTTTGACCCACGGGTCCGACTTTGGCCCGCCCTTTTCCCTCACAAACCTCCTGCAGGAACGTCTGTAGGCTACTTAACCGTCTTAATTTTTCCCTTCTGCAGATAGTTATCACATGTAGCTCGCTGGCATAGAAGTAATTGATGATCGTAGGTATGTGTTACCTACAGACAGCAGGACTTCTCTTTTTGCAACAGAATCAGTGGGAGAAGCATCGCGGTACACCTCGCTTCTCATGCATCCAATGTGTCGCCGTCCTACGCATCTTTTCTGGCTCTTTTTTTTTTGTTGTTGTTTTCCACCGTCCCACGCTCACCCCGTACCGTTTGGGTCTCACAGTGTCATAAATCGCTTCAAGTTCGACTGATGTGGCTCCTGCGTGTGCTGGGAAACAGTGTGAATCTCCAGCATCTGCAAAAATGATCAAAACATTCAACATCATTATGGCAAATAGTCGCAAAATATGGCAGAATATATATATAAGTGAGTGCTACTATGAGGAGCAAAGAGTGTCAAATAAATCCAGGAACGTTGTGACGAATTTAATCTTGTTGTATGTTTCGCCCTCTCCTCTCAGAAGCGTCGGGGGCTCCACAGGCAAAATATTGCCATAAAATGACATTACTGTAAACATGTAGTCATGTATGATGGCATATGGATGCCACCATCACCACCTAAGGCATAGGTTTTGATGTGCGCGCCATGCTATATTCAGATTAGTGTGACATCATATAAAATGCATTTAGATTTGCTAACCATCTGGAGGCAGGCTGAAACAGGTGTTCCTCCAGAGTGGAGGCGCTCCCTCAACCCAAATCTCTGCATCGAGGAGAAAACACATCAATAGTGGAAAAGCACGTCGCGCGACAATCCTAAAATCTCATATGCAGAAATAATCCGCCCGCCGCCTCGTCTTAAATAAGCACTCCTACTGAAATATTACGCCGAGGAACGCTTTTCTTCGGTCTGAATGGGAGTTTGATGTTTTTCTAATTCAGCCACAATGTATTTGCTCTTTCCCTCATTTAATCTTTTTTTTTTTTTTGGGAGGGAGGAGAATAATCTCACAGAAGAAAAAAAAAGATATCGCATCAACGCCAGGAGACACCCACGTTTGAAGTGAATTATAAATTCAAGTCGGAGAGTTATTTTAGCGGAGTGGAGACGGGCTCTTCCCGCTCACTTTGCCTCCCAGGGTGTCTATATTCATATGTCAGATGATGAACGCCGCCAAAGCCATCACGGATGAGGCGTCGCAGACAGACAGGGGCAAAGTGCTGCGGGTGAGAAGACGAAGGAACAGCTTTCCTGGGAGCGCTGAGCGTATATGGGCCTCCTATAAAACATCGGCACAAAGGAAAGGAGGACTCTTTTTTTTTTTTTTTTTTACGCCATATGCTCCTGTTCCGCACAGGAGCTCGCCTGAATGGGATATGAGGTCCAGAGACACTGCTGGTCCAAGCCGAGCAGGTGTGCTGCCGAGGCTTTCAATCACACACACACACACCAACACACACACACACAGATATATACTGCTGTTTACACTCTGCAGAGTCATAACGCAACAACTCTCAATGTAGCAGCTGCCCAGATTGGCCATCTTGAGCTGGGACGCTGCATACTTAAACTGTTAAGCAATTTTCAGTCAGTAAAATGAAAGTTTACGACTACAACCGCGTGAGACAACATCAGCGAAAGAAATACAAGGTGGCTGTCAGTAATGCTGCTTTCAGCTGCAGAGGCAAGCACTATGGGCCAACCAATAAATGCGGCGCCTGATGTTGGTAATGGAGGTCAGTTATTTGTTCCTGGGAAACTTTTGTCTTTATAACCGGCCCGTCAGGTCGCCATTAGATTTGGTGCAGATATTTATCATCCTTAGGAGGTTTATGCTGATGGTTCTGCTCCAGAGGGGACGGACCCTTTCCATTTTGGTCAGACCATAAGCGTTCCTCTGGCACCATGCTCACCGCTGCTCATAACTTCTTGCTGCAAAGAAATGACCACATGTTTTAGCGTGACCATCAGGACGGACTAAAAGCTCTCTGAACTTATTTGTGCCGTGCAACTCTCCTGGAGCACAGTGGAGAAACTCGTGAGCTGGCGGTTACGACATTCAACACAGAGTACACGATGTGCTCGGTGTTCAAGTGGTAAAGTCGTGAGATCACCACTGTGAGGCGATCGCATCAAGAAGCCACTCAGGCTAACAATCTAGCTAGCTGGCTTGCAGGAAGTGTTTGCAGGAAATGCAAATGTATAAAAAACAAAGAGATTGTTGGGAAAAATGACAGTTTTCCTCAGACATGTGATAAAAATTAGGTCGACTTGTACGAAAGTTGAGTCTCATTCCCACCTCATGGCATACAGACGCCTTCGTGTGGCGACAGACGTGACCTAATTCCCAAATCATCAGTATTTCACGACTTGGGAAAACCAAGTGGACATTGAACTTAGCGTCCACGGAAAAAATATACTTTCGTGCCATTTTGGAAAATGTCTGCAAGGATGTCCCTCACCCTTTATCCTAGAGATAACAGAATCACTAAGAACACACAACAAAACTATCTGCATGGAACAAATTCATGTGTTAAAGGTAGATTATAATGTAAATATGTGGTTGATCTCATCAGAACTGTGATGTGGCGCCCCCTACAGTTTCAATCAACATGATTTTAAGGTAAATTATTACATAATTTTGCATTAATATTAATCCCACACCGAGATTACTGAATTTAATTATTCTCCACTGAACACATGATGCTGAAGGAAACGCTGCTCTGTTGTACACCTGTAGATACAGCCAGGTGTACGACACACACTCCTACTGAACATCCTGCACACACACTCTTACACACACACACACACACACCCATTAATGCATCCCTCCCCGTCCCTCTACTGAGGCTCCGGTATTAGTGAAACCCCAGTCTGCTGGCAGCCCTATCCATCATCGCACCACGCCGGATAGACAACAGAGCACACCCTCACGCAGCCCACAGTCCTGCATTTGCATTGGACCACCTTCATTAAATTCAGAAAAGGTAAGACTAATTTAGACTCTGCACGGCAACTTGATCTATCCATCCAAAGTTTTTCATTGTCCTCTAATAGAATTAAAAGTAGAGGTCATGTGTAGTGTATTAGTCGGGGTGACTCGAGTTAGTTACCTCATCCCTGTTGTCCTGCAGCACAGCGTGACGTCGTCTCAGTCAGGAAACATGGCGTCTGTTTTGTCGCTGTGGCCCGTATGTGAAGTAGAACCACATGATTTTCATATTTCACAAGACAGAATTATCTAGAATCGCATCCAAATGACGGTTTTGTCCGAGCCAACCGAGCTGCACGACGCAGACGAACTCATGTAGCTGTTAATCATCATCAGAAGTCTCTGTTTCACTTCTCAAGACCTCTTTAATGGAGGAAAACACAGATGGGAATATTGAAAAACAATCCTCACTCAAGGTCCAATCCCTACATGTTCTTTTGTTCTGGAGAAGTCCCTGAAAACAGCCGCTGAGCTCACGTGCCACTAAAGCTTTGGACAGACGAGGAGAAACCTACAAAGACTGAACACAGAGACGGTTTCCACCAGCTTGTTCAGATGCTTCAGTGTTTGTGAGACGCTACACAACAAACTGAACAACCAGCCAACGACTGCCAGTCGCAAATCCTGCAAGAGAACTCCATGTTTTCTGTTCTTGTACCGTAACAAACTGTGAGTTTGCACTGGAAGCATTGGTAAGTGGACCTTCTTGAGTTTTGTTATACTTGTTTATTTCTTTGGAACATTACATTTCAGGATCATTTTTTCATCTGTCAAAGTTGGCAGGTAATCAAAAAAAATTGCAGCTGTTTTGAATGATTTATTTTCATTCAGTCAAAAAAGGGCCGGAGAACAAGTGATTCACTTCTGGTGCCGGTCCAGGTTTTGGTTTTAGTTTCAAAAAGAGCTTCAGTAGAAAATGTTTAGTACCTGTATCGCATCACTGCCAACGTTTAATCTTTCAAATAAAATGACATCATCATGTAGCATGAATGCATCTCTACTCTGCAACTTTAAGAAGCAATCGATTGAACGTTGCCACTTTCTGCTTGAATCTCTCCTCATCTGCATAAAAACTCTGGGCCTGAACGCCGGCTCAGGTCTATTTCTGGCATCTATCTGGAGGAGGAACCGTAACCTCGTGGCTCTCAATGACCTTATGATCTTTCCACTCTATCGCAGGCTACTTTTTTGTAGTGCTAGGTGGTGTACAGCTGCATCCACCTCTCACAGCTTCAGGGGGGGAGGGGGAATGTGAACACAGTGTGCCAAACACAGGTCTGAACTCTCCGGCACATACAGTGCGAGAGGATTCTCGCTCCTCTGTTGGCCTCTGGCCCGACTGACTCCTGACTGCTGCTCCGACCAGGTTCCTCTGTAAAGAACGCCGAGCGAACAAATGAGATGTCTCCTCTCGCCACGCCGCTTCACAGTCTGCGGCAGAGTACACAATGTTCATGCAGTCTCAGGCGTGGTGAGCGCCGGGGCTGTTGTCAAAACCCTTTCAATCTGCTCCTCCTGTGTATTACTGACTGCAGGTAATGGAGAACAATATGACAGAATATGTTGACAGAGTAGGTTGTAATATCAGATATCATCACCGGCTTGCTGTTGCTCATGTAAAGGTCAGAGACGGGGCAAAAAGGATGAACTCCGTATTATAAAATGTACTTTTCAACAAAACGTTAAATAAAGATATAACAAAAACAATAAATACAAATCTGCTCTCGTGGACATTATGAAGCTTAAAGAATACATTAAACGCGTGCGTATACCGTAAGCCTTGTCAATCATGCAACCTACAGAGCGAAGAAATAATTTCATTCCCAATCCTCGGGGAAACAGAAATCAAGTTGCCGGCTGACAGTGAGCGGTGACTCAAGCTGTTCAATAACCGCGAACGGCCTCGGCGAGCTTCAGCGTCCGCGCGCCGCGTGAGGCGGTTAAAAATGACAATCAGATAAAAGGAGGAAGAAGCTCGGTTTTAATTTTAGTTGGGGGGAAAAAGTTCCCATTACACGTGGACGTGCTCATCAGGGGTATCTCGGTGAAAGCGGTTCATTCTTTCATTGATTCTGTCGCCGTGTTCGGTGATAAGAGGTCATTTCTGTGATGTTCTTACGCCGGCGAACACGGAGACTCACAATCAGACCGTGTTGTTCGCTGTGACACCTTTTATCTCAAGTCGTTTCTGTTTTGTTTCTTCATGGATTTTATCGCTTGTAATGCTAATGACTGAATTATTTCTTCTGTGTGCAGAGGTGGAAAGTCGGGATATCACATATAAACACTGGAAAAGACATATCAGTGTTTTTTCTTTATTCATTAAAGGGGCAATACGTAAGAGCTTCAGTTTGAAACATTCATCACCAACAATCCCTCAGTGCTCCAAGCTCAGAGTCCAGACCGCTAGCTGCACTGCTAACTGAGCTAACTAGCTAGCAGCAGCAACAGTTAGCAGCTAATTGCACCAGTTGTTCAGCTTGGTTGGAAAACGTCCTTGTTGTCATTTTATAGCCAAAGACATACAATTTATTTTCAGTATATTGATATACGTCACACGTTTCTTGTTTCTACTTGTGCTCTAAAGCTATTTTTTAGTGGTTTTCAAGCTTTGTTGCACCAGTTTGGGGAATCCAGCTCCATAAAGATTCAAAAGAGCTTCACTGGGTTCCTCAGAGTCCTGGATGAACAATGCAAACTGTGAGTCGGACCTCGGGATTGTAAATCCCTGCAGCCATGTTTCCAAATCTGATGGAAAGCCTGAAGCTAAAAGAATGAGGTTCTGTTATAGCAGCAGATTTGTGGACATGGTCTCAGATTCTGCGCTCATGGTCGGGTTAGGTTTAGGCACAGGAAACACTCGTCATGTTTTAGCTTAGAATTACTAGTTTTGTCGGCACAAGCATGACTGAAAATTGTTTCGAGGTCTCGTTAATAATAATCAGTGGTGTCACCCTTACAAATATTGAAACGTGTGTGTTTTGCAGAAGATTTAAATACTATACTCCATGTTTTTCTTGTAAACTTGGGGTTTTAGTTGAACAGAAATGCTACACAATCAATTAATTCTCAGTTATTTAAATCAATGTTCTCTTTATCGGCTTATTTAGCCGTTCAGTCCGGCTGTTATCGTCTCTTTTTGGTTGTTGAAGCGTGAGTTATTACAGTGGAAGCGATAGAAAACAGATGAGACACAAGTGAGCTCCCCTCAGCGCAGCTACATGTGCGTTCAGTATATAACTGTATATCTCAGATTGAAATGGGACAGAGAAAGCAAAAGGGAATAAGACAAGGTCGCTAGCTGACTTATCACTTGTCTCATTACTTGAAACAGCGACTGTCAGCAGCTGTGCATCTTCCTCCTGGTCCGGTTACGATTCCACACTCCAGCAGAAAGGAAAGAAGTGGAACGAGGACGCTAACTGATATTCCTGCAGGTTATTCCTCTCAGCGCCGATGTGACTGCTGTTGAGTTAATTAACGATAAGAACTCACAATGAGGATGACCGTGTAGAAGATTCAAAATAGTACTAAAAGATACCGGCCTTGAACTAACGCTGTGTTTTTGACGATGCCGAGGACACGCGGCACATTAGCAAGTAGCAACCGCCGATGATGAGTTATAAGTAAAAGCCAATTATCTCGGCGGGGCGGCGTATTACTGTACCGACGAGCCCGCTCGGCCTCCTCAAGTTCTGTCAAGGTTAAAAAACAATGTTTCAACCTTTAGCATGCTGAAGAGAATGAGACGGCAAACAAAGGGAGTTCAACAGGGAGACACGCAGAATGCCAAAGAAGGGGGGGGAAAAAAAAAAACGTGTGTGAGACACGAAAAAATAATAAAAAATTCTGAGGGAAAGGAGAAAGATGAGCGAGAGAAAGAAAGACAGACAGAGCGGGAGAGTGAGAAGGAGGAAACACAAAAGTGTGGCCCTCCTGGGTTGGATGCTGACACCAGTGAGGGATTACTGAGAGGAGGAGCGCGGCCATATGGCTGCATGGCAAAGTGGAACCCACGGGGAGGCAGCGGGTACATTAGCTTGCACGGGGCCCTCCATCGCTTCCTCTGCACTGCGGTTTGCGGGACGCACAGGAACATTGACAATGACATCAGGCTCTCCCACCTCTGTGATGGCTCCTGGATCCCAGCTGACACAGCTGGCAAAAGGCCAGGAGGAGAAAAATCACCTGCTCCGCCCCGCGAGCACAGAGTTACTTATGCCACTCAATAATGACCCGGGGACCGCCGCAAAAACAACAAGCGTGATGGTCATGGGAAGGCTGAGACTGAAGGCGTTCACCCGGCGCTCAGCATCGCTGGCCCCTTTCAAACAACAGAGGAGAGAGTCATAATAGCACCACGTTTCACACCAAAAGCGCCACTGTCGTTAAATCAATAAGTCATTACCTTTAATGGGATAAGCACTTTGAAAACTAATTGAAAACAGCTCCATTTACTCCAGCCAGGCCCTTAATGCAAACAATACTGTTGTTGCAGCGAAAAAAACAAAGAAAAAAAACAGAAGAAAAAAGTGGAGAGAAACACAGACGCTGCAGCTCCGAGTCTCGCCTCTGATCATTTGGTCAACTGTTTTCACTTTGTAATACACTCACTTTTTAAAACCGATAGAGCCATTTAACCCCCATCACATCTCACGCAGGACTGTAAAAGGCAGGGAATCAAAGCGGGCGGCGTAATGACACCCAACAATAGTTGACACCGAAGCCACCGAGGTAAACGGTGCCATCAGCCGCCGTGAGCCGACACACAATTAAGTTGGGGAGACGTTTCAGAAGTTTGGGGAGGAAGAAGCGATCTGAAACTTCTTACTTAGCGAAAGGTAATATGATTAAGTCTGAGTGGTTCTTAAGTGATTTGTTTTCCCAGTTTTCACAAACAGACTAATCTCGCCGCACAAAATGTGTCAACCGTTCTGACCGTTTCACTAGTGCGCCGAGCCGCCATCCAGGCAATAGTGAGCATCTAAAATGTGTTGTGGCAGGTTTGGAGAGTATTGATTTATATTAGAGAAAATGACTGTGCATTCAATTCCAATCAAAAGCCTCTGTGGCAGGCAGCCAGTTCTGTTACTGGGTGAAAGACACTGTATTAAATGTAAAGCAAATTGAATGCGCAAAGCCAAATATAAACCTTGGCAAGTGTTGCTTCATCAGAAATGGATTCTCATCAACACGGTTACTAAGTGGGACACGTCACCGGGGGTTTTTAAACATATGATAAAAAGGCAGGAAGAGATTCTGCACATGTGTTCGTGTTTAAACCATCAACGGCACGTCGGGAGAATATTTTAGATCCGTGGCGCTGGAAGCAGCTGTTGTTGTGACGGCTGTGAAAGAAATAATCTACAAAAAATAAAGGAAAAATGTCAAAACTATGAGAAGTTAATCAAATATTTCACTTAGATGTAAAAATAATGTGTATTTTGGACAAATGGGGAGAATCTTAACAGTCAAAATATCAATATGTTCACTCAAAAATGAAACTGCAGTCATGAGGTGAAGCTGCATCGTCCACAAAACATTTTCAACAAGAGAAAACATAAAGTGGCTTCATACATTTTCATCCAGTTTAATCCCGAGCACGCTGATGGTTTTAGCTTCGCAGCTTCAACAAAGATTTTGGGTGTAAATATCTAAAAATAAATTATTTATATTCTTGCTCTCTGGACGTCAGGAGACTTAGAATATGGCAGACGAGCTGTTTGGAGCCATTTTATGTTTTAAAACAAGTCTCCAGCTACATCGTTGTTGTGCGTTGTTTTGCTTTGTTTAGCTCCAGAAACATTTTCTCGAACCACAAAGCCGCACTCGACTTTCCATCAAGATAACGGTGAAGAGATAATATCTGAATCTTTAATTCTGGGTGAACTTTTCCTTTAAAATCTGAGTGAATCATTTCTCACACGGGTTAAATCTGACATATTTTGCGTCTTTTACAAACAACCTTTAGCGTCCAGCTCCAGACGACGGTGTGGTCGGTCGCTGCGGAGCGCCACACGTCCCACCGACACCCGAGAAATTCATTCATCTAAGTGTGGAGACCAATCAGCGGTGCGTACAGTTCGCCTGATAACGAGGTTAGCCATTAGGCTGTTGGAGGAAGAGATGATCGTGCTGACAGACCGAGCTGAAAGATTAGTTAACAGGTGGGAGTCGCACACCGCCAGCCAAACACACACACACACACACACACACACGTATGCAAACACTCATTCCATCTTTTTTTTACACTTGGAAGAATGACATGCCCACATAAATGGGTGAATAAAAGAACGGGGGCACCATCTGGTTGATCCCGGTGCTAATGGAGCAGCTCAATTATGCTTTGACTTTCAGTGGACTGACCGGGACGGCAGCAGCAGCAGCAGCGGCGGCGGCGGCGGCGCTAATGTTGCTGTGTGCTGTTTATGTTTAACACCAGACGCTGAGTGGACATGCTGGATTGTTGGAAGGAATAAAAAGGAGAAGAAAAAACTTCCAGAGGCTTCTGCGAGGCTGCCAACAATGTGTCACCGGCGGCGTCCAATCCAAGAAGCACTTCCTGGTTCTCTTGATGTTCCTCAGGAAAAGAAAAACAAAACACCAACCACACAAAATGGAGGGAAGGTGGCGTGGTTTGGGGGAGATGGTGGCGGAGGGGGGGACGATTCCACACTTGTTGTTCTATCCTTGAACGAGGTGCTCAAGCTAAATTGGCTGCGCAAATGGCTAATGTGTATAATGGAATTGAGAGTTGCCCTGCATAAGGGCGTCTGCTAAGCAAATAAATAATTTAATGCAAATCCCAGCGTCTTGCCTCCTGCCAATTAAGCTAACCTGTTTTAGCTGTAAGTGATTTTATTACATTAGCATGCCGTAGCTCTGACTGCATTAGGGAGGGTTTAATCAGTCTGTAATCAAATTAGAGCACAAGACAGAAGGAGGAAGTGCCGCGCTTCCACAAAGCACCTTGCATGCACACCTGCAGGTCTCATCTGAGAAATCTGTATTTAAAATGATTTTTATACATATGTGGTGTGCACCATCATGCGGCCTGCATGCATATGTTGAGATGTTGTTTTTGTTTTTTTTACCCGCTTTCATTTACAGCGACGCGAGTGCAACCTGCGACTGTGAAGCAGGTTCTCTATACGAGCGCACGCACCACAAACCAAACTGTGGTTGTTTATGACCGACTCTGTTACAGTTGTGGTGAAGAGCGAAGACGAATCGATTGACGGAATGCTCCTTTTGTTTTGTTTTTTCCCCCCCCCCCAACACTATGTGTACGGCTAACTACATGTCATCTTGTCCCCGTTGATGTTCGCTGTCACATCCAATAAAGCGCCACCGACGGGCAAACTGCATTACCGGCGTGATTAACATAACACGCTCATGCAATCATCCGCGTTGCTTCATCACGCTGACCAGAGAGAGATGGAGAAAAAAACAAAGGGATTCGAAGATGATCTATGGCTACTTTTCACACAACGTTTCAGAAAATTCACAGTGAGGTAGCTGCTGTGCTTAAGCTGTCAAGGAGCAGCCTCGCAAAGCCTGACAAATCTGCCTCCGTGAGAGTGAGCGCTCAGAAGGCGCTGCCAAAACTGATACCCTCATTGCCTTGTTTTCCAGCTTTTGTTTTTCCTTTGCTTATTGGAAGCTGGGGTTGTTGGATTGATGGTGGGTGGGGGCGGAGGGGTAGCAACATGAGAAATGTGTTTGCCCTGAAGGCAAAGTGCAGAGAAGAGTCTTTAAAGATTCTCTGGGCTGACAGATGGTGGTGATGGCTGACAGACATTGTCTCACATGAAGGAGATCTGCTGGAGTCGAGTTTACTCGTGATCACCTTCCTCCCCGTAGTCCTCTGATCAAGATGAATAAATAACTCGACGCTCGGCTCACTCGCCTGGCAATTAAAATGAGCGTAAAAACATACGTGGAACATACGATCACAGCGGAGACGGCACACGGCGGCTGTGAAAGGCTTTGAGTGGCCTTTCTCCTCTCACCTCTCCTCCAGAGGAGGAGGGAAAGGCTCACGTGGTGACACGGTTATCGTCTGGCGTCAGGTACGAGTGTGTAAAGTTCATACGTTTGGACTAATTAACTGACGACTCCTCCGTCGCTAATGAGGATCATTACAGGTGGGAGAATAGAGAGATGTTCTCGCCCTGACATCTCTCGTGACATTTCCTATACCAACATACATTTAAGTGATGAAGACGAGGCGATGAGACGCGTTAGGAGGAGAAAACAGCATGAAATGGTGGGTTAGGTTAATGTCAAAGAGGAAGCTGAGTGGCTCTGCAGGAGAGTGTCAGGTGAAAGGTGGTTGTCATCTGAGTCTGACTAAAGCTTTATTCCCATGATAAGAATATAATAATAATAAAAGGAATGTGTTGAACGGCAGTCAGCTGATGTTTGATGGCAGAGAAGGTGAGGAGCAACAAAACTCTGTCACATGAATCAGATCTTTGCTGTCGTGATTCTCCTCCGCAGTCACTTGGCCTCAGTATTTTTTCCCGGCGTGGGTCATCGGGTGTTTTTGCTCGGATTTGCGAGGTCGCATGCTGTCGGTGAAGCAGGAGGAGGACGGGCCAGGCGCTGCGACATTTATGTGGGAAACAGTTTTTCACCTGGATTGTGGAGCCTGTGCTGGCGTTTATAGTGGAGAGGGTTTGGTTTAATGTTTGTTTTACTTAACAAAGCGCATCCTCAGGTCCTTAATTCCAGTTTTTTCATTGCTAACTGTGTTCGTTGGGCCGCACGTGTGTTAAATCAGATAGAATTCAATCTATTCTATAGCCAATAGAAAATAAAATAGAGTGAAATATATAAAACGTACAAAACATGAAGTGTTTTAAGAGTAAACGCAAAACCCATCGGTTAATAGAATAACAATAGATATTTTTGGTTTACAAAAGTACATTTTTAGCTGATGAGAGTAAAATAAAAAACAGAATATTGCAGATGATAATCATTGTTATTCAACGACGGCCACAAAGCATCTGCTGCTTGATCTAAATGAGCCGCTAATCTGTATTTACGCGTCGCACACATTCAGGAAGTGGACGAGTGAACTCTAAACTACATTAATAATGTGGCTGCTGAAGAAAAAGACACGTGACGTCAAATCCGGACTCATCTCATCTTGACCAACATGGCGGAGTCATTTCTAAATGTTCCCATGCGAACGGGCTGAACGTCAACATGGATGTTGAGCCTCGCATGTAAAGTGCTGCAGGAAGTAAACATGACGTCACTCGGTTTTACGTGCACTCTGCACTCAGGCCTTGTTCTCTCTCAACCCCTACAGCCCTCTGTCATGAGTTATGGCCTCACAGTTTGAGAAGTCATTGATAGGAAGGCAGAGGAGGAGGAGGAGGAGGAGGGGGAGGAGGAGGAGGAGGGGGGAAGTGAGGGGTGGAGGAAAAAAAAGGAAAATCAATCGGAAGCGTCTCAATTAATCTGGCGAGTGGCGGATTGATTGCGGCCCTAAACTGGGTAAACAGGATTGTCTATTTAAGGGCCATGATCCCTTAATCATCACTTTAGCTCAAATAGACCAGGATCGCCACATCTGCTGGCCTGGCCGGATGCAGATGCCAAGGCCTCGCCTTTCAACTTCAGCCTGGGCCCCCGTCCTCCTCCCCTTCCTCCCGCTTCCTCCTCCTCCTCCTCCTCGTCGTCACCTGTGATGGACGGACAAGGCGCATGTGGCCCGGAGCGCTCCCTCGGCCCAAATTGCCGACGTGGGACCACTCCGAATGGTCCAACCTGAACCCTGACCAATGCGCAAGCTGGGGCCCCGTGGTTTGTGGCTTTGCTGAAATGGCTGCTATCGGGATTGAATACAAAACATGGCATTATGGCTCGCTCAGCTCGCCATGAGGACCGTATTATAAGGCTGCGAGTGGGGTGGATGGAGGAGGAGGAGGAGGAGGAGGAGGAGGGTGGTGTGTGCACTTGCGAGCCTGTACCAAAAGCCCAGGCTCTCGCGGCATAACATGAATTACAATGGGGAATGTTTTACGGCGGGATGCAGGGCGTAGAGGACCTGAGGGTGCAGAGATGCAGCTCTGAGAAGATGGCTGGGGCCAGATGAATGGTATACCTCACTCTGAGTGTAGTCATCACCATACGGGAATATCACTGTATCTCCTCCTCCTCCCTCCCTCTCTCTCTTATTGTCTGGAGTGCCAGAGTTGCCCGGGCTCCATTCTCTAGAGCCTGATTGAAGAGGCTCTCCTCTCCTCCTCACCGGTTTGATTTACTTAGGCTATCTGTGGGAATTGGGCTGGAAGCTTCCTTATTAAGAGGAGACTGTCTGAAGGGTCCACTGACTGATTGGGCAATTGAAGGCAAGGCACGTGAGCGGAGACACAACAGCTATCGCCAGCGCCCACAACACGCACACACAAATGCATACAAACACCCCAGTGGTTTATGTATGAGGTCTAGCAGGCACATGTCTGTCACAATTCTTGGTAGCCAGCTTCAGCCCAGTAAACCGGACGGATCTATCTCTATAAAAGGCCCTTAAATCGCTCCCCGGTGGTGAGTAGCTCGCATTCAGCGGCTGCTCCCACGCAGCCTGTACACGCACCGGCACACTCGTGAGGAAGAAAGACAAACAAAAGATCAGATTCTGAGACAAAAACCTGCCTCGTCTTGTGTGATTTGGACTGTAATGACAGCTCATCATTTACATTGTAGACGCACGTCCCCTTATTCCTAAACACCCTCACATGTTGAGCAACACGGGCTCAACGATGGAGGGAAGGAGCGCTGGAGGGAGGCTGAACACACAGATTCAGGTTTCCTTTCCCTTTTTTTTTTGTTTTTTTTTTTGTTCTGAAGTCACCCGGCCCTGCGGTCACACAGACGAGCCGGCATGAATACAAAATGTAGCAAATTCCACCACTTTCACTTCATCTGAGAGACAAAAATAAAGCCAGAGAACAAGAAATCTGGTTATGACGGGGTGGTGGTGGCGGAGGAGGGGAGCGGGGAACGCATTCATCAAATTATCCCTGCCCATTGACGGCTGTCTGTGCCCAGAGGCCCGTCCTCTCCCATATGCGCTGAATACATTTGCACCAAAGACACCTCTTTAAACAAAACTCCTTCCTTCCTTTACACCGACGCCTGACGTCTCCGACGCACGATTCACAAGACCTGCTCGATGACCTCAATTTGCTTCAGTCTCTGTATCTGTAATAGCCCATCTGTTTCTTCCTACTCATAAGCAAACCCGCCGTCGTCGCAATCTAATATCATGGCACTTATTTTAGACACAACGGATAGATATGGATTGCAGCTGTAACTGTGATTGTGTTTTCCGACGCGTCGAAAAGAAAGCGACGGAGCTATAAATAAAAATTCAAAAGCGGTTAGGACTTGATTCTCTCGGCAGCTAATGAAGAAATGAAGGTGACATATTGCGAGAGGGGACGGCGCCTCAGAATCCCCCCGACTTTCCCATGATGCTTCGCCCCGGAAAAGACAAACAGCAGCCGATCATCCATCTAACACATGACGGAGCGGGGTGCATTCACATTCAGCCGTATATGCCTCGTAAAGATTAGCCTTCATCTTAATCAATTCTGCAGATTATTTCATCATTCGGGGGGGAAATGGCATCGATGCAGGCTGGATATATGTTTTTTCTGCAGGTCGCTTTGCTATTCTGTATACAGAACGTGTGCGTGTCATGAATATTTACACTTTTTCTGCTGATGAATAATGTTGTCTGTTTATCCCAATGAAAAGGATTGTAATGATCAAACAAAATTACCATTTATGACAGTTATGGTTCCCTCCTAAGACTGTGTGAATTATTAATGAGCGCCATTGATTCCTCGGCCCTGAAGAAGGTGAACTGGGTAATTCCATAAGTGCCACAGTGTAGATGGGTCTGTTCGCTCCGGTTCTGCCTCTCCTCCTCACTCCATCTCATCCTCCCATTTGTACCTTTCGCCAGTTGCGACCAGGGCAGGGTCTTTTCCTGTAATTCCATTACTGCCGCTACTATGGCATCCCATCATCCCACAGGACGACTTAGGGACCACTTAGAGACTTGCGCACGTTTAGCTGCGTTACAGTAATGCTGCCAACTGGGCAACAAGCGCTATCTATCACGATCTAACAAACAGCAGCTCCGGCTCCAGAGTGCGGATGGATCCGTTTAAAAAGACACTAGTGGGACGAAATGGAAACGGAAAGTACATCAAGACGGAAAAGAGGAAAATAAAGACGGGGATGAGAAAATACTTTTGATTAATAAACGGCATTACCTTTAAAGACTGGCGAAACATAAAACACACGCATGACAACACGAATGACAAGAAGGAAACAAAACAGATAAAACAGACAAATGACACGGAACATAATGAGAAATGAAATAAAGAGAAATAACCGCAATAACACAAAACCACACACGACAAAATGATACATAATGGCTCAAAATACGAAAACACATCATGTAAAATAAAATAAACCTACATATAATGGCACAAAACACAGCTTTACATCAACATTATGTATAATAATATTGAGATAAATAAAAGGACACACACCAATGACGTAATAACGCCACATATGTTGACAAACGATAAATAACTTTAAGATAACATAAAATAACAACATATTCAGATGTACATATAAAGATTGCGATGCATTACGACACATACATGACAAAACAACATATAACATGATGTTAACTTTGACGTAACATAACAGTTAATGATAAAATCAATGAAATAACATGACAGATAAACTTAACAAAACAAAACGTTATGACAAAATGTGACTCACGAGGAGACGAACGTACATAAAACCTACTAATGAAACAAATCAACACATTCTGACACGTTACATAACAGCAAATAACATAAATACCCAAACTAAATAACATTCTATGAACATAATAACCACAACATGTTACGTCACAACATAACTTTGAAATAACATTCATATTACGACACATAAAGACGTGATGATGTCGTGTATGATTATTAAGATCACACAGTTTAACCGCAAGTCATTTTCATTTTTAATACACACGACACAAGAATAAAGCCCTGAAATTATATGTTAAGCTGAACAATTCAAAATGGAACAAAACACGTAACGATGGTATTTTAAAGGAAAGATTGAGCGAATTCTTACATGTGAGGGCGTTTGACCAACTCCCTTCTGCTGTTTTCTCTTACAATTTAAATGCACAACCATCAGTTGTAAGAGATTCACTCTGTGGCGCTGAACACAGCTGAGCAGAACAGAGCCGAGCAGAGGACCTATCAGAGTATAATGGTTTATTTTAGTGCTGTGATGGCTCAGTGGATTAGAGTGTGACCACAGCGGACTCTGCGATGGGCTGAGGAAGTGCTTCCCCCCCCACACTGGGCTCACTGCTGTACTCAACAGATTAGCAGCCTTTGTTACACAAGTGGTGTTTTCTGAGAAAAGGACAGGGTGTCTGAGAGGCCGAGAAGAGTGTGTGCGTGAACAGCAGAGAAAACACACACACACACACACACACACACACACACACACACACACACACACACACACACACACACGACAAAGCTCAGCGGATCAGGCGCAGATCTCATCACCGGCCCACTTTAGAGCTCCCGTTTCTTCTCCCGTCTCCTCCGAGCGTGGACCGAGTCCCTCCTCTGCCGGGCCTTATCAGCCTCGCTCATCTCCACCTACGCCGGTGAGGGTAAACCGGGGCTGGAGGAGGGGGTCAGGCGTGGGCTCCCCCAATAAACCCGCCTCCCCCTAATCACCCTTCTCTCACTCCTCCCCTTCCGTCCCTCCATCTCCGAGCCAGAGTGCATAAATCTGCCCTTCTTGACAGCTGCAATCAACAAGGGCCGTAGTGAACCATGCGTAATGGGCGGTTAAGACAGGGGCGTAGGGGAGCGGCAGAATTTACAGCAACAATTATAGCCCCCATACAACGAGATGCCTGGGGGGCGGGGAGCAGCTCGGGGGAGGGGGGGTGGAGCGGGTGGAGGGAGGTAGGCTGGTTTTAAGTGAGACACAGGTACGTCCCCCCATACAGCCAGCCACTCGCAGAGAGTAAGTGCCCTGCAGGGAACCCAGAATCCGCGAGGAGAGGGCCGGAGCGGCGCAAAAAATAATGTGCGGGAGATAAATGATGACAAGTGTGAGGAGAATACACGGATAATCCTTTTTCAGCGGGCGCTAATGCTACACGTCTCGTGTACCGTATCTCTGCTTTGGACCATATTACTAAAAAATAGAAAGGAAAAAAAAAGAAATCCCCCCACGTGCACGCTCGCCGGAGCAAGTGACACGAGAAATATGTGACAATATTTCAAGGGAGTGTGGAGCTTTTCATATATTTGCCTGACCTACTCCACTAATTCATGTATCTGTGGCCCCTCTCCCGCATCCATCCATAACAAATGGCACTACACACCGGTGGACATGACCCGCGGATATACGCGTGCACGTGTGCATGTGTGCATGTGTGAGTGTGTGTGTGTGTGTGAGAGAGTGTGTGCACACGTTACCAACGGATGCTTTTAACGATCAGTCATTTTAATCAACACGTGACCTTTTAAAAGCCATTATGACAAACAGATCAGCCATGAAAGCCGGTGACCTGGTGTGTGGCCGCGGGACGTCAGGCCGCCGCTTCCCAACGTGACCCCTCCCCCCCGCCTGCCACCACACACACACACACACACACACACACACACACATACACACACACACACAGGAAGTCCCGGTGCCAGTGCCGACTCTGCACAGGAGCGGGACACCGAAACAATCTACTGAGTAATCTGAAAACACGCATCACTCCTTCTTGTTTAATTATAATAAAACCCGCTGACGTATGACTGAATGCATTGCCAGCGAGTCGTAATTGGACTTACCTTTTATAATATATTTTATTGCGCGGCGTCAACGTGAGGGAAAGTGAAATAAAATACCGTCTAATTAGCGATTCAATGTGCAAATTCGTTTAGTTTCAATGTGTGGAGAAACTAACAATACCAGCGTTCAATTTCAAATCTAATTTTTCTGCACTACTTATTGAATTAGTGAACTGCATGGGGAGGGATTAGGTGGTGGTGGTGGTGGTGGTGGTGGTGGTGGTGGGGAGATAAACACTTGGTCATTAGTTCTAAACAAGGACTTAGATTCATTAGGATTCACTGGGAAAAAATGTGGAGAAAAAAAGTTTAGATAAACTTTAGGGGAGAAAAAAGAAATTGTAATTAGACATGAAAAATATTCCCAATAATCAAATCACATTTTGTACTCGGGGCTTTGAAATTAAATTAACTGAGTTCATATACTGGTATATCTCTCAGCCACTTTCTTCACTCTAAAATGTGTTGCCGGAACACCAGTCCCCAGAGACTAGATAGGAATCTAATTAACTAAGATCAATATTACTCAGAATTTTCTCTGTCTTTCCAGCTCTCCAGCTACGAGTGTCTCCCTTTGTCTGCCAGTCAGAGGCTCAGATGAGTTTTATTTCTGCAAATGTGCTCAGTATGAAGAGGTCAACACGTGAGCCGGTCCCTCCCTCCGAGGCAGGCGAGCTACAAATACGATCCCGCCGACATCAACGTCTACAATCAGCAATCATACAAAATGGTTTAATCCAAAAGATATTTTTTTTCTTTTCTTCTTCTTCTGTGAATAGGTGAAAACAAACAAAGCGGAGTATCTATGTTATTGTGATCACACGTTTCTGTACAGCCATATGTGTTACAGAGTGGAATCTGGCAGAGCGCCGTCGCACAGGGAAGCCAAAACGTGCTGATTCAGGTGAAAGAAGTGCGATTCGGTGCAGGGAGAATAAGATCCCACAGCCATATGCCGTGTACAGATCAGTGGTTGGCCTTTTCCTCTCACGACGGTTCAGATTAATTACGATCATCACGTCTCGAGTCTGGGCCCCCATAAATCACGCTGACTTTGAAATAATGTAGTAAAATAATATTCCATATATGGCATCGCTGCATATTCAACACCATTATCGCCCATCTTCAGAGACGAGGGAGAATTAGATAAAATGTGAGACTCCTTATGAAATCGTGTCTCTACGCTGGAGCATAAATAATTACATTTCTAGTAAATGGCTGGAGGTGGAGAGCCACTCAGAGCAGGACGACGCAGCCGTGTGGACGTGTAAAGTTCAAGTAAAGTGTAAAAGAGGGTATATTTGAGGTCCAGAGAACTTAGCCCTGCAGCGCTGGCGCCCACAGAACATAAATCCACTCTGAGGAAATCTACAAGGCTGTCTATCAGCAAGATATGTTGGACTGGACACAAATCCTCTCAGTCATAAATCTGCAAAGGCAGAGAGGGACAGCCCCTCAATCAAGAGTCAGCTCCTGTCAACATGTCTCCCCAGGTGAAAACACTGTTTACATGTGTGTGTGTGTGTAACAGTGTATTACCATCTCTGCAAATACCCCCAACAAACCACCCTGTATTACCCTACAGCCAGCGTCCCTGCAGGTCAGCCCGCTGTGATCAGCTCTGCTGCAGTTCTTTTCTAAATTACAGAAACCCCAAAGTCCCAGAAGATGATGATGGGCCTCCAAATCAAATGTGGGTCTATTCCTGGTTCCACCGCTGCTCAGCGGGGAATCTCCCTCATTAACCTGGACGACTATTTTGCGGATGCCGCCGATGAATTTGTAGACGATGGCGTGAAAAGTTAATAACCTGATGCGCCAGATGGTTTCTAAAACAGAACCATCTGGGAAGTCGACATCACAAACTGTTTGTAAAAGAGACGGCACTTTCGGGAAAAATACGTGGCAGTTGATTGGACGAACCATCTGCCTATCACCATCAATCACGGGCTGACTTCAACCAGTCAGATCAACACTAGCAGCGAGCTACCGCCAGGAGTAAACTCTCTTAACCTCTTGTGGAGCAGTCGTTTATCTCGACAGTCATCACACCTAAACCAAGCTAGTAGCTGCTAGCTAGCTGAAAAGATGGATGTGCAAGATCACACCATCACGTTATCTCACACAACCAGCTGCCTTGCAAGGAAAGTAGGTGAACCTGGTTGTTTGGGGGGTTCCTGGGACAAAAACAGTCGGACTCAGTTTGTAGTCATTTGGTTGAACACATTCGTTTAGTTCTAAGCACAATGTAACCCAGTCAGTCGTTGAGATGCTGTCTCATTGTTTATTTTAATTCTCCTATGAAATCTGCAGCCTCTCACATGTTTGGAGGAATTTGTATTACACCCGACAACCTCTGTTGTTCCTTGTAATTCAATGACTTGGTGTCACGAACAGGACGAAAACAAACACTCAGAGCACACATTCCTCCACACCTGCCTGTTTTTCCCTCCCTATTTTTACACTTTGTATGCATGTACGTGCCAGTTCTTACTATTTGCAGTATTGGTGTTTCACATTCACACATCATGCAACTTCTCACATTTTGGAGGTCTGCTTTGTTGGACTTAGTTACAACGGTTTGATTCCAACGAGGACCAGTTGGCAGTTAATATGCGGCGGTCTTGTTTTTTTTTCCACGGTTGTTTTCAGTCATGTAGCCGTGTTGGAAAGGATGAAGACTTTTCCCACTTTAAGAAAAGCAGTGTGCCTTGAATTTTAGAGCTGATCAAATCCCCGTCTTGTGGAAAAAAAGCACACATTCGCAACTAATCAAATTACCTTCAAACAACTGATATGCAATGAATCTGGGGGCTTTGGGGCACTTGAGGGGTCTGGGGCCCCGGGCTGTTCTTGATTGGCTGGTGAGAAAATAAGAGTCGGGTGAAACAAGGCTGAACCGTGTACGTCTGTTTCTATTAAGCTACATTTGAGTCAAATGCGGTTGCAAGATCAAAACCTTTGGCTCATATGAACACAACTTATTGTACTCACAATAATACCTATTCTAATTATCTAATAACTCCCTCCCTGCTGGGATGTCTCACTTTTCTATGAGTCACCCTGTATTGGGCGTTTGGACAGTGATTGTTGTTTGGGGTGCTTTAACTCTCGCCTTTCAGCAGACGGAGAGCTGTTTTCTCTCTGCTGGACTGTTACAGTGCGTAAAAACTTAATCTCCGGCATCGTATCAGGTGTCGCGCCACATGTGCTCCATCTACATTATGATATATGACTCATAGCGTGTGCTGTGACACATTGACAGAGTATGGACTGGTTATTGATTCCTTGTGAAGTGGTGTGTTAATGCTTGTGGGTACAGGACGGACCCAGCGGGGCATGGACCACATCCGGCTTCGCCTTTATTCCTCTAATGATTCACTGAGAAGGCAAAAAAAGAATCGTTAGTTATGCGCTGTAACTACCACGAGTCTACAGTCCTCTAAGCTGCGGGAAAATCCTTAAACTAGCCAAAGAAAAGCTGTTTTTAGGAGCTGACTGTCCGGTCTGAGCCCGTCTCGTACAACACCAGGCGAGACCAGATTGGGACCCTCGTAAGTACATGCGGACTAAAAGTCATCAGGGCTGAACGGACCAGTGACCGCCTCAGCATATTCTAGCTTTTGTTGTGCACTTTTTCAATTAGGCTAGCTGTACTAAACTTTCTCTGAGCTACGATTGAGGGTATTCTTGAGTCAGGAAGTGCCATCAGCTGGTCGGGGAGCTTCACCTGGTTGATGTCCAGGCCAAGTATTCAAACATTGTACTTATTTTTGGAGGAGTTGGGGACAGTTTGACAATGACGTCAGGTGCTTTTCCTGCTCTAAGTTGACATTCTTTCAACTTGAGGCCTTCAGAGCGCTCCTGCTCGAATGTGAGGTGCTCCAGGCGACGGAAAAAACAAGGAGGCGCCCGGGGCGAATACGTTGTGTGCGAAATACTTCCTGCCTAATAAAAATAACTCCCTTCACTGCAGAAACCACAGTCGGCGTCATTGGGCCGTTGAAAGGCTGCATCTAAATTTTTAGACTCTCAAAACATTCATTTTGAAATAGCAACGGCCGATGGGGGAACTCTGATCCTCAACCAATCAATGGTGTAACTTCACCAGTCATTCAGTCGGTCAGGTCTGGCTTTCACTGTGCGGTAGTCCACTCCTTCCCAGTTAGAGCACCAACTGGGACTTCAACACTGATTTCCTGGTTGATATTTGATCTGAATGTCTTTTCACCGGTCTTAAATTTGGTTACAACATCTACAGAACACAAAGACGAGTTATTATTTTGATAATTTGTTCATTTGTAGGTTAAAAGAGAGACGATAGTGATTATTGTGAAGGTGTTTCTGCAAAGTCATAGGCAGTAATTTCAATGCATTTCATGTTTTGTATAATATATCCTAAATATACAGCTTTGAGGAAACTACACAAGCTGAAGAAATAAATATGGAGCTGTCTGTTGTGACTAAACCGATAAATGGCTGCTTATCACTCAGAAGATTGCTGGTTTGATCCCTCTGCAATAACATGTATTAATGCTTTGAAAACACCTTTTATCATCTAGAATGTGCAAATAACAGCGACATCATCATTTTGGAGCCTGACTTAGAAACCACGTCCAAATTTCTCAGAAAAAAAAGGTCTTAATGTGAACTTTAAATCAAAGAGATGGTGAAGAAATGTTTAATTTCGAGCCAGTTACGGTTAGTTATTATTAACGTAAAAATGCTTCCAGCGCCGTCGAATACAAGAAAGACAACAAGATGTCGCTGCTCACATCCAGCAGATCAGATCTAGAGAGAGTATTTAAATCTGAATTATGTGCGAAACACTAATTAGTTTTGGAAGACTTATGCGACAGTGGGTGTTTTTTTTCTTTTTCTTTTAGGACTCAAGCAGCGGTTGAGGCGTCTGCTCCTGTAGAGACGGCGGCATAAATACCTTCAATGTAACAAACAGGAAGTGTTTGCTGTCTGCTTCATTTCAGAAACACTGATGCCGCCTGGGGAAAACAAAACGCAAGCAATGTCTGTTTGTGTTTGCGTATGTAGTGTACACAGGTCTAACACAATATCGCATAATGTCTCCCTCGCAAATAACTCCATTTGAAACGTGATCCACCGCATTGCACACGTGTCATGGCGTGCATAAAAATCACTCTGATTGGGAGTGACTGAAGGGAGGTGTTTTACATCTCTGTCCACCGTAAAACGGTGCGGTGGATTGCATGGTTGTAATTCCGTGGCGGTGATTGTTATTTTTTTTAGGAGCAAAAGGATAAAAAAAGGGAAAAAAAAAGGCAACATGAGGGGGACAGTGTTTACTGATTCACAGCGCCTGGATTTACCTACGCGAGCATCATTCATAAACCGCGATCCGGTTTGTGCCGCGTTCAACAGCCACACAAGCTCGTGCATTTGTAAAGTACGAGTAAAATTAGAGGCTTCTCCTTGTCCAAGGCTGTTGCACCGGGGGGACTGTAAAAATTGATTAGTCATCGTTTCACTCCTGATGAGATTCCAACACTTCATTCGATGGGAGAGGGTAAAAAAAAAAAAAAGCGATGTAGATTCCTGCCTTCCTTCCCTAGAGCTCCTCATCTTTATTTCATCCTCGCGGGAACATAGTTTGGACTCTCCGTCTTAAATAGGAGAGGGGAAAAAAAAAGAAAAAAAAAATGTATTTCTGGCTTAACATAACACCCACATGTTCTCGCTGTCTGTAATTCTCCTAAGCATCTCAAACAACGGATAAAAGCAGGGAGGCATCAAACATCCCGTCACAGAGCTCGTGACCGCGCTGGGTGTGTTTCAGGCCATTGTTCTCAGAGAGGAACTCTTTATTTCTGGAGTACAATCGTCACACCTCCCACCTTCACCATCCACCGCCGCCGCCTCCACCACCGCCGCCCCTAACCAACTCTCCCTCTTCACGGGGAGTCTGGGCAGTTCTGTGCGTTCAGCACATTTCAGCACACTGGATATTTGAAATGTCAGGACATTTACTTTGCTTATTTGAGATAGATCTGAACTTCCATACTGCGAGGCACATTCCCCAAACCGGCCACATGTATTATTCATTCTGGGATGTATACTGGGTCCAGTGCACTTGACTTTGTCAACGTTCTGTAAACACATGCACTAAATTATTGAGGTGTGTGAAGGAGGGCCTGTTGCCGGGCCGGTGGGCCCGGTGCCATGACAGGTTGGATGGGCAGTAACGAGGAGCTGCGTAAGCACCCCCAGACAACCATTAAAAATGTATGAATCGTCATCTCCCTCTGGCCAAGCAGAAGATCATCCCACCACCCGCAACTTCAGCTCACCCCCCGAGCAACGGCAACAAGATACACCTGCCAATTCAGTCCTGTCACCTGCCTGCGCCACATCACTGTCACCTCCATCAGGTGGGGATGGAAAAAGGCCGACTGTCACTCCTTCACCATCAGCTGTTAGATTCTGATCCTGCCGGGTCATTACACCGACACCGATGTTCACAGCAAACACCCCGTGCACCCGGCAATCACTGTAACAGGGCCGCCGCCATGACATAAAGATGATATCCACCGGTATAAAATCCCTCCGCCTCATGTGAATCACCTACATCATGTTTTCCTGACAAGTGTTTGTTGAAAAGATCCTCAATATGATTTTTTCTAATGGTATACAATCCAATAGATAGTAATTTCCTGATGGTCTAATTGGTCCCGGGGGGAGTTTTGTCTTCATCTATTACGAGGAGACCCACAGGACCTTAGCTTTATTGGATTTATGACAGCAGAGAGAGAAAAGATACTAAAGGTATAATTTATTAACAGTTTTTCTTTTTTTAATTGAGCTGTGTACAGTAGCCGCTTCCTCCTTGAGGTTTCTTATTTCTGTTAAGAGGCGAGCAGAGCCACTCGGGTGTGGGTCTCAGCTAACAACTAACTAATCTTCAAAGTAATGAAAAGAGACAGTTATATTGATGAATTAGAGGCACTTGTTGTATATCACAAGAATAAACGTTGGCTCTTTACTTTTCTGCAAACCGCAGATGTATTAAAAGTTTTACATTCAGCAACTTGACGTTCCTTTAGGTTCAATTAAACATTTTATGTGGTGCCTGTGGGCCGATTAGGGTTTTAGGCACAAAAACCGTTTGGTTACATTGCGTAAAGTTCAGGTTTTACCTGACCTGGTTCACAGTGTGTCATCAGAAATATCTGGATTTGTTGCCAAATGTACGGCTGTTAAATGTCTCGTTAAAATAATCAGTGGTTTAATGATCAGAAATGTTGAAACACAGTCTTGAACAGTGGTGTCCGGCTTGTCAGGGTGGTACACATTACTTCCAGGTAGAAAACTGGCGATTGATTTGAATTGCGTGTTTAAATTTGTTATTTCATATTGTTATTTTCCACCGTATCTTTCAACGCGATGGTCCAACTGATAAATCATTTCTGCAGTGTTTTTTTTTTTTTAACGCTGGTGATTTGCTAGCATCTTTGTGATCGAGCAAACAGCAATATCTCCGACAAAAGGTTATGTTTTCTTTTTTTGCAAACTCAACTCGTTCCTATAGATATTTTTTTTCTCATCAAATCCTGGTTGTGGTTCTTGGCAAAGTGCAGAGTTTAAAAGTAAGCAAAACACGCTGAGTGCAAACACCAGCTATATATTCTCCAGGCTGTTATAAAAAATATAAATATATATGTTGCTGTCAGAAGTGTTTTTGACTCCTTTATGTTTACAGTTGTCTTTACTTCAGTTATACGTGCTGGACACTTCTGACAGTAAGTGGAGACGTAGTCACGTTGCTTGAACAGACTTCTCATGATTAGATTGTGATGTTTAATGTCTCTCACCCGAAGCCTCAGTCAGCCATCTTGCAAACAGAAGGTCCAGAGTTCTCCGTTGAGGGATCAGAGTACAGGCTTCTTAACAAATTACCAATTCTTATAAATTTTAAATCGGTTTCTATTCAGAACTGGGGCATCGATACACAACCCCAACCTGTCCGAGAAATGGGAATTAAATCCTGTATACTCTATTCCCACCATGGATCTCAGCCTTGTGTTAACCCTCATAAATAAAACAACAGCACAATCACAGACTCCACCTTAACCTCTCCCATTGACAATATCTGCAACACTTGCTCATCTCCCAGAAGACCTTCCCTCCCTCCGCCTCTCATTGGCCCTCGGTATGCATGCCTGAGGAGCAAGAGTCAAAAGGCAAAAGCCAAAGCAATTAGAAAAGCATCTCCTCCCCTAAAGAGCAAGGTTGATCTGCAGCACCACGACAGGTCCCTGAGGTGCGCCATTTACAGCTGGAACACCATGAGCTGCGACACTGTTAGGCCCTCGCCATTAAGGCGATCTGTTTTGTAAAAGGACGGCCATCATAATTTATCTGTTTTTAAGCTGCAGTTGAGTACTTTTCCACATCCATCTTGGCGCACATTAGAATTTCAAAAGCATCTGTGAATCAGGGCTGGAGACCGGCTGAGATGATTGCAGTGGTTTTCTATAGTCTCCTGTGGCGCTCTCCCTGACCCCGAGTCTGTAATCTATATTTTCAGAATAATACAGAGAACTGGAGATGTTCAAGGGCATAACCCTCTAATCTACTCTACTTGCCGTGTACTTGGAACGTCCACAACCGCTCCCGAGCTTTGGAAGAAATAAAAGCCGCCTGTTAAAACGGGCTGCGGGTTTATTTTAACACTCCGAGAATCAAATCAAAATATTATAACAGGTGCAGATATGTTCTCTGGTGACATCATACCTGACACACACACACACACACACACACACACTCCGCGTGACAGGGAGCAAACACAAGCCAAGAGACAGACAAACACAGAGCATATGCTCCTTCCACAATGATCAGTGACCTCCCAGGCTCGCAACACAGTGCTAAATGAGCAACTTTCCTCTGTGGAGTAGTCAATAACCACACAGCCACAACGATCGTGTCAGCGTCCAGCCTGGCCAACATCCCCCGTAATTAATTAGTTCATGTCTCCTCCGCTCAGAGAGAGGGAGACAGCACGAGGCATATGTACTCATCCATTACATGTGCTATCCAGGGGTCAGTGGCCCTGGCAGGAGCAGTCGGCGAGAACGCCTGCAGACTTCAACCCGGGCCCATTTTAGAAAATTGCCTTTTGGGTTAAAAAAATCGTGCCTCTTGGCTGCTGTGTCAGTCAAAGACAATTTGATTAATATCAATCAGCATTAGAAGACGGCGGATCTATACGCCGGAGGAGGACTTGTCCAGAGGCGAGCACCAGCCGGTCTGAGAGGAGTCTCTGGGCTCTGGGATGGTTGGAATGAAGCAGCGCGGCAAATCCCTTCAGTCTCAGGGAGCCGGCCGCCAGCTTTTCCATCTCTGTCTCAGTTTTTCACTTCTTTCTCAACTCCAATCAGTCCTGCCTATCCCCACATCACCATCCTGTCATCTCCACCAATACCAATCCCACCGCCCCAGCACAATACCTCCCTCTCCCCCTCCTCATCTCCCCCAGACCCCCTCTGAAAGTCTCATATCACCCTATGTGAAAAACAAGCCCTATCTCTGGGTTGGAGGGGGGGTGGGAATCAATCTCTGCTCGCTCTGTGGAATCCCTGACCGTCAGATACCAAGAGGAGGGAGGAAGAAGAAGGGGGGGTGTATTCAGCACATCAGTCTTCCCTTCGGTCACATGCTGCCTTTTTGACTTTGTGCTGAGTCAGGATAAACACTAAAGACAAAAGCCTCCCCCCCCCACCACCCTGATCACAGAGCATTCCCTTTATCGATTCCCCCTGCAGCCACCCCCTGCGTCCGAAACACGGCAGAGGGAGCGCAGCACATCTGTATCAATCTGTACATTCCTATAAGTCTGCACTTTGAGCATCTGCGTTGTCTGTGTGGGGTAGCGTTTTAATCAAGGCCCTGCACATCAGATTAATGGAGAAATTTGATAAACGTCTCCTATTCGCGGGCGGAATTTTGCCAACTCAGGACTTCAGCTCGGAGCAATGGGAAATGAAGAATTAGAGCGGGGATGAGAGGAGTGAGATGTTTGAGGTCATCTCTTTTTTAAAAAATGACTTTTAATCAGAATTAAAACCGTCCGCAATATCCCAGTGATGATTTCATTACCGGGGAATCAAGATGTCATCCATTTTAAGGGACAGGACGTCAGGAAGTTTTTTTTTTTCCTTTTTTTTTTTGGGCGGGGGGGGAACTGGATCGCGGGTGGCTTTGTGAAATTTGGAGCAGCTGCTAGCAGAACTACTCACAGTCATCGAGACAGAGGAGACAGGTCTCATGAAATATTCAGGGTTTTAAATTTTCTCTCCGCAAAGTGAGCCCGCTCACATTTAATTTTTTAATGAGCATTAAATATCCCCAACAAAAACTAATTGACACGACATGATTTAACTGTCAGGGTTAAGATTATGTGAAGTAATTTGAGTTCAGGAAGCGTATCTGTGTATAAAACCTGTGCAAATATGTTCAGCTGCACGTTCCAAATAATGAAGCCTCGCTGTGACCGACAGTACCGCGAGTCAACAAAGGCATTTACTGCAAAAAAAAAAAAAAATGCATAAGCCGAGCGATGAAAACACGCGAAATCAGCATCAAACTCTTCTTCTCTGCACAAAAAAATAAACATACCTCCATTTTTCATTACGGTTTAAACGGCTGCACGCCACGCTGGGAGGATGGCAAAGTTTCATAACAAATATAGATTGGTTGTTTTCTTGCTCTCTCTTGACATTGTCACAAAGCTGGGATAATATTGATGGTGAAATTATTCTATTTATTAAGTAATCTTTGTGAGGCAGGGTTTCAATCGTATGCTGGTTCCACAGGCAACCAAAGTGGCACTTTGCGGGCACATTGAACCGTGTCACCGCTAAGCGAGGCTGACACATCGGGAGATGAAAGTCTTGTCATTCATTTACCCGTGACAACCTGTGTATGCTAATGTCCAAGCATCTTTAGCTCAACGGGGAGGACAGTTCTGCCAGTGTCGGCGCACGGTCGGGCCTGGAGGGAAGTCTGCAGGGACTCACAGGGCAGCCTGGTAACAATGGAATACACTGATACAGCATGTGGGTCATAACGGCAACGCATGCTGAATTTCTGATCTCGGTTATTAGAACTGTACCGCTGTGCAGGCGGGAAAAGATGCTTCATAGCATTTTATCTGAATTTGTTTTATTTTTTTATTTATTAGCTTCATCAAGGAAATGATATTCAGCCCTGTTTCTGCTTGCTAGATATATATCCTATATATATATATATCTCTCCTCGACATTGCTATAAGTGTCAAACAAATGGATAGATTCAGTATTAGTAAGCATGAAACCACTGGATAGTGTTTTTTTTTTTTTTTTTACATTAGTAAGCGCGAAACCACTGGGTAGATTTATTATCTGTAGGCATAAAAAATACTGAATGATTATCGTTTGTAAGCGTGAAACCACTGGGCCTGTAACAAGTGGAAGTTTTTAGCAATTGTAAATGTGAAACCACTGGATAGTTGTAATATTAGTAGCCATGAAACCACTGGAAAGTCGTTGTTTTTTTAACATTAGTAAGCGTGAAACCACTGGGTAGTTTTAATATCTGTAAGCATGAAACCACTGGAAAGTTTTAACATTTGAAAGCGTGAAACGACCGGATATTTTAACAAATGTTAACGTGAAACCACTGGATAGTTTAAATATCATTCAGCATGAAACCATTAGCAAATTTCAACATTTTAAAGTGTGAAACCACTGGATAATTTTAATATCTGTAGGCATGAAAACACTGAACGTTTAACGTTTGTAAGCATGAAACCACTGGGACTGTGGCCAGTAGATATTTTTAACAATTGTAAATGTGAAACCACTGGATAGTCGATGTGTTTTTTGTTTTTTTTTTACATTAGTAAGCGTGAAACCACTGGCTAGTTTTAATATCTATAGGTGTGAAAACACTGAATTTTTAATGTTTGTAAGTGTGAAGCCAATGGAAAGTTTAACCATCTATAAGTGTGAAACCACTGGGCCTGTAACCAGTGGATATTTTTAACAATTGTAAATGTGAAACCACTGGATAGTTGTAATATAAGTAGGCATGAAACCACTGGGTGGTTTTAATATCTGTAAGCATGAAACCAGTGGAAAATGTTTTATATGTTAAAGTGTGAAACCACTGGATAGTTTTAATATAAGTAAGCATGACATCACTGAATAGTTGTTTTTTAATCAGTAAGCATGAAACCTCTGGATAATGTTGACGAGACGTTTTGAGAAACATCTTTCAGCAGATGTAAATCAAAACACGATATGAAGCTGAAGAAACAAAGTTGCGACATAAAGAAAAGTAAAACCATCGACACATCTGTGCTTTACACAAACTTAGATTGCCAACAGTTATTACCATTGGGTTGGATTGATTCTGCAAAGACCAGATCACATTGTTGCATCTCAAAAAGCTAAAAGTTGCTGCAGCTTTCTTCCACAACAACATCTTTGTTAATTAAAAAAACATGTGAACAGAACAATAGACGCTGTACAACAACCGCTGTGTGCCATCAAAACTCCTGCAGTCTAATCAAACTGTAGATTTCTTACAATTCATTGTTCATCGTAATTGTTTTATGCCCCTCAACTAATACGCCTTTTGAATCATAACACAATAATGCGTTTTCCCCCGCTGTATACATCCCGACGTTACACAACACTAAAAAGCAATTCAGCGGCTGTAAAGGCTGAAGAATCTGAGTCATTTTGATGAGTCTGAAGCTCTCTGTAATCATTTATTAATGCTGAGATGCAAAATGCATAGGCTGTTATTGTTAAAGATTGCAACACTTCACATCGTCTCCACATAAACAAGGCAGTGCTTATTAGTCACAATGATAAGAAACATTCGATTGCAGCCACCTCGAGCGAAAGGTCTGGCGCCCGTCACCTGGCAACAGAACCAAATACTAAATTCTTCAAATGCTGCGCGTCGATAGAAGTCGCCTTTGAGCAGTATTGACATACAATTAGCTTTTCAAGTCTTCACAGGGGCTATTTAGAGGGGCAATAATTGCATTGTATGGATCTCGGTTTGTTCAATGAATTCATTGAGTGGATTGATACATTCAATAGGTGGATGATGTATTTAGTGATTAATGCGAAATCCATCACGCACACACCATCCGACGGGTCAGTGGACTTTTCTTTGTGCTGAGTAAAAAACACACTTTGGTTTCATGTGTTTACTCGGGAGTCTGTTTCAACATTGCATCAGCGGCCGCTCTGTCTTTCGAAGGTCCTGTTATCCAAATGTTAAAGCAGCTGAGTGAGGCGAAGAAGCTGCCGAGCATACATTATATTGATTGGGCACATCTGTTGAGGCAGTCGTGCTACATGGGAATGACTTTGAGACAATGCAGACGACTAATTCTGCTGAAAATTATGGCTATCAGCGTTCTGCTCATTCACGTTACACCCAGCCGTGTAATCAATGTTCACTTTGGTCTTTCGGTTTTACAATTCAGGGACACTTTGTGGTTTCCTGTGCATCATGAACCCAAGCGACGGATGGATCAACACAACGTGGAGAGAATACTGTATTTGAAAGATTAAACATGTATGGAGAGTGTAAAGGTCCAGTTTGTAAAATCTAGTGGCATCTAGGGGTGAGGGTGCAGACTGCAACCCATGAAATATGTGCTCTATAGCCCTTTTCATGCATGGAGGACCATGTCCCGGTGGATCCACAAGGCTCGGTCCACAATATTAGTCGATTAGGATCTTTGTATGTCTTTGTCATTATGACATACAACACGATAGATTCAAATTGAGAACCTCCGGTACAAAAAAAAATATTCAGCGTAATGAGAAATACTTTTATCTGGGGGGGGAGTTATTGTCTTCATTGATTAGTTATTGATTTTTCACTTGTTTTAAGGGTACAAACAAACTGATTGAAAGGTTTTGAGCGTCTGTGCCGTTTGTCTGTTCTGGGCTACTGTAGAAACGTGGTGGTGCAACATGGAATCCTACATATACCTTGGCGGCCTTGGTTGAAGATGTCTCCGGCGAATCACAGAGACGGTGGAGGATGCTGTTCAGCGCTGCGATGAATTTTCAGTATCTTTCATTTGAACAGATCCACACTACATTTCTCTTAACCGTAACCGCTCTCCAATTACCAGCTTGGATCGACCCAGTTAATAAAACAGTCCATTTGATCCTCTGAACCCGTGCGTGTTTTGGCTCTGAGCTACAGTGTGTGTTGATGTCGTGATCAGATGTATCCATGCAGACACCTGACATGATAGTGTTACTTTCACAGCAGCTGTCACTGCGGTCTGTCAGTGATTGACTCACACCAGATCTGCTTTCAGATTAATATTTCATCTCTCACTTAATAGAAAAACAGATGTTCTGCAGCCGTGTACACTGGGAAATAAGCTGGTGGTAATGTATGCATTACTTACAGCCAGCTAACTAAATTTAGAATGAAATATGCATCTGACAGATGCCTCACAATCAAGTTCCAAAAGCCTATAATGGGATATCGACAGATTTCATTTATGCAGGGCAGACTGACCTCATTGGGGGAACTAATAAAACTTTTGGTACATTCAACCGGAAAGATGCCCTGGCTGTATTTCAGTCTTAGGCAGCTCTCTGGGTGCCCTTTAAAGCATTGACCTCTTCACAGAGTGAGGGCTCCTATGTGATTAATACTGCTAGGCATTTATTGGCACGCAAGGCACTTTTACCAATAGGTCACCTGCTTGACCTCAGCGCGAGCACGGGGATCGAAACCGAGTGGACAGGAAACTATATGGCTTAGGGTGGTAACAACAGGCAAGATACTAAAAAGGCATCTCGAACTCATAACCATCCCACTCATATAAAGCTATTTGGGCGCGCACACACGCGCACACACACACACACACACACACACACACACACACACACACATAGAGATCCTTAGTCTCTATCACATTCACCAAGACCCACCCACACAACACACACAGCCCGGGGCATAAAAGGTTTCTGCGGCCAGAACACAAACAAACTCATTTGTAACCTGCCATGACACACTCGCAACACACACACACACACATACACACACACACACACACACACACACATGCACACACACACACACACACACAGAACAGAAAAGCCAAGTAACATTATCCCTCTGTGCAGCTAGATGGATCAGACTGTTTATCAGAGGCTCTCCACCAGCACGCTGTAAGAAGGATCATAATGTCAGCAGTCGATTCCATGGCAATCAATACAGATACCCATTCAGATATCGATCGATGCGATCTAACAGCGATATTAGTCCGAGCTCAGGTAAATGTCAGGAGTTCTGCTAAACAGTGTTTCTAGGTCATAATTGGACTGAGAGGTGCGTTAATGACACCTGACCGTTACATACAGCTAACCTAAGTGAGCCAAAATGGCGCTCGATGATAGAAACAGAAACCGTTTTGCTTCTATATCGGGGCAACAAGCGTCTTAAAATAGGATACAATTTGTCTTCCGTAAAAGGAGGATAGATGGAGCATCAGAAGGAGAATAACAAGCAACCCGAGAAACGGCGATGCAACACAACAGCATATGCACACTCTGGTTTATCAGCAGTAAATAGCCAGTGCCATGTTCCCGTGCTCCTTAATCATACTGATGCATGTACACAGACACTCAATAATGTACAGGAATGCACACACACACACACACACTCTCATTCTTCTCCTCTATCTTCCGCGAGCAGTCGCAAACGCGCACGCGCCGCACACACGCGCGCTCATTCGCACATATTTTTTTCCGAGACCAAAGGAAGAGCTGACTGCAACATTTTTCTCCACTTCAAAAAAGTAGCCAGTGTCAAAATGATAAATGAGGGATCATGAGGGAGAGCGTGCATACTTACATTAGACTGCACAAGAGCTTCAAGAGCTGCAACAGCGCGGACGAACGCTGCTTTCAGACGGCTTTTCGGCGGCGCTTTGAGGCTGTTGTTATTACACAGAAGGGGCCGACATGCAAATTACATGCCACGACAGTGATTAGCAATGTGAAATTACTATCAACGTAACAATAACATTTTCAACACAACGGGCGTGCAGAGTGTGTGACCTGACATTACGAGCGCCTGGATGGGGGGGAAATGTTGTGTTCCTTATACAGGTGTTGGCTGGTAAAAGGTTGATTGCTAATTTCCCGGAGGTGAACGCGGCTCACAGATGTGTGCGGAAGAACATCTGATAGGCCTTCAGACTGCTGATGCGGGGCAGCACGGGGGATATTTTCAAACATCATTTATAACATCATTTCAGCATCAGTTACAAAATGGCGTCGGGAAGATTGATGGGTGGCGAGGGCTGGTTAATATGCGTGATTGGAATGATACACAAACCGTGCTGTTTGTTGTTGTGGGAGTGATGGCGCACATACAGAAGAGACACGCTCGCGGATTTACAGGATCAACATTAATTCCAATAAAGCGGATATTGACATGTATGCATTTCTGTTTGTCTGAGGCTTTTTTTTTTTAAAAAAAACGATTACAAATGTGTATATGGCAAAAAAAAAAAAAAAAAAGAAAAATCAACATTTGCCCTCATATGTTTATGTTACTGGTGCAGCGCCCGTTCAAAACATGATGTTCGTCACAGATAATCCTGTAATGTGAGAGGTTTACAGAGCCGACAGAGGTGTAAGCTCCTGAAGACTCACCGATCAGACATGTTTGATATCAAGGTTTTAAAAATCTAAAGGATTATTCTGGCACTTTCTGAGCTGGAGCTCAACAACCAATGACAGAGCGATCCCGGAACAGCTGACGGGAAACGGTAAATGTTAGCTAGCGTGCTACTGTTGACAGAAACTTAAAAACTAACCTCTGTGTCAATCTGTTATTCCTCCCTGCAAAGTGTGTTGTTGCACCTAGCTAATCTCCATTTTGTTTACGTCTGCTTCCCCATGTGGACACGTGTGAGCGTAACCATGGTCAGACAAGCGGATGCAGGCAAATGTAAAGCTGAATGTAGGCTGTGCAGCATTTGAGGCCCACAGAACCTTAATGTGCTGGTTTGTAGTCCATTTAACGGTCAACACACACATACACACATCGTCTATTTGCCTCTGTGCGCGCAAAGAATGGAAGTGAACAATAGGCAAATATTTGAGTGTTAGTTTAATATAACCGTGAGCCTTCAGTCTGCAGAGAGCTTGTGTTTTTTCATATCAAATGTGTCCAAATCGCACAAAACTCAACACTAGACTTCTTTGGATCCTCAGCAACAAACGTGCCAAGTGTGAAGTAATTTAGTCAAACGGTTCTGTAGATACACAAATGATATACAGACAGATAAACAGAGATTCCCTGACTTCTAAGAAACATGCATGCCGGGGTTTAAAGTGTTTTCTGTTGCATTTTGTCTGCTGTGTAATCAGTTTTTAATCTTTTAGCTTTTTCCCTTTTTACGGGAAGATTTTGGCCAGACAACAAACGGTTGTAAAAAGCATCAGAAGGTTTGCTTACAGCGATACTGTAGCCCTCCTCCAGATAACAAGAGAAAAGAAAAAGCCCTTGCAAAGTTACTGCATGGGCACTGCCCAGCACACCCTCGGATCAATTACAATGTAATTACAATAGCAGACAGAAATACAACCTGGGTCTGTGCTCTGTCTGCACTGATAACTGATAGATAAGCACCTGAGGGATGGCTGAGAGAAGCACCTGGCCAGAAACACATCTCAATGCTGTCAATAAATTACTCTGCTGGGACTGTTCTTTCCTGGGTAAGGCTACACGATCGGCGGCCACCAGCCACATCCCAACCTCCCGTGCAGTTCATCTAGGTGTCCGATGGGAAAGACAAGTGGGGTGGGAAGCAAAAAAGAAAAAAAAAAGAAAGCAGCAGTTTCGGATACTGCGGTAGAAGAAGAAAAGAGTCTGGCTTCCTCCCGTTCTCCTCTCTCTGCGAGCCCTTAGGTAACCCGCAAGTCGGCGCAATTACAAAACTCTGATCAACCCCCCCGCTCGCTTATCACGAAGCACTCGGAGCTAAAAAAAAAAAAAAAAACGTGTGACACCGATGCAGATGTGCCAGTGATGGGCGGTCAAAGGCACGAGAGGAAGAGAGAATTTCACTGCAGAGAGTGTACAAAGACAAAGAGATCAGCGATAAGACAGAGAAGTGCACCCGTATCGACTGCTGTCAGTTAGGAGCATGTTAAGGAGTGTATTAAGGATTAGAGGGGATTAGTCATATCAGATCACTAGAGGGTTATCAGTGGTCGCAGCTCCACAAAGAGGAGCTCCCGGCCGCTCCGAAACAAGCGCCCCGCCATCCTCGTATAAGTCTTAATATTAACCCATTAAGTTAGACGATTTATGAGGTTGGAAAAACAATTAAGCCTGTGATTTTTTATTAGGAGCTTGATTGAGTGCCTCCTCCCCGGTGCCTTGACACCACCAAACTTTACCCCCTCCAGAGAGCGGAGGGCCCGCTCCAAATATTACCGTGATTTAAGATGCAAAACCAACACACATTAAAACAGCTCAGAGCTTATTCCATGCGCACTTCCACACAAAACCAATTTAGTTTCCATTGATCGCTTTTCAAGCAATTAGATTTCCATTGATGGAAAAAGTAGAGGCTGCTTGTATGAGATGGGGAGGGTCAGCGGTTGGGCGCTGTGATTTGCACGTTTATTCAGGCCGCTTGACCACCTCCTCTAACCCCTGACAGATCCCCGGCTCCCTCCCTCCTTCCTTCCCCTCCACCCCGTCCACGTCTCCACCTTCCGGACAACAAATAATTCACCCAGCATGAAAAAATGCCTGGCGTCAGATTATATATCCGTCTTTATTTCCGATATTGCCTCTTTGTTTCTGCAAACTTGGCTGATTTTCTAAATTGTGGAGTATTGACTGTTTCAGAGCCTGACCAAGCGAGTCTGATGTAACACATTGGAGGTAATGATATCCCAGCGACGGGGAGAGGCAGTGGCTGGGGCAGCACTGGACGATGGCCAGGCCCTGTAACCATTAGTCTCCTCAGGAGCTGGAGTCTGTTCTGTTCCAGCGCGGCAAGGGGGCTCGCCAAACGGGGCAAACGGTAACCCAACTCAACCAGTGAAACCACCAGAACCGCTCCCATGTGCCCCGCCACAGACAGACAGACAGAGATGCCATCAGGAATCACTTCCTTTCGTACAGCCAAGGTCACTCCTCGTCTTTCTGGAGGAAAAAAAAAAAAAATCTACAACATGCTTATTCCTGAGCTGTCACACCGCTATGGGTTTTTTTAAAAGTGAGCGATTCCATATTCAAAATACGTCGTGAAAGGTGAAAGGGTGAAATATAGATTCAAGGTATAAAATAGGAACACTGAATGCCATTAATGTGAAAGTAGGGAGTAATTCCCAGCATGCTCCCAGAGGAAATCCACCTTTCTCCAAAGCCCGGGGATTTTGACAAATGCTTTTCTCAACACCAGCAAAGGAGACAAATGTTACATTTAAACAGAAATACTTAATTTCCGCTTTTGGTGACTTGCAGCAGATATCATTAATCAACAGAGGCCTACCACGCTCAGTGAGCCTGCTAAGAACCAGATGATCGCCCTCTTCCACTCAATCCATCAAGTATGATTGGAGAAAGAAAAGGTTCAAAAATTTTGAGTTGCACCCACGCAGGAAGAGTAATTACCCTTGTGCCAGTCGCTGAGGTGTTCCCGTGACACCTCGACCCTCTGTTTATCATGCGCCAGATTACTCATGGGGTTGTCAGCGCGGCGTGACAAGAACCAGCACCTCCACCTATGTTCCCCTCACTCACTGCACCCGGGGAAGACAAATATGACGTACGAGTGCCCTGAACTTTTAACGAGCAAACTTATCTCGGGGATCCGGAAAACATAATGCCCTTCATGTTTGGCAGAAAAAATCAGAAGGCGCCGAGGTCCGAGCGTTGACGGATGGTATCTGCGCTCCATCTTTAAAGACTGATCTGTTGATTTTCATCATTATCTCGCGCTGTCACATCAACCAATTGTTGTGCCCGGAGGAAATTATTCACTGTCGGCTTTATGATAATATGCATAGAAACAGAGTTTTTTTTTTTTTTTTTTTTAAAGGTGCTATGTGCAGCATTTTGAACATCTATAAATCATTGTCAAATTAATTGTGATACATTTGTTTACCTCACTTGTAAACAAATGAGAACATTATACCCTCCAGCTCGAGCCACCGAACAGAGTTTTTGTGGTCGTGGTTCTGAAAGTTAGCGCCACAGGACTTCCTGTTGTTGTTCGCTTCTCTAACCAAACTTTTTTTCCTTTTTCTTCATTAAGGATGAGAACTCGGTACAGAGAAATTAATCAGTGGAACAGTGCGTCATATCAAGAACAATGAGTTTCCTTTTAATCATAAAACAGGACACGTTATGAATAAAGTCCAGTCTCAAAAGGCCCGGTTCTGTCTGCTGGAGGCAATTAAAAGCAATTATTCTTAGAATTTATGCTAAGTGTTTCTTCCCCACCAAATCCCATCCAGCCACACGCAGTTAACGCTCGTCATTTCAAGTAACAGTTCATCCAAATATTTGAATTCTCTGGTTATCTGCTCGCCCCCGCGCTGACGGAAAGTCGATCCACAAAACATTTCTGGAGCTTTGTGGCAAAACAGCCGCTGAAGTGGCTGCAGACTCGTTTTAAAACATAAAGAAACAACAGATAAAAAACATAAAATGGCTCCAGAAGCCCCCAGGAATCCCAAATTAAAATGTGAAAAGGCCAAAATCTTTACTGCAGCAGTTCAGCTCGGACCCCGACCCAGGGTTTAACATACTTTCTTTTAAAATCGATTTAATATCTCTGGGCCTCTTGGAGACTTTGCAGTTTGGAGCCGTTTTATGTTTTTAATTTGGGTGTTTTGCTTTGTTTTAAAACCAGCACCCAGTTCCCACTTCAGCTGTCCAGAACACTGGAAGCTCCAGAAATGTTTTGTAGGACTACAAACTTTCCACCGGCACGGTGAGGCTGGAGGTCAGCAGTGCCGGTTTAACGTTGGGGGACAGAAATGTTTGATGAGGAAAACAGCGTGCTCCACCTTTAGTCCGGGCTGTTGTGGCTTTAATAGCCTGCAGGTGTGAGGAGGAGTTTTTGCACCACAAGAGAAATGAAACTTGCAAAAGAAAAACTAAACGATCATTCGTCTTTCTAGGTTTTGACATGATTTAACGCTATAATACGTAGCATTTCCTTATTAAACTGAGATCTCAGATATTCCCAGAAAAAATCTAATTTTATTCGAGGAAACGTTGCATTTCATTTGGTCAGCTGATAATAAAACTTTTACGTGCAGTTTTAACGCTGCTTGATCCACGTCCGACAGATTCCCAGCTGCAGTGGTGGTTAACAACGAAGACAACGACTCCCATGATGCCACACAACTCCATGACATCATCAAACTGCGCCTTGTGTTTACATTCGTGTGACTGAGAGACCTCTATTGTTCGATGACCCCGATGCAGATTTGTTTGGCTCCCCGCTGTGAGAAGAAACTAAACTGAGTTCCTTTAAATACCAGAACATCTTGAAGTGAAGATAAAAAATGAGGACGAAACACTAACGAGCTGCTGATTAATGCACCGCAGCCCAAATTTAACCAAAAATCCAACTTTTTCCCCAAGATTTTTCAACACAACTCTGACCCGCTTCGAGATGAATATCAACAGAAATCCTTTGTTTTTAGTAAACAGAAGTAAGAAATAATGAGGCGTTCACACGGTGTGGAAAAACGCAGCACTCAGACTGGATCAGGACCAGTGATGGTCGTGTGTGTGTGTGTGTGTGTGTGTGTGTGTGTGTTTCCTGGTAATTACACAGATTTTTTAAACGTAATGTTTTATTGATGTTTAAATGCCACATGCAGCTATGTTAATGAAGTTTACCGACAAAACAAAAGAGGAGCGATGTTCTTTAAAAGAGGAGAGAGAGAGAGAGATGGCTTTCTAAACATCAAAGAAGGGACGGAGTTTTTTTTTTTTTAAATGTCCGAGCGCGAAGAGACTCAGACGAGGACGGACGTGGCGAGGCAATAACAGTAAAGCAAACAGGCTGCTGCCTTTGCACCACTGCTCCTCGCCTCCCCAGTGATACATGCCAGAGATAACAGCTTAATTTCAACCTCAGCACTTTTACTGCACTGTCCGAGGCATTCACTGCATCAATGTATCAATGTACCGCCATGCTAGTCACTCTCCACTGCGACAACTAACAATTTTTTCCATGATGGAAGCTTTCAGAAAAAAAAGAAGAAAGGTGGCCGCGATTTAGCTCGCAACACAAGCCGCCCTCCTCTGATGGCTTTGGTCTTCGGAGACTCCGCTGGCTGTTTGTTTCTGGGAGAACAGGTCACAGGGCAGACTTTTGATTGAATCCCCCACACTGTGACGAGCGAAGGGGGCGGAATCCTTCCTTGATTTTTTTTTTTTTTTTTTTGCTGCAGAGGCTCTTCCCTTCTGCAAAACATTTCCTCTTTCACTTTGAAGAAAAAGCAGCTGCTGCTTCAACTGTCCAGGAAGAAAAAAGAAAAAAAAAATAACAGCGTGAAGAAAAAAACACAAGAAGTCTGAGATTCTTTATCTGAAGGACTCCAGTGACTGAGTCCAGTAAATCATGACGGAGGAGGAGCAGACATCAGAATAGGATCAGATCTACAAAATCTGAGTCACAGCATACTCACTTCTCCTTCTTTAAATGAGTTCTTCCTCTAATTTTAATCAATATCTCCACAGAAGAAAGGGAGACGAAACTACAGACGCGTTCTCGTGTTTAACAGCCACACTGGTGCTATTCATTTGCAGCTCCTCACAGTCATAAGAGAGGATTTATACGGAGATAACTCTGACACGACTCTGCCGAGAGTTGACATGTCAGCTCCCCGAACGCACGTTTCATAAACATATGTGTGTGTTTTTGCTTAAATTTAATTTGCTAAATTGTGTTTGTTATAAGCTGTGGCTTGACAAGTAAACAGTGCCTGAACTGAGACTATTCTCAAAGCAATTAGCGGTTAAATTTAAAATGTGCTAAGATAGATTACATTCATTGCAAATCCTCTTGTCAATTCGCATTCATTGTGGCGCTCCCGGTGTAGCGGGTGTACCTCCGCACCACGCTGGCTGGGGTTTCTCTTCAGAAGGCGCCGCTTCTCGCCGAGCGTTGACCCCCGCGTGGCACCGACAGCATGCCGGACTGATATTAACACTGACGTACAGGAGGCCGGAGCGCGGCCGCCCGGGGTGCTGAGGCCACAGAGGGGATCTGGGCACCGGTGGAGATCCACCTTGTTGGGGCGTCATGGCGAGAAAGCGGCCACATCACACATCACCCTCCATCTGCGGGGGGTCACGGAGGGCAGCGTTTAAAAGGGCAAACATGAGCGGAATGAAGAATATGCTCTGGAGCACGTTTCTCTGTCCTCTCTTACAAGCAAGTGATAAAAAAGAAAACAGCAACGTTTGCTTACAGCCGCCTGGATTGTTGAGATGTCATCTCAAACACGGGGAACGCCTTTTTTCATGGAACATATAACCGGGAACGACGAGCTCTTTTTCCAGGCGCTGCGACGCTCGCCGTCCTTTGTTATGACAGCGGATCCTCATGCATCTTACACATGAGTAATGATCGCACAACTTAAAAATAACACCGCTACCCTACACTTTCACATAGGGGAGCGCCGTGGCAGCTCCATGCATGCTGCTCGTCTCCCGTTATCCATAGGGAAGGCGAAATGAAATGTGCTTTTTATCATGTGTCATGAACACTCTTCATGCCTCCCCCCCTTCTTTCACTCCTATCCACCGTTGAACCACCCGTCAAAAAAATATTGGCAAATGTTGTAATTACGTGCAGAGTATCTGCGCCTTACATGGCTCGAGGCTGGGAGCAGTCCCGGGCCTGATATTTCAGCTTTATCATATTTTAGTTTTATTTGAGGATGGTGGCAGCGCCGTGCCTCCAGTCAGCCATAATTGAAATGAGGGAAGGAAGATGTAGAGGCTGTGCGCCCCACTCCTTGTAATCAAGCCCTTAGTCCTGTGTGCTTCGCCATTTTTCAAAGTGAAATATCTTCGCAATCTTTACAGTAATATGCAGCGAGTCCTCTTCATGCCGTAGCCCGTGGGTAATTAGGCATGAGAAAGTGTACGTTTTACATGCAGAGGAGAGCCATGCGTTAGGAATGTTCAGGCCGCGGATGCTGCGAGTCCGTCGGACGCGTTGGATTAAATTCATGATCACATCCATAACAACATACGGCCGCTTTTGTAACCAATTTATTATTCTTTTTGTAGCAGCAGCGTGACATCAGTATTCAACAAGCGATGCTATCTGTTCCCCACATTGTGCCGTGTGTGGAGAGAGTCGTGTGTCGGGAGGCGAGCGGTGAAGAAGTGAAGCCGCGGGGACTGATGGAGAAGTTGATGTATGATCCCTGGTGGCTGAGCTTGTTTGAAGCGTGGAGCCGTGCAGGTGATTCGGAGGCGCCGGCTCTTTAAACAGCGTAATGAGCCAGAGAGGACGCTGCCCCTCCGTCGCTCCCCAATCCCCAACCTCCCCCCCAACACCCAACACCTATCATATCATCTCATGTTCAAATCATATGAACCAACATAATGAGATACAGTATTTAAGAGTGTTGTTAAAAGTACCCACGACTCAGACTGAAGACGTCGTGCTGAAATAGTTTTGGGGATAAAAGTGAAAGACACCCGCGCAACTGACCTCGGTAAGAGTCTTAAAAGTACAAATATACATATAATTACACGTATGTTTATAATGTATACTAAGTCCAAACCTGGCTGATTATTGGATCTGATATTTATTATCCGATTACAGAAAAAGACGATTTAATTTGACGGTGATTCAACGTGTAACTTGCAAAGTAACTAGTAACTTAAAGCTATCAAACAAATGTAGTGGAGTACAAAAGTACAATATTCGCTTGTAGACGTGTAACATATCAGGAAATACACACTCACTGCACTCTTTGAGGTGCTTGTAGTTGATTTAACTGGGTAAATGTACTTAGTTACTTTTGGATTACTGCTATTTAAAGCTACTAATCAATACTTTTAAATCACGAAAGTCTGTGTGAGGCCAAAGAAGTTGCTCACAGTGTTTAACCCACAAACTCGCAGCCGTCTCGCAATCAAAATAAAAGATGTCAGCAGTGTGGCATCATGGGAGCTGTAGTCTTCATCGTTACACATCTACCACTGCAGACTCGGACAGACGGAGGTCATGTTTTGCGCTTTTCTTTACGTCAGAAGTTGCTACACAGAGAAGTATCTTCACCTTTGGAAGGTTTTTGAGCTTGTTTATCTGATTGTTTTGGTTTGTAGAAACTCTGATACAACCAGCAGTTATTGTTGTGTTTGGTAAAGACACACTCATTATGAATTTGACGACTGAGAGAACAGTGTCCAAACTTTATTGGAGATGGAGTTGTTAATCGCTGTAGGCGACCTGCCGAGCGCCACGCAGACAGGAGAAGTTAAAAACTAGCTGGTAAATGAAGCAGAATATGTTTTAAGTATCGTGTCTTTATGCGATATGTCTCATTGTTTGTTGCTGAGCGTGTTTTTTGGTCGAAAAAGTTCTGCTGTCTTGTTAAAATCCTTAAAATGTCACCTTCTCCTCCATCATTAAAAACAAATCCTAAAATCTATGAATATTCAGATTTGTCTAATTTCAAGATCATTCTCAGCGTGTTTGTAACGGAGGCTTCAGGTTTTACACATCTGAATTTTAGAGGATTTTGCTTCCAAACTGCGATGTCCCCCAAAAATCCTGCTTCCACCAGCGATGACATAGTGTCGAACTCTGCACATACATCATCCCACACAGTGGAAGTGGAGGAACAAGAGGAGAAACTGGGAGCGGGGACTTTAAATAAGGCGTGTTCCTGCCTATAAAGCAGCCTGGCGAGTCTGACACCGTCATAAATTCACCACAACTTAAAAGTCCAGATTCATCACGCGAGTGTAAAAATTAAAAATAGTCTTGTTGTATTCATTTCAGGTGGACCGAGGCGTGAAAGAGCTCGACTCCAGTGTGTGAGGGGGTTTTCTGAGTGCACACTTCTGGATCTGCCCTGCCCTCTCCCTATATTCTGGTTGCACTGCAGGTTGAATCCAATCCTCCGCCGGCCCTGCAGACTCTCTAACGCTGCTGCTGCTGCTGCTGCTCTGCAACGCTGCGCTCCACCAGCACCACATCTGAACACACTCCAACAGGTACGAACGCCGAGGGGACGCCGGAGCGTGGGCACAGAGTGTGACAAACGCACAAAGTTGGTTGCGGATACTAAATGTGTTTACATAAAATAAGTATGACTGCCTGAAACCGGTCCTCATGCACAATTTACCGCGTGTCTGTTTGCAGACACGACGCGGCGACCGACCGCAGCCTCGACGACGAGGAGACAAAAGACGAGGGCGCACGCGGGGGGAGAGCGAAGCTCTCGACGCCAGCGTTTCATCGCAGCTGATGATATACAAATGCATGCACACATGGATGCTGCTCGTAAATGAATAAACACATACATCAATTTCAAAATCCAACACATTTGAAATTCAAATGCAGCCGTGTCTCTTTTTTTTCTTTACGATATGTCTCATTTCTCCGGCGGAAGATATAAAAGCAGAGGAGAAATTAGAGGGGTGGGAGAGAACAAATGCCGTATGGAATCTGAGATTATGTGTTTGGTTTGTGTGTTCCCGTCCTGTTTAAATCAGGCGCGTGGGGGCCGTGCAGCCCTGGGCTTGTTGCTGGTGACAGTTTCAGTGTTTCTAGACTTCTCTCCTCCCCCTTTCTTTTTCTTTTTTTCCCGCAACAGTCCTGAATTGAGAAGTGGGGTGGAACGGGGTGTGGGCTTCTGGCGGAGGGTGAATTAAATAGTCACTCTCTCTCACTCTCTCCCTCCCTCTCTCCCTCTTCCTCTCTCTCTCTCGCACTTTCTCTTTTTTTCAGTGGCGTTTAAAATCAATTCATTCAGTGGACTGCTGACACAGCCCGGCCCAGAGAGCCCAGGATTTATGGCTCCCTCTAATGGGCATGCTCTGAACCAAAGCCCTGCCGTCAGCACAATCCTGCCAGCCACCCGTCCGCCCCACTCCCTCACTCCATCTCGCTTTTAAAGACGCAGGCACCCCCTCCTCTTCCTCCCTCCTCCCCCTCCTCCTCCTCCTCCTCCTCCTCCTCCCCTTTTTCCCCTCATCAGCCCTGTGGCGGTGGCGATGGCAGCGAAGGAAACACTCAAGGCCCTAAAAATGTAGATATCTAGAGAATTTACCATAACGCAATACGATAAAAAGAAATAAAAAAAAGGGAGACAACACGTGACATATTTTATTTTTCCGCTACGCTGACTGATATCTGGGGAATTTCCTCGGCCTTGTTCACAGGAAGCTTCTCTAGAAAGTGATGGAGAATAATCTGATGGATATCTATTAATATCTGCACTATTTATGATAACAGCACAGGGTCTCTTTTTTTATTTAGGACGCGGTCATCTTAAGTTTAAGACTCAAATGTAGCTTTTTAAATATTTTCTGGTGTCATTATCACTCATTTTCTCTCACGGTCGCTTCTAAGAGCAGAATATAGATAATATCTGTTAACATTTACAATAACAGCAGAAGATTTCATTTGTTCCAGGAGGGGAAAAGGAAATAAATGACAAAAAAGTCAAATTTAATGTGTATTTTTGTGTTGTGGGGAGACGTTTAGTGTGGAATGTCTTGTTAATGATGATCCAAACAGTAAAAACTTACATTTAATGTCATTTTTGGTGTTAAAATGACTAAAAAGGGAAACTTTACCAACACATGGTGCTTCATACAACAATGTACAACATCTCTCTGATTATTTACTGTAGCGCAGATGATTTTAGCTTGTTTCAGGGAGAAAAGGACTCAAATTTAATGTATTTTTTATAAAGATTATGACAGACAAATGATTTAGTTTCTTACAGGAAGAAGACGACTGAAAACTTCAACTTAAAGCTCAAACGTGACGTATTTTTTGGAGACGTTCAAATGTTTATTCATGATATTTGAAATGAATAAAAAGACAAACTTCAGCATCTCGGTGTGTTTCCTGCAGCAGAGTGGAATATTTCTCTGTCATTAGTTTCCAGGGGAAGAGGAACGATGATGTCAAATTCAAGTTAAAACTTAAATTTATTGGGTTTTTTTAGCTTTCTAAGCAGATTTTTGAAGTTAAATGTGTTTTTTATGATCATTAAAAAGCAACTTATTTACCATAAAAGCAGAGATTTAGTCAGACTTATGAAACTACTGCATTTGAACTTGATCAATATTAAAATATGTGAAAAGACAAACTTTTGCTGTTTTCCAAGAGCAGTATGTAATATTTATCTTTATTATTCACCGTAACAGAAGAGGATTTAGTTGTTTTTGTTTCCAGGGAGAAGAAGAAATGTCTGGCTACAAACTTAATCTAATATATTCTTTGTTATCTTGCAATTATTAAAAAAAGGCGAGTGTTTCGTCCCAAAGCAGTTTACATCCTCTCTCTGTCTCTCCGGTCTGCAGGACACCATCAACCCCGGGTCAGAACTCCAACATGTCGTCCTAAATGTTTATTTATGAATACTGACATCACTTTGCTGCTTCCCAGGACAGAATATAATATTCCTCTATGACGACACAGTCAGCGTAAACCTGCATTACACAAATCTCTGCTTCCCCAGCCGACCATCATGTTTCTCTCAGAGTATTTACCAGAACACGAGAGACAAATTCAGGTTAAAACTCCAATTGAATATATTTTTTCCTGGTGTTGTGGGCGGACATGTGGTATTTAATGTTTTCCTTAAGATGATTAAAATCCAGGCGCAGCTTCACTAACAAGTGGTGCTTCCCAGAGCAGTATATAATATCTCTCTATCCATTACCTTGTCTGACTAGTGGAGCTTTTAAGGTCTTAGGAGTGTATATATATATATTCATATATTCATAACCACATCCAGTGTCACAGGATCTGAAACAATTTATGGCGCAAGAGAGAGAAAAAAAAGCGTGATTGAAAACACTCGCCTCTGAACCCGGCCGGTGTGAAGACGTATAAAAAGGATCATGGCCTGAAATGCGTCGGCGACATGAAGCCGGTCCACCTCGTCCGGGCCGAGTGTGTTTCCTGTGTTGTATTTGTGTCCGTGACACCGTCTGTTGTGTTCACTCGGGGAAACACACTCGGCTGCTGTTGACCCTGTTATATCCTCAGGCAACCCGGCAATTTGCAGACAAATACAGACCTTTACTTCTGCCCCAGAGTCTCCGACGTACATCCTTATCCATATTCCAGCTCCACTCTGCAGCCTGTCAGGGCGTCACGGGCCCTGAATTAGCCTCCCATTACAGCGAGACTCCGGCTCCCCCTAAAGTTAACCATAACTGACCATTTGCCGTGGCTTCATTATAAAGCCATGCATGTAAAATCAAGTCATGGTCCCCGGCCGTCACATCCAATTTCAAAATACAATCCCCATCCACCCCCCCACCAGAATCTCCATCTTTCTCTCTTACTTAAGTTCAAGCTTCTCCTTGTTTCATAAAATATGATCTGATTAAAATAGATTACACACCTTGTTAGCAGAGCGTTTCATATTTGATATGGTGGTGCTTGAAGACGGGCAACCTCCTCCATGATTCAAAGCGATTGTGGCCTTGTTCTCCGGCCTATTTGTTTAATAAGCTCTGCTACATCAGCGGGCCTTTTAAGTGAACACACTCCCCTGCAGCAAAGGCAAAGATCAATACCCACACCTGTATTAATGATAAAAACACAGGAATCACAGCCAAGGATTTTCTCCTTCTAAGGAATAAGAGGCGAGATAATCAGCAGCAGTCGTACTCGTACGAGAGGAAATCCCAAAAAAAACAGGAAGCAGCTTTTATGTGCTGACCCGTCTGGAGAGCCACAGGTCAGCCGTGAAATATTCAGCGCCGATTAGTCCGCCGCAGCTTAAAGACTAAAGCTCCTCCAATGTCTCGATCGCGAGAGGCCGCGTTATGCAAATGGGATATTACAAACACAAAAAAAAAAAAGGGAGAAAGTCTTTGAGGGTAAATTAATTCATTATAATCCTCACCTCATCTGCTGACTGATGGAAGACTCCTCGTGTAATCGCTGATGAAGAGGAGGACGAGGGGGGAACCTTCCACTGTGGCGAGGCGGCTCAGATGTGGGAATAATACCGGGTCGTATCGCCTTAGAGTGAAAATAACACTCCCCTCGTTCACCGTGAACAAAGTCCATGTAAGAGGGTAAAATGTAATACTGTGCTCGAGGAATGTAATTATCATTTAGCGAGTCCGTGAGCTGTGTTTGACAGGGCCTGAACCGCGTGAAAAACTCATTTTCATTTTTCTTATTATATCATGATTATATAAACATTCTTAACCAGTGGCCACAGCAGCAGCAAATTATTGCAAATTAGCCCCATATTGCCAGTTTTTTTTTTTTTTTTGCGCGGAGGCAAATGAACAAGCACTAGAACTCCAGTGTTTGTTCCATAAATCAGCCGAACGCTGCACCTGTTGAGAATGTAAATAGCCGAAGCTATTTGATTAAACTCTTACATCAAAACATTTGAAGAAGCCATTTGTTTTATTTCTTTTTTGTGTGTGTGTGTGTGGGGGGGGGGGGGGTGTTTATCATCCTGTTCTCTTCTCAGCGTTGACTCCGTTCTCTCCTCCTACGCCCACTGAGAGTGGAGTTTTTTCGATGGGCGGTGGCGGGGGAGACATAACACCCACCAGCTATACGTGGGGGCACGGGAGGTCCGTCATTACCAGGCCACAGTGGTGATCACGGCAATAATATAGAACTATAACCGAGCAATTAGACTAATGGAAAACGTCCCTATTTCTCCCGGTGTGCTGCAGCTAGATGCGCCGCTGCCCCGCGGGCCCCCCCTGGAGATGAGGCTGGAGATGTGAAGTGGAGAGGAGGTAATGGCGGAGGACCATTGATCCTCGCTGCCACCTGCTATATGGCTCCGCGGAGGACGGGCAGGGAGGCAGAGGACTCCATCTGGGGAGAGATCGCGCCGGCTCCTGGGCTCTCAGGCATATGGATAAGAGTCTTTCTCTAGTCTTCCGCTACTTAACCGGCACACATTAGCACAATACGGCCGGATAGGGGAGAGTAAGGCGCGCATACGTACAGGCTATATCACGGTGAGGGCGTGAAGCCGTTTTCCTCTCAGACTTCCGGAGCTCCTCGTGTGAGGTCAGGTGAGAACGCCGAGCGCTCGCAATACCGACGATGTGAGTCTCACTTGTTAATGAACCGTGTGTGGGAGTGGAGAGGAAATTCACCCCCCAAAAAAAAAAAAAACATCTGAAGAAAGAAAGCAGAGTGTCTTCAGAAGTGAAAACAACAGCATCGATTGTTCAGACGCTCCAAAAAAAACAACCTGCATTCATGTTTAACTGACAAAGAGCTCGAGCAGCCGAGTGGATCTGACGGAGAGGCTGCGATGGATCCGTGTGAGTTTAAAGGCTCGCTGTGTAGGATTTAGTGGCAGCTAGAGTCGAAGGTGGCAGATAACAACCAACTAAACACCCCTCATGTTACTGAGGGTAGGAAAGCGGCTGCTAGAAACGCTCCGTGGTCGAGCCTCTTTGGATACGATAGAGTCACTCTAACAGAAACACAGCGATTGTTCATTTCAGGTGATTATACGCTAATGAACGGTGATGTCATGGTGTACTGAAACACTAAGCATGCTGGGAAGTTAATAAACCACAGGAGGTCAATAAACAAGAGTTACTCTTTGGTACAGGAGAGACATCTTTGCTTCCTGCGGACGACCACAGAAACATCTCTCGTCCTACCTTGCACAGTATGAAGAGTGAACCTGCTCGTGGACGGGTCGTAATGTTCGCTAGCTTGGTTAGCGGTATCAGCTAGCCTCTCATCAAAGCTCGGATAAATACTAAGACAGATGAGAGGTAAAGTACGCACTCTTGAGTCATCCGTAGTGGGTGAAGATTAGAAAAACACGAATGATTATGCAATGCAAAAGTTCTGGAAGGCTCTGACGAACGAACTGCTGCTGATACGAGCAGCTTGTATTAGACAACAGTTATACAACTCACTGGAAGGCAATTAAACACAACTGTTTGATTGCCTCGTTCGGAGTGTGTGATGAGAAGATTGATGAATAAAATAAGAAAATGGAGATGAACAGGACGCAAAGACGAGCAGAGCTCAGATGGTCCGAATCTAAAACAACAATCAGGATTTGTTTTATTCTGGAGAAGCCACAGATAACCAACACTGAGACGGTTAAATCAACACCATCCTGGTGTCGGGCTGCTGCTGGATCCTTTTTTGAGGGAAATAAAGGAGAAAATAGACGATGCATGCTTAATTTTACAACTACATCTTGTTTTCATCACTTTCATCACAAAATTCTACGATTCTTTTGAGCGTTACACCCAAATTTGGAAAGTCAATAAACGTTCCCACCGAGGCTCAGTCCAGAGAAAACAAACCTGAAGCAGGAGAAGATGTAATGTAGGACACATGCAGACAGACGTGACCTCACAACACACAGACAGCATGAGGAGGCGGCAGAGGGTCATGTTGTGAGACTGACCTGCCCAGCTGGGGGTCTCCATGTACAGGTAAAGCCGGTCGGGCTGAAGCTAGGTCACTGGACTCGCTGCGGCTGCCACAGGTGCTGAAGAACCTGCAGACAGGTGGAAACATAAAGCTCCTGTTAAAGCAGCAGAAAGAGGCTGAACGTGTGAACGAGTCAGTTATACAGCTGAGCAGACACATCGACCCAACATCGACTTCAACACATCGGCAGGGGGAAATATTGCTCTTTTAGCGGTTCCCTCTCGTGATCAAACTCGCCATTGTTGCAGGGATGACGAGCCAAATGCGAATATTTATAATCACGATGCGTCTCGTCCTCGTTCCATCCAACAACATGTATTAAAAACAACATGTTGTATTTCTAGAAGGATGCTGGAACTATTTCACACTTCATCCATTCACCCACCACAGCGCGGGCTGCCAGATAGAGAGAGATAGAGTGCACGTTTTTCTGTTTTTGCTTTTGCACAAACCTGGCAACCTCCCTGCAGTGACGAGACCGCTGCTGCTGCTGCTGCTGCTGCTGCTGGTTGGATCAGTGATACATATATTTTAAATCATTCCTCGACTACTTTTAGCAGCTTGTGAAGTGTCTCTGTGAATGAAAACAGTCTCTCAGGCTCAGATCAGGCTCGGTGTCTGCACATCAGGTTCAGAGAGGTGTTATTACATCTGAGTAATATCGTTACCTGGTGTATTACTGTGTTTACAGATGAAGTGAGTAAATGAGTCCGTGATTGTGCATCTACATCGACGTCTGCAGCCCGCTCAGACGTCGGTTCCGCAGCACGTACACTCGAGCAGTACAGCATGTTTGTGGCTCGCTGTGAGGCTGCTCTCATGCAGCGGCAGCCTTTTCTGCTGACTTGTGTTTCTTTCCGCAGGCCTCAGGTTGGCTGGTGCCCAGAAGCCCAGCCGGTGAACCGGGGAGAAAGCGCATTGATTTCATCCCAGCAGAAATCCCTTCTCCCGGTGCCCGCCTCCCTACCCCGCCCTGCACCTGATTAAGCATTTGCAGGGAGCCATGCCAACACAATTTGTCATTTATCAAAAGTAATTAAAAGCAATTTCTTTTCTCTTGTTGATTGGGAATTGACTAATTGTTGAGTCTGTGAAAACGGGGGAATAAATAAAACAGGGAAGGATGAATTTTACATAAACTCAGAGGAAAACATAAATGCTGTAAAACGAGGGCCAGACATCTGGCTCTGTGATTTCTCTCTACATGATTATGACTCCAAAAAAAAAAAACCCCGAAACAGTTGTTTAGCGCATTCTGATATACAGCCCATAGGCAGTAAATAATATATTAGAAACAGCATATTGACTAGCCGACTTAAAAGGGTGTTTTCACTTCGTGTTGTGTGAACACAAGAGTGGGAGGAAAATACAAACACTGGTCGGTTACTTGTTAACAGAAAATGAGAAAACGCTGCTCCCACTTGTGCAGAAAGAGATATTTGAGCCGGTAAACACCGACGTCTCCGTCTGAGAGGGAAAACAATGAGACTGAAGGTACGGCGAGGAGAGGAGAGGCGGAGGAGCTGAAGTCATCCTGCAGCAGAGGGTACAGTGCGTCCGTCCAATGAAACCAAGCAATACCGTTTCAACATTATCGGTAACAACCTCTGAATGCACCATTACCTTCTATAAGGGCAGAATGAAATGTCAGAATTGATTCGAGAGGGGAGGGTTGAGATATAAGTGGGCAGCTAAGGTGGCCATTTTGTTTCACTGGCCCTTCATTCCGTGTGTCCCTGGATCATTTGCAGCAAAAAAAAAAAAAAAAAAGAGAGAGAGAGTGGCGAGAACATGAAGTAGGTGTGGGCGGCCGTCACGCGACTCTCCGGTGACGGCATGCGAAATGAAAACAGAAATGAAAACCACACACACACACACACACAAAACAGGCAGAAATCAAAGAAGAAGAAGAAAAAAAAAGAGGCGTGCGGAAACGCCAGAGGAGTCGTTTAAATTTCCCACCACTTTGTAAATAACTTTAGCTGCACAAATACCTGGCTTTGCTCAGAGCGCATACACAAAAAAACAAAATTTCTCGCCAACAATTTATTCTCTGCCAACAAATGGAGCCGTTGCTTCAATGAGACGATTTGAATATCCCTTTGAAGGCTGCAGATGGACAAGCAATACTATCATTGCCTGGGAACACAGAAATAATTGGGCAACAGTGGGAGAAAGCCGACGTCCACGTCTCTGCTGAGACGCAGCCCGGCGCCCAATTTCTAATTGAAGCCCTCACTCTCCTGCCTTTTGTTTACATTCCCATTCATCATAAAAAACTCAATTACTTATGTTCCCTAACATGTATGGTTATTAATGTTCTAATTATGCTTCTCCCCTCTAATCTTTCGCCTTGCAATTTGGGTGATGTATGTCTGAACGGCGCCGCGAGTCCCCTGGAAGAGAGCGAGCTGAATTAAGGAATCTACGTGCAATAACGCACCTTCTCCCGGGAGCCGCCTGACGAAGAGGGAGCGCTTGTCACACTCGTGTCTGTACAACGCGGATTTATGCCAGCTCAGTAAGCACGTGTTATCGCACACCGTCTTTGTTCGACACGCATTTCCAAGCAGAAAAGTTGACTAATCAGCTCTCGCTTTTAGATGTAGCCGAGGGAAGCTGACGAGAACGGCGAGACGAAAACAAAGCGAACCACCGCCGGCCCGGCTCTTCTTATTCTTCTTGTGAAGGGCTATAGGTATGACAGCTTTAGAGGTATGAAATAATGTCGGTGAGAGCCTTGAGGAGCCCCTGCAGAGAGGCTGAGAGGGTCCTGTACTGCCTCGAGCAATGAGTGTTCTTCAAGGCTTTTCCTCAGAGCACTTTTACAAGAGCACAAATTAGGTGTAAGGAATGCCTGTGACGGCGGGCTGCACCCCAGCCAGCACGCAAGAAGAAGAAGAAGAAGAAGAGGGGAAGAGGGGAGAAAAAAACAGAAAAGGGGGCAGAAACTTGGATGACAGTGAGGAAACGGAGGGCGTCATAAAGTGCGGAAAATAAGCTCTCACTTTCAAACGTTTACGGCGGCTCAAATATCTGATGATACCTCTCATAGCTTTTAATCTTTAATGTGAAAAATTAATCATCCCATTCATTATTTTAATAGCTGTCATTTTTCTCTCCCCAAAGTGATGATTTATAACCATTAAGCCCTGCGTAGGCTTGTGTGAGAGGGATTTATCGTAATGTTTGCACCAGGTAGCCTCCAACCATATTTCATTACTCTGACAAGCCATTAAAATGCCCTGGTGATTAAACAACAGCTCTGAGGTCAGCGTGTATGGCTGTTTCTTTACCCATGCCGGAGCGTGGCGGTGCAGCCGTGCAGGCAGGGACCCCGTAGCCTAACAAAAGCCCTTTCCCCCCCTCGCTCGGTTCCCTCCAGACTGGCGATCGTAGTTATAGATCTCTATCTGCCGCGCTGTGCGAGGGCGACAGGGGCGGATGAGAATAATGTACATGCACAGAAGCTACAATGAAGTAAAGTTAAGAATGGCGCCATTATGCCTCGTTCCCTCTGAGGTCTGACACCGTGATAACTGTGCACTTGGAGGAAAAACTCCAGCTTCATGTACTCTTCTTTCCATCCGTCTGCGGCGCTTGGGAGTTATTCTGCGATCACGTGCTGCCGTTTGTGCCTCTGGTCGACACACTTGTCTCTGCTACTTCTATTTCAGTTATTGATTTCCTGCTGATGCTAGCAGGCAGGGGCGTGCTGAGGATGTCTGGGGGGGTTGAGGGGCAGCGCTATCACTGGCTGGGCCCCCTCCACCCCCCGAGACCCACCTCTGTACATTTTAAGCTATTCAACACCTGTTGCTTCACAGAAGGATGTCTGTGCTGTGATCTGAACCACACATTTTATTAAAAAGGCGACATTTTGACTGCAGTCGGATGTGGCAGAAAGCCTCTATCATTAATGTTGACTGATGCCAACTTTAAGCAGCGTTTTTAAATCAAAATACTTTAAACTTTTACTTCCTGGAACGACTTTTTGAGGAGCTGTAAGGTTCTTTAAGCCTGTTGTTGTCTGTTTCCCAAACATCTTCCACCTGCAATGATTAGTTTGCAAACATTTGACGAAGCAGCAGCCATTTTTGCACAGGAATATACGCCAATGGTCATCATCAATCGGTCCATCTGTCGTACGCTTACATCTGCAACTCCATGCAATGAACAGAAAACAAGCTGGTGTGCAACTGCGACATTATAAAACGAACATTGCGAGTGCTCCATCAATCATAAATCTCATGCACTTGCTTTTTTGGGGGTTGATTAATGTCCCCAGAACTTGATTCCGACCTGGTCCTCTGCAGTTCCTCCAAAAGTTCCTGCAGAAGGATTTTAAAAAATGCTCGATAGATAAAATGTATCTACGTTATTCAGAACCTAACAATGCTACGTGCTAAATATAAGGTTTTGATTCACACAACAAGTTAAAAAGTTGACTATGATGACTAAACACGTCGGGTTGTTGGATAGTTTGAGTGTTGGTGGTTGGATCCTCAGCTCTTGCTGCGTGTCAGAGTGTCTTTAGGGAAACTACTGAAGTGCTGCTGTGTAAATGGCTGAGCGTAGATATATAGATATACGTTCTGGTTAGGAGGCGCCGTACAGCTTCTGATAAGCAGGTCGGGCACCATCAGTGAATGAATGTGTGTGAATAGATAAATGTGTTGTAAAAGCGCTTTGAGTGGACCACCTATATAAACGCAGAGGCCATTTACCACTTAGGCAAAACGCTGGACCTTTGAGTGGGTTGCACACTGATGTCCCTGAATGCATCGCACGGCTGAAAGAGAAACTGCAGACGTGACGGGACGCTTCAGGAAAATCTGAAAAAAACCTAAAAAAATATATGTATGTTTGCTCAGTCTGTTTATGCACATACTCTATGATTTGCTGCTAATAAAAACAGTGTTGTACATGTTTATTCTTTCAGTGAGAACAGTGATGAATACATAAAGACTGTGTTGCTACCAGTGTGGAACACTTACTGCCGGTCAGTTGATTATTTTGCCTGCATTGACGTTAAACGTCAGTGAAACACGGCAGTTGCAGAGAGAAGTCGTCACTGTTTCATTCCGAGGGACTGAAACCAAAAATCTGACGCTCCACTTTGATGTTTTTGGACAGCTGGAATGGAAAATGTGTCCTTTTTTTTTATTTTTTTCAATCAAACCCGTTGTTTTGTGCAGAAGGGCGATATCACTGCATTTGGCCGGTTATCTGACAGAATAAGGACGATGGAGGAAAAACAACAACAAGCGCTGATGTCCAGAAACACGAGGGACGATGTCAGACGGTGTTCTGACATGAGTGGAAAAAAAGTGTTGAATGCTGGATTCTCGTGTACGAAGCGGGGGAATGTTGTGGCTTTTAAAGAGCCAGATGTGGCCTGAGAAGCAGCAGCAGAAACGGCAGCCTGCAACACAAAATGGATTCCCGTTCGGTCCCAGCGGAGGGAGCTGATTGAACAGCAGGCCGGGGAGCTGGGGGAGGATTTAACTCCCCTGCATGTATGTTCATGTCTAATGTCCTGAGTCCAATGGGCGGGATTGATCACCGATGCCACATCTGACAGTGACTGACAGCGCCTGTAATTGCTATGTTAGCTTTGGGAGAAGAGCAAACTACCATGGTGGGACCATGAAAACACGGCAGGCATTTCTCAATCACCTACGAGTCCAGCGCGAGATATTACATCACGGTACACAATGTGTAGTTGTGGTCGGCCTGAATTGCCCCGAGTGTGGTGAGCTGCTTGATTAATGGATGTGATCAGTGTCATTTATGGCGTGATGGTGTCATGAAAAAGAAAAAGAGAAAAAAAAAAAAACATCTGCTGTGATTCCCTGCAGTGGTTCAGGCTCAAACCTCTCGTAACTGATGATCGCCGTTCAGTCCGACGTTGTTTTCATCACTCAGCGACGTTCAAGTTCATTTATCCCCGTGACGGACGGCGTCGCGTCTCACAAGGAACGTAAAGAACAAAAGGACGAGAGATAGAGACGGAAACAAAACGCGGTTAATTGGTGCTGTTCAGAACAACAACATGGACATTAGTGCTGCTGGTATCAGAACCTTCTCAGCACCTCCTGTGTTCATGTGTGGTCCAGTTCATGTTTCTCTGACTGTCTTTATCCGTTGAGCAGTTTGAGACATGTTCAAAATCCTTCTGCCTCTGTGATTGGCTGGTTAGATCCTGGCTAAGCAGCTGATTGGTTGTTTGGTCAAACCTGATATTTAAAAAAATAAATTTAAGTATGTTACTACAAGCAGCAAAATATAATTACATGCAGTGTGTAGTTTCTGCCACTAGGGGTCTCTCAACCAAAACAAAAGGCGACGTAAGCAGCGTGGGATCATGGGAGTTGTCTTAATCTACGTTACGTTCACGCCACATCCGCTGACTCCTCCCTCACTCTCACCCGACGTCCCAGGTGAACAAATGAAACGTTAGCGTGAGTCAAATATTTGGGAACATTTAGGATAATCTATATAGACAGAAATGTTACGTATCATATCTGGAAGTATCAGGAGTAAAAGTACGTACGTTGACCATTATCGTACATAGTATGGTTCAATGATTACAGGCGCATTAAGACGTATTTGGACGTCGTAACATAATATGAAAGAGGCACTTAATATTATAATACTGATCTCATTTGTGAGTGTAATCTTAATTTACAGCCGCCATTGAGTAAAGATCGTAATGGGAACTGGGGGAATACATCGCTGTATCTTAGATTTGTATTTAAGTAAAGCGCAGGCGGAGTCGCTCTCCATCAGGGCCGGTGACGCCGGGTTAAAGCACATTAAACGGCAGAAAGATATATTGGCAGCGAGATGGGATATCGGGCCGTGCCAGCTTCTAAAAAACTCTGTGTTGTTAACATTTACAGCTCCTGTTCCTCGGGGGAGGGGGGGAGTGATCATCAGTAAAATCACTCTCATAGATTTGAAAGCCTCGGCCGAAAATTGGGACATATACTGTAGGACGTGATTCCTGCAATTTTTATTTTCCTTCTCGCTGCCGATGCTCGTATCCGCCGTGGCTGGATGTCAGAACATCCTGTTTTGGCCGCCGCTGCTCGCTACAACCGATCCAACAGTTGTCACTGCGACAGAACAAAAGCTGCAGAAGGAGGGGTTGGTGGTGGTGGTGGTGATGGGGAATTAGCATCCTAATGTGTTTAACGTCTCGTGTTTGTTGTGTCCCCGATGAGAGGGGGAAAAAAAATGAAATAGTGCTAATTTGTAACAGATATCAAAATTCCCAGCATTAAAAAGTTAATTACCACAGCAAATACAGCGGTGATAAATGGCTGATAATACCATTTTCTGCAGATGACTGTCGTTTCCGCCAACCAGAAAAATGATATTTAGTATCCAGCTGTACTTCTGGATGCAGGAGGAGGAGGAGGAGGAGGAGGGCGAGGAGAAGGAGGAGGGAAAGGTACTTGTAATTCTGAATATTTTTTTCTGCAACTTAGCAAGTTTTTCATCTATCAGCGAGGCACATTAAATCCCAGCTGGTCAGATGCGAGACTCCTGATGCTCGGCTTTAGACATGAAACAAACTACAGCTGAAATGAAAGCCGTTTTCTTCGGCGCTGTGAGAAATTCCAACTCCTACAAGAAGTCGATTAAAAATACATGTTCAAATGAATCTTGGTGGTGATGACAAGTTTTACCATATTCTTCTTGAACTTTTAATGTACCCAGCCGGGACTTCAAAAGGGGGGAAATTAAATATTAAGGCTATTATCTAAGCTGTTCCCAATATTATCCAAGCCTAGGTTATTTATACAGTACGGTAATAATTACGTTATATAAGCCGGTTTTCATTCTGGAGCCAACGTAATGATCCAGAGGTGGCTGGTTTGTAGTTTTTGCAACCTAAAATGAGCAACCTAATTTATATATTTGCTGCAGTAAAAAAAAAAAAAAACCCAACGAGATTATGTAGATTTATTATAGCAAAGTCCTAGGTGGATATTGTGAATGTAAATATATTTATAATTTATCACTGCAGGGAAATAGATCATTTCTTACCCTGTGAATATAAGGAGCGCTTCTACTTTTGGCAGAGGCTCGGTGCACACTCAACATAATTTTGTGCATCTGTATGAAAATAAAACAAACAAAAAAACAGAAAAGCAGTGAATTATTACGTGGCTCTGATTGAGAGGAATCACAGTAAATCTGGTGCGACCGAACCCGGATCACCACTGTTTACCCACCGGTGAGACGGTAAATACTCTGGCTGACATTTGAGGGAGGTTAGTGTGCTCAGAGAGCCGAGTGGAAGTGGAGGCTCAGATGAATTTGTCTGACAAATGCTCCTGGAGTATGTGTTGTCGACTGTGCTTCGGCGAGGCCCTGGACTGGGATTTGAGTCTGACTGAAGCCAAGCAAAGCATGCCAGATCACTAATTGCACAATTTAAAACCAAAGTCCCTGGCAGCTTGTCATTTGAAATGGAGAGAAGAGCCATTGCTTAATCAGTGAGCTCAACATAGATCTGTGAGGCTCTCCATCGAGGAACCCCAGACGTACGTGGCTGAAGCTCCGTGTCAACAGCCAAAGCGGAGACTGAAGTGATTGGCTGGCTGGCTGCTGCCGCCGCAAATGAGACGTTTTACGATGTGACGCGCGCGTGCGATTGGATGATTGAATCACGGCGCATCAAAGCGCTGGTGCGCTGACAGCGATTTTATTCCCGTTTAATTGTTCATATATGAGCAGTCAACTGTTGCTCACAGTTGGTGGTGATGAAGTTTACGGCGGCGGTTTGATGTCTCTGAAAGGCATTACAAAAAAAACTGGCCAGCGATTCAGCAGCAATTGTCGTTTTTTTTTACGTTCCTCTGGCTCTCGACACGTTTGTCTAAAATAACTCGTTCCCTCCTGGAGTGTACTGAGCCATCGTCGGCTCAGTGTCCTGCCCAGAGACACTTCAGCAGGAGGAGTGGACGAGCCAGGAGTCCAACCAGCCGGACATCAAATATTAAGACTAGTTTCCGCTATTATTCAGAATATGACAATGTTCAGAATTTGATGCATGTCGTTCAAACAACATATTTCCATTTGGATCTTTCGACTGCGCCTCGTTCTGAAGGTAGTTTGTCCGATTATGACACGACAGGTGGAATATGTCAATATTATTCAGGTTTTATTGGTGTAATTTGGACACACGGCCTGTTTACAGTCAGCTCGCCAACAGCTTGCAAGTCCGTGTGTAGAGACGCACGGCCAAAAGAAAAGCCACATCTGTGGTTGGGAAGGAGAAACACACCTACGTTTATACGTAACAAAACACTTGAATCTTGACTTGTTTTTGGGTTTATGCACCAAATATCGCAGTGCCGACCCAGGAAGGTTGTGGAAGAAGCCCACCACCGCTGGAAAAATGTTGTTTTGACGCCAAGAAGTAAAAATGTAGCTCCAGCAGGTCTAATTGTACATATTTCCACACGATAGATGACATGTTGGGCACAAATTAATTAATCTGAGTGTGCAAGGCTGCATATGAATGGATAAAAATGTGTAATATGAATATTTATATGTACAAAAGAATATTGTATTTTTCAGAATAAGTGCACAAACCTGAATATTTAGTTTTGAATCAAAGACCTTTGCTACTAAACCGAGTGCATCTGCAGTTTCCAGATCTCCGTCTCAACGTGCTTCTCCTCGTTCGCAGCTGTAATTGTTGGTTTCACGAACCATTTTCAAAATGTTTAGACTCGTGTTTCCTCTCCACCGTCGCTAACTTGCTCTCAACCATCGAGGAGATATACGTAAAATACAAGAACACCACAAACAGCATTGTGCCATCATCTAGTGCCACTAAATTATTATTTTACATCACACTTCACATCATGTCGCCCATATTTTTAAAACGAAATGTGTAATCTCGCGGTGGCATCAGTGAAAATTGATTGTCGAAAACAGAAAGCCAAATGAAATGGTGACACAAGAAGAAACAAGTAATGCAAAGGATGTTTAAACTGGCACCAGACGAGGTTTTCCCTTCATCAGATCATTCTGAAGTTAATGTTAATTGCATGTAGAGTAACGACACCACTTGGGTTCACATTAGTTCTCTATAAATTTTGGATGCGCTACTAAATCCTGTCGGCCAGCAGGTACGATGTCCTGCAGCCTGGCATCATTTCTGTCTGCCCTGACGTGTCTGTAACAGTTCTGTCCTGCGTTGTTGGTAGTTGTTACTCTGAAAAAAAAATCAAAAAAGGGTTCCAGTTGCTCGTCTTTGCGGCGGCGGCAACAATAAAACCGCTTTGAAAACCCCCAATCAAAAAGAATAGTGGATTGGAGGAATCGTGACGCCCCCCCATCGCCCTCTTCATACTGACAGGCCTGAGAAAGAAATCTTGTTTAAAGTGAGCAGCGAGATCCAGTGACCTATTTAAAAAAAAAAAAAAAGTCCTGAGAGACGTCGGACTCCTCCTGATAATCCAGGACCAGTGAGAAGCTCCTGTTCATTAAACAAGCAAAACAAAGATTCTGTTAATCGTCCCACTAACAGGCCGGTGAACTCTGCAGAAAGTGTTCACAGAAGAAGAAGAAGAAGAAGAAGAAGAAGAAGAAGAAGAAGAAGAAGAAGACACCCTTCGGTCTTCATAATATATAATGAAATATATATTTTACTGCTGCGTGACGTAACTCTACGGGGCATTAAATTCTCTATTTCCTGTTATAGCTATGTTACAGGTTCAGGCAATTCTCCACCGGCTATTGGGAGAAGCTGTAAACATTATTATTATTATTGAGGCCGGGTTGTATTTTGGTGAGAACATTAGCAGGGAGGCGAGTTACTCATCGCCCCAGTGAGATGAAACTGAAGAGGAGTTTTGTTTCTTGTTTTTTTTTTTTTTTTCTTTTGGCTCGAGCCTAACGAGAGAACACATCCACACACACACACACACACACACACACACACCATCGGGGAGACAGTGGTTCACAGAGAGAGGGGTGGAGCTGCAGACACACACACACACACACACCAAAAGAGAAATAAAATAAAAAAAACACTGCCCTGAAGTCAATTCCACACTCAAGCAACATCCGTCTCTGATCTGGGAGCGTTCGTGCAGCGGCGGCACAACAAGAGTGATGCGGCACTGAGGGCCATGAATTAAAAAGTCAATATGTAAAACCATAGAGGGATGCCATTTTGAAAAAGCGTTCCATCAATGGAAATCATATTAACATGATAAAGGGCAGATTGGGAGGCGAGGGCATTGATTCAGATGCCGCTCTGTGGCCCCCGCCATGTCCACCTCAAACATGTTAATGAATCGCACCGCAAAAACAAAATAAACAAGAGGCGGGGGCCGTAACGGGGGTCACGCGAGGGGAGAGGGGTCTCGGCTTGAAAGCGACGGGAGGAGGTCGGCGGCGGCGCCCCTCCCCCCCCCCGGTGAGCTGCACCTCCGGCTGTCACATCAGTCGGTGTCTCAGCATCACTCCCCGGATTGTTTTTCTGAAGATGAACTTTCGAGGAGGGAGGAGAGGAAAGGTGGCTGACTCGCAGAGATTTTTCTCCTTCTTTTTTCTTTTTTTTTTGTGTGGCAAGTTGGGAGTGGATCCAATTAGAATGAAGCCTGGGAGAGAGAGATGAAGTGCTGTAATGCCACCCAGAGACCAAGAGTGCAAGAGCAGAGAGAGCAGAGGATTCACCCCCTGTTGACCATGACTACAGACACATAGCCTGGGGGATGGAGCATCCAAGGCTACACACACACACACACACGCACACACACACACACACACACACACAAATACACACACAGAGAGAGAGAGTGACATGAAAGCAACAAGGCAGTGCTGCGAGGCCAAACAGATGAATTACTTATCAAAGACGCGCACAGCAGACCGGCTATGAGGCTGCAACACACAGACAGCTGGGGCATTATCAATTCACCTTCAATTAGCTGTCCTTGGCACTGCCTGCCAACTGGACCCGGAGCATCGGCACATTCTCACACACACACACACACACACACACACACACACACACACGCATATAAGCGTTTCCCCATTCAGCGAGAAAAATGTGGCGAGGATCAGGTGGATTCTTTTGAGGAATTCAATTAAAAAACCGGTGTTCGAAAATTAAAGAGAGACGGAGGGAGAAACACACAGACAGACACAACATTTCTATAGAGGGATGAAAGCAAAAAAAAAAAAAAAAAGGATTATTTTCAATGCATTGGAGGCAAAGAAGAAGAAAAGCAGACAGGGAGGGGGGCGGGAAAGGTGGGAGGGGGGTGAGGAGGAGAAAAAAAGAAGAAGAAGAAGAAGCGTTCCTTCCTCGGAGTCTGATGGCACAGCACCTTTGTTAAATATGAACTAATTAAGTGGAAAAATGAAAGTGTTTCATCTTCATTAGTATCAGACAATAGGACTATGAAACATAATTGAGAGTAGTTCCACTTTAATAGAATGAACAGAAGTCATTTGGTATTGAAATGTGCGGGGTGATTTAGCCAAAAGAAAGCGTATTATTAGATTTAATAGAATACCTACACATGATCAATGCTCGGAGCACAGGTGGTAGTTTGTCTCCGGGTTCTTCAAATGATTAGGCCGACGGAATAATGGCCAGCCGGATTCACGTTGCTCCCCTGCATTGATTACGGGGAGCAGCCCCATTTTTCATGAAGTGGAGCTGCGCACACCATTTATTAAGCTTTTCCACATGTGACATAACAAGTGGCTGCCGCAGAACTCGACGCGCCGCCTGGGTTCTGGTGGCGAAGGCCTGTTGTTGATGATGATGATGAATTAGCTGCACGGGGGGGCTACGTCGCCAAAAGTATGCGGACACATTTGTGTTATTTTAATGAGCGTGTCGCTCGCGGCTACAACGGCCTTTCGCCAGGTTTCAGAGCCGACAGTAGCTGCAGGGAGCCACGACCCAAACCACAGATAACTTTACATGTTTATTTATGTTGCAGCTTTACATTTCTATTGTCAGAGCGCTTACGCTGACATGATTAAAGGGTAGGAAAACATCATCTTTTTCCGTGTCGCCACAAACGCAGCTACAGATCGCCTGCTGGGAAATGTCCCAAATTCTCCTGAAACAATATCCAGTGCTCATGTGGATCCTTGTCAGTGTTCCCAGTTGGGAATTGTTAAAATTAGCGGCCTAAAATTATAGTTTCGGGTGGAAAATTATCCTACCAGAATCATACTGATACAACAAGTGTTTTGGCTGAAAAGACGTCACGTGAGATGCGGGATCCGTATTTTTCTAACCTGATTATGTCAACAAGAGACCAGCTGTGGATATAAGCGTCACAAAATGGTCAAATTCTCGTACGCTACAGGACTTTGTTGTGTCTATGTAACCGCGACTAACTGATGTTGTGTGATATGGTTTGATGTTGACAACTGCCCGAGGACCCACGAGCATCAACCTGCACGATTATCTGGTCTAAATTTTCAAAAATAATCTTAATTCAGTCACACACAGAAACCTCGCGAAAAAAAAAAAAACACATTTGATGGAAATCCAGAGCCGACAGGGCGTCCGCAGCTCACAGAGGGCGGGAGATGGATGGGTGGAGGCTTCAGTGGAGGCTCAACAGCAGCTTTCTGCCGCGGGGCCCCTCTAACAGGTTAATCCGGCCATGGTTGGATGGGGTTGAAGTCATGGTTCTTTGCAGGCCAGTCGAGTTCTTCCACACAGAACTGGGAAAAACCATTTCTGTGTGGATCTGGCTGTGTGCACTGACGCCATGAAACCACAGAGAGCCGGTGCCACAAAGGGTGAAGCACACATCTGTTATTGTATATATATAGATCATATATCATAGCAGGCTGTGGCATTAAAGAGACAGTCCATATTTTTTTCCCACCTACCTGTAGTGTGATTTATTTATCTAGATTGTCTGAGTCGCAGAGTTTTGGACACATCGACAGTAGAGACGTTAAAAGTGCAGCCGCGGGTCAAAGTTAGCGTGACATATCATTCAGATGCTTTGCGGGACAAAAATAAATACTTTTTTTTTTGGATCTTAGCAAAGTAAATCTCCTTGTCTCTTTGCCCTTTGGCCCATCATAAAACAGGCGCCTCTGTTCGTGAGCAACCACGTCATGATTTCTTGCTTTTGAGGTTTTTAAATGTTGTGTTGTGTGCCATCTACTTCTGGAAGAAAGACAATCCTACACCTGATCATCTCGTCACACCAGAGCAAACCTGGATGGATAAATATCCTGACATGAGATTGTAACTAAGGCGTTCTAACCCGAATCATGAAAGGCAGCCGGAGACGACAGGGCGTCCGCATACTTATGGCCACAATGCCACAACAACAGCAGAACCAACACACCCCGACTTTAGACAGTAAAGAGTTGAACTCATGCAGCATGTGACCCCCACCACCACCACCACCTCCACCCCGAAAGCAAAGCCGCGGTGCACGAAAAGCAACACGGTCATTTTTTAAAAAACATGAGCGCATCACAGAGCTCGGCCATATTGAAATGGCTGTCTCGAGGAACAGTGGGTCTTTATCACTTCAAAGGCTGACATCCCTCCGGCGTCTCGGGGAAGCCGTGACTGGCACTCGTACAGCCCTCTTTCTGCTGCATTTGTCCAATCTTAGAAAGCCCAGAGTCAGGAAACACAAGGTCTTTTCAAAGTTAGTCAACAGGCCTTTGAAGCGCAGCCAACGGAGTCAGCAACCCAGCGACAAGGTGCCGAGCCATTATCATTCAATAGACAGCCGGGATTTTGCATATTTAACAGGAAATTTCACTTTGCTTTTTTGACACGGGGCATTATGCATCCTCTGTACATAAAATCCATCAGCACCTTGCCAATTTTGTTTGTGCTTTTTTTATTTTTTTTTCCTCATTTCGCTGGGGAAATGTGTTCTCTTGCAACGCACACTCCGCTCAGAAACATGCAATGGAATTAAATTACATGTTTGTTTGGACAAACAAATTGGACCACAGGTTCAAGGTAAACCGCTTCTTTTATTTATTTATTTATTTATCTGGTTCGCCTGTTTGTTTCAGCGCCGGTGTAACCTCAGGGGGGAAGAGAAAGCCTTAATTTGTGACGTTTGTTATCTTTGTTCGTTTGCGGAGGTAAAACCGCTGCGTTCAGATCAGTTTCGCCACAAAGAAGACGCCAGAATATAAAAAAAAAGGTTTTTATTTCAGACATAAGCAGCTTTGGGAAAAGAAATCCACCCTTACAATGATTTGTCTTATTTGTCTTCCACCTGCTGATGATTAAATTATGTTAATATTCCCTGTGTTCTACAGTATAAAGGTGTAAATGCAGCCTTTATAGATAAAACACAAAACTAGACCTGTGTTGTATATTTTGTTGAGTTGTGTGCTTCAGTGATCCCGAGTGACTTCCAGAGGAATCTGTAACTTTAACCAGGTAAATGTGTGTTTCATTTGGCCGTCTGTCGCCAGAACAGATGCCTAACGAGACTAAATGTAACATGAATAAAACGTTATATTTTTACTTATACTTACATCTTTTGTTGTGTTTTGATTGAGGGACCTCTAGTTTTGGGAATTACAAATGCATGTGCTGTGTAGAGTTTCCTTCTCGCTGTTATTTTGGTGATTAAAGTGCAACATTTTCATCTCATTCTCTGGAAAACAGGGTGTCATGATACTCCAATTTCTACAACATATGTGTGTCTACAACATATGTCTTGTTTTTGGGTATTCAGGGACTCCGTACTAAAGTTGCATCAAGCTGCTCTTGTTGTTGTCCAGCGGATCATGTTTCTCTGAAATTGCTTTATCGTCTTTATGATCTGCTAACATCTCTGAACTTTTTGGGGACACATCTACAGCGAGGGTAAACAAAATATATGCTCTCATATGCTTTTTCGCAGAAGTACACATTATAATAAATGTCTGTAACTCGCTCAGGACGGGTCACACAAAGATCCAAGTACATCTTTGAAAAGATGAAAAAGACTAAACTTCCTGAGGTTCTCTCTGAGTTCACAGTAATAAAAGACAGGTAAACGTCTCAGACAAAGCCGATGTAAAGCTTTAACTTTAAACGAGCTAATATAAAAGTTAACGTCCTCCTGAATCAAACGATGTGCGACACTTGCACTGACGGCTGGAACGGAGCAGGAGAAACAAAATAAATACAGGGGAGTCAGGCGGCATGAAAAAACTGAAATAATAATCTCAATCATATTAAAATCTCTTCTTCAAAAGGAGGAATGGACGCATCGAAACTAGTTACGACGATAAACACAACGCAGACCAATAACGCTGTCACACACGGCGACTTAAACGTCCTTGATGCAGTCAGCGCCGCGTTCACCGTCACCAAACAGCTGGAGCTTGTTTCTCGTCTAACCAAGTTTGCAGTGATGAATAACAGTAATAAGAAAAGCAAGTGTATGACGACACGAGGCGACCAGTGCGGGAGAGCACACACTGGATCAGAACGCGAGCCGTCGGGGGGATAAACACAGTCGACGACGCCCCCCGACACTTAAAGAGTTAGTTAGCTATCGAGCTACATGTCATCTCCATGTGACTGAGGGAGAGAAGTTGTCCTCTCCTCTGGGATGTCGTCTGAAATGGATCAGAACAGGCGTGAAGCCGAGCGCCACGGACTGATTGCTTCTGTTTAAGAGCAAAGAATCTCCTTTTTAGGAGCGATTCATTATTTTAAACTCTTCAGTACGAAAAAAAACCCACCGGCCAAGAAATCCATCAACAAAAACACACTGTTGGCATTTATTATTTGGACTTGAGGGCACCGTCTCGTGTCTCTGGTGTCTTCACGAGCTTTTGGAGTCCCTCAGCAGTCTTAACAGTTACAGTAATAGCCGCCGTTCTCGCCCGGTGGGATTCGTTTCCGACGACCCGACTCGAGCGCATCCATTCCTAATGAGCGCCCGTCTCCTCCTGTGGCTGTCGGCCGTCTGTCCCCTGGTAGACGGATAGAGGGAGGGCACCCAGCACCACCCTCAGCTCCCCCCACGGAAGGGCAACTGGGTAGGATGGGGGTCCCACGGCGAGCTGCTAATGATCCATATGATGGCCTGGGCCAGCCATTGTTTGGGCTACATTACCCAGAGAGGGACAAACAATCGTTCGCAGTGTCACTTGATAATGGCCCAAAAAGCAAATCTCACAGACCTTCATTCTTCACAAGGGTAATTAATTCGCCGCTGTGCTGGGATGCTTCGCCTCTTCCAGCTCCTCCCGCGCTGCCCTCCACTATACTCTCCCAAAGATTTCCAATTGTTTTGCAGACAATGGTTTCAGAAGGCAGTAAAAGAGCATTGATCTGAGGGCTATTTGCAAATACCCGTCTCCATACAGAGAAATGCATCTTACTGTGTTGCGTTAAGCAATTCCACATTTTAATGGGTGGACTATTGATGGTTGATGCCAGAAGAGTATGGTATCGACGCGCTCAAACACATCCACAATGAGGTCTGGAGGGGATCGCACCAGCTCAGCACAATAAATAAAAGGAGCGGGCATCAAACTGAGGAGGAGGGATTGCATAACGTCACAGAGCCCTCATAAAAAAGTTACTATAATGTGTGTCATGATTGACTTTTATGATCAATGCTGCTGCACATCCAAAAAGTCCGCAGCAGGAGCAGCGAGTCAGATCTATACCTCTCAGGCCGGAATACGTAGTAATCACAATTGCCGATTAGCTACATGTGCATTATTGGATGTAATTAGGTGTTGATTAAAATTGGAACATTACTCGGCAACAGTTCCAACGAGAGTGATAATCACGAGGCCCGGCGTCGGATTTATACATCTCGATCCGTCGTTCAAGAAAAAAAAAATATATATATATATACGGAACACATAACGGAGAGAATTTACTCTCCTCTGTTTCTGCATCGCCAATAAAAAAATCCCACGCACACCGAGAGAGAAATGAATGATCTTTCGACGAAACCGAGACAAGCACGAGACAAGACAAATGCCTGTGCTTACATCAAATGTTCCCAGATACGAAACAATCCAACCACACCAATAAAGCAATCAATGCTAACCTAATCTCCGCAGCCTCAGCGGCACTTGCTTGCCATTTCTTAGCCCCAAAATGAAGAGGGAAGGAGAGCCCGAAAGGCATAAATAAATAAACCTCAAACCACTCATGTTCTATTGCTGCCACTGAGCACAAAACAGCCATCGCACATCTAGCTTCAGTGTATAAAGCTCGTTCTGGACGAGGAGCGCGGCTTTATTCAAGCGCAGAGGTGAATTACAAACACAGTCACTTTCAAATCTGGTTAAAGGGAGAGAGAGAGAGGAAGAGGAGGAAGGAGGGGAGGCTGAGGATGAGTCATCTCTGCCGGTGTGGGGTGCCCTCGCTCCTCGTTTGGGGGGCCGGCAGGGTGGGGTGAGCACTTTCTTCTTCTTCTTCTAGCGGAGTGAGGCCGGCCCAGTCAAAAGGTGCGGTCGGGGGGGGATAAGCTGGGCACTGTGTCTCAAACGGGGACACTCGAGTGGGTAAAGCCTGCCTTAAAGAGAGCTGCGCCTGTTTCCCCCACTGTGACTCTTCATACCTCCATCCAAGCAGAACTAAGGGCGCCGCTCGCCGAGACACAAAAGGGACAAAATCACTCTTTCACACTTCCACACTCCACATCTCTGCATACACCCCGAGTGTGTACGTACTGTACAGCACTGACGCACACACACACACACACTCGCAGAGCACAAGACTGCTCCCTTCTGGTCGCACCGTGCGGCTACATCGCCTCCACCCTCCTCCACCCGACCCAGCCCAGCGTCACACAGGTTGAGCAGAACGTGGATGGATATTGTCCAGATGCAGTAATAATTTCACTAATGCTCACTCAAATGTCAATGGGGTCCGGTGACAAAGGATTCTTAATCCCTCATATGAATTTTAGCGCCCAGCGGCAGCCGGCGAGGACGGCGTTGTGTGTGTGTGTGTGTGTGTGCGTGGCGAGCTGCATGAGGGGGCATACATTACACGCGACTCGTCTCCGGCCTTAATGGGCAGAGCGTTCGCTGAATTCAGCTGATATTTAAATCAGCGGGCAGAACGAGGGCGAGAGTGATGAGCGCGTCGAACTATTGAACTTTCCTTTATTCACCTGTCCTCCGCTCGGAGAGCAAGAAAACGCAGATTCGTCGCCGTCGAGCCAAAAAAGAAAAATACAAAAAAAAAAAAAAAAAGGGGGCTGCGCCACACAAACACACCCATCCCATCAGCCTAAATCACTTAAGTGGGGCAGAAACAGAGAAGCGCTTCCCCCTCGTCCCCCTAAGTGAGATGCTGTAGTTTCACTCTATTTGCCCAAATTATACTCCGCTGTCGGTAGGGGCTGCCTCGTCCTCAGGAAGTGATGAATCAAAAGTGAAGGGCTAAAACTGCTGCAATTTCACTTTTTTCCTGCCTCTCTCTCTGTCGCTCTGCCGTTAAAGCCTTGTGAGAAGTCCAAACCTGGCGATGTATTTCAGAAACTGCACGACAGTCTGTTCGGGCTGCAGGTTTGCTTCCGCGCCCATTGCTCTCAAAAAAATCCATTAAAAAACAGCTTGCAGAGCCATACTGCTGCCTTCACAAACGTAATATACATCGGGCTGAGCAGCACTCTGCTTTTATTGTTTTATCTGTTTGTGCTGCAGCGTTTTTGTTTTTTTTCTCTTTCCTTCCAAACATAACTTTATCTCACAGCTGATGATCGGTCCAATGGGGGCCATTTTACACTTTTTAACATCGCTTCTCACTCTCGTGTTCTCGGTGGCAGCCGGTTTAAGCCGCCTGCGCGTTGACTTCTGATGGCGTGGAGCGAGAAAACCTCGTGTTAGTCACAGACGGTGTTAGAAAGTCAGAACAGAAGACACAATCCGGGGGAAAATGTGTAAGATTTCTGCATTTAAACGTCTACAAACGGTGGGAGCTTTGTTCTGTGTTTTGGCGAGCCGTTTTCTTACGCTGTCCCAAGTGTTTCCAACCGTTTAAGACGAGGTATCGGCGTCTCATCTGGTCCCCGCTCGCTTTAACTTATCAGATGATGTGTCAGAGCGCGAGGAGGGCTGTTGACTAAAAACACAACCTGAATAAAACTTTCTTTGAAAAAAAAACTACATTGTCCTGGATTCACACCGAATAGATAGTTAATCTGCAGCGGTGGTTGTTGAACAGCGACGATAACAAACTCCCATGATGCTCCGCTAAACTCACGTCTTCTGCTTTGATTGACAGACCCGAGGGGCGGGAATTACATCCTGAGCGTTTAACAAAACGACTAACATCAGTTCAAATCCTTTTGTATTTTGTATTTTTGTGTAATCGTAAGCGTGCGTGTGCTGTGTAGTTTACTGATGCCATGTCTTACAGGATTTATGGGTAATGTAGTTCAGGTTTTTAAGCTAGTTTCCTTCTGAAAGAGTGAAATTTTCAACTGATTTCTACAGCGATAGATGTTTTTTTTAGCACTAACAGCTGTGCCACTGTACCACCATCACATCTGGATGTGTAAAGACCAACAGATGATTGATTTTAAGCCCTGATAACTGAACTGTCAATCACATATTTCAGTGGTATATTTCAAAACAACAGCTTGACTTTGTTGCAGTCAGGAGGGCGGCGGGTTCAAATAATACTGACCAAAAATCAAGAATCCAGGACGACAGCACGAAAAAAAAACACCCTTTGAACACAGAAATTCAGTTTATTACAAAGTTTGGTTTCTCAAATCTGTTCCAGAGTAATCCATCTTCCCAAACAAATCAATAAAGGATCTCTGATGAAGAAAACAAACATCTTCTGTGCACACAGGAGGAGTCTGGGAGGTCGGCTAAGCTAACTGTATCGTCACAAGTAGGCGCAGGAGAAGAAGAAGAAATACCTGGAGATTCTAGACGGATCGTTTTCATAAAAAAGTGCGATAAGACTTAATGACTATTACGAGCGACGTGTTGTTTTCTCTTTAATTTCCACTGAACATGAATTACCTCGGCGCTCGCTCTTGTCACAAACGCTGCTCGCACACAGGGACCATTGTTTCCCTGTAGCGGCGGCCCTCATCAGAAGGGACAGCTCCTGCAGTTTCGGCACCAATAATTACTTGACTTCGTGTCATAATCAAATCCCTTTAATAATGGGAACAATTCAGCGATTGCCTGGCGTAATCAAATTAGCCCGAGTCTTTTTTGGATTTTCAATTATCTCCAGTCGGCGGAGCACTTTATCCGGGGCTCTGGCTCCGGCTCTGACTGGGAGCTCTGTGCTGCACCGGGGCTGACAGCAGCAGCCTCACAATTACAATGAGTCCAGGCTAATGTGATGACAAGATCGCCTGCCCGCCTTACTTAGCCTTTCATTTGTGCCGGGTCTCCTCGGCGTCCCCCTGGTCTTATCATCGCGTCCGTGTACCTGCTCTGCACCGCTCGGCCTCAAAAAAAAACACGCCGCCGCTTCTGTTTACTGACTCTTTATACGGAGGGCGCGCCGCATTAAAGCCGCCGCTGCAACATTTACTCCTTTACAGTTTGCAAAGAAAAGGTTTTGCAGCCTCTTTTTATTCATACGGCTCTACAAATGCACACTCGGGGGGCTGCTCGGTACAGCTACAGCCTGCCGCCGCCGCTCGCCACGAGCTTTGAAGCAGAGTCAAGGCTTTGACACTGGCAGCGACCGGTGGGGCGAACAGGTCTGCTCCAATGAGGGGAGTGGAAACTTAGCATCCACCGCTAGAAGCAATATGGCAGCCGGGTTCAGCCGAGCTGTTTAGTTTGGAGGGAAAAGAAAAAAAGAGGATGAAATGAACTGTGTTTGGGTTCAAAATGTGCTTTTGCCTTCAGAGGAGCTTCACGTGAAAACAGCATGCAGCCGCACAGAGGACGTATTAGAGTCATTACGGTCGTTCCACACAGGATTCAGTCGACCACAGTGAGGCTTCCTGTGTTCTGTGTGTTGAAACAGTCCAATAAAAAGCCTACAAACTGTTTGTCGGTGTGGGTAAAATACATATTTTCATTTAATGGCAGTGATTATAAAATAAACACAGTTTAAAAGTGTTTTTGCAGCTCCGGAAACAAAAAATGTCTCACCGGTTAAACAGCTGTGCGACTTTAGTCTGTAACTACCTAATATCAAATGTATTAAAAGAACAAATTATACATATATTTACATGTATTTATATGTCATGAGTTCCAATATCTAGCATTTTTCTGATCACCCTAAATCAAATAAACAGATAAACGCTGTTATTTTGAAAAGCGCCTCTTTATTCCTCCGACGGCCTCCGCCCCGATCATCCCTCCAGGTTCTGATTGCCTTAATGTGGAGCAGAAACTGACTCTTCCACTCCCGAGCACTTAGAGATCAACTTAATTAGCTCCTGTGAGTGCGATGTCGTGCTTGACGTGACCTCTGACCTCCTGTAATGATTTGTCGTTAACTGTTGGACTCAAGCGGTGAGGAGCCAAACTAAAATCTGCCAAAATTCAGAGGCTCTCCGACAGACTTTGTGCGTTTTCTGCTCTCATTATCGCCGAGACGGCGCTGAAATAAAAACAGGCGGTGACGTCGCACCATCAATTAATTGTACACTGATAATGAAAGACAACATGTCGGCGTAAAATCTGCTCATTCAAGACAGAAACTCAGAGAACGACTGCAGTGAAGCAGATATTTTTAAACGTTGAGTTTTCTGAGGACATCAAAATACATCATCACCTTTTTTTTTTTTTTTAAGTTTGTCTGCAGCGTTTCTAAAGACAGATGACGTCCCTGATACGCGTTGTGAGACATGAGAGTAACAGATTAAGAAAAGTGAGCGACGGTGTTGGAAAGACACTCAGGAACATAAAGGATTCTGACTCACAGAGAGCAGAATATGGCAGTTTGAGAAAAGTAAGGAAAGTAAATGTATATGTTGTTTTTTTTTCGGGAAAACTTTGAGGCGTCAACAGGCTCGGCATCAAAAGGAATTATTCAGCTTACAGCGCGGGGCGTTTTGGATGAGATCAAACTTTGAGGGGTTGTTGTCAATGTGAGGACAGTTTCTGTCTGCGGAGGGAACGGCAGGCGGCGATGCGGTTCTGCGGTGAGGACATATAGAGAGGAGCCGTCCCTCTCGTCCTCTCGTCCTCTCGTTAACCTCGCGGGAAGTATTTTGGGAAGAAGAGAGAGGCGTAGAATTTCCAGAACGTTGTGTGTAACATTTAGTTTTGTGAGAAGCCGCTGCATGTCAAAGAGACCAGAATAGCCGTCACCTTGCTGCAGAAAACATATATAAGAAAAGGTAAAAATCATAATCTGCTGATAGTGAAAGGGGGCAAGAGGCAGCTGATTTGCAGGACTCGCTCGACGAGGTTTTAGCGAGCCTTCAACGAGAAAAGAAGTTGGATGTGTCGTCTTTAAAACAGTTTTAAAACAAACTAGCTGGTTGTTTCAGTTAGCGCAGCAGCTAGCGGTCCGGACTGGCAGGTTGGAGACGGTGTCGTTCACATCGCTGCCACCAGCTGAGGACGTTTTTGGGGTTAATCCAGCAGACAAAACTGTCATTTCTTTTTCTAAAATATCTTAAAAAACTGCACCTTCAAAGTGAAACCATACGTGTTGATCGTCTCTCATCATTAACTGCATGTTCTTCCATCATGGCGGTCCACCGGAAGGGGCGGGACTTGGCCTCTCCCTGACTGACATGACGCTGTATGTGTGGCTGAGTCACAATAAACCACCCCGCGTGTGTGTTCGCTGTCAGTGAATGAACGTGTCACCCAGCGCGACGCCGTGACTCACTGATGCTCTGAACAGCGTCTGCGGCTCCACAAACACAGATACGTTCGTCGGATCGACTCATTGTTGGTTTCAGTCTATTTACAGGGATATTGTGACAGGGAATAAAACTATAGAATATCATCCGACTCATCTCGTAAACTACGGGAGCTTGTCGCCGTTTTTCCAAGGCGCCTGAATGGCGTCTTTCTAATGTAAAGTGCCTTGCCTAAAGGCATGTCAGGAGCAGCATAATTCATCCTCCCGCCGTACCTGCCTGCCTGCCTGTCTGCACATTCAAAGCAGCTGCTCCCAGTCACACACAGAAAAAACCCCGAACAATGCACAATCAAACATTTCCATAATTTAAACATTACATTTTAATCACGCTGTCTTGTGAGAGGACAAAGGGATAAGTACAGTCATCGCACTATTTACTGTAAATATTCCTCCTCTCTGTCTGCTCATTGACAGTTGCACTGAAGTGATTATTCACCCCATCGAGGATTTTCTTCTTCTCCTTTTTTTTTTTCCTCTTGAATATTCTCTATTTGAATATTATTCCATAATCAGCACAACATGTTGCTGCTTGTCTGTGTTTACATCACTGATTTGCATTCAAATCATATTTCCTCCCTCGTTCTCTCCCAGCATGCTCAAGTGCAGATGCTCCAGAGGTAACTGGGAAAAAAAAAAAATAAATAAAAAAAAAGGTTGCGTGTGCCAAATATACTGTAGGAATAAATAAACACTTTATCAGAAAAAGAGGGGGGGAACCTATGTACGGGGGAGGAGCGGCAACCGAAAAAAAGGAGGGGGGAAAAAAAGACTCCATTGTCCTCTTTGGAACGAGCAGTGTGAGAAATGATAATTAACCGGTAATTAATTTGGTGGTCTTTATCTCAGAGCAATGTGTGCTCTGCGAAAGATTAGGAGAGCTTTTTAATAAGCGGCATAGAGTTTGATTCTGCCTATTTCCGCCCGCAACAAATAAGCCTGTGTTTGTTTATTCCAGACAGGCAGCTGGCAGAAAGCTGCTGATACGTTCACAGGAAGGCTTTCCCACTTTATCCTCGTCGTCTGCTGCTGCTGCTGCTGCTGCTGCTGCCGGTGGAGGCCTGGAAACCCTGCGTGTGCCGCGCACATGACATCAGAGCACGAGTGATAATCACACATGAATGACTTTCTTCTTCTTCTTCTACTCCTGCAGCAGCAGCAGCAGCATTGTGTTTACTGTAGCTGCAGGAACACTGTGGCAGCTCTTCAGGGTTAGAGGACCGCAGTGTTGTTGTGAATGTGATGCAGCTCGACTGATCGGTCAACACGTGGAAACCAACGAGGAAATGTCATTAAAGTAAAAAACAAAAACACCACCTGGTTCCAGACTCACAGTAGTTATAGCTGCTGGTTTTTCATAGACTTCTATTGTTCTATTAACCTGAACAAACAAGAAAGTTAATAAATATAAAATATTAAATATAAAACATGTTATATTACTGAATTAAACATTGTTTCTAGGTTTTGGTGTCTATCTCTGAATCTGCCTTCAGATCTCGTGGTTTAAATAAATCCAAATGATCCGTCTTATTTTTGTCTTTTGACATATTAATGTTTGGTTTAAAGATACAGAAACATTTTGACTTCATGTCACATGCACGTATTTCCTGTTTCAGCTGTACTGAACAGGGTTTAAAGGCGACTGTGGTTTAAATGTAGCATTAAAATATATTAACAGGACAAGACAGAAGAGATGTTTAAGTAAATTAGCTTTTGAAATCTGTAGTTGAAGGTGTGTTTCATTCAGTTGTCTGTTGCAAGAGTTTTTATGACTTGACTCGGCTTGAGACGTGATGAGTTGAATGACTTGTTGTTTTCAGGTTTTTTTTCAGTCTGGGTGTCGGTATTTCATTCATAAAGTGCTGGGGCGGGAATATTTATATTAAGATAAATAGCTTCTATAAGGTTTATTTGTTTGATTACATTGAATATGTTAGAATGTCTTTGTTAGATGAGCTAACATCTTGTCTTTTCTCTTTAATTACACCTGGACACTGCAGGTAAGACTGTATTATCTTCAGTAACTCGGGACTTGACTTGAGACGAGGCCCAAAGGACTGTTTGTCTGTCGATTGCTGCAGCTTCCAGCAGAGTGACTTCACCTCGTCTGCGAGCATTTCTGCCTGAGTCACGTGGATGTTTTTCATCGTCGTTTGACAAAAAAGCTGCTGACGTGTTTTGTTTTGTTTTGATCGAGCGCCCTCTAGTGGCAGAAATTACAAACCGTGCGTTTAAAGACGCCACCTGCAGGTTCTGAGACACTGTGTGTTAGTTTTTCTGACATATTTTTAAATGATAAATGATAAGTAGAATAAAAGCTAATGGGGGAAAATGTCCCTGTGCACTTAATGATATTTTAATACCAAACACACTCATGAGCCTTTTTTTAATGCTTAAAGTAAAAATGAAGGTGAACAATCCAGGTAGGAATGTGATTTTAATTATTTTTGTGTTGAAACAGTGATGTTCTTTGATTGAATAAATCAAGATGCACTAAATATAAGTTGTGTTATGACCCAACGCTGTATGTAAACAGCTCTGAGTAATTTCCTGCTGTTCATGCTCGGCACTGTATCAGGGAAGGAGATGAATAAGGGAGGAGATGAGATAATCTCATTAAGAGAATTATTTCCTTTGCAGTGTGAAATCACACAAGGTGTTTATTAGGTTCAATAATCACACGTGAGCATGCAAGCAAAGGAATATAACAGAGAGATACGAGCTTCATTCCTTCACATGCAGGAGGTGGTTCAGGGTTTGTTGTCTTGCAGGGAAGCAAATCCAGAGCACTGCTGCCATCTACTGGCCAAGACTGGCAACAAGACCTGCAACAAGACCTGCAGGGTTCTGCAGGCCTGCAGTCAGAGGAGCACACAGACACACAGCAAATCACATGAGCTCCACGTCCAGAGGTGGGCTCCATCAGAACAGCTGGATTCGACTCTGCTGAGGAGATTTAAGATGTCTGCTAAATGCTCCAAACGTCTGTTTATGTTTTAATGTTTTGGCCACAGGAGGATATTAAAAACAGGAAGTTCCATCCGTCAGGTAAAGTCTAACAACTTGTTCGGACTCCAAACACCTGCAGCAGAAACCTGCCGCTGACCCGACGCCCACAGACCGACGTGTGGAGGTGTTGGAGGACCGCGCTGCAGTTCCCCTCAGCGTCCACCAGATGTCCCTGTGCAGACAGGAATGCCACGGGCTCGAGCCACTCCTCTGTCCTCAGCCGACCCCTTCCAAAAAAACTGCTGCAACCACGCAGCGTGCCTCCACCAGAGCCCCCACCGACCCGCCCCCCAGCTCCCCCCCGGCCCGCTTAGACCCATTAGCCCCTGCATCCTAAATGGAGGCGAGTCATCACGTCACCTGTGTGAACCCTGCAGAGGAAACACACTCAGCTGGTTAATCAGGAGGTGAATCCTCCGGGAGGAGCAGGAAGCTGTCCCCCTCTCACCCCCCCACCGTTTATATTTAGCGCCCACACGCTCGGAGGAGGCGGACTCGGTGAGACGCCATGTCCGAAATGTCACACAAACCCACGGCCCTTCCTACTGTACGTCCTTCACCGGATGACCTAAATCAATTGTCAGCCCACACGACGGGGTGAGTGCCCCCTACTGGAGCTTGACCTTAACACTCCTGTCTGCTGTTCAGAAGGCCTGGAAACAGAAAAAAAGATTAAATTAGACTGCTCGCAAACACAGCCAGCCTGTGAATAATGAATAGGAGATGAACGCCGTTCGAAAACAATGGAGAGGCCCCGGTGGCCGTTCGGCAGCTGTTCGCACGGCTCCCAGCATGCACTTCACTCCCGGGCAGTCCGAGCCTTTATGCCCGCTAATGCAGCAGCGCGCAGAGGCCGCACCTGCCGTCCCCGCGGCTGCCCCGGGCCCTCCGACAGCAACGCCACACAGCCAATAAAAGAAATATGAGCAGGATGTAGCGGGAGGGCAAACACACATTCACACGCAGCGCTCCCACTCTCTCCATGAAGAATGAGGATATACGAGCACACAAAATCCAACTCTATTTGTCTCTACCGCCCCCCCTCCCTCCGTCTCCATCCTTTCCCCGCGCACTCGCTCTTCATCTCCCCACGGCAGAACTGACTAAAAGTAATTATACATGTTTAATAACTTCAAGGACTATAAAAACCGCTGTCGGGGGGCGAGAAGGTCCAGTTTAACGACGGTGATAAAAATGAGGGTAAGGAAGAGGGGACAGAGGAGGGAGGAGAGGGGAGAGGAGGAGGGAGCGGTGACAGTAAGAGAATGAGCTCGTGAGAGGAACCCAGGCCTCGGCGAAATATCCAGGGATTTCACTGCACGAAAAGTAGTTCAGGCCCATTTCAACGGTGAGCGTGAACTCTATCGGCGTTAGATGAGCTGAGTGGCTCCCAGTGAAAGGCGGGCGTCTGCAACGTTACCCACAATCCTCCTCCTTCTTCTGTCTGCCAGTTAAAGCCGAGAATATGCCGTGCCCATATTCCTCGGGAGTATCGTCTTTAAAAGTCAAACAGACAATGGCGATGAGGGAAAAACCTGTTTCAAAGGCGCTGAAGTGAAGCAAATCTCTTGTAGCTCGCATCCTGACGGAGTGAGACGCTCGTGGGCCGGGCTTGTATTAGTTTGAATTCTGGGAGTGTGGGATTGACGAGACAAAGCTACGCTGTCTGCTTGCGTGAGAACACAGGGCGGCGAAGGAGAGATCTGGCTTCTTTTTTCTTTTTTTTTTTTTTGCTACAGACACTGAGTGATCCCCGGGTTAGTTCTGAATTTCTCTGCCTGCTCCGACTGACTGTGGTTCTGCCTATTTGGTGTGCAGCACAGCATGAAAATCCCCAGAATAACCCCCGGTTCACTCATTCCCACCGCAGCCTGAACACAGAAGAGTCTCGCTGTGTTTTTTGGGCGAAGGAAACACGGATTGGAACACGCCGCTCATCTACTTTTACTGACCTTGGCTGAGTTGTATTTTCTTGCTCTCGTTTTGTTTTCACTGTAACCTCCTGATCATTGAATTATCGGAAAAAAAGTGTGGGGTTTTTTTCTCAGCCCGGTCGAAACTGTACAGTGGAAACTCCTTTTTTCCAGTTCGTTGTGAAACGGAACAGAAGGTCTGCTCGGTTCACGCTGCCTCTGCTCTTCCTTGCCCCGGGCCTGAGCATTTCGCGGTTGTGTATTCCTTCCCAACTTCCTGACCTTGCGCAGGTCCAGGTGAGTGCGGACGGGTTCAGTCGACCCAGATGCCCGGCAGGTCTGTTTGGCCCGGGCCGTGCGGAGGCGCCCGCTGCCCTGCTGAGGGTGTGGGCGAGGAGTGTGAGGGACGCTGGGAGGAGGAGGAGGAAGAGAGGACATTCCTTGGCCTCAGGTGAAGCTGGGCGCAGTGCCGCAGTGCCGGACGCACACTGAGAGCAGGAATATATAAACACACTGAGCTGCAAGCTGCGCCCGCTGGCACACACACACACACACACACACACACGCACTCAGGAAAAACATGCGCAGAGACGGCTCGGATGTACACATGCAAATCATATTCATAACAAGGCCGAATGTAAACAAACAAAATGAGTAATGTGCTCACGTCTGGCATGGAAATACACGAGCGCCGTTTGACTACACAGGTACTTCTTCTCTGTATTTATACCGCAAACACAACACCGACACACTGTTGGGTATTACAGCACACTGCCATCCTCCTGCTGCTACTTCCGGTAACGACAGCCAAGGCCCCAGCTCTAAAGAAAGAGCGAAGCCATGGATCAGGCCTGCACGCCTGCCAACACCACCAGCTCCACCACCACCAGCACCCCCCCTCCCTCCAGGACCATACTGCCCCTCACATAAACCCACTCAGCTCCAGCAGCAGAGCACAAAAGGATGTGGGAAGACCGTGGCAGGTGTCCCAAAACCTTAGTGGACACACATGCACGACAAAATATTTTGCTGATCCAAACACAAAGCCGACAGAACAGAACAGAACAGAACAGAACAGAAGAAGATGTGGGTGCAAAGTTGCACATCGAAATCCGATACGTGCCCACAAAAAAAAATCCCAAAGAAGGAGAGTACTCAATACTTCCTCCAGATTTTTTATTTTTATCAGGTCGGAAAAGCCTCTGAAACACAAGTCGGACATCTCTGAACACGATACCGCCTTACATTGAAGCTCCGCTAATCAATAGCTTTACATTAACAATGAATCAAAACACACCGCGCTGCTCGTCGACCCGCAGAAGAACAGACCCGCCGAGAGTGATCCCCACCTCTGCAGCCGGGCTGAGCTCTTTAGCCTCTCCGAGCTCATAGTTTTAGTTTTACAGCACTTCTGCCGGCTTGTTCAAGCTTCGCCGCTATCAACTCCTCCATCTCCGGCACCGGCAGGCAGCTGCTCTCAACACAGAGTCAACATTTAGCAGCTGAAGCACCAGGTATCTTTCTCAGGGCTCGGCGAGGAACCATAACAGAGCGAAAAGGAGAGGTTTGGACTCACGGACACGAGGCTGGATGTGAGTGCAGGATCCTGTTGGCTAACATGTTAGCTATAAGATATATTAGAGGTAATAACTGTCTTATTGTTGAGTGTCAAACCCCTCGTCAGGAATCCTGCTACACAAGACGTGAAAGCCGCTGCAGAAACATGGCGGACACTTCATTCAACACAACAAATCTCAGTTTCAGGTGATTAAACACAGATTCAGGCTTAAATATGAGTATTTTCTTCAATTTCTGCTGATAGATTCCCTTAAATCTGACTAGTTTTTAGGATTTGGTGCTCTGCCTCGTTCAAAATTTGATTCCTAGCTGTGGATATCACGTCTGCTTCACGTGTGAAAGGCTAAATTCTCAGGCTACGATCAGTTTATATCATGTTAAACTAAGAGCTTTCCATGTACAACCCACCTCTTTGTTTTATTAAGTTTTAATTGACAAGTCGATGCAGAAAACAGATGAGCATCCTCATATTTTAGAAGCTGGAACCAGAGAATGTTTTGAATTCTGGGTCGATAAATGACTGTTTCTAACTAATACTTGATATAAATATTCATGGAAACACACTGGGGATGCCTTTCTTTATGATTTCAGTTGCGGTTAGCGCCGGATCAAATCTGATTTTTAATAAGAGGCCCGTGTTGAACCGATCCAGACACGGAGCAAGACGAACACGCTCTGACACAAACACTCTGGCGCCTGCAGAGTGACAGAGGAGAGGGATCTGTCGAGGAGACGTTGCCTTGGCCTCAGAAGATGGCTTCCCCTCCAGAGCCGCAGGAGACAGGAGACTCAGCGCTGGCTGGCTTCGGGTTAGCTCCATTTGGCAACCAGCAGGCCGAGCTGGCCTCGGCGTGTTCACAAATGAGCGTGGAAGGGAAAGGTGATGATGTGTGCGTGGCGGCGGAGCCATTGGAGTCATTATGAGAATCCATCATGACTTATTATCACCATAACTGATCATATCGTACACACACGCGCGCTCGTACTGTTCTTGGATGACAGCCTCTTATTTTCTCGGTACAAACGCTGATAGAAATGAGAGGCTTGTTGTTGCCGACCGCCCCCGCAGCACCCAACCCGGCCCGATCATGAGATACATGCAGTAAAAACCGCACGCCTGCTCGTTTGATGACAATGACCTCCCCGACTCCGCCGCCTATTTTCAGGGAGCTTTCAGGAAGTGTCTTTTTGACAGGCTGACATGCCGCTGCGCCTCGTCGGGAAAGACAATTCCAATCAGAGCTTCATTCAGATAGCGCCATTCAGGAAACAGGAACAATGGAATAACTGAAGTCTATCATGTTCCGCCATGTAAAACAACCTTTGGGCTAATTGTTCCCAATTAGGTGGCTGACACAAAGGGAGGCTGACAAGCACACAGGTGCCTGTCTGGCTGGCTGTCTCTCACAGGGGTATATCCTCGCTGCTTTAGCTTTGTTAGCGTCGCACGGCTCACAATGCATCTCTGCACATCAAACCAGGAGCCTGAGAAAAGAAGTGGTGTGATTTATAATGAAAACTGAGGCGCGGGAGGGAGTCGTGGCAGCAACGACTTCTTCCCAAAACATGTTGATAGAGCCGAGTGAATTATTCAGGGTGTCTCCCCCGAGTCTCGCCGGGATGCAGTCTTAGTGTACGTTTGCTTCAGGGCTCGCCAAAAGTTTCGGACAAGAAGTCGAGAAGGAAAAAAAACTGCACAGTCCTGTTTTCATCTGGGACACAAAACAAAACATGCAGTTATATTCAGTTATAGCTGAAGTTCTTCATTAAAGGAACAGTTCGCTCCAGTCATTATATACTCTGTTTCTGGAGCTTCACAGCAAAACCAGCGTTGCATCATTCTCATAAACAAACTGAGATTTTAGACATTATAACACTCTTGTGCACCAACTCCAGACGGTGTGAGCGCTAACGCTTTTAGCTCAGCAGCTCCAGCGAAGATTTCAGCTTTAAAACATTTGTGAATAACATCTTTTCAAATCGATTTTGAATCACGAGGCTTACATTTTAAAACTCGACCCCAGATACTGTGAAGCTCCAGAGATATATTTCGTGGACGACGAAACTCTTCTTGTTGACCTCCATGTTGACTTTATATCAACGTGGAGGGAGGAGATGATGACTCCATAAATCCTCTTAGACATCCTCAGAGAAGACGCTCCTCACATGTGCAGAACTTGCTTTAGAAACATCATGTTTTTAGGTTTTCTCAGTGTCAGAGTGATCCAGTGATGGTTGTCTGTGCCTACATGAGTACAACATAAACAGGAAGTGCTAACAGCTAATTCGGCTCCAATTTTAATGGAGTTTTGGAGCATTTATTTTGTTTTTTGGGTTGTTTTTTACATTTTAAATCAAGTCTCCAGCGACTTCAGTTGTTTAGCAGGACGCTACAACTCTGTTTCGCTCTGAATCTGTTTTTTGGGTGCATTTAAAGGCCAAACACAGTCGAGATGTTGCTCCTGTCACGGCTGCATGAACACAACGCATCGGCTGCAGAATATACTCCCCGTCAGTGTTGTGATTGGTTCCCTATAAACCATGCTTTTCCGCTACGCAGCTCCGTCTGAAGCGGGTATGAAATCAACCGGGAAGATGAAAACAGACTTCATAAACTTCTCCTGTTGTCTTCTCCTCTCGCACTGATCCAAGGCCAGCCTCCTGCGGCGGATTGCTGTTTGCGTCAAACAGCAGTCAAACCCGAGAGACAAACACGTCAGCTTCATTAGTGACTCACAAAACTCTTTACTCTCCAGCTACCTTACGAACTCACATCTTATTACAAAATCAGCCGAACTGACACACGTTGAATCCGGGACCTTGGAGTCTGGGTCCCGCTTTTGTCTCCAGCCGCTGAATAAGTGCATAAAGAACCGCTCTCGCACCTCGACGGCTTTCAATAGATCAGGTTTGATTAGATTCTCTGTTGTCGTGAATTTATTTGCTATTTTTGAGTTATTTCTCTCCAACAGGAACCTTTTCTTTTTTTTTTGTTCTTCGTTCTTTTGTGTGTGTTTGTCTGCGGCGTGATGACTGGATAATGGACGGGAGGAGGATATTAGATTCTGCTGTTTAAAAGTCTTCAAAAAAACTCACATCTGAGGGGAGAAAGAAAGAAAAATACCCATCTCCTGCGTCTCCTAATTTGAATATTGACTTGACATGATGAGACCTTCCCCTTGAATCTGCTCAGTAGACACAAACTGGTGCCATTCATCACCAAAGTGAAGATATAAAACGAAGGCTGACATCTAAATGATTCCGCCAAATCCCCCATATTTCACAGGAGGCCTGCTAATATGAGTGTTGACATTTAAATGAACATTCTCATCTACGGGAAGGTCTAATTTGATCAATGCAAAAACCCCCTTCAAAAAAAGAAAAGAGCTCTCACACACACACACACACTGCCTCACACACACACTGATGCACATCTCCCTGTACATCTGTCACCTCCATGAAAGGAGACCTCCCGGTGACCCGGCCCCCGTAAAGACAAGTCGCTAGTTCGCCGATTCGCCACAAGCCGCCCGCATCTGAGTCTCATCCGCCACCGACGCAGCTTTCATCCCGCGTGGCTGCAGGCGGCGGGGAACAAACAGCACAGCGGCTTCACAGAGACATGTGACTGCCGACGGAGACGAGTACACACAGATAGGAACAAAACACACATTTCCGCGGCGGCCATGGCGGCATAAACCGAGATAAAGATCCCGCGATTCTGCAATAAATCTCCCCCGAACCCGCAACAGAATCTCAGGTTCTTTTTATTTTTTTATCCCGACAGGGTGTTGGGTTTGATGTAACGAGGACGGCGTGGCGCATTATTTCCTCTCTGCTTTGTAACGACTTATTTTCCCAAATGAGCTGCTACACAGGAAATGATGAAATCTCTTGATAACGCCGCTCATCATGCACCGAAGAGGCAAAGAGGAGCAAACTGGAAGCAACCCAGCAACCAGAGGAGGAGCCGAACCACAGTTACATTTCAAAATCCAGATTATACTCTCTTTAAATCTGCCACAATATCCCGACGCTCAGAGTTTTCTTTGAGATCTGATCAAACTTTTTTATCGTCTTGCTCCGTTTTGTTATTTTTTATTTTGTGATGGTCCTTGACACCTTCAAACGTCACAGTTCTGTTCATGCACATAACAGCTTTTATAGATCCGCCACAAAGCGAGATATACAAGATTTACTCTTCAACCCGACGACACGGAGCAAAACAAGCGCCTCCTGTTTTTTTTACTCTCACACAATCACCTGTGGGAGTGTTCCGCGACGGCGTCCGGAGGATTGCAGGTTCACAACATCCATACTAAAGCAGCAGCCGGCGTGCAGAGGTGATCCATCTCCGCTTAAACATTCAGCTCCCGGTGATGCCGGTCGAATTCGGACTGGAGACGCTTATGATCGGCAGGAGATCGATAGTCAAACAGCACATCACTTATTTCTTTATTCTCTCTCTCTGTCATTGCCAACACTACCTTCTTCTACATTTCATACTCTCACTGTCTTGACACTGAGTGTGACTCTGACCCGCTCACTTCCTGCTTGTTTTTATGTTTTGCTGTACATTTTTTAAAGAGGAATCTCTGGCACAAGAAGTTCCTTGGGATTAATAAACTTCTGTATTATCTCATCTTCTGTTTATTTGCTGGCTCATTTCACAAGATACTGGAATTGTATTTTTTAACCGAAAGATGAATGCAAAACTACGGGCAGCGGCGTGACTTTAATGAGCAAACACATACGTTCACGTCTTTGTTTGTCCATCTCTCTCTCTTCTGTTTCTTCTTCTTTTGTTTTTGGTGTCTGACACAGATTATTTCCCCTGCTTCCATCAGGTGTGTGCAGATTGTGACAGAGTAACAGGGAGTCTGCATCGCCGCCGGTGCTCGAATCGCTGATTTAAAAAATGAAAAATGAGGCAGAACGGTTTGAAAAAGATGAGTTACTTCTAACAGTAGCTGTTGTCCTCGGCTCAGAGAAAGTGAAGAGAACAATGGATAGTTGGCACATTATCCACTGAACTCCTTTGTGAGATACAACCAACAATAAAGAGCGACGTTACGGAGCGTTTGTGCTCCGAGTGGAATCTTTATTATCTGATTTTCACCTGTGCTTCTCTTTAAATTCAATTCCTTCCCATGTTTTAATGAGCCCCAAGCAAACAATAACTCATAAAATTCCCGAGATGCACCCTGCTAAAAAAAAAGCAAAAAGAAAAGCACGATACCTGAATTATAAATCAGATAAAATATCATATTTCCCTTTACATTCGTGGTGCGTTCACTGTCTCCTCAGTGGCGGCTCACCATGCATGAAATAATAAACCGCTGCTGCGTCTTCTTACAGCGCATTCAGAGGCTGAATCCTAAATATAACATGTATAACTGCAGGAACAGCTCACCTGACCTCACCTCATGTACACACACACACACACTCAGACGCACACACACACATCAATCGGCAGCATATCAACACCCACTGTGGCCTCCCGCCTGCTTATGAGAATGTGTCACCTCTTGTGGCACCCGGAGCAGATAGCAGGAGGCCAAACCGGAGTGTTTAACTCTGGGCTGCGGTGAATGGCTGTAGGTCACCACTGTATCATCTCCCCACACACACACACACACACACACACACACACACACACACACACACAGGGGCTGCCAGGTGGCTTTTATTTGACTTTAATGTGGAGAAATATTAGATTTTTCCTGGGCAGGCTAAATCCTTCCCCTGGGCTCGCAGATAGCCCTGCGAAAACCGTACACAGAAGACGGGTCAATAAGAGCCCTGATGCCAAATCTCCTTAAACTCGCTCTTTATTCATGAATATGTGCTGAAACAATCTTTTGGAAGGTATTAGGGAGTTTGTGAACAGAGCACCGGGCCTCTCTAATCCACTCTAGTTAACACTTCGGACAGAAATTTAAACATGCTCACTACTGCACTTTAAGTCCGTAAGGAGGATAAACGACGTGCCACCTCTGGCTGCTCCGGCTCGTGGAGGCGACATTTTTACTTTTTTTTTTTTAATCATCCGTGTGTTATTGTTGGAGTAATTAAGGCTACCTACTGTAGGTATAATTACTGCAAACAAATGAGGCCGCGGTGGTAATGATTAGGTGCCTCTAACTCTGTTATTGTGAGCGCTTTGTTTTTTTTTTTTTCAGACCTCATTTCCTATAAACATTCGTGCTATGGCTAATGAAGCTATTCCAGCCTGTGTTTAATAGCATTCATTTTAAAGTAAACATATTTAGTTGTGCAGCTCCGGCTCCGTCCACGCCAGAGAAGCTCGACTCTTTCAGACCGAGTTGGCTTTAAAATACAGCTTCGCCCAGCCGTCCAGCTGTTCGGGCCCAAATTGATTCTCAGCTGGTGTTTTTCAGAACTGAAATCCAGCGGAGAAACTTCAGGGCTCACTTCAGTGACACCGGCACAATGTAAAATGTGTAGGAGGCTGCCAATCCTCACTAATTCTCCTCTTTCTCCTTTTGTTTAATTACAACAGTGTGTCACAACTCGTTCAGTAATGAGAATTAAATGCCAAAATAACGCATGAATCATCTTTTTAGCGCGTTTCTTTCTCCTAATCAGACTAATCATTCTCACACGTCGGGCTTGTGTTTCATTAGGGCGCCATTATTGCCATTAAATCAAGCACGGAGCTGTCATCGTTACCTGAATCGAGCCCGGCTGACGAGGAATAGTAAAGGTGTAAAATAGAAATCCAGCCACCGCCGCAGTAACGATCAGCCCTTCATTAAGAGGAAATCCAGAGGAAATACGGCGCAGACTGATTGACTGACAAGTTATCTGCTGAGTGCGCGAGACGGAAATATCCCCGTGACAGCCACCACAATGACGGCAATTTAATTTAAAGCTGCGCTGATGATTATTATTATTATAGTAGAAATGCAGACAAATGACTGGAATGTGTGCAGGATGGTTCAGTCCCTCGTTACTGAGCTTAACGAGTAGTGCAGCTCCAGACGACCTGCACAACACCCGGGACGGGCGTACGTCACGTTTCATAGCAACACCTCAAATGTGACACAGCTCTTAACTTATAGCCAGTATTGTTTTCCAGAAAACTTTTAACCTTATAGATCAAATTGTGCTCAAGCTCAACTGTTTTCTGACTTTAAGGAAAGTCTGTTTAACATCAGCGATATTAGCCGTGAAGAACAATCCCTCTCTGGCACCGAACGGCAGACGCGAAAAGGTTAGCGACTAGCTGCTGAACAAGACGGGAGATTTATCTCAGGAAATGTCGAAGCTAAAATTAGACCGTCAGAAATACACCTCCGAGGGAGGATGCATATGTTGCTCTGCGTCTGCTGGATGTGTTAATAGAATATAATTTACCAACACATGATGTGTCTGATGTGTTTCCAGCATGTTCTGCTGCCCCCGGTGGCCGCGGATAATCAATGTCTGCAGCTTTAGCGGCAAACGGACTTGAAGTGTTTTTTCTCATATGAGCATGTGTTCGACGACCTCGCTCCATCCTTGTGAGCCCTTTCGAGGACGCCCCTGCTATCATCTGTTACCAATGAGCCCGTTCACCTGTCGGATGCTCCTCACAGGTGATTTCCACACCTTTCACAGGCTTTCGTTGCCGCCGTCAAATCCACAACGAGCACGTATTTACAAAAACCACAGAGGTTGGAGAAGTAACACATGAAATAAATTGTCTTTCTACTGTTTTTTTTTCTTCCTTTTTATAGATTAATGTGTCAAAAAAGGATTAGCACGTTATCACATCCTGTTTTATTTGCATTATTATTATTATTCTTACTCTGACACACAAAAGATTATCAGCAGCACACGTCAGTCTGCTAATGAGTTACCCAGCATCCTTTGTGCAGCCGTCCCCCCCACACCACACACACACACACACACACACAAACACAGAAGAGCATCTCAGCAGCGTGGAGCTTTAATTAACCGCAGCCTTTTCCTTAATGTAAACACACCGTACGACGGAGGTGTGTGTGTGGGGGCGTGGCTGCTTATGCGAGTGTGTCTGTGGGTGGGGTGCACATATGTGAGTGGGCTCGTCTGCTTCACCCCACATCACAACACAAACACACACTCATTCCTGCACACACACAGACACACACATCGGCAGAGCTATCTCGACTAGTTATTGTGCTCCGTGACCTCATGGCTCTGAGGCTCCGCCCCCCCCCTTCCTCTCTCTCCCTCGCTGCATCCGGCGGCTCGTCGCTTCATTCGCCGTGTTTTACACTCGTAATAAAATGCTCCATCCTCGCTCCTACACACACCCTCCTCCTCCTCCTCCCCCCCATCCACACACGTTCCCCCTAATGAGATAAATTAGCGCCTTGCAACAGATGCATGGAATATACACTAATGGCCACCATCTGTCACTCATCTCTGGGAGACGGAGTGCGAACGTGGCGCTAAATCCGATCACAAGCCCCTGGCAGAGCCCCACCGTGGTGAGGAGGAGGAGGGAGGAAGACACGGAGAGAGGGAGAGAGAGGAAGACAAAGAAGGAGAGATAAAGAGTACAGTACAGAGCAAGGAGGGGGTGGCAGTGTGGGGGTTTAGTGCAGACTGGACCGAGGTATGGTACAGTAAGTGGTGGAGAGGCGTTGGAGCTGCGGTACAGCGGCTCCGACCTGCTGGTGATTCAGCGAGCACAACGAGATGTTTTTTAAGTGTCGAAGGGGGTTCGCTCAACTCCCTCTGGTCACCGATAACAAAAATCTTTTTTTACATCTTGTTATCGAGTTTCTTTCGAACCGGGTGACTTTCTAGTGTTTTGTAAGTGAACGCAGGAAGATCACGCCGCTTATTTCCTGCTAAAAAACCCGGCGGTGAACACTGCGAAGACCTCGTTCACGGAGGCAGCGAAGGACGAGTCAAGGACTCCAAGCACATTTCTCTTAATTTTTGGATTTGAATTTTGGGTATTCTTCTTCTTTCTTTCTCAAAAACGATTTGCTACTGTGCATGAATCCACCTTTTCCAATAAAGAACATTGCAAAAACAAACACATCTCCGCGTCGCAGCTTCTAATTCGACAGGTTGTTGAGATTTAACACAACATATTATCTTTTGAGTTTAGTCATTGATCAGTTGCATCCATTTAATCCTCATATAAAGAAAACCATCATGTGTTTCAGCTTCAGTCTTTGAGGTTAAAACAGGCTGATAATTAATCAAGTGTGCTCGAAATGTTCCCCACAATATATACTGCTAAAAAATATGTTCAACATCATAGTTGATGTTGCGCCACGGTCGTCATAGAAACTGACCAATCAGAGCGTAGCCTGGAAACATACGAACATGAGTAAAGTTTTCCTGTCCAAACACGTCTTCAACATTGTGAGAGGGTCTAATTCAACCATGTTGTCCTGAATCTGATAAAGTGTTCCCTAAACCAGTAACAGCAATTGAACCCGGTCTCCTGAGTGACTGGGTCCTGGTTCTTGGTTCTGAAGGTCCTAAAACAACATTATGATAAGTGTGAATATTAAACACTGACCGGAAATGAGATATTTATTTTCAGGGGCCCCTGATAGATTTTTTTTGCCCCACACAATATTTACTCGACGGTTGCAGTCTTGGATTCAAAGGTGCTCCGGCGAGATTAAAAGCTCCGGAGACACAATCCCTTCTCGAGGTGTGTGTGTGTGTGTGTGTGTGTGTGTGTGTGCGTGTGTGTGTGAGGACTGCTGTGCTTGCTGAATTGTCCTGTCGCCACCTCGTCACAGATGCATTGTGTTTTTTTTTCCCCCCGAGATTATATAAATATGGGTCAGAATCTGTATTGCGACTTCATGGGGAACCTTTAAATAATGCAAATGACCGTTGTGAGAGTGCGGCTCGCTGCGAGCAGCATGGCTTTGCACTTCAGTTCAATGTCAGAATGAGCGGGGAGGAAATTGTGTGAGAGAGAGAGGAGACTTAAGCACCTCTGCAGAGGGCTTAAGTAGCAGCCTGAATTGCACCATTTATGCATAAGGTACCTAAAAAATCACTTGGAGAAAAAAAGCTTCAACGTCAACTCTCACTCTGGGATCCATCACAGATATTCTAATAGAGCTTCCCCCTTGACGGCCGGTAATTCCCTCAGCAGCGTTCGCCGTCAGAGCGGCGATCTGCCGCAGAGCAGACGGACGTTCTGACAACCTGCTGCGGCTGTACCTGCACAGAAAAGTCAGCTTTTCATATCTAATGTCGCCGTGACACTTCCTCTGTGCAAATAGCCACAAATCCATTTATAGAATGTAATCAGAAAATGATATATTCCAGCCTCTACCCCAGCCGCACTGTACATTAGCATGCGGCTTATGATGAAAGTGAGGGGAAACAATGAGAAACAAAAAGGGGGATGAAAAGGCAAGACGAGCTACGTATCTCTGGAAGCAGGAGAAATGAATCACCCGGGGAGCTTCCCTGTACAGCTTCCATGAGAACAAATGGACTAAAGCCAGCTACAATTAATCACTATTTGCATGGAGTTGCCCATAATTCTTTTTTTTTTTTTTTTCTTAACTGGTTTAACTAATGACAACAAGTGTAAAATTAATTACTTGTTGCAAGAAAGAAAAAAAAAGAGGGTTTGGGCCAGGAGATGATATGGAAATATAAGCTCTGAAATCACAAAATAAAAATAATTTGCAGGAGTTTTAATCCTGAAGAAATTAGATTAGATATCCATGTATCTGAAAGTGAAAGTTTAAAAAGGAGACAACTACTTCTCGGCTGTGTGTTTCGTACAGGAACCGCTGATCCCCCCATAAACTTCCCAATCCAGCAATCATACCGCATCAACATTTCCACTGAAGGCTTCACATAAAATGTAACTGGCCTCATAAAAACGGTGTCAAATACGGCCAACCTCTCATAAAAGCACTGATGAAATTCTCAGACAAAACTATAAATGGCATCTGTAGAGCAAAAAATAAAATACTGCGCTTTATAGAGCAGCGCCGGAACCTGCTTCGGTTTGGTTTTACAGTCGGAGACGTGGACCCCGAAACACAAAGTCCTCTTCAGCCTCCAACATCCAATCAGCGCATCCTCCTCTTCTGCCTCTCCTAAAGTCAGAGAGGCTCTTCTGATGGTGATTAACTCAAAGAGGGTCACTTCGTTAAAACTTAACAAACGTCTCAGCCGGTCGAGACTTCAGTAATGTACACGGTGGTGGATAAAAAAAGCAATCAACGATGTAAACAAGAAGTCGAGGATACGATAATCTCACTCCTCGTGACTAACCCTACCCAACAAAAGCAACCAATCAGAGGCAGAGAAAAAAAGAAGTAGTGTGATCCAAAATAACGCGATACAGCTCAAAGTTAGCGGGTGTAAATGTGAACGAATCCTTAGATTTGGTGCAGCCCTGTGTTCAATGTAAAGTCCACCTCGGACACACTGGAGTTCTAACCAGCCTCAGTTTGTTTTCCCGCAGTAGGTAACAGCTATTTATTGTATAATTAATGAAATAAACTGCGCCTGCAGAGAAGTGTGGAGCTGTTTTATTGAGCAGACTTTTGCAGAGCTAATAAAGCATCAGTCTGTCTTTTTTTTTCTTCTCGGGCTGATTAGAAGGTTTGGTAAGCAGCCACGTCCTTTCAACACACTGTTTCATTTTGTTTTGTGATTGGTTGCTGATTAGCTGGATGTAATTGGATTTTTTGCTTTCTATTTTTTTCCACTCCTGTCTTTTTTTTTTTTTTTTTTCCTCCTGTCAGTCCCTTTTAAAGTCCCTCGGAGACGTACGCGTGATAAAGGACTATGGAGATAAATGACCTTGAACTTTAACTTGAACTTTGTCTGCCTCTCCGTCTCGTTCCCGTCCTTCTTTTTTTTCTTTCTCCTCGTCTCTTCGCTCCATCTTGCTCATCCTCATTTACATGGCCCGGGCTGCAGAGCTCTAACAATCCATTAGCTCGGCGAGGATGTTGAGGAGATCCATGCAAATAAGTGTGAAATTACACTGTAATCAGTCATGTAAATCGCACCGGTTCTCAATCTGGGCATCATCATTTCTTTGTACTTGTTTAGAAAATCTGTGGAGGCGATGGGTGAGGTTTAGAGGGAACGAGAGAGGGGGAGAGAGGGGGAGAGGAAGAGCACAAGGGGGAGAAAAAGACAATAAAAGATGAGCTTGACAGGAAGGAGGAGGATATGAAAAACACTCCAAAAAAAAAGGAGAGCTTTGATTCCTTATTCAGGACTGAACTCATTTTTTTTCCACTTGGATTTAGATTTAAAAATTCATACCATGATCAAAATTGTTCAGCAATGCGAGACTTCCAGCGCAGAGGCTTTTTCCGCCTCTTCTTTGATGAGGAGGATGGAGAGGATGGAGAGAAGGAGTCTGATGAGACAGAGGAGGACGAACGAGTACAGCGAGGGTTTGTGAGCTTTTGTTCACAATAGGCCGCGGAGCAACGGACGGCAGGAAAAAACATGCCGAGCAACGTTTTCATCAGAGTGCAGCGCCAGAAAAAGAACAACGTGGGAAAACTTTTCCGACCACGATCAACAGTTTTTTTTTTTTTTCTCTCTCTTTACTTTTGAAAAAATATTCAATTAAGGAAACTAATCCCACCATAATCACGGTCTATACTGCAATTCTCTCGGCTTGTCTTGGAGAATACAAATGTGGAGATCAGACGCTCGTCGACTCTGGAAAAAAAAAAAAAAAAACTGCAGAAAGGAACAGTGAGTGCCATCGAAGAGAGATGTTTTAAAGCTGTCAGGGTTGTACAAAAAGGGGTGTTAAAGGATTACGATCTTCTTATTGTCGCAGAAGAAGAAGAGACCAAAAAAAAATAAAAAATCAACAGCGAATTTATTCCACTGATGCCACCGCGTTCAGCCCGACATCAGCGTCACGTATCTAGTAAGGTGGCCTCCTTTAAAAAAAACATCCAAGCGACGCAGTGACATCCACCAACGCGCCGCGCCGATCAGTCAAGCTTTCTGCTAAAATCCTGCTTCATTAGTGATCACAGAGATGTGATCTTTGCAGAGGTGTGTAAAACAAAAAAAATCCTGCGTCTTATCAAACAGCTGCAGATCTGTGAGTCCTTCACGCTGACGGATGTTTTAAGTGACCGCGTGGAGTCACGTCGGACCGCTGCACTCCGGATGTCGTGGTCGCTACTGGGGAGTGAAGGTGATGGAGCTCTTGTGTGTTTCTTGGGGTTGAGCTGCAGGAGTTTCACAGTACATTTGATAGTGCACACTGCGCGTCGCTGTAGAGTGATCGCGGTAGCGGGAGTATCTGACATCATAATGCATCACAGGAGGCTGCTCAGAGCTGCGAGATGGCGTCTTAACGACAACAACACAGAATTAAATCACCTTCTATGTCACGGCACGTTAAAAAAAACAGAATTTAAGATCTTCTATTCCTGCGAGAAAGCTGTGTTGTTCAGTCCAACAGTACCTGCAGCTCAGAGAAGCTTGCTGGAAGTTTTAGTCCAATCGGATCACAGCTCCTTTGTAAACAGCCTCTCAGAGCCAATCGAGGAATCGCCAGCCCCGCGTTAGTTAACCCTTCGCTGGCTTTATTCGAGAGTTTCCTGACAAGAATTGATCATCGTTATTACAAAAAGATTACCAGATCGTTAACTGTCATGAAATATTATTTATTCATCCACAAATGTAATATCTGTGGCCAAAAGGGACGACAAACAAACTTCATCTGGTTATAAAACCCTGTTGAAACAGAATAAAGAATAAATAAATCATAGATATGTAATTTTAAATGTAAGTACTGGCTATCACTACATAATTAAACTCATTATTCTTAGAGCCTGTCGCCAGATTCTCACCTATCAGAGGTTTGATAGGTCATAAAACTAAAGCATTAGTTTGTGCTGAGGATGAGTCGGGGAGCGCAGCACCAAAAACAACCTTTACTTTGCTTCGCGATCGTCATCTTTTGACCACAGAGGGCGCCAGAATCAACAGACAAAAGTTCCCTGTCGTCGCTTTAACGTAGATTATATTACTATGGATGGGAGGCCTGTATGTGTTAATGCAGGGAAAACAGATTTAAAATCCAAATTTCCCATCATGAAATCAGATGTACTCGTCTAAATCAGCAGCCACAGCCTGATGAACATCCAGCCTCGTCTGCTAGCTGTGGCTGCACGTCGTCTTTTCACTGGATTTGATCATAAATATAAAATACAACGCCGCCCTGAACTTTGACTTGACACAGAACGAGAATCTCTATAAAACAACAGGCAATTAAGACGCTTAATTATGAAGCTTGAACTGCAGTAAATACGATCTCTAGCCAAACAGAACGGCACCGACTTCCCCCCACCGGCCCCGCTGAGAGAGACTGGAGCCCATTAGAGCCGCAGATGTGGAGCTGGATCTGAATTACACAAGACCAGATCCACTTCCGTCCTCCTGTCGAACGCCACGATCCGCAGCACAACATACCGTCCCGCGTTGTGCGAGCGTTTGTATATACACGCCGCGAGTCGTGTCGGCATATGCGAGGAGTGTGCGAAGGCAAAGCACGAGAGGAGCAGCGAGACGAGGGATCAGGATTTTGGCTCAAACACAATCTGTGGAGGAGTCACTCAATGAGCTGACAGCCGTCAGTGAATCCTGGTGGGGAGAGGGCTGAGCCACTGTGGTCAAACACACACACACACACACACACACACACAAACAAACACAGAGAGACTCCATCAGCACGGGGAAGCTCAAACAGACAGATGGGCTAATTCGTGACTGACTGTGTGTTATGAAACATTATCTCTGTGTCAGTGAAATCAAAATAACATTTTGGGTGTAAACGCCGAGCGTGTTGCTGCCAACACAACACCACATGGCCATGGCGGAGCGGATGCATATGCACCGCGATGCATCAAAAAAAAATAAAAAATGTTTTGCTGCTAAACTGCTGCAAAATGCTGTTTATTGAGTCATCTGGGGTGAAGACCGTATATGTTTGCCAATCGCATCCCACCTGCCACAGTCGCCAAATTAAGCCATCGAATCAATTTCAAGAGTCGGCAGGAAAATGAAGGCCATTACAGGCATTGAATTTTATTTGCTCTCTATTCAAAATTAAAGGCTATTGACAGACGGCTTTGTTTTGTTCTCTTTCAGCCACTCCACCGTTGGAGTGAGGATAGGTGGTTGCGGCTGCATTTTAATGGCCTGCCCCTTTAACGGCCGGCTACAGAGCCACTTTATAATCCCCCTCACTGGGTATTTGTGTATGCGGGGAGTGTATTGTAGCTAACTGAACCTGGCTCACTGCTCTCCGCGGATGTTTTGTTGTCAAATAATGGGAGAGTGATGGGGTCCTACCCCGCTGCGAGCCACCGCTAAGATTAGACAGATCTTCACACTGGACGATTGGTGAAATTTATCACTGTCACTGGGTGCCAATCCGGGCTGCGTTTTCTTTTTTTTTTCCTTCTCTCTCCGTCTCTTCCCGGCGCCCCCACCTACACTGTTTGTGGTGGTTTCTCATTTGGAACCTGCAAACCAGTTGTCATGTGTACTTTCCACTCCGATAGTGATAGCTTTAAGCAGCGCCTCAAAAAAATGCTTCATGGTCTCTGCACAAATGCTCATCGCGCTCTCTGTCTGCCGTGCATGGGAAGTTTGGATTTTTTTTTTTTTTGTTTTTCGAGGGGGGCGGAGGGGATTTGCGATGGATGCGTGTCGTGACATCACTGAGCAACATGTGACAGGTAGGCATGTAATACCTTCCCCTCGAGTCATCTTCTTATCATTTCTTCTTTCGTTCAAATCCTGAAGGATTTAACACGAAGAGAGAAAACGCTGACTTCTTCATAAATTGAAGAGGTAGTTTTTTTGTATCCGTAATCTTAATGCATCAGGTTTGTATAAATAAAAGAAAAACATCCAATTTCCAGGTTCAATCTCCATATTTATTGAGGGTCTTTTTTTGTGTGTGCCAGCTGATGCAACACTCGAGGAAAATACCCGACTTGCACTCTAAAACTACCTTATTTAAACAGCGTGTGCAGCTGTGTGTTAATATGCATATGTCTGCAAACTGGTTACTGGTGGAGCGTCAAGCAGGCAGCAGGATTTTTTCCCTTCCTTTAGTGAGTTGAGAGGCCACGTTTCCCAGCCAGCAGATTCTGATCCCTTTCGAAGCGCCGGCGGAATTAGCATGCAGAAGAGAGCGCTGAAAAGGTGCTCTGGCCCTTAACTCAATCTCTCCCTCTCTCTCGCTCTGCCTCCCCTCTTTCCTCAGGTAAAAGTAATGGATTGTAGCTGGCTCTGGCCTCCGTCCTGTCGCGTCACGCCTGCTAGCCAGCCAGCCAGCCGGCCAGGCGGGAGGGCAGAGCTGTAGGCTCTGTTATTTAGCGTCCATTCCTCCACAGTCACACTCGCTAACTCTGAGGCCAGCTGTCCAAGCACACCAGGCCTCGAGGATGGCAGCGCCGCCTTAACTGAGAGGTGACACCCCCCTCCACGTTCCTTAACAGATTGCCACCTCGGGCCAGCATATCTGAATACCAATGACTGAAAGAAAAAACTCCCCGCCGCAGCGACGGACGGGAACAGCAAGGTAAAATAAAGAGACGTTAGAACAAACACCGAAAAAGAACATCGAGTAAAACTTTCTTGTGGCACAAGGTCGGGGTGTAAAATGCTTCCACAGAGTATTATGTGAAGGCTCAATTTTACCTAAAGCTCCACCGATCAATACCTGTTCTGCTGGAAATGATCCAAATGTGGCTGCAACAATAGATTATTGTCGTCAATGATTATCCTGTGCGAGGGTTTTTTCAGCCCGGACATCTTGTTTTGTCCGACGAACAGAATAAAATCAAAGATACTCAGTTTTATATCTCATAAAACCAGTGAGGGGATGTAACTGAGTCCTTTTTTACTCAAATACTGTAGTTTTGTACTTAAAAATACACTGAAATATTGTACTTTTACTTCATTTGCTAACAATAGATTACCCGCTGCATCAGAACCAAAGTAGAGCATTTTTAAATTATAATAAATATACTAAATATTCGTATTCTTTGGATTTATTGGCACTTAAATACATTTTATATCACATAGTTAAAGACTTTCACTGAAGTAGTTTTCATACGGGTGGATTTTACATTCATCAAGTCATATTTTTATATGATATCTTTACTTTTACTTCTATTCAGTGTGATTTCTGGATACTTCTTAACAACTTAGAGTGAAAGTGGTCGCTTGCAATGATGAACCAGCTGCTTTTTAGCCTCTTTTAGCTGAATATTTTGGTTTTACGGCACATGTAAAGATACAGTGTGTGAGGATTCAGGAGGATTTATTGGCAGTAAAGGAATATAACACCCATAATCATGGTTCATTAGTTTATAATCCGCTGAAACGGACAATTGTTGTGCTTTTATTACCTTCAAATGAGCCTGTTTATATCTACAGTCCACCATGTTGCTCTGCCATCTTCCTACGGTGGCCCAGAACAGTCAAAACCAAACACGAGACTGTACGTATTTAACACATCAGTTTGTCGTGTACGTAATCCATCAAATCACAAAAGCAGAATGTAATCTAATCCAAATACTTTTGGATTACTTCAAAATCAATTATAGAAAAAATATTTCACCGCAGCAACAAAAATTAGAGCTCCACAAATGTTTTTTTGTCTTTTTAAACATCTCGTGTTTTAAATATTCAGCAAATACAGTTGGTCGAATCCAAGGACCCTTACGTAACGACTTCTGGCACGAAGTACAGGTGTACAGGTGTGTGTGTGTGTGTGTATGTGTGTGTGTTTCTGTTGCTGCTGCTTTTTAATCAACATGGTCAAATAACTTTAAAATTCCCAGATTTTAAATATAAAATCGAGTGATCTTGACAGTAGTTTTCCAAAAATGTAATCTGGGATGAATATCGTTACTTATTTAATTATTTTGTAATTTGACACTTGATCTGTTTCTACCAACCCAGCTCAGTCTCGAGCAGCAGCAGCAGCAGCAGCAACCATCTGTTTCTCAGCAAAGAAGCTCCGATAAACACACCGTGCACCAGAAACAGTTGCCAAACATGAGGCGGACTAAACTAAGTGAACATGGCTGGTGAAGAGAGGGGAACACTCAGCAGCTGAAGAGTCCAAAAGCAGCTAAAAGCAGAGCGAGCACCGGCCTTAGATTCATCAACAGGATGATGTGCTGGACTACTAACTGAGCCGGTCTGTCGTCAGACTTCTCCTGCCATCAAACGGTTAAAAACTCGATCCATACAGCCGCCGCCGCGCACGATGCATCCACTTTAACATAACCGTCAACTTGCACATTTGGATACACGGGGGGAGCAGAGGTCGTCGCCGTGCAATCGATCCTGACAGACACCCAGCGCTCACACACACACACACACACACACACACACACACACACACTGCGGCGGCGGCCTCCGTGTTGATGGGTATGTAAATGTCGAAGGTAAGTAGATGTGCAGTGGAATGTGCGAGTCGGAGTGAATGTTGATGTACAATCAGTGCAGGAGTCCCTCACCGAACTGACAGCTGTCTGTGAATCCTGGTGGGGAGAAGCCGGAGCCGCCGCGCTTAATGAATGTGTGCTGCCATCAGCGCCGAGTCTCAGACACACACACACACACACACACACACACACCAACACACACAGCATGAACTGTACCGCAACATTAGCAGCAAAAAATGCAAAATATCACCTAATAGAAAAAAGGAGTTCTTCGAAAGGAGCTTAATCACAATTACAAACACAGTGGTGAGTCACATTAAGGGTTGAATGCCAGCGAGCGAGCGAGCGAGGCATTGTCATCTGAAAAAAAAAAAAAAAGAAAGTCTGGCAACCGGCACTTGTGTGACTTTTTTTCAAAGTAACATATCAGTTCCAGAGAGGACAAAGTCGTCTGTGCCCACATTACTCTGACAGCAGTCACACACACAGAAACACATTTAATATCTCGGGAGGGACGAGGCTGCAAAACATCTGCAAAACACAAACTGAATCAGAGGAATGTGACAACAGTGTGGAGTAGATATTCAACACCTGTCGACTGTTAAAGAGGTGCTAACTGGAATGATGATGTAATCCTTCTGTGCAATAATGTTTGCAAATATTATTCCACAGCTGACAGAGATGATCGATGAGGCAGACGTGCATTGAAGCAATTTAAAACTATATTTTTCACAAGTGGAAAACGTTACACAGATACGATTAGCCTGATTTCGCCTGTTTCTCCATCATGTTTTGTGTGTCTAGTGTTTTCTTGAATACTAAAAGCAGAGAGTGTCCGGGTGGATCTGTTGTGTCAGGAGGTTCTGACGGAACGATAACCATCTCAGGAAATATCACGGTATACGATACGGCACTATTATCATCATCAGTTACAACATCGCTTAAAGGAAAACAGTTTGTTTTTGGTTGAACATAAACACTCACTGATTTATGACGTCATATAAACTTGAAATTCAACAGAAACCTGTCTTTGCTGCGACCCGACTCTACATGAATTCAGTACTCAAATATCAAACGGCCCTTGAGAGGTTTGAGTCACCTGTGAAATGTTACTCTAACAGACACAAGATGACTGTTTTGTTTAACCCTCGTAGCCTCACAACAGGCCAACAGGCTGTGAGGCGAGAAAACATCACCGAAATAAAACCACATCACAGCCAGAGACAATACAACTATTGTCAGGTTGTCACATTATCTGAATCACGTCGAATAAATCATGTGAAATGCACGTCTTTGTTGGAACAAACACTCGAATCGATGCTTAAAATAGTGAAATCAAAATCATCAAGATGACTTTATTCCACACGTCTCATTTCAAATGTCAACAAAAATAATTTGCAGTAACCAGACGTGATCCTGATGCCCAAAATTATGTTGATATTTGTGGAACGGGAAGAAATATGTGCGTGGTTCGAGTGTTATGATCTCAAAATAATATTTGATATTTCTAGACTATATAATATATATGTCAACACTTCATAAATGCTCAGACTGGATGACACAATCAGTAATATATCAAATTATCATTGACCCAATACGTCAATATCTATATTGCGAGAATATTGAGAAGTTATGGAAGCTAATTTCTGCCAATTAAATGAAAAAATAAGGATGAAAACTTGTTGAGAAAAATATTCACATGGTGAAAATAAGTTCAGTTGTCATCATATTTTTTTTTCCTTAACTGGCAGAAACTATTGATAATCATCAGTAATGTGGATTGAAAGACCAAATGGGTGTGATAAGTTCAGGAAATGACATCACTTCACTGTGATGCAGCCAAATCAAAGACTGTATAAAGTCTCATATCGCAGCAGCAGCAGCAGCAGCAGCAGCAGCAGCGCTTGTTTGTGATGATACAAGTGTTTTTTCATTTTTAGCTGAACTCCAGGCTGGGCGGTGAAAAACAACACAGTCATGTCAGAGTATATATAGAAGAAAAAGACAATTACGAGCAGCTGCTCTCTCACTATCCGTAGCGTGTATCTTAAATCGTAACGCAACACAGGAAAGAATCCTTCCCTCCCCGACTACAGCGCCGCAGACCCGTCCTATTTTTACCAGATTCCACTCCAGCGTAGTGAAGTGAAACAAGAAAACGTCTCTGCTCACTTACGGTGACAAACAAAAAAGCACAGTCCATTAGAAACAGCATGCGGAGGCATACTGCTGCATTAACAAATGTAATTGTGTTGAGCGGCACATGTATTTTTCATTTCTCCTGCCGTTGCGTTATAAGGCCACAGTCACGCAGCTGCAATCATATCACAAGACAAAATGAATTTGAAGAGCTCGCAGTGTGTATCTGCCTTCCACGCTGCCTTAACTTCTGTTCTGCCTCCTCTGCTGCCAGGAGAATTAAACCACAGTGTGCAGTAATGGCAAAAAGTGAAAGCAGTCCCCATTAAATGTGATAATAAGCTGTGTGATAAAACCATGTTTGGGAAAGGAAAAAAAATAAAAAATGCAATACACGTGTCGTTCAACAAGATGTATTAGTTCAGGTAGCAATTTGTCTTCGCAAGCTGTTTTTAATGGATTTTTTTTGGGGGAGCCGAGGACTTCCGGAAAGGGGGGGGGGAGGAAAATGTGCATTAGAAAAACAGACAGTGGGAGCGTTTGGAGTCTTAAGTGGGTTTAGATGTTTCCTGGGCAATAATGGAGGAGAGAAGTGAACAAAATGCGTCATCTCATAAACAACAGGAAGTGAGTTCTGCATCCGAAGGAAGCCGGGGTCGCCGGAACCTTCGTCTGTAGCTCGACGTGTCCATTTATTCTACTCGTGTAAAAAAGCATTTTCCTAAATGTAGGTGTTGTGTAAAGATTAATCACCTCACAGGTTTTTTTGGGGGGGGAACCACTGTTCCTTCCATTAATAAAACTATGACAATCATGCACAACTGCTTTTTTAACCACGACTGAGCCGAGACGATGACGAAGCTACGCAGATGTGGTTAAACACCGACTGCGACTACATGAAGTCCGCTGCAACCTGCAGACTTCCAGAACCAAATGAAAACCAGGCTCAGACGTCAACACAGAACAAGAAACTACTGATGGAATAAAACCACGTAATGTAACTTTACAGCCTGTGAAACATAAAAAAAATAGATAACATTATGAACAATGAAATAATCCTTCTTGGCAAAACTTTTACTACCGCTGCTGCTCTAAAATCTATATTTTTTTTCTTATGCAGGACCAAAAATTGGTGTCAAGAAAGAGGAAAAACTAACAGAGATATGAATTTTTGAAAATGACAGATTCTTCGACCTCCTGTTATCGATCACTGTAACCATACAGCAACATATTTTTTTTTTAAAACGAGTACGTGTAGCCAAGTTTCTTCAGGGTCTCTTGGACGAATTTCAGCCCGATCCAGTTAAAAAAAAAACAAGCAGTTGGCGAGGCTCAGAACAGACACACAAAGAATCACTAAGATGCTGAAAATTAGCTCTGAGGGCCAAAACTTAAAATATTCAGAACTAAACCTGTATTTGGAGGACAGATTCAGGATTCCCTTGTGTCTCAGCATGAATTAGTTTCAGGAAAATCCCGGACATGAACTGAGGTGGCCCTAGTGTGTTTTGCTTGTAGTAGCATTAATAACATTTGCCAAGCTAGTGGCAGCTTGAAAAATGGAGTCTAACTGGATATTTGACAGGATGTTGAGACAGTTTGAGGCGTCTTTATGGAGACAATCGTGGGTAATTTTAACGAGACGTCAGGACTTCTGCAGCCGCGTTAAACTGGTATTTTTAACCAACACGTGATCTTCTCCTAACCCCGACCGACCAGACCATAACCACACATGCTGTGTCTCAATTCAGGGTCTGCATCCTCTGAAGGACCCAGCCTTTGCGGTCTTCGAAGGCGAGTCCTTCAGAGAGACCTTGTTAACCTCGTCAGCCGTTGTTAAATGGGACGGTCTCGCCTTTGGAGCATTTCCTGGTTGTGTCACCAGATGTTTTACCCTTACGTCACAATTTCTGCCACCCAGGCCCAGGAAAGTGACGATCTACGCCACGCAATGTCGCCATTTTCTCTCTTTCTTTCTTCTTTTTCAGGGCGCGCAAAGAATCTTAGGATATGTGAGGCCACGAAGGATCGAAGCGGTGCGTCCTCCAAAAACAGGGAGAAGAAGGAGCATCTGGAGGAGCCTTCAAATTGGGACAGCCTTCACGCGGTGTAGTGACCTAACAATAATGCAGACCCTGAATTGAGACACAGCAAGTGTCTACAGAAACATAAAGCTGCAACACAAAGAAAATGGACGGTTGCAACATATCCATGCAGGAAACGTTCATCGCCAACATTTATTCTGGCGACTGGGTTACGCCACCTTCATGTGCTCTGGAGTAGAAAAAATAGTCCTGGTTGTCAGAGCTGTGGCGTTGGAGCAGTTGGAAAGAGAGAAAGACGACGGGGGGGTTGTTAGAAGGACATGAGACCTAAATGCGGTGACCCCCCTCCTCCATCTGGGACCGAACGCCGCAGCTTAAACTTTTCCATCGACCGAAATCTGTCACACGGCCATTTCGCTGTGTGTTTTTTCTTCTTAAATTGCCCGATACGCAGGCACCAATGACAGTCATCTCGGAATGTCATCTAAGCGAACAATTAACAGAGCAGCAAAAATGTGAGGTCAGATATAATTAACATATGTGCTGCTCAGCTATAATTGCTCAAGTCTAAAGCAAGTAATTAAATCATTCAGAGTGAGCCATGCAGACAATGACTGACTGAGTTTTTCCACATCTGTGAGAAGGAGGGTGGGGGGGGGGGGAGGCACGGATGAGCCGGTACGCGTTGCTCCTCTCCGTCACACCACCCCTGGGACCGCCACCGCATATTCACAGCGCACACATACACAACATAAAGCAGCAACGCACACTGTGCTTGTAATCGTCTGGCAGACAGAGCTAACAGTGAGGAGATGCTACGTGCACCCGCGAGGAGAAATGGCGCTCGCTCCCATGAGCCGGCAGAGACCCTTCATCTGTTTCCTTTTTATTCTCAGGAATCACACGAGTTCAGTCACATGCTTAAGGTGCTCCTAATTGACGGCGCGGAGATCGGCTCATTATGATACATGCATCGGGCCGGCCTGTCAGACAGGAGGAGGTGGAAGGGAGCGGCATTAAGCGAGTGGCAGGAGCATTATCAGTCTATATTTCATAGGTGTCAGCGGGGACTTGTCCCCGTTTCGTCCTCTGGGTGTCATTTATTAAATGAAGGAATGAAAGGGATGTTTAAGGTAGAAATACAGGCCTGCTTGGACAGAGGATTATGCATTGTTACGGGATGAGAAATTGCATTTGAACCCTCAGATACCAAAATCCAGGCTCCAGGGTGTTTCACTGATGTATTGTCCTAACAGCTGTTCACGGTCACGTTTACTCCACGTGACGAGGAAAGTTTCTGCACAAACCTCCGAGCGGAGGCCTCGACGACACCAGAATCCCCGTCAGCGAGCTATCTTAATAATTTCCACTGGAACTGTTGCAGTCGGCGGATTCGTTTGCTTTGCATTTTCAAAAATATGGCACGTCTTTGTGCAGCGGGCGAATTGTATTGTGTGTATTCAACGTCAAACCAGTTAGCTATTCTGACATTTTGCTGGAAGGGACAACGCGGAACTCCAAACCTGCTGCATCCTGTTACATTTTCAAAATAAAAGGCACCAAAACAAAACACCAAAAATCACCCTCAGACGCTGGTCTTCCGAATAAAACAGGAAAAACTGCCCTCCAGAGCGACACATGCACTTGTTTTCTGATCTGACGCCGCCACGGTAAATGTTTTCTTAGAGTCGTGCACAAAAAACAACTTCTTCAGCTCAAGGACAACTGTGGTTTGGTCGACATTAAGATACAATCGTATTGTTAAAAGAACTAATGTCGTCTGTGCTCCGATAGGAATCCAGAATTATTCCTGTGTCACGGTTGTTTACCGATCCAACCTCTGTGGACTTTGTTCGTACGACCACTAGAGGGCTTTGTCCCTGAAACATAAACATGTTGCGATCTACCGATGATGCCTGTACACAGCCATGATCTGAAGAATGGGAAGCAACACCAAAATCTCCAGTTTGAATTGCAAATTAATCAAAATCATCTCTTATTTGTATCCCTGCCTGGTCGCCAAACCACAGATGTGTTATACAAACACAGCGTTCCAGACTGTGTTTCAACATCTGTAAGCGTGAAATGTCTGGACAGTCATCAGGACATTTTCCAGCTCTGTTAGTGGCGATAGAAACAGGTTATTTAAACTAAAACATGATCCTTTCTTTTTGTGCTCGAACCTAACCAGATGACTAGCAGGGTGTAATAAATAGAACGAGGAACAAACTGTATTCTCCACCACCAAGCTTCCTCCGGCATCTATTTCCCGACGATGCCCTAAATAAATTCAGCGGGGCTACTTTTCTTGGTGTGACCGAGCTCTATAAAATACACATTTCCATTCATGAATTTGGGGAGCTGCGAGTCTCTGGTCCACCTAACTTGTATATCTTTGAACCGTGAGGGGAGACTGGAGCCTCAGGGGAAACCCACGCAGGCGAGGCGAGCGTACAGGCTGCACACGGCGGGGGGAGGGCCACCGAGTCCTTCCTGAGGATTTGTTTCTGTCAAATGAAGAAAGGCGCTGGCAACTTTTGACACTATGTTCTCAGCGGACCAAGGATGAGGTCAGAAGCAGTATATCATCTTTTTTTTCTTTCTCCTTTTCTTTTTCAGATGGTAAAACCTCAGCTACAGAGCGCCTTGTTACAGCGGGTCTTCTTTTCATAATAAACCAATATGCTTTCAAACCTGCGTGACCCGGGGACTGAGGCCTTTCCTGAGCAAATTCAAAACACTTTGCGTGCGCTCTGTTCTTGACATTTAAAACCATATGAAAATGAAAATGGATCCCAATTAGAGCCGCAGGAAGCATAAGGCCCTTTTGGTTCTCTTAGTAACTAGCTGGTTTAAACATTTTCCCCCCACGAAATGCCTTGAAAATTGACCTTCTCATTCTGCGAGCGGCGATAAAAGCAGCCTTGAGTGGCCTCAGATCAGGCTATTTTGATAGTCGTGTGCGAGGATGAAAATGTGAAAGTAAAAATAAGGCTGAGCAAAAAAAAAAAAAGGGGGAACATAATCACACGGCATATTATTGCGGAGGTAGCCGTGCACTTAAATGTTCCACGTACTCTCGGTACAGAAACATGACATTAACCACTAGGTATTAATGTAAATCACAGGAGTGGAAGACACTAATAGCCACTTTACGACAGGTGATTATTATTGAGGCGATCGGCAGGGGATTGACATTGTGTACTGAATAAAGTCTTAAAATACATGAAATAATGTGAGTACATCCTACAGAGCTGCTGACATAAACACACAGCAGCCCTGTAACAGCTAATGCGAAGGGAGGGCGGCACATAAAAAAAAAAACAGAAGTATGCTATATTTAAACTTGAGGGTGCCGAGGCAGGGATGTCGGGTGGATCACCTGTTGAAGAGCATTCATTTCAACAGGGGAACAAAGGTCAGCATCCTTGCTGGAGCTTTGATTGGCAGGCGGGGGAGCTTGATGCCCACAGCAGCGGCCCAGCGGAGCAGCCAACGGTGGCGTGTGGCTTGGCTGGGCCACATTTCTGACTCAATGCTGACTAACTGAGTGTGTCTGCTGACAGTGTGTCTGACTGATAGGATCACCCCGGGAGGCTCTTCCAGGGCCTTTACAAAGTGTCTCTGATAGGCCAGGCCCGTAGCACTGCCGCGAGGGCCCGCCGACAAATTAAATTTAAGCCCTGCTAATGCATAGCGTAATCATAGAGTGAGGTGGTGATAAATTTTTCAGCGGGGTTACCATGGGCGCAGCAGAGGAAGAGCTCGGTGTAGAATCCGAGATGACAAAGAGAGGAGAAGCGTGGCGGCAGCGGACGGGGTAGGGGGGAAAAATAGCCGGGTGTGACCTCAGCTCGGCGCCGACAAATCCTGCACTCAGAAGCCAAGAACTCGTATGAAAGAACAACAATAACACGCCATTATGAGATGTAACATTTTGCGACGACCTGCGTTTCCAGGGGGAAATTTGAAAGAAAAGCAATTTCACATTAAACTATCTGACACAATGCAGGTCGGTGGAGTGGATGAGGGGGGCGCGGGGCGGCGGGTAGCGAGGAAGCGGCGCGGTGCATGCGTGTGAATGGTTGGAGGGGTTCGGGTGGGGGTGCTCGGGAGCTTCCTAACAGCCATTGGCCGACTGGAGCGAGACACACACATCCTATCCGCAGAGTTAAAAGGGATGGAGTGGATGAAATTTCAAAGCCTCCCCTGCAGACACACACTCTGCTTTGCACACATCAGCAACTGAGATGTTCAAATATTCAACTCCGTCGTTCCAGCCTGGTTTCATCTCCTGTACGCGAGTATCAGACATGGTTCTGCTGTGATTAATGAGAAAACCAAACCCCCCCCCACCCAAAAAAATGGGCTCCACATGCATGCATGTGTGTGTGTGTGCGCGCCTCTTCCTCCCAACGATGCTGAAAACTGTCCTTAATTAAAAACGGTGTCTCTGAGTCGTATATTTTCCCCGTGATTACTCGCTCAAGGCGCTCGCGAGGAAAAGTGAAAGTCACTGCGAGATAAGAAGGGAAGTGGCAGACGCTCACCTATTAAACTCCATTCACTTATTATGACCAACAATGCTGCTCTGATTAACTGGCACATTGACATCGTTAAAAGACACATTCCAGAAGCGTAACACAAAGAGGAACTCTGCTGCCCTTGTACAGACAATGAGGAGTCCTCAGTGCTGCAGCGTGTTCAGCTCTCCCTCCTCCGCTTTTTTATTTCCCTGACTGGACAGCCTTGATTTGACCACTCGCCTCCTTTTCTTTACGAGCGCCGCTCACAATGGACGTCTCTTTGTACGGTCGGTCAACGTCAACGCTGTAAAAAAAACTAAATTACGTACATACTAAATAATTCTGAGATCTTCCTCTTTTTGTTGTTGTTGTTTTCCCTTTTTCCCTTTTTTTTTTTTTTTTTTTTTGGTTTTTTATGTTGGCAACATCTTTGTTGCTAAGCAGTCGTTGCTGTGGTGATTTTGCACTGCACTTCCCAGAGATCACAAGTCAGTCAAAAAGTGTGGCCGGCGCTGTGAGGTCTTTCCTCCGCCTCCGACTTCCCTTTTATTTTTTTTTCCCCATGCAATTTAAATATATCACACCCAGTTATTTCTATGTTTAAATCCAGCTGTTATGGCTCGAAGGAACACCTGCACAGGAACATCTCTCGCTTTATAGTCCTGCATTTTTGTTACTACACCTGTCACCGTGTTGAATTTTCATACTTTTATGAATCTTAATCCGAAGAGAAAGAAACCAAATACGCACACTCTCGTCGTTTCCATGGCTGAACACACAAACTGACCTAGAAGGACAACACAGTTTAATGCTGTTTCATCTTGTTTATATTCGGCGGGCCCTGCCACCTTTTCTAGCTTCAAACAGTCGTTCTGGGGGACCTCATTCAAAGAGTTTGAATTCCGTCTCCGAAAAACCACATCGTGCCGCCTTCAGAAAGCCTCCTGAGGAGAGGTGTTGTAAATTAGCATCTTGCTATAAACAGTGCATCTGGTGCTGGCGCGTGATACGATGCTGCAGCATGAATGTTACGGGTGTGTTTAGAGCCAAAGTGATGAAGTAAAAACCATCTGATGGCTGATTGATGCATGTTGTCTGCAATGATTGTGGATATGAAACACTTGTGACAAAGAGGCTGCATGTTTTATAGTTTAACAATAAACACTGTTGTCTGAAATGACACCAGTGCAAAGAAACAAGTAGGTCGATGTCGGTGCTTGTGCATGATATTATGTTCCTACTATTATATGTTTAGAGACTCACTGATTCTGATATCAGGGAGTAAAATAATTGAATATCGATATATCAGCTAGTGTACACACATGTTTTGCAATGATCCTAAAAATGTGGTTATAAAAAAATAAGAGTTCTCGTATCGTATTGGACAACAAGTAGGCCGATGTCGGTCAGGCTGCAGTTGGTTGGTCTGTGCCAGATAAATAAACAAACCTAAACTCACTAGATGCTCTGGAAGCATGAAACACGTCACTCCGACGCTGCATTTGTAAAAGCCGTGTAGTTTCCAGCGACTAACATACTGAGAACGACGTGGCCCAGATTATGACTCATTTGAGGAAATTGCTTTAACTCGCTGACACATCTTGAAGCGCTCCTTTCATTCCTTCCTGACCGGAGATCTCTAACATGAGACGGAGTCAGATTCACCTATCGACGGGTCCTAACACCACCCGCCCCCAGTCCTCTACTGGTATATGTACTCAGACGCACCTCCAGAATCACTGTCACCCTCGCTGAGTAATTACAGCGATTAATGCACGGACAGAGCTCGCCTCTGGCTCTCGACACTCTATCAAGACAGCGTGCGGTAATGGATGAAAGTACATTCTTAATAGAGAATCCATAGTGTCTAAACCTAGGGACGGTGTAAGAAAAAAAAAAACTAAACATATACCTTTTTGATCAAGACTGACTATTACCCACAATCCTCTTGGGGGAGATCGTTTACCAGCCTAGAAACGAGAGAGAAAGCGGTCAGGTTCTCGTTGCCCTTGTCGTTTGTGCTCGCGCTGACCTCTAAAAATGGACAACAAAGATCATATCACGACACCAATACTAGCGCCAACAGCCTTTGCACAAATTGATTTAGCCACCCAGAACTCACTCCCATCTCAATGAGGTGGCAGGATGCTCACAGCATATATCACTGTCACACAAGCACCCTCTAGTGAAATGTGATTTTTATCTTTATGAGCTTTTTTTTTTTTTTTTTCTCTTTCCCCCTTTTCGGTACAGCATGTAGCGGGTTATGATAAGTGATGAGAAATAAAAGGGTTGGCACGTTACGCTAATACAGGTGCTCTCTGCGCATATGGGTGCTATCACGCAGGGGGGAATGACATTGTTGTGGTCCTGCGCGTCTGAAAGCGGCTGGCGAGGCAGCAGGGGGGCCTGTGGTATATGGCTCATAGATCACTTATGTGTGGGTGAGAGTTGTCACCAGCCAGCGCTTGGCTGCGAAGCACAACATAGTTTATGGCACACAACCGCCAGACGTAAGCATGAATCGTGGCCCAGGCAACAATGAGGAAAAGTGCACTAAAAATAGATGATAAGCTTTTTTTTTTATGTGTGCTCGCCCCAGAAAACAATGGGCTCCTTTTGATTTTTCATGTGTTCCAACTGTGGAACAAAAGGACAGAGGAAGTAGTGTCTAATGTCTGACTGGGGCCTGTAGTAAAAAGATCGGCTAGGAGGGCCCGAGCTAACGCGAGCCGCAACCCTCGGTGAAGCCTGGAAAGACACGATAAATGTTGCACTTTCAAGTGTGTTAAATGCACTCAGATAGTCGGGGCTTTCTCTCTTTCCAACTGACAACCTCTGTTACACAGTTAATTACAGCCAACTGCAACACAGCGCTGTGTCAATTATCATGTGCTTTAGCTCTCTCCCAATGGATATTTTTACTGCCTTGGTTTCACTGCTAAAGTTTCTACCTTCTTTTATTGCTATTCTGCCCAGGTCTCGAAGCTGAATTACATTCGGCAGACAGAGCTGTAAAAACAGAAGGGATTTAAGGATTCAGATTGGTGGAGGGTAACCTAATCTTCCGTAATTGGGGGAATGGTTCTCATTTATATCAGCCTACTTTAGAAAGCAAGCTCATCGGCAGGCTGCTATCATCCCAGGCATTTTACTCTGACAATTCATTTTCATAAAGGCCGGGGAAAGGGAGGTCGGGGCCGCCACGGCTACGAACACACATATTAAAGCTAATCATCATTAATCAAAGCACCACTTTTACTTCGCAGGTCGCGGAAATCAACATACACAACATAAACGCTGCACAAAGATCCCTCATGTGGCGTTTTTTTTTTTTTTTTTTGTTGCCGGAGCCGTCGTGCTGCCTGCAGGAGTGCTGTGAAATAACACATTCTGGGCTGCGTCGTCTCAAAATGGAACTAAAATGGTAATCCTCTGCCAGGCGAAGCGTTCTCGCCTCGCCAGATGCTTAGTTCTGAAATTTGCCTAATTGCCACGCTCAGATCAATCCCTTTTACTCTGCCAAATGAATCTGCCAAAGTGTGTTCCGAGCGTTTTGTTGGCCCAATATGCTTTTTCTCTTGCAAAGATTTGTGTTTTCGTGACTCCCCGCGAAGGCCTGAGAGAGGTTTTTGGTCTCGGTGACATATCCGCACAGCCGGATGCGCGTCCACCCCTGCTGACCCGCGTGCCCATTAGCCATGGAGTTGCAAGTGAGGGTACAGGGCCTATCCATCTCAGCGCCCCCCACACCACACACACACAGAGTACACCCACTCCTCATATGGCTCAGACACATGCCGTGGGCGGACTAAATGTGGCCCTTTGATCAAAGGGCAGCGTGTGGGAATGGACACTGACTTACTGACCTCACACACACACACACACACACTACAAACACATCTATATATATCATGTATTCATACGCCGTGTGCTCATTACTGTGTGTGCATAATAATAAGTCGACCCTGACGCCGATTTCAGCGACGACATGTAAGTAAACACAAACTGAAACTCGCACATATGCGGGAACGAATGTTGAGCGAGAAAAGCTTTTGCAGCTGCTGCTGTTGGTCATTAAAACTAAGTGCAAATTATGAATGACACACACACACACACACACACACACGCTGACGCTCGGCACATCTTGGCACAGGTATGCAACCCAGGCGACACCGCCATCTACGATTCAGCTCCCCCGTCTGCACAGACGCTACCGCTCAACATCATCATGATCGAACCAGAGTCCCTCGTTCTACAATAATAGAAGAGTGAGTGAAGGAGGCAGAGCGAGAGCAGGGTGCCTCTCTGTGTGTGTGCAAATATAGAAAGTGACGGATGAATCAGAAGTTTAGTCAACAGAGAAAACCTTGGTTCCAGCTGCCCGGCTGTCTGATGAGCCACTCTGTGCTTGTCAACAGCATCCCCTATCATTCTCGCACAACTATCTACTCACAAAACCCAAAGACCCGCCCCCTTCATCCCTTCGGCAATTCCACCATCCTCCAAGAGAAACACCTCCGAAAGCAGAGCGGGTCGCTCGCAGCAGAAGCAGCGGTAAGCAGCAGCAGCAGCAGCAGCAAATCTCTTCCCCCCTTGTCGCTTTTCTCCCCTCCCCTGATTCCCTTTCCCCTCTCTCCTCTCTCTCTCTCTCTATTTCCGTGCATCCTCCCTCGTTCCTTTTTGTCTCCACTTCTTTCTCTCCCTTCCCGCGCTGCCGCCGCTGCCGCTGCGTTTGGCGCGGTGGATGAAAACATTAAAAGAGGCAGAGAATGAAAAGAGAGGAGGGAGAGAGAGAAGAGAGAGAAGAAGAGGAGAGGGAGAAAGAGACAGACCGACGTCGGGAAAGGCTGGAGACGCCAAATTAGCATGAGAATACTCACAGTGTTGTTGTTGAAGGAGCGCGGGGATGGGAGCGCGGCACCGGTCCCTCCGTCAGATACAACCTGCACACACAAGATTGAAGAGGAAAAAAAAAGAAAACTAGGCTGTGAGAGCGGCAAAGAGGGGAGAGGAGGAGGAGGAGGAGGAGGAGAGAGAAGAGCAGGACACGGAGGAGGAGGAGAAGAAGAAGAAGAGGGAGGAGGAGGGAGCAGAGCATCCAATGCACGCACCAACAGGAGCCCAAATAAAGAAATAAAGGATTCCTCGAGGAATGTGAGTGTGTTCGGGCAGCGATGGGGTGTGTGTGTGTGTGTGATGTGTGTGTTGCTATGAGGGGGGTGAGGAGGTAGGTTGTCTTTGGGAAATATAAAACACACACACACACGCGCGCTCGCTCGCTCACATGCGGGGTTGCACTTGGGTGCGCAATCACATCTGACAGGTCTGATCTGCGGTCCACCTACCTCCTTATCGCTACCTCACTCTTCCACAGCACCGTGCTCTCTCTCTCTCTCTCTCTCTCTCACTGTATCTCTCTCTCTCTTTCGCTCGCTCTCTCGCTCGCTCTCTCTCTCTGTTGCTCACACTGATGCCAGAGATTCAGCTGCTACACGGGAGCTATCACCCTCATCGCTGTATGCTACCGAAAGAGGGAGGGTACCGTCGGATCTCCCGCCCGCCCACGCCACCCGGCCCAACACTCCCCTCCTCTCCTCCTCCTCCTCCTCCTCCTTCTTCTTCACCGTGCGAACGCTTTCCACCTCGAAATGTACAGAGAAAGAGAATGCTTCAATTGAATGAAAGCAATCCCAGTGGCATTGAGGCAATTATAGAGGCTGCTGGCACTGTTTTCTGCCTTTTTCGTCCTCCCCTCCTCTTTCTCGTTCCCTCCGTCCTCCGTCGGGCTGGTGGAGGGTCTGTTTTCTCTCTCTCTCAGTTTCTAGGTGCTCCAGACATATGCCACTATTAATGTAGCTTCTGTCACTTCAGCTGTTTTGGTCAGATCACTTCTGCCTCTGCTTTCCACCTTCACGGCCCACGTAGAGGGCTGAATCCTTCCCTGCCTGCCTGCCTGCCTGCCTGCCTGCCTGCACGGCCCCCGAAACAGCTCCACAAAGACCTAAACTCTCAGCTCCACCTTGCACAATTTGACAGCACCATTCAGCTCCAGCAGCTGCCGAGAGGTAAAATATATTAATCCTCCTGGCCTTATCAGGTCTTGCAAGGCTAGTGCGGCACGGCACGGCACAGCGCCGAACAACACAAATGATTCAGGAGGAACTTTAATAACTGTCTTTCAGGTCGGGCTTTTTGATGCATGCTGCGCCTGTATTTTCTTTCTTCCTTTTTTTTTTTTTTCGGGGTGGGTGGGGGGGAAATCTAGCAGTACATATATCACCAAAAAGAGCTGTAAGTCAAACACCTCAGCCTCTAATCAGGTAGCCCTCCCTCCTTCCCCTCCACCCCCACACGTTGCATCCCTCCAGCCACTACTGCACTTTATCTCCCCTCAATTAACATCTTCTGAGCGAGGCTCTATTATCTTAACCACACAGAGCAGAGAGGTCCTCCGAGGAGACGCCGTGGAGGACGGCTGAGCTGTGGACAGAGGGCTCCCAGCCCTGCTGCCGCCGCTTCAATTCGCAGGCCTAATTAAAGCCCAAGTCAGACATGACAAACTGCGAGCGGAGGTGCTACAGAAACAAACACCGACAGCAGCGTTGCCTTGCGCGGGTGCATGTAGCCTGGAGGATTCTCTTTGTGAGGATTATCTGCCAGAAAACAGGCACGTTCACGTCAACGTCATGACAACATCATCCAAATCTCTTTTGACTGTTTGCGCGGTTTGATCGTGTTTATTTTCTCCCTCATGTATAGACATCACCGCGCCGTCAGAGCATCCTCTGTAAATCATTTTCCATATGAAGGAGAGGCGGAGGGAGACAATGCCACCGCGCCGAAGCTCAAGGATTCCTATAAAATCTATAATTGATACAGTTGGTTGACGTCACGCTTATATATTGCTAATTTCCGTTTTGTATAATGCCCCCCGCGCCCTCTTTCATCCGTTTGGTCGCCCTCACCAACTTCAATTTCACCCTGTGAAGCCATCAAACCACCCATTAAGCCATCAAGCTGCCCTCTTTGTCCTTGCTCCCCTGTCTGACAACAACAGCGAGCGCTCGTGTCGCGTCCTCCTGCACTCTCGCCGCCGAGGTAGCCCGGCGATTTGGCCGGCCCCCGCCGCCGACTTTGGCTCGAGCCAGACTATTAAGAGTATTCTATTACTGTTGGGTTAACCTGTCACGCTTGGCTGTGGCTCTCTTTATTGTCTGGCGGCTCTGAAAGGGCAGGGGATAAAACTCCATCAGCAGGACAAACGACCACGCATGCCGCCATTCATCAGACACCCGGGGTTTCCCCCCGTGGACGCGGCCCACCGCGAGCTCTCGAACGCCGCAGGGGTAGCCTTCGCTCTCCCTGAAAATGTGAGCTCCCGGGGGCCAATCCACACAGGCGAGGATGGACAGAGTGGCATCTTTCGGTCACATAAGGTTCCCCTCCTTAATCATGACTCGGGGAATAGCAGTTCTATCAGCGCTGAAGGAGCTAATGTATTGACTAAGATCAGGTAGTGCAGCAGGCGGTGTGTGTGTGTGTGTGTGTGTGGGGGAGTGATTAAGAAAGCAGACTAGTGATCAGTGGATGACAGGGGTCAATCCCCTGTCGGGCAATTGGGTAGTGGCCTTGGGCTAGGTACTTAGCCCCAACACACCAGCTAGACACTCAACTGTGTGAGTGGGTAAAATGTCAAATTCAACTTCACCCTTCGCGAAGGTTCAAAGCAAGGAGATGACAGCGAACGCTTTGGTTATTAAAAAATTCATATCGTAATGAAACAGCCGTGTTCCATCTTCACACATCCCCCTCCAGCAAACACGGCGCTCCTTTTTTCATGGGATCCATCAAGGGAGGGCCACAATTAAGTGACTAATTTGATTAGGAGATAATGTGAGTCCCACTTAATGGAAAGGACAGACTTCACAACACAGGCAGATTAGTTTGGTGGATGCCTGCTTATTAATTAAGACAGCCCTCCGTGCCCATATTAAGTCAAATGCACAGATGCAGTTTTAATGGGTCAGAGTGTGCACAAGTAGCGGAAATCAGTATGTCCAAAAATAGACGCTGATAACGCCGGATGATGAAAACTGAAAACGACCGTGAAATGTTTGAATTAAACTTGAAATATCTTGAAAACACTCGGGTGTACACTTGCATTATTTACCCCCTTCACGGCGTGACGGATCGGCTTGTTGTTAAAACATGTCGGAGCGCTTCCCGTCTCGAGTTTCAGTGTGCTGCGTCTGTGTTTCCACTGTGTGTCATCGCACACCATGGCAACAGCGAGTCGTTATACTCGTTCAAATTACCTTCTCCTGCTGCCATTCAGGTTTGGTGTCTGATACTACAGAAGCCCTTCAGAAGAACTCCTGCTTTTCATTTATGATTCGATCCGCACGCTGAACCGCGGCTACAATCGGTGCTCCGTCTCTCAGAAGATTCGATATAAACACACAATGAATAATTTATCCATAAACTAGTTTAATGTTTGAGAGAAAAAAGGAAAAAAAAAAAAAAAGCTAATAAATGAGGCCAATTTTCTCTTCTGTAAACTCTGATTAGTGCCGAGTTCTTGCTTTGACTGAGCGGCTTTATCATAAAGGATGACACGTGTAGAGACGAGAGTTTCTGTGTGAACAACTCTGCACTGAAGTCATTTTCTCTCTGTCATCTCATGATATATCTTGTCTGAAGTTTCGTTTGTAGCTTGTGTCCTGCACGCCCCAGCGGTTGCACGCTGACAATCAGCCAGACGGATCTCCAGTGCGCCGAATTCTGAGTCCCCCGTAGGAAAAAGAGGGGAAAAAACCGCAACCGAGAGCGATGAGAGATTACTGTATTTTTGCGGCAGTCCTTGAGTTTGTGCTTGGCGACTGAATGGCGTGTTCAGCCGCCGTGGTGCTCTGTCATTCCGGGCACACGGCAAACTCCCAAGCGCTCTATTTACGGTGGCCGGATCCCTGCTGCGTGGAGCGGGAAGGGTATAATCTCCCAGCGGTATTCTGGGTGGTGAATCTGCCGGTGTTGTCTGTGCATACCAATGGCAACCTCACCTCTGTCTAAGGAGTTATGATGTATAAAGAAAGAAAAAAAACTGCAAGCCAGTCCACGCTGCGTCAAGATGTTGCAGGGGGGAAACAGGGGCGTCTGGAAACCCCCAGCGGAGAAATACATTCACATCACTCCCATCAACACTAGCGGCGCCGGTGTTACCACTTTGCTACTCCCACCTGCCTCCGTGCAGTCACACTGTGCTGGATTCAATCAAGCAGCCATGTAAAACAGCCACATCTACGTAGTGTTTATGCACGCCGCCACCTGCAGACACGTGGCTCGTTCGGAGAGCTGCGATCGTCTCGGTGCACGACGACAACGTGATGGAATTTCATTTGACGAGTGGCACATTTATGCAAAACCGAGAGGTTAAAGGGAGTCGTAGGTTAAACTGCCGTGCGACTTATTGTCTTTGGATTACGGGTAAACAGAAAAATTCTCCCCCGAGAGAATACACACAATTCTCTAAAAATCTGTTTAGGGAGCGCGGCACGCTACATGTGCACATGTAGTCGCCGTATACATGCATCGTATCATAAAGCCCCGGAGTGAAAAAGCTTAATGAAGCCACGCGAGGGGCTAGTGTCTGCAGAGCGAGGTGTCAGGTGACTTCCCTTCTGGCTATATGTGCGACTCATTGGTATGTGCAACGCGATGAGGCCTTGGCTCTCTTCTGATTATGATGTCTGCTGAGAGCTGGGCCAGCCCAGGGTGAGAGCCAAACCGACAAGGCTGAGATGGAGGGAAGATTCAGAGAGCCTCTGTTCTCTCACCGGGGGATCCCCCACATCATTTAGCGCCTCATGCAGATCGCTGCTAGTGGCAACACAGCCCTCTGGGCCCGGGGAATTAATGTACCAAGCAATGGCAGAAGTGATTTATTAAAATAACACACCCTGATGAGAGAGAGGAGCCGGGGTTGCTCTTTCTCAGCTCGTCCTCACACGCCGCCGAGGGAGGAAATGGAATCCTATAGGTGCTGCTGAGAAAGGCAACCGAGGAGAGGCTGAGAGAAAGTGGACAGCCACTACACAAATTGTGCGACAGTCCTCGCTGTCATTGCTTATTTATTTACCCTCTTTCCATTTGAGTCAGGCCTTGTATTAAATTGATCCCTCCTGCCGCGTTTTGCCTTGTTGAACAAGCGCAAAGCCCCGTTAAGTGTCTGTGAAAGGCTGGTGATTGTGTTTGCGGCGCCCCGGGTGCGCCGCGGCCGTCCGCTCCCCTCTATCTCCCCCGGACAGACGGGATTAGAAGCTGGGAGAGAGGCTGAATGACCCTCTGGAGGGGCCGAGAGACAGGCAGGCAGTGAGCAGCTTGATTCCCGGGCTCACACACAAATACACACAAACAAAGAGCAGCCTATGCATGCTCACGCACTGCACATTCTGTTTGTCGCAGGCGCGCAAAGTGAGCAAAAGGTTGAGCTTTAGCCGTCTGCCCCCCCAGACAGATGCGTGGCCGTCCAGAGGCTCGGCTGCAGCAGGCGGAGGTAGACGCTCGCTCATCCATCAGCTCGCACATTAGCGACTGTACAGGCAGAGCAGCTACTGTATGTAGCCCCTCACTCGCTGATGACGCCACAACATCTGCTGTGCTGCTAAACATCTGCTCTTCCAGTCTGAGCTCTGATATTTTATGTTTACCGTTTTGTTTGTTTTTCATTAGGCCAGATGAGAATCGTGTAGATCAGCGCCAACCTCGCCCCGGATGTGACTGTAGAGCGCCGACACCGAGCGCGCCACTTTGTAGACCGAATGAATGAAAGGAGTAGATGCGGTTTCCCTTCCGAGCGCCGCTGATGGCTATGCGCACTCACAGACATGCAGTTGCACACAGGAGGTCTCACATTTACATACATTTACATCTTAGACATTTAGCTGACACTCTCATCCGGAGTGGCTTACTATACATACACGAGTGGAGTTATTCTACATGACTGAACTGCAAACACTTCAAGCAGATGACAGTCAGGTGTGCAAAGGTTAGAATACGAGAGGCTGGATTACAGAAGGAAATGAGAAAACCATTGTGTGTAAAAAAGGAGATGTGGCACGAGACGGAAACGATGAGCAGTTGATTTTTTTGATTTTTTTGGGGGGGGAGGGAGGAAATCGGGTACAGATGTAGCATGAATGCAGCAGGAGTCTGGGATTTGAAGTGCTCCTCCTCGAGGACAAAAAAAAAATGGATGCCCTGAAAATAACTGTACTCCACATCTCAGATCCCCGAGAAGCCGCAGCACACATCTCCTCGCCTGCTCCATCTGATCCACGAGCCCCCCCGGGGGGATGTTACTGTACGGCTCCCCCCTCCGTCAAAGCAACGGAGCAGCACTCATTCACATAAAGGAGCACCCTTTGAATCCGTTCAGATCAGATGATTACGATGCCGGGCAGCTTCCTCGGCGGGGCAGATAAGTGGAGAGGCTCCGCTCAGACATTTACATCTCATACACCTCATCAAACACCGGGTCTTTGTAGTCATGTGTTACATTTGAATAAAGCAAAGTTAGAATTTTTAAGCGGCGCGAAAAAATTCATCAAACCTTCCAGCCGGCGAGGCCCCCTTGTCTCTCCTGGCAAATAACTCTTGGTTACCTTATTCAAACTGAAAGTGGCAGGGCTCAAATCAAATCAAGTCAAATCAAATTGTGCTCGGATGAAAAAGTGAGGAGTGGGGAAGGAGACGGGGGGAAAAAAAAGGGCTCAAAACAGTCGCATTTTCCCGGGGAGTTCACGTTCTTTCCATCCTTAAATAGCTCAGAGCAGCAATTTAGTAAATAATGCATTTGAATTTGCACAGAGCTGGCTTTAAAACCGCTTTACTGAAGACGGTCGCGCACAGGGGGAAGGTAAAGAAGTCAGCGTGGGGAATACAAAAACACCTGAGAGTCTTAAAGCTCTCAGCGCGGTGACCTTTCATTGTATAATTGTGTCACCGGCGTCTGATGTGAGAAAAGTTAGACTCACACAAGTGTTTACTCGAAGATCTGAATAGGAGGAGCGAACAAAGCGAACCTCAACCGCATGCTATAGAAAACACCTAGAAAGCCTCCGATAGAGAAAATATGTCCTTCAATAACACGCCACCGTGTTACAAAAGTGCATTCTGTACGATGAACAGATCCAGACAGAGAGCGAGCGGGACGGAGACAAAAGGCAGACGAGGGAGGCAGACGAGCAGATACGGAGGAAGAGGCAACCTCGATGCGTGCAGGGTTCCTCCGCATTCAGCTTGAACTTCTTCGTGCCAGAGATGAAATAAAATAACAATGGGTTACCATAGCGATAACAGTGGAGCACATAACTAAGTAGTGTGAGAGATGGGGAGCATCTCGGGTGGAGGAGGGTGGCGGTGGCGGTGGTGGTGGCGGTGTTGGAAGGGGGGCATCAAGCTTTTATCTGTCAGCCGCAATCCTCCATCATCAAAGCTCTTCTCCACTTTCAGTGCCAAGACTGAAAGACACCAGTGGATCATTAGTCTCCAGTGAAGAAGACAGTCATTTATCCGTGTGCCTTTTTTTTTTTCTTCTTCCTCTTCTTCTTGTTCTTTTCCACAAAAGTTGAGCACGAAAGAGGGTTCGTGTGGGTAAGGTGCAAGAAATATATATAAAAGAAAAAGAGGAGATAGAAAGAAAGAGGGAGTAATCTTTTTTTCAGCAAGTCAATTTCTCTGGGCACTAACCGAGCTCCCTTCGGGCTACCTGTGCAGGTATCAAGCCTGGGGTCTGACGGGCTCCTCTCTCTGTGAAGCGGCAGCCCTTTGCAGCACATCAATACACTGAACTTTTCCTGCCGAGTACCTGAGCTCTCCTGCATGACCCGCTCCTCCTTTATCTATTCTGTTTAAAGATACCGGTTGCGGGGAGAAGGAGCTTGATTACCTCCTGGGACGACCCCGCTCCTCTTTAAGTTTGCCAAGTGAGAAAGTCTTCAGAAGTTTGTTGACAGATCTCTGCAGCGGCGGGAGGGAGCGATGGACATGGTAACCTTGGCTCTCCAAAGGACAAACGGAGAGTTTTGAAAAGATCAAGCAGGAGGGGATTTTGTTTATGGAGGAGACGGACAGGAACAGGACGGAACAGGGAAGACAGGCGCACATGGGGAATACATATATATATATATATATATATATATATATATATATATATATATATATATATATATATATATATATATAGGAGCTTCCTAGGATTCCTTTCCTGCTGAGGGAGGTGCGATCAAGCTATAGCGGCTTCCATAGAATCGCTTTCATTTTATAGAGAATTCAAATCAGAAAGAGAAAGGAGGAGCTCATTCAAAATGTGTTGAAGCTTCTTATTCCTCTGCTGCATTCATAAATTCAGGCCCAACATGCTCCTGTAGCCAAACAAGGATGCTTGATCGCACGGGAATGCTTTTTTAGAACCGGTGCATACAGCTCAGGTGACAGAGAGCGCGTGTCAGGATTTCTCTAAAGCAAAGAAGAAATGTAAAGTGTCGGACAATTCAGCGTCGAGGGTGCAGGAATTTGGGACGTTTGCATGAAATTCTCTGAAGAGACAGGAACGCATAAAGCACCTGTTAAAGAGTGATCAGTGGGGTGGATTCATGTAGTCACACCTGTAAAATGGATTTGAGCGGTTTAGAAATGTTTCTGAAAGCGTCGCTCGACATTTACAAAAAGCAGTACAACCAAAGCTGAGCGCTGTGTTTGGCATTGAGGGTGCAGCGTCGTTAATCGATACCAATATCAATGCTGCCGCCGTAATTTGGTGCAAAACATGGTTAAATATTGCATTAAAATATGTGGAAACTAAAAAGCAACGGAACATTTATTTTGACTTCTTTCACAGTGAGAAGTTACACGGCACACCGATTCACCGGGCGGACCTTGGACCGAACGGAACCATTTAACATCCCTGCTTTTATAGTTTTGTCAGTCGATAATTAGCCCATTCAATGGTTACGTCTGTTAGAGATAAAAACAAAACGTGATACAGAATGAGTTGGACTTGAATCTCTGACTTCTGCTCCCCACTGACGAAGCTGAGGCTGCAAACTGTCCATGGGATTAATTAGAAACGCAATCAAAATGCTTAAAATCTGATGCTAACCTGAGTTAATATCTACGTGACGTTAGCTGCAGTCCAACACGCTGCACCGCTGCACCGCACTCTGTGTTGTGTGTTCACTGTATTCATTCTATTTAGCTGCATTTTGATTAAACTCAGAAGAAACTCCTGCCCACACGTCTTGACCGCTCGGCCCCGGGACAGCAGAGCAGAATGTAAACGGTCCTGGATCAACACCGGCGCTGCAGTCCTGCCAAAAACCATGAAAATGTTTTGAATGGGCGACAAAAAAGGAGGGAAAATGTGCTTATTACAGATCGTTGTGTGACTCACACCAGTAAACAAGTCGGCACTGAAGGAGTTTGGTGTATTTTTACATATATATCTAAAAAAACAACATTATGTAACATTATGAGTTTTGTTTGCAGCACCTACATTCATCTGACAAACTGTTACAGATCTGTGGTGTCGCTCTCAGAAACTGTGCGGGGCGTCAAATCACACAAAATACTAATTACGCAAGCCTGTGTGTTAGCATAGCTTAGTTAGCAAGCTAACTTTGCAAAAGCTGATGTAGCTACAGCTCTAGGTAGGTAGAAGCTAGTGTACTGATTAAATATTCATAGACTTAAAGACAGGAAGTCAAGAATCGAGTTCAGTTTAATTTGGGAGTTAGCTGTAATAATCTTAAAAGAAGCCCTGGAGCAGCTCACTGATGATGTCAGAGGGCTGTGATTGGCTGATTGCAGTGTTGGTCAACAGGTACAGGTAGCATAGTTAGCCTACTAATGCTAAATCATGTTATACAAATGTAAACATGCATTTAATGTCACGTCAGATGCCGTCACATAATGCTAACAGCTGCACCATCAACAGCAGACGGTTAGGAGTTTATGAAAATAAAACTCCAGTATGTTGGAATTCATAAATGTTATGTTCATATCGACAGACCAGAGGACATTGGCTAAGGTCCAGAGTTGGTCCCCCGCTCCCCAGTCCCACTGCTCCCTGGGGCAGGCCAATCAGGAACTGGTACCAATCCAGTACCGGTCCGTTGTACCCAAAAAATAGAGCATACTTTGTGACGTCGGTTTAATAACACGGGGATTGTTTTATAATCCGCCCACGCTGTTGTTTATGTGAAACCTTTGTCAACATGAAGAAGAAGAAAAAAAAAAACCTTCTACTACGTTGAACAATTCTGCATTCAGGCGATCCAGCGCCGAGACCGCAGTGCATTTGGACAACATGATGAATATACCATACATCTAGTCAAGCCTGTATAATGGATCCATGTGTCAGGGTGTGACTTGGAGGTGTTTCCTGAGGAGCGCTGTGTGTCTCCTGGCCTTTATGAGAGCCGCTTGGTTGTATAAGTGTGTATGTGTGTGTGTGTCTGGCTTTGTAGCTGCTGGGCTCCACAGGTACACAGGCCATCGATCACACGGTGCGGCCATTATACACAGGCAGGGGTGGAGGTGGATAATGCTCCCACCGCTGCCACCGCCGGGGCCTCGACCGCTCGCGGGTCAAGCGTTTGGCTGGCCAGCGGTAATCAAGCCGACAGCGGGCTGCCTGTCTGCGTGACAGATAACGTCACTAACACTCATCTGTACACACGAGCACGCAAATACAACCGCACACCCGCCCACACACACACACACACACAGACACACACACGGTCGGCTGGTTTGCTTCTGCGATGCAAAAAAACGAGGCAGGAGGGATCGAGGTCGACGATTAACCAGCAGAATTTCGAGGTGAATTCCGGGGCCACAGAAACAGATATGAGTATAAAACCTGCTGCGTTTTGAATTACAGATTGAAACCAACGACGAGTTCCATTTCCACGAGACGGTCCTTCATTAAGTGGAAGACGTGTAATTTGTTTCTTTGAACTCGTCATCCTAGTAAACACTCAGCTCGGCTCGGCGACATTTCACAAACACAGAGTTGCTCTCCAGAAATAGAGTTCATCCAGAATTAAGAAACACTGTCCGTGTTCATTATGAATTAATATGTTCTCGAGTGCAGTTCTTTGGCTGCTTTGGGGTTTTTTTGTTGGCAGGGACGTGTTCTGGTTACGCCAAGGCACAAAAAAAACACTTGGTTAGCTTAAAACATCTGGTTCTGTCGCCACAAACACATCTGGAAATGTCCCGATGTCTTGTCAATATTTATCCACGTGCCAAACGTGCCAAACGTGGCTGGGAAATGTCCAGATGTCTCATTAAAAATGCAGAAACTCAAACACCGTCTGCAGTCACTGGCTTGGAAATCTTATAGATACATAACTGTAAAGCCACGGTCATCTCTCTCATGTGATGTCAGCGTAGAAACACAACAGTCCGTGTGACACGTACGAATCTCAACACATCCAAATCGTAAGCTGCCAACATTTTATTTTGGTGGCGGGGCTGAAAGACTCTCAGCAGCACGGAGACATTATTCTCAGCTCATTGTTGGTTTTCGGTCTCTTCAGGGGATTTATTTATAAATTAATAAATAAAAAAAACACTTCTGTATGAGATATTCCTGCAATAATACAGTAACCTCATTAACTTCAAACTAGGAAATGAGGCAGAAACAAAGAAAGGACTCTTCTGCTCCTAATTGCGCGCTTGAGCTGCGGAGTGAAGATTCAAAACGGGACGAGTTAAATATAAAACTGTCTCCAGAACAGCAGCCAGCTCTCACAGATCCAGAGCCGGTGATGGCTCCACCTGTTCAAATCCTCCGCGCAAACACTGATAGGAAGGTGTTTTTTTTTTACGCTTTAAAAAATATCTACAATCATCAGCCAGCTGCTATTTGTTGTTGTCAACATGCTCAAAGACACGTGCAGCCCAATTAAACAAAAGAATGCGAATATCAGGTAACAAACAACTGCACACTTTGTCGCAGGTTGAGCCGAAGCCAGACTGCTTTTTGGTATATTTCTAATTTGTTAAAGGTAATGCGAGCCGTCACATCGCCCGTCTAGTCCGCGCATGCAAACATCTGCCGTTTGAGCTTCCACATGGCAGGTGGAGGACCGAGCAAAGGGAAGCAGGTGAGACGCAGACGGGGAAGGGAAGACAGCGAGAGAGGGAGACAGAAATAGAGGAGAGCAGATAAATAGAGGGGAGAGGATGTGGTGAGGAAGCAGAGCGTAGTAGAGCCGGCCGCTGGGACTGTGAGGAATGAGCTGGCTGTGCTATAGGAGGCCTTAATGAGCATTTTCTCTAAACCCTGGAGAGTCTCTCTGCAGCTCTCACCCAATCTCTGTCTTTTCTCACAGCCGACGCAGAACAGACACACAGGGCTGGTTTCCGCGGTGCCGTATGCACGAGATTCATACGGAAACATAAAGAAAAAGACAAACACGCGTGACCGAATCTGTCCGGTACGAATCCGTCGCGAACCCCTCGTAATGAAACAGCGTTAGCGGGCACACATGACACACTCCTGTCTCCCCCTGCACTAATATCTTGGCTCTATTTCAATTCCGCCGCGTTAAATTGTTGGAGTGAAGTCGGTGTGGATTCTAATAATCCAATAAACACCTCTGAACCAAAGGGAGACGTGTGGCAGCGGTGCTCAGATAATGGCCACTTTATGCATTAGCAAAAACACCTGTAGTAATAATGGCCTCCTACTGTAGGGCCACATCTTCTCCCCCCCTCCTCTCGTTCTCTCTGCAGACTAATGTGCCCTTGATTGTCTCTCACTTATCACTCCTCCCAGCTGTAGCCGTGGATGGAGGGGCACGGCGGCGGTACCCTTGTAAGTGTACAAGCCTCGGGGTTTAAAAGAAAAAAGGAAAACCAGCCCTTTATTTTTTCCTCGGGAAACGGCTGAATGACAAGGTATCCTGGCGATCCTGAATTATGGCCCTGACGTGTGCGGGGCCTGAAAAATGGAAAAATGATGAACAACGGGACAAAAAAAAAAAAATCAGAGGGAACAAGTTGCCGAGGCGACGGGGACGGCTGTAAATCTGGTGGCGGGACAGGGCAGGAGATGAGGCGGCGAGTGAGGGAGCGAGGGAGCGTGGAGGTGCGTCGGTTGTGTTTGTTTTCTATCTTAATGTGTGTGTTATCTGCAGAGGGGTGAGGAGGAGGCCAGCTGTATTTAACAAAGTGATTAGAACCTCTCTGTTGCCTCTCAATCCCAGCGCCCGGGCGGCTATGAGGCTCGCCGCCGCCGCTGCCGAGCCCGGCCGGACCTCGGAAACCATCAAGAGCCTCTGAACGACTCGCTCTCATTAACTATTAACCAGCAACTCAGGCCTTAAATCATCTGGCCGATCCCCAGGCTGCTGACCCTGCTGCTGGATGGTGGAGGCAGCAGCCGAGAGGTGTTTCATCAGAGCTAGCCCACCGGACACCGCGCTGATTTAATGGGCTACAATTACGCTGCTTCTGACACAATATACGGCAAACATTTATAGATTTCCCCTCCCACCAACTCCACAGCCAGCAGCCGCGCCGATACAGGCTGTTTTTTTTTTTTCTTTTCTATTCTCCCACAACAACCTGCTTGACAACCGGAGTGTTGGTACGACTAAATTACATGTTGTGGATCCAGCTCCGCTCTGACCTGCCGGCTGGTGCATATGGTAACTACTGCATAGCCTGAGGCTGCTGCACATGCAAACAGTATACATGAACTAACTATACAGCCGATCTACCTACACACGTCACGCGGCTGTTTATTATTTATTTCACGCCCTGCAGGAGAAGAACTGAAGATAGCTGCTCGCTCGATCCGATGTAATGAGGAACTAGCCGTCACGACGGAACCATATGGCTGGCCTGCTATTTATGTATAGCTGGTCTGATTAAGTCAGGTCTGGAGGCCCCAGAGTGCGGCAGTTAGTTGATGGTGACTGGAATGGGCTACTAGGACGCCACCGAGCCCGATCAAGCGCGACGGGGAAAAAAAAAATAAAATTAAGACAACACAATCCCCCGGAGAACCGCGCCTTGTTTATGTTCCTTCGTTAAAGAAGACATGCTAATGTGCGTCTTACTATAAGTGGATCACAACTGAGCCGGAGCTGGCGCGGAGCTCTGGGTCGTCATCAATCATCGCGTTGATGTGTATTGATTCTGTCCAGACTCATTATGACATCCGAGAGACGCCGCGCCTTTTTTTTTTCCAACATGTGTGTTTGACGCCGGTGTCGTCGGGGACGCACAGAAGTGTGATGCTCTGATAAACACGTGTCGGGAGGTTTTTCTGGTCAGAACGCAGCGTTGGCACAACTCGACTTTATTTATTATTCAGCCAATTAATGCAGAGGGCGTCTTACTGTATTGATTAGCATATTTATTTACAAAGTGCAGACCTGAGAGACTTCAGAGCTGCGTTCACCTGGACCTGCGCTGCCTGGCTTTGTCTGCAGCACGATCAACGACGCGAGGTCGACTCCACCGATTCTACACGTTAAAGTGTGTTTACAGGGAAAGCTGCATGTGATCTGCATCGAGTGATGTCACTCAGTGGCTGCACTGCATTGTGGGTAATGTATTCCACTGGTCTGCATTGCACTCCTGTATTGTGTTTTACTAATTACAGACAGTTTGGATACAGCAGAACCTTTTTCTTTTTTATTCTTCTTCGTTTTCCAAACCTGCTGCCTACATTACCCACAATGCAACAACTACTGTACTTATGTAACATTGGAGTACTTAACTTGCTTCCTTATACCTCACTACAGACAAATATTGAACCTTTTACTCAGCTACATTTATTTGACGACAGTAGTCACTAGTTACTTTGCAGATTAAGTTTAATTCAAACTGTAATCAATGAAAACATGATGATGTAATGATGTAGAAAAAGGTAAAACGTATAAACTAAAGTATTTAAACCACCTTTGAGGCTTCAACAACTGTAATGATAAAATATACTTAATTCGAAATACTGTTTTAATTCTCGTATTTTTGTATTTTCACATAAGAAAATGAATGCAGTGCTTCCTCTTCCTCTGCACACTGTTTGATTTCATGTGTTTTCCTTCCTTTCACCCGGCACGGCTCTCCTTAAACATTACATACATCATGACCGTTATTGTTTTTCTAAAAATCAATCTGTACTTTCTAAAACAATAAAATCAGCAGACCAACAAACTGCACCTGTGTTCTTCCAGCGAACGTCGTCTAATTAAAGGAAACTGCACATGCAGCCGGAGGGTGCGACACTTTTTTCACTCTATAATTTCTTCTCCTTGACACATCCCTGACCCCTGAAACCACCTGTCACTTAACTGCGCTGCTCTCGTCTCGTCACCGGCTTCTCTCTGAAGGTCATCTCGTCGTCTCCCGGGTGAGACGGCGCGCTGGAGTTTCGATTATCAACGGCAACACCTCACAGAGAGGCAGCAAGGAAGAAATAATCAGCCGGATGATCAGACTTTTGTTTTGACGCTTGCTGTCTCCCCAAACCAATCAGTGATTGACACATCCGTCACGCCGATGTGATAATTTTAGTCACCATAGAAACGAAACTTTCCCAGATGATTATTTACATGAAAGACCTTCTGAAATATCTGTGAAAAAGTAAAAACAGAAAACGAACATTATCTAAATAACTATGCACAACTCTGCCAGAACTCCAAGACAAATTTGAACTTTGGATTTAATCCAGGTTTCAAAATTCTCTTTTCATTTTGTTCACGTCACATTCAAAAGTCGCCCCATAAATCAGAAAACACTGTCAACAGCCAGAAAGTAAACAGATAAATAAGTAAACATTCAGCCAGTTGTTTTCAGGAATAAAATGTTCTATAAATCAGGCTGTGAAGAATGTAAGAACAAACACGTCGGCGGAAAAACCTTCAGAATATTGATTGGAACAAAACTGGAAAGTCTGGTGTAAGTGTAAGTCCTGCCGAAGTGGCTCAGATTCATGAGAAAACGACCTTTAAAGACACGTATTATATGGAAAATTCAGCTAATAACTAATAGATATTACCATGAAACTTCCCCTTGTTGATGACGTACAGTGAGGCAATTATTTTTTGCATTACAAGTTTTCAGATATGTGATATTTAAATGTGCAAATAAGGCTATAAAATAAAAAGTCTGATCCTCGTCTGCCGCCATTTTCACCGCAACAGCTTCCAGTTGGTTCCATGATGACGGAGAAAAAGCCATCGCCGCTCTAAAGTTGTAACACCTGCGCTTTTTTTTTTCTTTTTTCCTACGTTGACAAGTTAAAATGCCTGCGAGAAATCGCCGGAAAAGATGTGGACGATAGTTCAGAGGTTAGACGCAGGCAAAGAAATAATCTCATTAGTCGAGGACGAAAATCACAGAGGCAGAAGCTGAAAAAAGAAAAAAAACTCACTTAAAAAAAGGAAATGCTCTCATACCCATGTGAGATGTAGGAAGAGAAAAGATAATTTAATGAAGCAGTTTTATATCTTCACTTTAGTTAAATGCACTCAGTAGAAATGGTGGTTATTAGGATCTGCCCATTAAAGTTTACCTGAACTAGTGATTTTATTCCTGCCTGTAGACTTTCTCTGCCTTTTACAGACATATATATATATTTCTAGTCGATTATGCTGCAGGTAGAAAAAGGAATCCGTCCGATAGCTTTGGAGGAGCAGAAAGGGGCTTATCATGACAAAAAAAGTGAGGCTACTTCCTGTCAGAAGAATAACAATGTGAGTAACGTAGGAGTGATGCAAAAAAAAAAAGGAACCCTGACACAAAATGACAGTGACCTCTGCGTTCCTCCGTTAGCCGGGTTTAGCTCTGTCAGAAGGCTGACACTGTGGGAAAGCCTCAGTAAGAGTTAATGATTCAGAGCGGGATCCTGGTGGGAGGGAACCTGCTGGGTAAATCCGGCCTGTAGGAGTCGGGCCTCCGGGCATGTAGGAGGCCTTTGTGCCGAACACAAGGCCTGAATCCACCACACCACCGCACAGTGACAGGAAGAGGGGAAGAGCCTGTCCACCTACTCTGTACTTCCAGAGATGAGTGTGTGCTGCAGTGTGTGTGTGTGTGTGTATATATATATGTATACTGTATATGTCCACTGTAAACAGAGCGCCCCTGTGCAAACACGCTGTGTGTATATGTTGTGTAATATCACTTTGAGGCTTGTTTGCCCGTTCTCCGGGTCGGTGTGGACGTTTTGGGAGCAGAGCGCTGTGGAGGCGACCGCGGCGTTCTCCGCGACTCGGTCCTGGCCTTTGGACCGGGCGTGCAGTGTATTCCTGCTGACAGACCTGAGACTGATGGACTTCACACCTCCCCCCCCCCCATCACACACACACACACACACACACACACACACACACACACACACACACACACACACAGTTATACTCGAAGTGAGCTCGACTTTGGCCCCTTGATTTAGCACCGTGGGTGGTAGAAGTCAGAAGACAGGAATCTAAAAAGGAGGAGAAAATGGCCTGACTCGTCTGTCGTTTCTCCACCACACTCTTGTTTTTGATATCTCGCACTCTTGACTGACGCTGAGCCTGAAAGCTTTGCAGTTTCAGACTCCTGCTGGATTTCATTTAAAACGCCGTCGTGACACTCGAGTTTCTATACAATGACGAAATTCCCTTTTCTCTAAATGTCTCAACACTTCACGATCACCGTCACAGATAACTGGGAAACTGATTAATCTTAAATTAATAGGTAATGTACTGTTGACAAACAATGAAATTATAATTCATGTGGTTTAGTAATCATTAGTCGAGCCTGAAGATAATATCACAATATTTTTAGGCTTTATCAGGATAAACTACGTAACAAACAAAGATGAAATAATCATCCATTTACAAAGTATTATAAACATCAGTTCTAATGTTGCACTAAACAGTTTAATTAGCTCTTAGATTAGATGTTTTTAGAACTGTACAGAATCAGGCTGTGAAGGATGTAAGAACAAACGCGTCGGCGGAAAAACCTTCAGAATATTGATTGGAACACAACTGGAAAGTCTGGTGTGAGTGTAAGTCCTGCTGAACTGGCTCAGATTGATGAGAAAACGACCTTTAAAGACACGTATTATATATAAAATTCAGCTAATAACTAATAGATGATACCATGAAACTTCCCTCGTTGTGAGGCAATTATTTTTTTGCATTACAAGTTAACGAAATTAAATCAGGGTGATTTTCCTTCCACTGGTCTGAGAGTCGACTCGGATTCTGATCCTCGTCAGCCGCCATTTTCCTCCGCTATTGACTATTAGCATTATTCCAGCGGCCGTAGCTTGGAAATATTCTGTATGTGAGTTGAGGAGTAGTTCAAACCTTCAGGCACTTTTCAACACATGGTGCTGTGGAAACATTGTGGTTGTGGTCATTCTGTAAGTCTCTATGTTGCGTCGTCCGTGGTGTTTATGAAATAAAGTTCAAAAAATGACTCATGATTTACATAATGTTGCTATTTCCATGTGGGGGTCAGTCTCCTGACAGCAGAGGTGGATCGACTGATCGGGTTTCCAGCAGACGGCTCATATTCTGTGCTAACTATGAGATTATCTGCACAAAGATTTCTTTTTGTTTACCGTTCCTTTATTCATAAACTGTGCGATCAGACGTTTTAATAACCCCCGACTCCTTTAACAGCCTTTCCTTTCCCACTTACTTACTACGGTAATAATTGCATTTCCTTTTTTTGCAGAGTGTGAAATCCTCTGAAACTAAACTCGAACTCTTCAGTCAAAGTGTGCAGCACACAGTTTCACATCGCACTGTTGCACAATGCTACATCACAACAAAGGAGTGGGAGCAGCAGGCTCCTCTCAGGCCCGGAGCTTTTGGATGTGTTTAGTGTCGAGCATGTAATTTACATCCTCAGCCTAGATGGACACTTATTTTTCCGCTCTTGCCGCTACAGTGGAGGCACAAAGAAGAAGAATCTCATTTCTCTGCATCGTCTTCAAGTCCCAGTAGCTCATTAAAGTTATATCATAGTGAATGGGGAAGTCGTTTACCATGACGATCGGCTCTCTCCCACATTTGTTTGAAGCTCTCTTACATAGTTCAGTCGGAGCTAACGGGTTCAGCCGCTAACAGCTGAGCTTCTGTTTCTCAGGGGAATCAAAAACACGGCTGATTGGTTGTCTCTGAGCTGATGCTCCGGCACATCAGAGGAAATGTGCAGAGAGTCGAACCTTTTCTCAAGTCGCGCCGCTGGCTGACTTTTGAATGTTGCATCAGCGGGGCAGCTCGGGCGGCTTATTGCAGGTTTCCATTCACCATGGATGTCGTGCCTCAAGTGTTTGAGTCCGTCTGCGTACGTGCATCAGAAACTCTGCCGTCGTAATGTTTAATATATTGTAACATTTAGCTCTATAATTCACTTATTGAGGCTTTCCAGCCACAAGATTTCATCCTTTACCGTTAACGAGATTTAAAAAAATTACAAGGGATACATGATATTCAACGGGCCAATAAATGATCGACCCGATAATGAGAAATGTTTGTCATCAGATATCGGCTGTTTAATCTCATTCTGAACCCCTTAAATACTGACGCGTTAGGATGGAGACGGACCTGAAGTACGATCCCCCAAAAATGAGTTTCTTTACAAGGTGGACTTTCGCCATTAGACTGAGGAAGAAGGAGAAGAATAAGAAGAAGGAGATGAAAGAGAGGAAGAAGGAGATGATGAAGAAGGAGAAGGAGACAAAGAAGAAGGAGACAAAGAAGAAGAAGGAGACGAAGAAGAAAAAGGAGACAAAGAAGGAAAAGGAGATGAAGAAGAAAAAGGAGACAAAGAAGAAGAAGGAAACAAAGAAAGAGGAGACGAAGAAGAAGGAGATGAAGAAGAAGAAGGAGACATAGAAAAAGGAGACGAAGAAGGAGAAGGAGACAAAGAAGGAGACGAAGAAGAAGAAGGAGATGAAAATATAGAGGCAGCATATCACGAGTAACTGCTAACTGCTGCTAACCGTGTTCTTTTTCATACACCTGTTTTATTCATCCATGACGTTAGCTTGTTAGCCCAGTTAGCCGTGCAGCTAGCTGGGACTGCTGGTGTTTGCACTGCCAGCACAGGAACTTAGGACCATTGGGACAAATCGGTTTCAGACCTGTGCTAGCTGGTTAGCATGCTAACTTCAGTAGATATCTCTTAGACATGATGTCACTCTGTTGGTACTTTATAGTTTTTTGAATGTTTTTTTTACACTTACAGTCTTAAACTACACTTCACCTTTAAATCACCGTCATGGAGGCCACGTGGAGCAGGTAATCAGTACCGTTACTTTATTGATCATTACCGTAACAAGTCGTGAAGATCATATTTGGTTAGAAGCGGCGAGGCTTTATGGGAATTTTTCTAATTAACAACCAGTTGGCTGTGGGTTTCCTGCTTGACCACTTAAAGAGCCAATGAGGAAACAGAGAAAGCACATCTCCTATTAAGAACTTTCTCTATCACCTGACACGGGCCTATTAAATATACTGCAGTGGTGCAGCTATAACAACACACACACACACAAACACACACCTCCCTTCTCTCTGACAGCTGGTCTGAAATGACAATTTTAAAGCCTAAATGTTAAAGATTTGGAAAATCACTTAAATCTGATTACCTATCAGCTGCAAATCACCACGCGGGAAACTTTATCGACCGCGGAGAGTGAGAAAAGAAGTAAAAATACATCTAGCGCGCACATTTTGACAAATGCGATGATAAATGGAAGTTAACTGGTGGACGGAAAAAAATAAGTGTAGGAGTGCGGCTGCCTGCTGCTGTCTTTTTTAGAGGGAGAAAAAATGCTTTCAAAGATATTAACACTATCCATCACTTATGTGTCACCATTACTCATGCATGATCCATCAATCAGATTAGCTATCATGCTGCTTCTATAATAATGTTTACTGATGGTGCGCCCAACGGAGAAAAAAAATATATATATATTACTATACTTTATCAAAAAGGTGTTAAAATAAAGTACAGATGCTGCAGAAAAAAAAGGGAGGAAATGCAAACACAGTGACGAGCGGCTCACTTTGTATTGTCGACACTTTCACGCTTGTTTTAGTCGCTTGACGACGATCGCTGTCATCAATTACCAACAAAACTGGCATCAGAAACATCCAGGACAGGCAACACGGCGCTCAAAAAAACCACTTCAGACCATCAGACGGGGGGCCAATCAGCGCTGGCACCAGACACAATTAATTGGACGGGCGTTTGACTGCCCCTGACAGTCAAGGTTGTTTCTTTTTTGTGCAATTTGTTGTGTTTTTCATACCGTCCTTCTTTCGGCAGAAGAGCTGCGATCCCTCGTAGACCTTTTTCCCCAAATTTAAATGATGTGATTTATTTTTTTACAAATTCCTCTGATAACGTGGTTTTGTCAGGACGATGTTCAGGCCACCGCTGATGGAGTAATGCAGAGAGCAGCTGTAGCTTCTGCATCAGCATCCGACGGACGAGCTGCACGGTGTGTCTTTGGCCTTCGTGGGGTCACGTTATCTGAATTTTGATGCTGATTGTGCACCTCAGTTCCTGAACTTATCGATTGCTGGATCTGATTCTTATTTTTTTTGGCAGAAAACACTGTAAATATGTTGAAGTTGAACTTTAGTAAACTTAAGGCAACTTTTCTCTCCTGAAAAATTACATCTGTGTGCTATTAGAGAGGCTCTGCGGAGCTTCTGTGTTGAGCCGGAAGACGGTCATTAGTTTGTGTTAGTGGACTCCGACAATAGCTGCCGTTGGTCTCTTCTGTTGTTAGTGGAATGGAGAATGTGCATGAAGTCACATAAAGTTTGGGGCGAATCTTTCATGAAAAAAACACTACGGCTGATTCTAATATGAGCAAAGAGCTGCAGCCGTCACTCACAGCAGCCGTGTCGTTAACTATGTAAAACTTTAAAAGGTGTAATTTGTAAGAAATGGCCATGATTTGAAGGTTGGGGGCAGCATCGCTAACTGCTGCTCAATATATTCCTCCATTAGCATGTAGCTAACAGTGTCTTTTCATCTGACTGTGTGAATTGAAGATTTATTGAATTTGGACCAAACCAAGATTGTCTAGTGTGTTTTACGATGAGCTAGCGATTAAGCTCGTCTTAGAGAAACTTGAATTCAGACTTTGCACGGTTGTATTTTACTGTTTAATGAGGAAAACAGGTGTAAAAACATTCCTGTCTTCACATTTTGGAGGTTTATTTTGATGACTTGTGAGACTAATAGCAAACTCTTGTGGCATAAAGTGTTGTAAAGAGATGGGATGCACTGGAACACAGTACATGACCGTCAACACTGTTGTTAATTTTTTAACTAAACTAAATTAAATCTAACTAAACTATCTGTAGAGACTAAACACTTGTTTTGTACCAGGCTGTAAACATGTTTATTTCTGCTGTAAAGTCATTTTAACATCCATTTTAACCTAATCATGTGCAAGGATGATCAACTATTATGTTTTTCCTCAACACGTAGAAGACAAAACCATTCAGTAGGACAGAAATGTAATTTTTAGGAGCAGGTTTGTCACAAAGGACGAGGTATTGTGTCATTCTGTGGCGTTTCATCCCGTCTTCGGATGAGCACCTACTAATCTTCACCGGAAATCAGGAACAGTGCTGACAGCAAGCCGAGTTTTGTCATCCGCTCCAATTAGAGCTGCAGCCGTTTGTGTTATTTGGTTTGGATTCAGAAGGTCTGAGATTCAACAGACTACAGTAACACTTCCCGTCACTGCTTATCAATTAAACCTTTCAGCTCCTCCACCAGTGTGACAGAAAAGCAAAAGATGGATCAAACGGGGTCACAACAGCCGCTTGTTAGGTACAGAAACAGCTTATTAAAAGCTGTGTTATTGAGAATAATACAAAAAAACCTGAAAATATTAGCTTTAATAAGCTTATCAAAGACCCGGCAAGGACGTTTCAGTCGACATTTCATCTGCAGGAGCAAAAGAGGTGCTCTGTTTTCTTTCTTCTTCTCGTAGCAGATTTGGCACGTGCAAATAAAAGAAGGCAAAGTAAAGAGAATGTGGTGTCAGGAGTGAAAAGGCTGGTAATTGTGCTGGAGGTCTGATGGAAAGTTACGTTGGCATGCAGTGCGCCGCGGTCCACATGTTGGGCAGGCAGCTGTTTGTAGCAACAGCTGAGCGGGGCAGGTGGTACTTTCAGTCGGAGAACACTTTGAAACAGTCGACTGGTCGGAGCGAGGATGTCACCGACTGGCGTGATATCAGCCTGTTCCACAACTCATTAGTCAAGGTACAGAGACCAGCCAAACATCTGTGGAACATTTTAATTCCAGCCCCAAATCAGCAGCTTGGACCTGTGCTGCTGCTTCCAATGACCTCCCGCCTGCTTCCGCCGCCGAAAAATAACACATGACTGTACAGTGAATAATTCCTCTGTCCCTCATTTCCCCTCAGCGTTAAGCCTCCCTCCCTCCCCCACCGTCGTCTCTCAGCTCCCCCCATATTCCAGCAGCTACTTCCCGAGCCCAAGGCCACGGTGTTGATATTGCTTACCCAAGTCCCAATGAGCTAATTAAGGGGGCTGTTTCTAAAGTGCTCTTGCGTTTTGTTTATTTGTGTATCACCGGAGCCCCACAAATTACACAGACCAAAGGCTTGTCTGAACTTTTAATCTAATCACGCCTACCGCGAGCCCCCGTTTCCTGGTGTCAGTTTGCCTTAATGAGGCCTGGTCTGAGCCGTGGCCATTAGTGGAGCTCAGTAGTGGAACAGTACCGCGACGAGACAGGCCTCGGCACAATGCTGCCACAGAGCCTAATCCCCGGCTGCTCCCTGTGGACCGGCAGTCATGAAGCAAGTTGTAAAAAAAAAACCCCAGCTGTGCCGAACACGGATGACATTTTGAAAACATACAGTATCTGGGCGGCAAATTAAAGAGATGAATGCATTAAAAGCAGCACTTAAACGGCGTGGAAATGAGTGCCAGGTGCGGCGCCGTTAGATTATTCAACCATTTCTTTGTGACATAAGCACCTGGTAAAAAATCTGGGTGCAGGTGATGTCAGTTAGTTGTTGAGTGCACAAACTTTCATGTATAATTGGCATATTAATGCAGGGGGTGTTTATTATCAGTGACAACATTACGCTTTAATGCCACTTACCTTTTATATCTGCATGCATTCCCCTGAACCGACGGTGTGTGTTTTGTTTTTTTTTGCCTCGGACAGATGCACTAACATCCCCATTAGAACAATAATCATGTGGAGAAGGTCCCTACACTATTCATTTCTCCATGTAACTTTCATTAATTCAAATTCTGAGAGAATTTAGTGCACTTTCCCATTTCCAGTTTGAAGTGCTTTGAATTCTGCTCACTGCACCCGTTTCTGTGTCATCAGCCCACTCAGAGCCTGAATAATTCATAACAATATTTATTAGCACTCTGAGGTACAATTAGATGAATTGGGATTAAGAATTGGCTTGTCTGTGGAAAGAGAAAGTGGAACAGCTCTGCCGATGGATTTGGGCAGGCGTAGCTCTAAAACATTATCAAAATAAAGCCAAGCGGATTAATTCCCTTTCTCTGCCGTTTCTTTTTTTTTCTCTTTTTCCTCCTTCTCCCCTCCCCTCTTGTGTTTAAAAGAACATACTTAATATTCCATCTGCGAGAGTAAATCAGAGATGACAAGTTAAAACAAGGGCTGTGCAGGGGCCGCACGCTTTTACTTAATCTCCAATTTTCAGGGTAACGTACATTTGTACCAAAATCCTCATAAGAATGACGGACATATCTTTTCATTTGGGGCCATGATTTTACATTTCTTCAGCGACTGACCTCAGGACGCGGCTGTAATATGTTTCTACCAGCTCTGCAGGAGAGCTCGATGAACGACACCAAACCAAACGCTAAAATAAGTATTGGCTACGTACGTTTCTGCAAAACCGCAGGTAAATGAGGAGTGAAGGTTTCTTTTTCTTGTGTTAACTGCACGCTCTCCACTTCGGTTAGGGTTAGGAGAACATCACGGTCTGGCTTAAGATACTTGTTTTGATCTCCAAGTTCTGACTGGAAATTTCTGCAGCTCTCTATAAAATAACCAACTTCTGACACGACAACAATGGATGGAATTATCCCCAGGTGTCCTTAAAAACATCCAGCGGTGTGACTCGAGCTGTGGTCGACCCTTTTATAACAGCTCCACCATCCCCTCCGCCTGTTGATGCCAACGTTAGCTAACAAGCATTTACTGTGCAGCTTCATAGGCCGCGTTTGGTGCAGAGGGTGGCGGCGATGCACCCAGAAGCTGTTAGCCAACTACAGAGCAGAAGAAGAAGAAGTGTGATATGCTGCAGAGCTAAGGGAGAAGGAGACTGCAATAGTTCACACACACTTTTAAAACCCACAATAGTGCCTTAAAGATGACCCATCAGGACGCTTATGCAGAACCAAACAACGCCGCCCCAGTGTGTGATTTTGGATAGCATGTCAGCATTCCTGAAGCAACAGAGGCCGAAGATACACTCGCTTTTTAACAACACAGCTGTTCCACTCCACGTGCGAACATTTAATACCGGACGACGAGGTGGAATAAAGGTGCAGCATGCCTACAACAGACAGGCTGTATGAAAGAAGCCACACACTGAAAGACAACACAACTTATTAAGCTGCCGTCTTTGCCGTCTTCTTCCTGCATCACAGAATCAGACCAGATGCAGTAAAAACCTGGAGGCTACCTGTGTTATTCACCGCACTCATACCTGCTCCCCCCAAAAACACTGCGAGATGCTTCAAGAGCAGAACTCAGATGGTTGACAGACAACATTAATCATGACTGACAGTAATGTTAACATTACCTGCACATCCGCAGCCCCTGATAATGTTACGCTGACGTTAGTTGATGTTGGCGTGATGGTCTGCACGTTCTCCTGGTTTGTCTCAGCCGCTTTGTTTCTGCTTCTCATTCGTCTAATTCTCGGCGGAACAGCGGCTGTATTGATGCCAGTAACAGCCAAGAATTACTAACATTAGCTGCACAGACGTGATGTTGCATGAATGCAAAAATGCAGCTTATCATTGCACCAGGTGGAGCAGCTTCTAAAGATCAGATTCTTGAGCCGTCGCTCACGTCAAATCATCCGTCAAAAATGTACTTTCTATTTAGTTTCAGTCTTGTTTTCATTGTCACCGGTGTCATCGACAACATTAACGCTAATAGTAAATGAAGCGCTCCACAAAGGGAAACGATCTCAGTAAGGAAATGAGTGCCACAGTACTCGGCATTAATCTGTATTTGTGTAAATTGAAACCACCTCTGTGACAATGTAATTCTACAACTTGCTCTGATGAAATAAAAGGAATCCACACTACGGGCTCGCTGATTACCTGAGTCACCCCCGTCCATCCTCAGGTCACGTCACCGGCCATGATTTTCCAGCGCTAACAAATTGTAAAAAAAAAAAAAAAATGACTTGTTTTTTCCACCGAGGCGGAAATGAAAAATATATGAATTATAGCTTCAACTCTAAACTCATTATCTCGCGGCGCACACATAGAAAAATAAAGCTGTGACGAAGTCAGTCAGGCTGGAAGGGAGAGAGAGGATCGGAGGTTTCTATGAAAAATGTTGACCTTAAACGCGTGACCCATCCGCTCGGCTCAATTGTTTTTTTTTTCCTTCTTTTTTCCCTCATCCCCAATTAAAGGAGCTTCCGTCTGCCCGTCTCTGTAACGGATGAAGCCAGCAGTTCTTGAACTCTGCGTTAATTAAACATAAGTGCACGTCTCAGTGTAACTTATGGCGGTTCACAGTCCCTCCTCTATCCGGATAATATCCCTTAACTCCTCCGGGTCATCACATCTCCACATGTCATCACAAACAAGGACTAATCTCCCAGTTTTTATTCAGGTAAAAAGGCGCGCTGTTGTTTTTCATAAAACGTACCTGGAAGCTCTTATGCAACACTCGAAGCTCGACGGAGGCCGGGGCCAATTTATTTGATGTGCGTGTGTGTGTGTGTGTGTGTGTGTGTGTGTGTGTGTGTGTGTCGGCAACAAGCTGACTTTGCTGTCAATTAAAAATCCTCGAGCTCATCTTGGGAGTTCAGCTCATTAGGATTCATCCAGAGCTAACTTTTATCCTTTATTTTAGACATTTTAGGTATTAAGCTGCATGTGTGCGGGCCAAAATCGAGCCATATCAGGAACCGGTGCATAAATACAGGCTCACAGAGATCTGCATGCTGAATATATCGAGTCTGTGTGAGCGTATATATCCTGTAGCATGCAGAGATGTAAAGTCAACTCTTTGGCTCAGCTGTTCTGAAGAAATTCTGCTAGCAGACAGCCTCGAGCAGGTTATCACAGCCGGACAAAGAGCGGACTGCTTTGTGAGCGTCGTGTCAGGACGGTAACACCGGAGCAATCATTCCAACCCAAACCTTGATCTGTACCCTTCACCCTAACCGAGGGTGAAGGGTACGGGGGAAGAACATGATCTTTAAAAAAATATAAAACATAATTGGTTTGAAAAATGTGCAAAATCTCACACGAGTTCATCAAATCTACCATCTCGCGCTGACGCTACGTTTAAATGCCAACATCAAACATGATTTTGAAGATTTATTTAAAACACATTGCTCTCCAGTCTGATTAAGAAACATTTCATGACTTTGGTTTTTCCAGCGTTGCTCTTCGCTGTGTGTTTCCAAGTGGTATTATTGTTGCTGACCACTATTTCACTTTCCGTTTTCCTCAGAGTAGCAACCAGGCTAACAATAATCTTTTCCTGCGCTTGTCCTCAACAGATCATTGTGTTTCTGTCCTGACAACTGATAGTCATTTTCAACCAGTATCACAGATGCTGCCTTTGAATTCTCCGATTGAAATTAAAAGCTAATTTTCAACGATTTGGAGTCAAAATCATGAGTCTTACAGTCGCTAAATCATGAAATCAACATCTAATTTACGACATTAAAGCAGAAAACGTCTCTTTTGCCAGTTTAAGAATTCTTCACCTTCATAATCAAGAGCATTAAAACCACACTTTGGTGCTTGGACTTGAAGTCATCCACTTGTCCCTCGTGCTTTTATCACCCGTGAATAAATTCTTTGAACTCAGTCGGTCGCAGTTTTGAACTGATGATTCAAAGAGAGCACAGTGTACATCCCAGCAATAGAAATGTTCCTATAGTCGCCTCGCACCATCTATTCAGAACTGAATAAAAGTTTTACTTTTTGAAACGATTTAACCCTGATTACTTAACCGCTCTATGCACAATGGTACTTTGAATTTGCAGTATTAGAGGCAGATTTTCTGACACCTGATGCCGTCTGGACCTCAGTGAAAGAAAATAACATGTCATGTTTAACAGAAATGTTAATCTTTGGTTTGTTTCTGCTCTATTTAAAATAACAAGTTAATGCCATTCAGTCTTGCTGGCTTGTTATTTTTCTGTTGTGTGTTTGCACGCGTCGACCACTGCAGCGCAGGAAACAGATCTATTTAATCTGTTTTATCAAAAACCCAGTAGGCTCTAACCTGGTCGGGGCTTCTGCAGGCCATGGAGGTACAAGGCTCTTTGTTATCAGCGGAACAGTGGTGGGTAAACACAAGATAAAGAGGCTGAGTGAGGCTCTGCCATGTCTGTTTTCCCATCTTGTCAGTTAGAATGACTCAAGCCATTAAGGCAGTTACCACAACATGCTGACAACATGTTCGGATGCCACCTGGACCCAGATGTGCCTCAGCGGTGGGTAAATGGAGAGAATGATGGAGAGGAAGTTTAGGGGCCATGTCTGCGCCAGCATATGCCCCAACCTGTGCGTCCTATTACTCTTCCTCTGATAGTCCCTGCCTGGCTCGCAGCGAGACACAGAGACAATAAGCCATTGTTATTCTTTATGAAGAGGACACAAAAAGCCACAATGAAAGGAGAAAAAAAAAGTGGAATCACGGTGAAGTCCTTGGCAACTCGGTCGCATTTTTTCCAGTGTCGTCTTTTGATGTGCTCTGCGAATTGAAAAAGGCAAAAGGTATTGTTGACGGCTGCCCTTTCCCGTGCCTGAATAGCGGAGTACATATTTTCATACAGTGTCTGTGGCTCAATGAAAGCGATCGCTCGGGATTGAGGTTTTGTTTGCGCAGACAATCGCCGGTTCTGTGTAGAATAGACTGGGGACATCGGGATCATAAAGAACAGAGCAGCGATGAGCACGGAGACAACAAAAGCCCCCCTCGCACTCTTATCCCATCTGTGGCGATACAGAAAGGAAAAAAAAAAACAATGGAGGATGAGCCCGATCGCTGCGTCCAACAGAATCATCCGGAATGTTCAACCCCATGTCACTCAATCTCATCTGTGCACATCACAGATGAGACTCTCTCGCCGTCTGAGCCTCAGTGTCTCTCTCTTTCTCTTCCTCTTGTATTAAGCAGAAGGGTATCAAGCAATTACAGACCAAGGTCTCCACTCAGTTTGGGATTCTTTCATCTCATAAAGTTTTACTACAAAGACTGACAGTGACCTTCACGGGGTCAGAGAATCCAGCAAGAGGCGTCCAGTGCCTATTTAAAACGACACAGACTCTTTATGGAGCCTTCAGAGAAGATTTAGTGGAATAACATGATTTAGATAATAATGTTGATAGAGAAGGAGCCATGTCAATGTTACCACGCATGAACACAATGTCAAGCTTAAGACGAGTTCTTTACTAATGCAGTCGTGTTAAAAGTCAATGTTAATCACGATTTACCTTGCAAGGGTTTTTCATACAGTGGTAAAGTTGCAGGGAAACCATTTTGGAGCCAGTTTGCAACAAGTGAGAGTCTTTGCATCTAAAAAAGTAGTTTAAGTTTAAATGTGTATGTGTTACATGAACCATACTGACATCTCTGCAAGACCTGTCACATGATGTTAACGTGAGAGCTGACTGTAATGTCGGGAGGTGGAGGGGGATGGTGACATCGTGACAACCAGAACCAAAGCGGCCAAGCCAGAGACCACTGTTCGAGACTGTGTTATCGACGCTTGCAAGCGCTAAACGACCGGAGACGTCAGGACATTTCCCATCATGTTCGTGACGCCAAAACTTGATAATTTGAGGGAGTTGTACAGATTTTTTCCAGCCAGGACTCTGGCAAGATGTTAACTTGAAACAAGCTGTGCGATTGGCGAGTAAACTGTTTGTATGTCGAAACACAGTCTGGAACAGTGGTCTCTGGCTTTCTGTTCCGGTTGAATCGATGCTACCGTCCCCTCCACCTCCCGACATGAACGTTTTCCTATCCTTGACTGAGTGTTTTTTTTTTGCAGCCCTCTGCAAGACCGTAGGCACATCATTGCCACAACATAAAATTTTACCTAAAGATACGTAAAGATGCAACAAAGAAATGGTAAGTTCAACATATCCATATCCAAACATGTATTTTGCTGATAGAGTTGTTTCTAAAGCTTTTCAGAAACAAAATTTAAAAAGTAAATCGTCAAGCCTTCAATCGTCCTAAATTCACAATAATGTAACACACAAAGAAATGAAGCAAACCTTCACATTAGAGATGTTGGAAGCTGTACAGGTTTGGTATTCCTGCCTGATAAATAACTTATGGTTGTCAAGAGCTATTCTGTCAACTGACCAACATCGACTAATAAATGAACTCTTCTTTTCATTACTCGATGGTGGGATGGATCAAATAATCCTACTGTGTGGACAGAGGTGAGCGCCTCTCTATATCTCTGCCTCTGTTCTTAATGTCATTGGCAGAGACACGGCCTCCTGTGACTGCCGTGATGCCACTGCACTTAAAAAGGGTTTAGAGCACAAATCAATCACCGTAGTCTGACAAATGAAAAGTATCACAAACTTAGACTTTTAATCTGCCAAACAATCTGGGCTAGGTCACCTCTCTGATTTGGGGAAGATTTTGTCACTTTTTCAATCTACCCCACAGGCTATCTTCATCTTCCCCCAACACGAGGCCAGTGGGGGCTTGTTTCTCAGTGCTAGGCCACCCAGGGGAAATGTAATTCCCTTCCTCTGGTCGGTCAGGGGAGTGAGGACTACGAGGAGGAGGAGGAGGAGGAGGAGGAGGAGGGATGCTGCCTGGCTCCCTGATTAGGAGCCGAGGATGTGACTGGCTTGTTGCCGGCGTGTTTTCACACACCCCTGTGCATGTTTAAGGTGATCAGAAAGGCTGCTGTAGCGCTCACGCCGCGCTACATAAAGCAAAACAAATGACCAGCTGTGAATCAAGGGTAAGGTGGGGCGAGCATCAAACGCTCGCAGCCCTGCCACTGCCTCCCCACCCGCTGGTGTGGTTCACCCACCCTCCCCTGCGCCTGCCTGCAGGGCAGTGGCAGTGTATGATGGAGAAGGTGGGTTAGGGAACAGGGACCCCTCTCTGTCCATTACTCATAAGCGTCCTGGTGTTTTCAATCCCCATTCACAATAGGGTTTTTGAGTGATCACACACCAAACACCATGATCACATACTGAACTGATTATAGTGCGCTGCGAGGGGGGCCTGGCTGGGGGCAAACTCGGCTGCTGTAACCTTTCACTGCACAGCTCCTGCTCCTTCACACTGCAGCTGGACGACGCCATTAGTGGGTGACTTGTGAATCTTTGCCGACGCCTTCAGGTGAGTGTGTTGGCATTTTCACAGTCCCTTTCCGTTGTTCCCCGCTCGCTTATTGCTTTAAAGATAATTACAATCTCGTTGTAATCAACTTGGGTGTTGTTTTCATAGTTTTTTTTTTGCCATCATCCCTCCCGTCGTCTATAATAACATTGTGCATTGCCGCATTCCCTTTGCTTAATTCCTGGGTTTTGGATTGTAACTGAAAGACTGAGACTGCAAATACAAGTGGCCAAACTCTGTTTCTTTCACTGGCTGGAGTCACTCTAACAACTCTTGGGTTGGGAGGTCAGACATCTGGAAGGAGCTCGGAGTATAACAAGTGCGCCCTCTGCATTGAAAGGAGCCACTTGAGGTGGTTTGGGTATCTGATTAGGATGCCTCATGGATGCATCCAACTGGGAGGAGACCCCGAGGCAGGCCCATAAACCTCTGCAGGTATTACATATCCCATCTGGCCTTGAATACCTCCAAGTCCCACAGGAACTGCTGGATGAAGTGGCTGGGAAAGGAGGTCTTGTCTACCTCGCTTAGCCTGCTGCTACCATGACCCGAACCCAGATAAGTGGAGGGAAACAGATGAAAAGATCTGTGGATTGCACATTTTTTGGGGGAGTTATTTGCTTTAATCTGAGAACTAATACCCCTTTCGCACAGGGACACACCAACATCTGGCCTTTGTCTTCAATAGCAATGGGAACAATTGGCATTCAATCTGCTGCCAAATGACTGGAATGCAGTAGTCCGGCTCTGCTCGGCTGGGCGAGCGGCACAGAGCTATGACGTGTTTTGATGTCAAGGCCGCTGATTTGTTTAGACTTCTCCATCTGTCTTGGTTAAGGTGGCACTCGATCATTGTTCTGTCGACGCTGGGTTTGAAAGAGAGACTGAAGTAAGAGTCTTGCCAGCCGCCTGATCAGTACGACTTACTTCCTATCATCAACTCTAGAAAGAAACGATGCGTCTAATTCAGAATTAGAAGAAGAAATAGAAGACTGTTGAGGACAAGTTTAAGGACTTCTGGATGTAGTTTGTTGAGTTTTAAACGACCTTCTAGATTTGCCAAACAAACCAAACATTGGAGAAAATCACGACCCAAACCGTCCGCTGCAAACACAATTTACAGTTTAGACTCTCTGGTTATGCTTTGACCTACTGTTCCAAGACAATTTTCCCTGTGCAATGAGGGATTTATTATTATTTCCAACTATTTGGGTGTGCTAACTTTCAGTTTGGCCTCCAACTAAAGTCTGTTTACAACCGGTGTAATTGAATGTTGAAGTTTTCGTGACCCGTTGGACTTTTTTTACGCAATTTTGACAGAGAGGACGGCATTTTGTCATTTGCAATATGGAGGAAAACCAAGGTGGTCAAATATTGATGCTTTGGCTTGGTGGTGGCTAACTATCTTTTCTCTAGAATTGCCTTTTGCACTTTCAATGAAATATCACGAGATGTTGACTCCTCAGACTGTCACTCATTTCTCATTCTGTACTGATGGTACATTGGTTTCTTTTGCTACCATCTGTCCCCCTAAAAAATCAGCTAATCTGAACCACAGTAGTGTTAAATCAGAGTCAGTAACGTTGATTTGATTTGGAAGGCATTGCAAATATGACATATTTTGTCATTTACAGCATTTACTGTGTATTTTGGTGAGTACTGTCAACGTATCTGATAGAACTTATGGGACAAATTCTACAAAAATTGGACCCAAACTCTAATAAACTGGAATCATCCTTTAATAAATCATCACTATACCACCTAACATGTCCTGCCGTGTTGCTGATGTTTCATGAATCTGTTATCATAGCAGTCTTTTCCTGTAAGCACGTGTCTGCGTGTCTCTGGACGACGCTTCCTCAGCCGGCGTCTCGCCGATTAATCCGGCAGATTCTCCTTCAATATCCAATGGCACCAATACATTTTAATGTAGCCTGAGATCTGGGGATGAGACCTGTCCTTAAAACCTCTCTCTCCCTCCGGGCTTAAAGGAATGTGTGTCCTCTCTCGGCATAATTGAAAAAGATGGATCTCACCAAGTGTTTCACCGACGCAACGGGGAGGAATTGGATTGGGGAAATGTGTTCGGTATCATATTGCTATGTATGTGTTCGCCAGCGGCCTCGCGCACAGTTGGTGAGAGCGACGTGTTTCCGCTGCCCATATTGAGAGGCAGGAAAACAGAGAAGGGGAGACATTTGCAATTTTATTACTACTTTAATGGGTTTCTCTATCATTCAGGAATTGCACTTTCTAATGCATTGGGCCCATAAATACAAGGTTCAATAGACAGCCGCTCGGCTCTCCTCATTATTCATACATTCAAACAAATTAGAACAGAAGGTTGAATAAAATATGCTGTCCATTTCCAACGTGACACCATCAGAACTTGATCATGCATACAATCTAATCGGCAGGCATACTATGAAATGTAATATCTAAAACTTGCACACAGCGCGGCTACACGTGTACTAATCATTTGTAATGTCACCAGAATAGTCTCGACTGATTATCGAGGTGAAAATTGGTCCGGCGGCTCCTCCTTCAATCGTATAATGAAGGTGTAATGTTGGTGTAAAGCACTAAATCACCAGGTATGATACATCGGTGAAGTTGTGATAATACGACGTGCAGGTTCACCGGTGTCAGTCTCAGTTTCCTCAGATAACTCTACCTCTTCCGACTTTTTTAGGAATCAAAGTGTTAGTTTTTTATTTACCTGCTCAGTTTGATTTCCGGTGATGGCTCACAGAGGGACACTTAGAGAGTGGAGTGGAAATAAACACTCCAAAATAAAAGTTTAGATGATTGTTGTTTTGGCATTGTTGGGTGATGCTCACTGAGTTTGTCTTTATTGATTTTAGAGACGATCAAAAAAGAGAGAGAGTGAGTCGGAGCTTGTTAAAACCGGTTGGCGCAGTTTTAGATCTGGCAAAAGGAAAGATGCTTTGAAAGAACTTCTTAGTTTAGTTTGTAGGCCGCTGGTTTCTGTGAATCAACTAGTTAAACATAGAATAGAATAGAATAGAATGATGACTGACAACAGTTTTAATATTGATAACTGCCAAAACACCTACAGGTTCCACCTTCTCCAGTGTGGATATTTGGAGTATTTCCTTTAAATCCTTTAAATTATAAACTGTTATTTACAAGATCATCCTTTCATTTATCTCAATCATCTCAAAGGTGCTGAGATATAAACATAAACAACTACAATCAAGAAAGTCAGGCGGTACCGTAACAGGAAGTGAAATTGGATGTAATTAAATTCAACAAGAGAAACATGTTCATAAGAATGAAGGCAGTAACAAACATTACCAGTGAAATATGCTACGAAGTCTTTGAATGAGGTAGTTTGTTAACATTTGGTGGTGATGATCACAACATTTCAGCCATGCAGCTTAAGATGTTGTGTGTGTATTTTTTGTTATTGTCAATAAGTCCATAAAAAAGGCAGAACAAACAATCCACTAGTGCATCTTTTAATACCTTGACCTCCCTCTACCCTGTCTGGAGGCCCACTGGCTCCAACTGAAAATCTAAAATCTTTAAAAATGTCTCACAGATATCTAGTTTCATAATGCAGCAGTTCTGTTTGTGTCCAACTGTTAGTCAAGCTCGACAAAATAGTGCGTTTGCTGGGGATTATTGTAAGTGGACGGTTAGCCTTAAGAAAAGGGTGACAAGAGGACAGAAAGACAGAAAATAGCACGTATGAACTGGGTTTTTTCAGAAGGACTCACGTGTGGATTAGTATTTCCGTACGTGGAAACATGTTTGTTGCTGCAGTATTTCAGTATTACGCAGGATTGAGGGTGTGAGCTCGTGGTTGTGAAGCAACATTGGAGTGTTTTTTAATGTTTTGGATATAAACTGAGCCGGCAGAGTGTCAGGAGATGCACCAGCTGTAGTTGTAACAGCATCATTGTGTTGCTGCATTTGTTCTATTCACTGGTTTTACTGACAATAACAAAAAAATATAGAATATCTCCAGACGTATTAGTTATTTTCCAAACGTAGTATATGTGGTGTCAAACTGTGGGAAGACATTTAACATATTCAACATATCCAGAAATTAATAATGAACTAATTATGAGTAGCGCTTGTAATTAATCCATCTAGCATCGATTGTAAACATGCATGCTCGATATATGTATTTGTATTACCGGCAAATAATCTGAAATTATTTTTATATTTGAGAAGGTAATATAAGGTTTTACTCTCTTCTTTATATAAGGTAATATATTTTTCTTACTGTTGCAGAGGGAGAAGCAGTAGACAGACATCTCGCATCTTCCACTGTCTAACTGTGGTTCATGTCAGCAGTGAAGCAGTGACTTCCACCTGTCTCTCCGCCAGTAAGTGACAGAAACTATAATGATTTCTCCTGCCTTCACACCACCACTTCTCCTTCCATGTGGGAGGAAAAACTTAGTTCTTTTGGCAAGTAAGCAAGTCTAAATTTAAGCCCAGGTCTTTAGCCAGTATCTATAAGAAGGAACCAGACAATTAGCAGCTGATGGGATGCCAAGCGCTGACGCCTGGCTCTCACAGTGACAGACAAAACACCAATGAAAGTCTGACCCATGGGCTGGCCGACCCCCTCCACCACCACCACCTCCTCCGCCTCCTCCTCCGACTCATCCTCCACCCCCCCCAACGCCACCTCGCTCCTGCCTTTCAAGTCTTAACTGTTTTCATAAAGCGGAGCTCTATGGCCAGCCAACTGGAAGGGAAGAAGGATGTCAGGGGGAAAAAAAAAGAAAAAATCAAGACGTGGTGATAAAAGAGAAAAAAGATCAAGTGTGGATAAAAGAGATCAGCTTATCCGTCTGACTAAAATCGAGTGACAGCCAAAGACAGAGGATATGAGAAGGCAGCGGCTGGAAGACAACAAAATGACTCTGAACTAAATAATAAAAAAAAAAAATCTCAATGCAGGAACGAGCACATTATAAGATGGATGGCGAATTGAACGACTCCAAATGGACTCATAACACGTCTGCTGTAGCCGCTGCGCAAAATCAAATCCTGAAAATGGATTTTTTTTTTTAACACTTTCATCTCAGTTTTGATGCCAATGAGTATGTTTGGATTTCACTTTTTTTTTTAGCTGCAGGACAGAGCATGCAAAGTGGTATTTAGGTATGTGATTACTGAGAAATTGGTCAGCATCCTGTGCTGGACTGCAGTAAAGACACAAAGTCTGGGGCCCCACATTCTTGTATGTTCGCCCCAAAGAAAAAAAAGACGGATGTGTTGCAGAGCAGCCGTGATCAGAGGCCAAAAACAGCTCTGGCTTTTTCCAATATGTTGTGTGATATAAAACCCAGGTACAGCGCCGCAGCAGCAGCAGCTATCATTAGACAGTAAAAGTGTCATGGGGAGCTTGGAAATGGAGTGCATCTAATCAGGGCAAAGGGAAGAGTCCCTTCCTCCAGCCTCCCAGAGGAGGCAGCTGTTCCGAGGCCCTCCACCACTTGTTCATTAATTACTGTGAATTAATGCTTTTCTGCCGCCGAGAATAAATAAAAAGATCGTGGTAAGGCCTCACTAATCAAGAGTGGCTTTTATTAAATACTGTGAAAATGTCAGCTGGTTGTGGCTCAATTGGAAGGGAACAATCTGATCCGGCTCCACTCCAATCAAACATTATGTCTCGCTGGTCCAGGCTAAATTGCCAGCACCTGTTTCACAAGGCCACAAGATGTATTGTCTTGGTCCAAAGAGAGGAGGGGGGGGCGCGGCGGTGCTGGTTTGTATCCAGGGCCAACCTTCACTCAGACTGCGGGTTAGTTCAGCCTCTCAGGAATCTACATCAAATAAGACTATTGACTGCCAGCGCTTGCAATGTTCCACGAGAGGAGCCCTTTGTTTGGTCAGTTTTGTCTGTCGCCGGCCTGATCCAACACGCTGGTGACTCAGTCAACCTGAGGCTCAGCCTGTCGGCGCTGTCGTCGCTGTGAAATGTGATTCGTTGGTATAGTAACTAGCGCTGCGGGGGAGCTTCGATCTGCATGATCTGTCAATTGTTTGTGACCGATTGTTTGCTCTATAAAGAATGCGGAGTCTTTCCGAGAGCTCGAAGGACAGCTTGAAAACAGATGGTTAATCTTAATGCTTCATAAAAGCGAGAAAAGCATTAAAATCCTGAAGTTTAGTTTATGTTGAATGTCAGTAACCAGAACCAACCCTCCTTCCACAGAACTGCAGTTGTCAATCAGAGCAGATTTATTGTGATTTTCATCTTTTTTAAGACCTTTTCTGTGTCGAGGTGGCGGCCATGTTGGTGGAAAATTTATAAACACGTTGGGCAGCGATTATAAAAACATTAGCATAACATGGCACTAACAATCATTTACCTTCCATGTTATAAGGCAGTTGAAGTCCTCCTCTGCTCAAAGAGTATGCAGTGACCAGTGCCGTGTTCCAATATCCATACTTACCGTACTTACTGTACTTAGTTTGAGTACGTAGGGTGTTCCGATCGCGGCGAAAAGAAGTGTACTTAAAGGACCCGGATGTTGCCCTTATAACGGCAAAAACGTTGAGTGTGCATTGATGTACACTATACGCACTCAATGGCCGCCTTCTTGTCTACGTAGCGGAAGAAGCGGAGCCAGGCAGAGGCGCTCAGCTCGGATTTTTTTTTTTTAAATAGCTACCGAGACAACAGCGCCTGCAGCAGAGCCATATTGCAGGATTGTAGGATTGTAATTGTTAAAAAGTAAAGCCGTAGATGTCTTTTGTTCACCGTTCAAAGCGAGATGTGTTTGGCGGGTGAAGAGCCACGGCGGCTGTTGCGATCGTAATTTCCAGTAAGTGCACCACGGAGTATTAGATTTGGAACAACACTCACCGGCTGAAATCTGCGTACTTAATAAGTGCGGATAGTGTACTACGTTTAAGTGTACTCATGGAAGTATGGATATTGGAACACAGCACAGACCTCGTTGTTTCCCCATATTTATTAGCGGCTAACTGCTTTGTAAGTGTCCTGCTTGTGGGTTTGCATACATGACACGTCATTAAAAGATCATAACCTCGACCAGCACTGGAACAACAACAACAACGACCTTACAATTCTGACTTCCGTTGCTTTTACACAAAATGGCGGGACAGTGAAAAAGGCGCCAACACATGACTGACTGAGAACGGATGGCCTACATTGACTAACTAGCCTACTGTGCTAGCATAACATTAGTAAACATGTGTAATGCATCTACTATTATCAATCAAAGAGCAATATCTAGCTAAGAGTTGTGAACATCAGTCAGCATCAGCCACTTGTTTTTTTTTTTTTTCATTTGTAACAGAAAGTTGTTTTATTTCCTCTTTGAGAAAGTCACACACTCTCGCTTCAGGATCTCATTTCCAGTAAAAAAAAACCCCGTCCTTTCCCCCAAAAACGAGCTTCTGTCGTCTAATCGTCCGAGTTTAAGACACTCCAGCGAAACAACATGAGGACGGGAGACAGATGAGGACAAATCAGACAGCAGCTCGGCTGATGAGAACAAATGAGGAGCCCGGTGATTCATTGTGAGAATGACACATCACATCCAAACACCGCAACAGTCTACAATACAGAGCCGCTTCAAACAGATGGGAGAAAGAACAGCTGTGTGTTTTAATTGGTCACACATGCTATATCAAGCACACAGCCCATCTAAAACTGTAAGGAAGCTCGTCTCTGTTCAATTTTCTGCAGGAGAACTTGGAAGGATCGTTTGCCACAAGGACACAAACAAACAGCGACTTGGCTTTTTTTCTTTCCCGTGCTTGATGCTCACCGTCTGAATACACCCAGAGAACAATACCTGCTTCCTGTTCTGGGCCGTGAAGCGATCTGTCTTTTGTGCCATAAAACAATCCAGCAGATTTACCACCAAATGTAACCGTGCGCCGCTGAGCTGGATTTTATGACAGCAAGAGGCCGCTGTAAAAAATACAGCACAGCATAATCCTCCGTGTGCACTGTGTGCAACAAGTGGAAGCAGCCACGTCTGGGGAGATTTAAGCGCGCTGTAACATTGTGCCGTCACTTTAAATCAGGTGTGTCGTTAGTTACATGTAACTGGATGCGTCAGCTTCAAGTCACGGAGACTTAAATGATTATTTCTAGTAATAAAGTTCATAAAGTCTTGTAGCTTTAAATGTTGAGTTGATTAAAACAGCCAACTCGTCATACATTTAACTACATTACATCACTGTGTCATCGGCGTAGAAACACACGCTGCTGCTACACGGACCCTGATATTCCTCTAACAAGCAGCATGACAATAAGAGTTGTGTAAACATTGAAACATCTGTTTAATCGGAACATATTATCAACTTATAACCATGTAAACACGTCAACACATCTTTTTTTCCTGCATTTGTGGCAGCCGTTAAGGTGCATAACCTACATTTACTGTTGCCGAGATAAAACAACGGAAAACAGCTTGATTGTTTAAACAATATTATCATATATCAATATCTAATTTTTCAATATCATGGTTAGCATAATTATTGGTATATTATGACATCTTTCCTGTGCATGTTTGGATTGAAACATATCCAACTGTTCTGTGGATGATACACATTTTAATTGGATATCTTTGAAACTACATTTTCAGTATAGTTGAATAAAACATCTTATTCTTCTTCCGTAACATTTTCCGGCAGATTAGAGGCTTCGCAGTGGGCGGAACCACTTTGCACCCGTCTTCTCTGATCACTTTGTTTCTTATCGTCGTTGTAAAGATTTAAGTCAGAGTCTTTAATCGAAATGATTCAAATCGGAGTGAAGACATATCGTCCTTCGGCTGTCGTTAGCTTCCCGGCACACCTTCAGTTTGAAACTCTCCTGAAAGTCTCCTTTTCTAATAAAAAGACAAACTGACATCATTGTTATTGTGTTTTTACACGTGAGATCTTGAAAGTAAAATAAATAACATGTTGACAGCAGATGTTTTTAGCTATATAACCATTTACCAATAGCTTTGTAATTCCACTAATTATGTCAGCCTAATTAAATTTCTTTAAAATGTGCGTGATATTTTGCAAATGATTAATATATAAATAAATGTAATTAAAGAGGTCATCTTGATGCAAACATGAGAATACTTCACTAGTTTTCGTGTCTAATTAAAACAGTTATCTACCTTATATTCTGTTACAGAGGAATCGACCCAATTAACTCACAAAAAACTATGTTGATAACTGTCAAAACAAGTTATATGTACAGTACAGCGAGAGGAGGAAGTAATGACTCTGTTCTGCGTAAAAAAAATAAATAAAAATGTTAAATTAAATAAAAGTGAACGATCCAGCTGACAAACTGTCCTCAGCCGAGCCAGCAGGACGCGTTGGACTTGCCAAGACTCCGAGGTTCACAACGTTTGGCAGATATTTTTTTTGCCCTCAGCTCAATCGAGTCAATACTGAACACTCCTGCCAGCAGGATCAATATATCACCCAGATTCTGTCAAAGTATAAATATCTCCGTGGAGTCTTAAAGGAACAGTACACTGGTGAGGTCGGCCTCTGTTGCTTTAATTTTCTGCTGCACATTTTATTACTCCTTTTGTTTTTTTTTTGTTTGTTTCATAGCAGAACACTGAATTCACTCGGTTGACCCTTATTAAAAAAGACCCTGACAATACGCTCATTAAATCTTCACACCAACAAAAGTTAGACGTCGTCACAAAGTGATATTTTAACATTTTGATTCAACTTTGGATAAATAAACATGTTATTAAAATAAACCCGACTTTCTGATCTTTATCTCAGAAAGTTTATTCATTAAAAGTCAAATAAAAACATTTGTAGTACAGTATTAAAGTAAATAGTATTTATTTTAGCATAAATATGACAGTTTTCCGTAGAAAGCTCGACTTTGGAGGAGCTTTACTGGTGAAACTTTCAGGACTCGCTCTCTGCAGACTCTCAGTTGTTTCTAGTCACAGTTGTCGGTTTTACAACGGGCTGACTCAACCTTTGAGCCTTTCTGCAGATAGCTGCAGCGTTACCAGTGATACAGTGATGAGAATCACTTTGAGGTAGCCTTGGTTACTTTGACAGTTTGGTCGGCTGATAGTAAATTGCTTAAAGCTCATCGCAAACAAAGCATTATGCAAAACGCATGCAATTAATCACCGAGAGGGCGGTTCATATTTTTTATGATTATTAATGGCCTTTGCCATGCTGTGGGGTCAGCTCACCTCTCTGAAATATTTACATCATAAACAGCATGAATTATGGGGGTTGCGGGAAGGGCGCTGCTTTAAAATACAGTTTCCTTTATTTTCATCAGCTGGGGCGGTCAGAAAACTAGCCATCCGCAGAGCTCCGTATGGAAATGAGATGCTCCCTTTTTTTTCGGTCACGTGATGCCTGAAGGACGTTGTTAGGATTCAAATCTCCTGGTGGTCAGTCAGTCGGTCGGCGTGGTGGAGAGAAGAGTATAGCTTCCAGCTCATTAGCCACAGTACCAGATCAATATGATAATGCTGAAGGGAACAGTGATGGAGATCTTATACAAAATAAAAGAGTTGTTTTTTTTTAAAGAGCTGTGAATAATAAGCAGAAGGTTCGGATGGGTTCTCCTCACATCACTGGTCCCTTTTCGACCTATTGAAGCTTCTAACTTTCAGAATACGATCCGGTAGGAACGAGCAGAACGCAGTCAGATAGTTGCAGAAGAAGTTTTGTGTCGGTGTCAGTAACATGCAGTTGCACCTCCGGGCTGCAAGAACAATACAGCCGGCAGCGAGGATTCCTGCGCCCGTCTGGATTTCAGTTGGCAGCTTCTGTAGCAGGAAGTTTGTTAAACTGTGTTTTTACTTTGTTTGACTTCCTCTCGGAGGCGTTTAGTGGACTTGTTAGTTGAGACGTTGTGCTGCGAATACAACAATACAACTTGAAAATTGCTGCACAAGTGTTAAAATGTGGGAAACACACAGCCTTTGGCACAGCCTGCCACACTCCCTCTGCAATTCATTAAATTATGACTTTTATGTAAAAATGTGAAACATTTGTTATTTATATTAATGCAGCAGAGCATTTTTTTTGTTTTTCCTGTTTACTGGACAGTATTAATGCTTCTGGAGGTGCGACTATTAATCACAGAATTAATAATTCACTGTGTAAATGTTTAAAACATGTTGGTAAGTGGGTGGATTATCTTCATTTGTATCTATTTATTCTTGTAATTTGTAATGTTGGTTGTATATAATATCTTGGAATCAAGATATTAGCATAGATGATTCTTTCTCCTGCAGCCCAAAACAATGTTAGCTGTTAACATTTCTGCAAGGTGGACATTCGTGGTAAATGTTTATATCTCACGTTCACAATCTATTCTGTTATTAGAGCCAACGAAGCTGCCAAATGACAATGTTTCAGCCGTTTATGTGGCGACCAGGGTGGGTGATTTTAGGGAGACCTGCGGACATTTCCAGCTTTTTGTCACAGGAAGCCAGACCGCCTCCACCTGTGATCGTGGTGACCAAACCAGGTGTTTTAAACCCGAGTAGGGCACAAGCTAATTAATGTGACAACAAAGAAATAGAAATTTGAGCCTAAACAAATGTAAAGATTCAACGTAAATAAAGTTTTAACTTGCTGAAACGTACCTAGCTGACATTTATTCTGGCGTTTGGGTCGTTTTCTGGTTCTGTAATTGATGCATTCTGTTGATAAATGACATACATCATCAATATTCATGTTAAAGTCGTCATAAGTGGTTATAATAGTCAAACAGCTGTTATGTTGTTTGTTTATATGACTCTACAGTAAATGTGTTGAAATGACAAATCTTTTTTAAATGTCAATGTTTTAAGCCTCACCACAGATTCTGGTTTTGCATAATTCCATTATTGGATAGTTCAGACTTTAAATGAATCTGTTTGTCAGCGATCAGCGAATTTAATGTTGTTGACATTACAGTTGGAAGCATTTCAGCTGTTGTCGAGGCCGGCCACATCTTTTTGTTTGTTTGTTTGTTTGTTTGTTGGGGACTTTTAAAATCTGATCCACAAATTGCCGTCACCCTCGGCAGGTTTTGTGTCTGAATCTTTTCACATTTCCAGTTCTTTGACAGACTTAAATAATGTAGAAGTGCAGTGTCGGGTTCTTTGACACAGTTTCCCAGCAGAGCAAAATGAAATAACTCAGAGTATTGTAGGCGAGATGACGAGGTATGGATTTCAATTGCTTGTGCGACAGCTAGAAAAATGGCAACGTGAAAACTGTCATAACTGAGAAATGTATGAATGAGATTGAGACAGCGATGAGGGTCGTTTTACGTTACGGATACAACTTGTAAAAAGGCGTTTAACTTCAACGTACATGACAAATATTGAGCATTGCTAACAGCCGCTGCTGATAACCACCTCCCTCACGACCAGCCCTGTCGGATGGAAACCACGGATATGTTTGGATTTGGACGTGTCGTATGTGGCGAGCCGTTCATATCAACATTTCTACAGCAGAGCTGGCTTTAGTAGCAGGAAGTTGGATGGAGGCGACGTAACAGCTGCCAAACCAAAGACCGCTGTTCAAGATGCACGTCTGGATATTTAAAACCGAAACATCATCTTTTCCTGACAGTAAACCAAACCAGACAACAAGCACAGTGTTGTCAGAACATACCATTTAAAATACAAACATTCCTGTGATTAGCAGTGAAACTGTGATAATTCACTCTGAGTATCATGATCCTGTCAGCCGCGCAGTAACAAACATGTCATTTGTTTATATTCCACTGTTGGCTGATATCTTCTGTCGGGCTCAGAGGCCGAGGCCCTGACACAGACTCTGCATGTCAGTATATCTGTATCCAACATGAATGCAATTTAATTAGCCTGGATGGGATTCTATACAACATTACTCAAGCAAACCAGCCCTTTTCCCTCAGTCCCTTTTTGTTCTGTTCTGTTCCTTTTGAAGGACTGTAAACGCAGCGGCGGCTGCTGCTGCTGCTGCTGCCGCTGTTGTGCGCGTAAACCGCAGCCAGTTTTTGAGAGAAGGGAAATCGTCCTTGGAGCAGATCATCAGGAGAGAGAAAGAGCGAGGATGCCTCCACCTCCTGTTGTTTGTCCGGGATGCCAAGCTCACGCGCAGCATGCCAGGCCCCATGCGGACGCTCAGGCCGGCCGGAAAAGACAGAGCTCTTGGAAGACTCGGGCCTGGTCGGAGCCAACACGATGCTCATGCCAGGCAGAGCAACTGTGGCCAGCGTCTGCTAGTGCATCGCTCCCCTTTACCCGCCGGCACACGGCGGACCTCAGGGGAAAGGATGCAACCATCAGGGGAGCAGTAGTCCATCCGGGCCGAGCTGGAGGACAGACCCCGTGTGGCGGCGAGTGGGAGGTTTGTGGCTGTTACTCGAAAAACAGCCAGCAGCACTGCATCCTGTTTCACTTTCTTACTGGTGATGTCTAATTTAAGCCAAAGCTTCCCTGCTGCCTTTAAAAAACTGCCACGTAAAGCGTTTTTTAACATGAATTTACTGTAATACGGCGCAGTTAATTATGATCCCTCTGTGGCCCAGCGGTGATATAGGTGCTGGTATAAATTAAGGTCACGCCTCCAATTATTTCCTCTCACATGGCAGCTATTAGTAAATCATCTTGACGTGGAAGCCGTGCTTTCTTTTACATTTTCACTCACATAAGATGTTTAACGTGCGTTTTTCTAGGTGTTTTTAGTCAAAATATGATGTTTTTCCAACCTCAACCAGGTGGTTTCTGTGCCGTAACCCAACCAGAACATAGTCACAGCATACAATTAATAATTCAACATAAATATATGTAAAGCTTTAACACATCTGTGGTTGTATTGTGGTGATTTTGGTTGATAGAAACTTTCCAAACCCCTGCAATCTCACAGATATCTCCAACATTTCTCTCGTGCACAAACGATTCAGACGCCATGAATTCATTGAGCTTTTATAATCTCATTTATTTCCTCTTTTTGTTTGTTTCCCCCAGTTGTTTTAAAGCAAACTGAACCCCCGAGCACATAAACAGCCTTCCTTTGTGTCGTGAAGCGATAGTTTGTTTGTTTCATATTTCCTGTCAGCACATTTTTATGATTTTTTCTATCACGATGGCCAACTGGCAGATTCAAACACATTCAGAGACTCATTCTGTTGCTTTATGAGCAGAAGTGTTTGTTTTGGGCCTAATGTCCCTTTTATTTTGAAAAGCAAAGTTACGTTTGCCTAGAAAAGGGAGCATGAGATCCTGCTCCAAAAGTTGGATATTATCTAAAGAATAATAATCCAGCTCGATATGTTTTAACACGTATGGAACATCATAGAATATCTCTTCACTCGTATATTTATATCTTTCATGTCTTAGTTTCAGGGTTTCCTCTAAAGCCTCTAAGACGGCGGAATAAATGCACACAACTATGAAGGTTAACAGCTGCACGGGAGGTTTTCTCTTAATGCAAGATGAACATTTAATGAGTTTCAATACACAGGAGTCGCATGTCATTTCAAAAATGTGATCAATGTCTCGCTGTACACCTGCTTTTTAATCACACTGAGGTGCAGGCGGGGAGCGAGGACGGCACTGAGGCAGCCAGCTGGGGAATCCAGCGACTCGCTCAGTACAAATACATTCAAATGTGGGTGTTTTCTACCGAGGACGGCTTTAAAATATGCATACATTTATATTTCTATCGTGGAGTCTATCTCTCAGATGATGAGAGCGCTGCGATTCTTGTGGCAGAGGCATAGAAAGAAAAAAGAAACAACTGAGAGGATGTGTGACATGAAAACTAGCCGCTTGTTCGCTTGTGCTGCTCTGAATTCTGAATTAGTGGGCGTTTATTTTTGAGGAATTCCTGATGACTTAACAGAGCCAGGATGCAATCACTCCTCCTGCAGCTGGTTCGATGCGACTGATCATCTCAGCTGTGACCTGCACGCACCTGACGAGGAGCCGAGGGAAAACCGGAGAGGAAGGCACGGCGACAGGCGAGCGCGGCGTCAAAAAAATTAACTTTCTGCTTGACACGCCGGCGCGAGTGTTATCTGTTTCAGCGTGTTACTTTCCCCTGTTTGTTTTATTTTAATGCCTCCACGCTGCCAGTCAGATAAGACCTTTCGCCCACTGACGCTGTGACAGAACATCTGCGGCAGATCGGGTTGCCACACACGGCTTCTGAATGATAATCCTGCAGCATCACGTTTCACGTCCATTAATTTTCAAAAAGAGAGTCGGTATTATTTTTTATCGATCGGCCTTTTTTTCTTTATAAACAAAGATGATATATAGGCCTGGTAATAGGAGGATTAAATTACACGGCTTCGAAAATAAGCCGGATCGATAAAAAAAAAAGTAATTTAGCGCAATTCGGTTCAATTTGTTTGAGGAGTCCTGGGCCGCCGCTGTGTGTCTGAGCAAGCAGGTGGAGGTGAAATGTCACAGACGGGATTGAGCCGGCGCTACAGGCGTTCGCTATTTCTGCGCTTTACATCATTTTCCTCCCGCGTTATCAATGCAATCCGAAGGTGAGAGTTTGTCGACTTTAACTAGTCGACAGAAAACTACTGATACTGCAGTAATGTTGTATCACTCGACAGACAGTTGCAGCTGTTGATGAAACCCTCACATCATCATGTTCCAAAAAGTGTGGGAGGACGGGAAATTAACATAACGGAAGAGCAGAAACTGATTCTGTGCCACGTCTCAACACGTACTAACCAGGTGTATATGAATGCTGCAAGAATGAGGCAGTCACAGCTCCCCCTCCCTCCCTCCCTCCCTCCCTCCCTCCCTCCCTCCCTCATCAGCGCCGCTAAACCAAATGCTGTGGCTCTCATTTGGGGCATTTGTTTGCTGTGTGAAAAATAATGGCGGCAGGAGCAGGTGGAATATTGCTTCGGCAGCTAACCCATATGGATCGGAGAAAGCTGCCTGCCAAGTCCAAACTCCACTTTTACAAGCACATCTGGAGCAGAATCACCATATTAATTGCCAGTTAATGTGTTTACACACAGCACGGATTAATCCCTGAGAGAAGTTGGTTGACCCGGGTCGTGCGGTCAGCGGGAGGGGTTGTGTTTTTCCGGCTAGGAAAGCAGCGGGGGAGAGGTGTCAAGCCAAATGTGTGGACAAAGGCGCATCCGTAAGCTGAATAATGCAGCCGAAGGCCATCTGTCACGAAGCCTTTTCTGGTGTTTTGACAGCACTTCATGTCAATATATCCAGCGATGGCTGCAGAAACAGCTGAGTGGCAGTAAAAGTTCATGCGGGGATTTACGAGGCTGTGATCACACGAGACGCTTTCCCGAGCACACCTGCATTTTTTATTGTTTATTTTGGATGTTTGGACGCAGCACGCAGGGCTTAAATGATTCAGAGGCCCCCCGAGCTGGACAGAAGCCCTGGAACATGTCGAGGATGACGGATATATATGTGCCGGAGCTGCTGCTGAGGTGTTTTCAGGAGGACGCGACTGTGCAAGCTCAGGTAGAGATGTACAGGGACACAGATAACTAAATAAGCCTCCAATGAACAGAAGATTCTCAACAACAAAACATTGAATTTGTCTTTTTTTTTTTTCCGAAGCGACTGACAGAAGACTAAACTCTGCCTGCTGTTATCGCAATTATTCATTCAGTTTTATGAATATCTTTGTTTAAATATGCAAACGAAGGATTAGCCAATAAAAAATACACCAGTTTGCATTCTCATTTTGTTTGACTTTTTAGAGTCAAAGGTTTTTTTTGTTTTTTTTTTACAGAGGGAATTTAGGATCTCTCTTTCTATCACTCCATAATTAAAAAAGTAAAAAAAAAAAAAGAAAAAATCTGTCAACAGCCATAAAAAAATCATTTTGTCGTGTGTTCAGGGATAAAATGTTCTCTAAACCAGACTGTGAATGATATATGAACAAAAAGCCCTTCAGACAGTGTCGTAAACAGTCGTAATATTATTTAAGTAAAAGTCACTCATAGGGATGGTACATGAGTAAAAGTCTTAAAATATCTGATATTAAATAAATCAAAACTGGTAATAAACTTGTGTATATAAAGTACAGCTCCACATATATATTCACATTTATACTTTCTATTGTTATAAATCTGAACTAGAATAAACACTTCTGGTGTATTCAAGTGTTTTTTTTTTGGCACTGGACGTGTTGAGGATCCAGTGCAGGAAACAGTTTTTGTTCTTTTACCTGAAGTGTTTCCTGTTGAGAAAAGATGAAGGTTCATTTAAACAAACGCTTTTTTCGTTGAAGTTCAGAACTGAACTTTTACGCTCGACCCCCGACTGTTTCCTGAAGTAATGCCTCCGTAAGCAGGAAGACGTCGCCTGTCTGCGCGCAACCACGAAGCTGCTTCCTGATCAAAGCCGCGGAAACTAAACGGTTAACGTTAAGGCGAAAAAGATTCCAGTCGCGGATGAAAAGAAAACAGCGAGCGGCCGCTCTCAGAAAAACATAAACAGCTACATGCCTCTTTATGTTTTTAGCAACCTGAGCAAAGCCAAAACAGCTAATTGCAGGAAGTGTTTTATCACACAGTGTGATAGCTAACACAGCCACTTAATTACCTTCATGGCAACGGCTGGAGCCACCAGGAGAGGAAGGAAATGACAGAAGCACAAAACAGAAAAATGGAGGCTGAAGCTTTAACTCTGCGACCCGTCAGGTTAGTCTGTCAGCCTCTGAGCTGCAGCTCCCTGACGAGACCGCTTCAACTTCGTCCTTCTGTGAATCGTTATCCACATCAGGGCTCTTTTATCCTGAAGTACGTTTACAATTTTGTGTATTTTAATGGCATAGCGGTTGTACCCGCCACCTCCATCAGTCCTCGCCCCCCCACGGAGCCTAAACCTGTCTGATAGCAGCATCAGGCGCCACCTGAGCCTCCGTCCCTCCCTCTTCATCCTGCAGATAGCCCGGCGTCTCTGTGGGTTTGGTTTAGAGGGACCTCCTAATGAGAGATTTACTGTATGGAGATAATTATGGGGGGGAAGGCAACGTCTCGCTCAGGCCTAATGAGTAAGATAAGAGCCCTTCAGTGGCTTTTCAAGCAGCGCCCTCCTCCTGCCGACCTGTCACAGTATGGGGCTTCTAGTGGTCGCAGACAATCAGCTAGAAAAACAGCGAGGGCGCGTCTATATGCAGCGGCGAGCGCGGCCACACGCCGACACACATACCTGCACATTCACACCGGCGCTCGGCCCAAAGAGATCACAGATCGGAGCGGAGAGGACGAAAAACAAAGCACAGCGCTCCTCGATACCTCTGCCATTTTATAAATCAGCCACCTGGCCGATTAAGGGGAAAATGAGTGAACGGAATCAGAAACGCGTGGTCTTGTTTATTGCTTTAGAGAGTAAGCTGGCGAGGAGGCAGCCATTGTGTGATGATGAGAGTGGCGCCTCTGGAGACGGGCGTTCACACACTGGCAAAGGAGCTAATACAGACTTTCATTAGGATGCACACTTCAACACACTGTCATAGTATTTACAGTCTCACACTGGGGAAACAAATAAACTGCGTGATTAACAAGTTTTCCTGATGCCTGGCGCTTCGCTGTGCGCGCATTGGAGTGCCACCTCGCCGACTTAATGATTCTTAATGGTTTCTTAATGACTTCTTAATGACTTCATCAGGAAGATCCTGCAACAGCACATTCTGACAAGCGGGAGCCTCCCCCTGAGACCCGGGATCACACCACAGCGCTAACCCCTCTCCAGTTTTTCTGCTCAAATAACACACACTTTAAATCTGCTTATCTGAGACAGCATCTCCCGACTTGGGTGACACGAGCATTTGATCCGTGGTTAACTACGGGGCGATATGTGATGTAATGTGATGTGAAAGCATGCAAGCCGATGTGTGGAAATGCACTAAAAGGCGAATGGGGATGTCCACCTAGGTTGTGGGCAAACGCAGTCACATCAAACTAATCTCGGAACATTGGAGTGACATCTAGTGTTGTGTAACCAGAATTAAACTGCATTGTGTGAGGCTATCTGGGAAACCCATTTGGTTCAGTGTAAAGAAGCTGTGACTGTGATGCAAGAGCGGAGGGGAGGGGGAGGTGGGTGGGGAGCAGGAGGAAAAAAAACCAACATCAAATCGGCCTGAAGAGCTCCAGTAATTGTAGAATTTCATTACAGCGGGACGGACAAAAAGATGACACTCAGGACTGAGGCGAGAGAAACAAGCGGCGTGTCGTCGCCGAGCTGAGAACGAGCCGCGGCCGGCCGCCAAAAATCCTCCGAGCATTTAATGACAGAGAATTTTCTGGGTCACCTCGATGTCACCGAGCAACAAATAGTTTGGAGTGTGGAGTACATCGAGTCATCGACCGCCGTGTCGCGCTCAGCCGGCGGACGCCAGCTGAAGCCTGCAAATCATCAGAGTATCAGCACCAGTTCAGAGCTTCTGTTTCACTGTTTGACAGGATTACAAAGGGATAAAAGTTTGCCTTTCTTTGAACAAATTCTTAATTATTTTTGATAAAACAAAAGTTAATTAGCCGACCGGCCGACATTACGATCGTCAGTGTCCTCGCACAAAAAAAAAAAAAAACAGCTGAGGAATCAAAAAGGACACGAGGAGAAAATTGAATGAATTCTGAAAGAGAAACTGAGAAAGTTATTCAAAGTTCAAAGAAAAATAAATCAAAACTAAATCCCTGAAAACAGACAAGGGTCACACACACACACACACACACACACACACACACACACACACACACACACTTAACAACTGGTTAACAAATTGTATTAGCAGAGAAGCGTGACTGCATGGCAAATTACACCTGTCCTGATGGATGTCCTCTTTACGGAGCTGTGGAAGCAGCTGAGAGGACGCCGCTCCAACCAAACACTCCAAAAAATGATGCATAGCCGGCCGTGTGTCAGCGCCTGGCAGAGGGCGGGGTGGCGGCGGGGCGGGTGGCGGTGGGGGTGCAGCGCCCAGATACCAGTGCCCACAACACGGAGGGACATGTGCTCCGCTTTAATCCGTGGCAATCAGGAGCACGGTGATTTATTTGCATGGTAACAATTAATGCATCAGCGCCGTGAGCCGGTTCTGTTCGGTCTGCACGGCCTTTATTTACAGGCACGCTGCATCATTACACACAAACACGTGGCCTTTTTATTTATTATCTCCCTGATAAGCTTCCTGGAACGCCACAGTAACTTTTAGCTGTGTACGTTTTTCCAAAAACCACAAATATGTACAAACTTTACATTTATGTTTGCTGGTTTAAGGTCCAATTGTCAATTTTATGGTCTGGTTAGATTGGGACACAAAAACACTTGGTTAGGTTTTGGAAAAGATAATGTTCTGGCTTTGTTTTGTCACCACAGCTGGACATCCTATTAAAAATATTGGGAAGTTTTAAGCTTACAAATGATGAAACACAGTCAGAAACATCAGTCACATCCCGGCACGAACGTCAGCGTGTAATGTGAACGTGATGACACCAAAAAATGTCAAGATGATACAAATCCGAACACATCTGTGGTTAGCAGGCATGTCATTCTGGCAACTGACCCGCCTGGAAACAAACTAATATAAATGTAATACGGTGCAATTTATAAAGAAAATACTGGAGACTAAATGTTAAATAAAGTGCACGACCGGTTAGAACATAGTGTCATTTGTCTAAATGTTTGGGTGAAGATCGGACACAGAGGATAAAGTTCCCAGAAATAATGATGAATGAATATTTAACTTTAACTGAATCATAACTAAATGATCTGGGTTAATCTAATTTTAAGGCCACAATTAGCACCAAATTATATTTTTATCTCTATGCGACTGAGGAACTGTTTTATTTTCACCTTCATGTCCACAGATACAACTTTCAGTATATTGATGACGATTGAGTTTTGGTACGTCAGCTGTTGTCCTGCAGGAAGGATCACGTTACTGTGAGCTCTCAGCTTCACCTCCAGACTTGTTTTGCTCCTCAGCTGATATTTCTGTTCGTCTGAAACAGTCTCAGTTTAATTCTGAGGCCTCTTTAAGAAAATGACACCATCAGCGGAAGTTATTTTTAATGCCACGTCGCCTGGTTGGTCAGAAAATGAAATCACGGTGGAGTGAAGATGAATAAAATAAGCGGCTCTGTAGTTCGGTGCTGCCCAACATCGAAAAAACAGAAGTTTGTTGTAGTTAACTGTATTTGGAACATTAAACACAGAGAGAAGTTGAGCTTGTGTGGCTAAATTGAATAATACAATCCTCAAGCTATGGTGTTGAAATGAAAATGGTTTTGTTGTCGGTGCGAGCTGAAGTTATAAGAAGAAGAAGAAGTCTGTTTATGAATGTTTGTCTTCAACAAACATTTGGAGGAAACGGCTGCAACTTTCCATCCAAATCACAGAACTCCAGGTCCAACTTTAAATACAAAACGGAGACTCAGCTGGTAAATAAGCCAAATTGGGAAGAGTCGGTCTCAGTGTGAGGGGAGAGAGAGACATAAAAAATAAAAGTAAATGATCCCGGCAACATCTAACAAGCCACTTGTGGTATTAATAGCGTCTTTGCTCTCTTCTTGTATCTCCACGGTGTGTCGGGCTCATGTGATGTGACCTTCCACTGGAGACCTGAAAAAAACACATCCTGTATCAATTAGACCACCGGGGAGTTTGTCTGGCTGTGGAGATCACAGAGAAGCGGCCCATGACGCGTCTTCGCTGTGAAGATCGACCACGTCGTCCTCCGAAGCATCCAAACGCACTCAGAGACAGAAAAAGAAAAGCCAGCGATGGAAACAGTGGGGGATTTACCGCCGGTGGGATTTACTCCTTGTTCCAATTTGCGAGAGGATTACTCATTTTTTCATCATTCCTTTTTATTTATTTATTCTATTTCCAAATTCATTTCTAATTCACCTGAAGGGGGGGAAACAAAATATCAAGCCAAACGCATAAATACTGTCAGAGCGAATGGATAACGACAGCGGGTCAAGTTGTGAGTGAGTCACGTCGTCGCTCCGGGAAGAAAGTGATTACTGTAACACGCCGCCGACAATCACGACCACAGATAATTTCCATTTCTCACATGGAGCTCAAAATTGTATTATGTCACATTGTATTTCCACAAATGCTATCAAAAACTGGATTTAGATATGCAAACTATGCGCGGAGGGAGGGGGCAGAAGAAGAAAGTAAGAAATTGTAAAAGGAGGGAGGAGAAGGGAAACACGCAGCCACGGGGTTGGAATCCAGGCGCGTCACTTTGTCATGCTGTATGGTTTCTGAGCGAGCTTGATGGTTTCTAAGGGAGGGGAGGAAAAAAAAAAAAAGTGTCGCAAAGGCGTGCTCTTCTCCAAGATGAACAGATGGCAGAGTCTAAGTGTGGAGATTTGTTTTATATCTCCATCCCATGTCGTGGCGCGGGAGATGTGGGCTTCCGCTTTTTTCTTTTCTTCCTCCTTCTTCAAAATGTTATCTTACAGGATAACGGATACACGCAATGTTTAAGCTAATGAGGAGTGGGTGTTGCTTTGTCTTCCTCTTTATTTCTTCCCCTCTCTCCCACTGACACATCCTCTTTGCTTTCCATTCTCCCTCAAACCCACGCTTGGAGCCGAAAAACCTATATGCCAAACAATTATGAAACACGATTTCGGGTGGCCGTCGAAAAAAAAAAAAAAGCATCGCAAACCGGAGAGTTCCCGGCAGCTGCTGCAGACGTTCGGCAACAAAAACAGTCAAAAAGACACATAATGCGCACGGAGCTGGAGATGATATCAGGTCGCTGCACCATAATGTTCGCATTCATCTCAAAGTACAGCTTAGCCCCCGTGAAACTGAGGCTGACAGTTTACAGGTAAGACGGCTGAAAACCAAAAACCAGACAATGCAGAGCCGAGTATGACAAGCTGAGCGCGGACGTCCGAAAATGGCCACCGTGACGAGGATTAACTCTTAGAATTTGGGGAACAACATGTTCTTCCTCTCTTCTCCTTTTGAAAAATGTGGCTTGTACAGTTTGTGCTGAACAACGGAGCACATCGCGCCTTTGTTCCAGCTCGCCGCTGCCGACGGGACCTGACAGAGGTATGATGTATTGATAACACGTGAATTGTGCAACCTGAGATTTAAACAGCTGTTAGCAGTTAATAGCGACTGAAACTGGGGGGGACGACGAAGTCCCGGAGCTGCTCGGCCTTTCAGCAGGTCGTATCACAGAGAACAGCTGCAGAGAAGATGCACAACTTCATCCAACATCTAAGGAGCGAGCAGGAGGGAAAGTGGAGGTATAGTGGTTCTTAAGCATCTCTCATTTACGTGGTGTGTAGTGTGCTTTTATGATGATTTTCCCGGCTGCTCTGCCCACTCGTTCTATATATAGCAGCTTATAAAAACTTCTACAGTTTCAAGTAGCGCCGCTGAGCCGCTCTTTACTAGTCGGTGGACAAAACGTGGAGTTAGCCGACGTGTCACCTCTGGAAATACACGACCACATCAACGACCCACCTTCATGGGCGCTCTTTTGGTTGGATGTGTTTGATTGTTTGTCTTTCAGCATATTTTATCTTCATACCGACGTCAAAATGCTGGAGTTTTGACCTCTTGTTGTTTAAAAAGTGCTGCTCGACACGTATAACATGTCACGTCTAACCCCGGCGTCTATCCAAAACACATCGTGAGTTTGCTGTTTGCATGTTCAGGAAAAGATAATGACTCCTCTGCTCGGTCAACCGACTGTCCATCCTCTACCTCACTTCCTCGTTTCCACCTGTAATAATCACTACAGTCGTCAGAAGAAGCACATAGCCTGCTTTTATTTGTGGCCTCAAATCAAACACTGGGGCGACAATACGCCACTGGAGCGACTGGTAACTTATACTTTATTGTTTCTATATTTGCCCTTGTATTGTCTTTTGATTGTTTTCGTACCCGCTGCTGAGATAACCTGATTTTCCCCTCTGGGATTAATAAAGTTAAAAATTTAGAAACTCCATCTGTCAAATCTGTTTCTGTGTGAAAACATCTCAACAATAAAAAGTCCAACTGTCAGATAACATCCTTGACTTTACTTACCATATTAACAGCAGCTTCGCTCCTCGCAGAAATGAAAAGAAAAAAAAAAAAAAAAACACGTTTGACCTTTTTTTCTCTACTTTCAAGGATTTCTTCAAAATAAGTAAAGGAAGCTTCTCGTAACGGCTGAGTCACAGAAACAGTCGCTCACCGGGGACGAACCTGAGCAGCTTAATCAGAATGAGACCAGAACAAAAAGCCGTGTTTACAGCTGCTTCGCTCCTCTTATGTCAACCTCAGGTGCATTCACACCGAGCATGTTCGGAGCAATTTAATCAGACTGGAGAGCGCTGGATTCTTCAGTCCAGTTAATTTGCAGAGGTGAGAATAACACCGGTGAAAGGCAGGAGGACTAATAATTAGAATAATTATACCCTCCTCGAAAAAAAACTTGACAACAGGAAGCTCCTGCAGGTTATCAAAGACCAGCAACACCAAAAAGAAGCTCGCACTCAAACTTTTTCTTGTGCATGCGTGACTCTTCAGACTGTAGACGGGCCTGCGCTCGGTTAAAGTGACAGGAGACGTGATGCGGTTTGACTCCTCGTCTTCCCCCAAAACTCCAGTCTGGCAGGACGACAAAACACAATCCCTCAAACGTCCACATGACAAAATCACTTCGTCTGAGAGTCAAAGGAATCTTTGGTTTGTAGGAGTTCGGTCTCATTTTTTAAAAAACTTGTCACCAACCGAACACAGACGTACAGTTAGCTTTATCTTCTTCTGTGGTTTCGGACCGGAGCAGAACACGTGTTGGGTCGTCTCCGACACACCAAATGCTTTCAAGTAAACAAGCGAAAGAGCCAAATAAATTCCCAGCGTCCTGCAGCCTGGGAGACCAGCCCTTACACCTGTGACCAGGTAAACTTTCCACACACAGCCGTTAATGGACACGGCGGCTGTTGTTTACTGAAGACTCCCTACAGAGGAGACTAGCTGACCCATGTCTGCAACCAGTGAGTGGTACAAATGGCAAACATCTCCTGGAGTCATTATTTATGCAGGAATGCCCTTGGGAGTCTTTGCACTTGTTTACACAGTCACGGCACAGTCCATTCATGACGGCTCCGAGTAAATGAGCCGCTTGCTACCAATTTGTCCTGGACGACGAAGCTTTGGGGCTCTACTACCCACAGTTACCTTGGGGTGTGTGTGTGTGTGTGTGTGTGTGTGTGTGTGTAGGGGTATGGAAAAGAGGTTAACGCAGCACTGCTGTGCTGTTGGGAACCGACCTGGAACTACGGACACAGAAATCCCAAGGGTATTAGGAGGCACGGTGTCACATTTGGAAATAAATGAGAGAATGTGTTTTTTTTTTTTCCCCGACGAACGCCGCGGACTTTCACCTTTGAAATGGGCTGTTTGTTCGCCTGAGGACGAGGACAGTGGTCAAAGTTAGAGAGCGACACAAACAAAACAAAAAAAAAACCCAAGACAGGAGCTTTTGTGGAGGTTGAAATCAAAGGCAAAACAAAAAAAAACAAAAAAACACAAAGTAAATTCAGCAAAAGTTTCAGAGGAAACAAGTTCCCCCTTTCTATTTTTCAAAGCTGGTACCTGAATGCATCGCGAAGCAGCTGCAGCTGTGTTTGAGTGCAGATCGCTTCTCGTGTTGTGTTGCCCAGAGACGGATGAAGAATTAAGATGCTTATAAAGAGATTTCACTCCTGGCTGATTCAGTGACACCCTCGGCTACTTCTGGTAACTGCAGGTACTGTTTTTTTTTAAACACTACATGTCCCAGAATTCACTGGGAGAAAACACTAATTGAGAGAAATGGAAACAGAGGAAGCTGCTGGTGTGTTTGTTTACAGTCCAACCAATAAAACTCTGATCTGAAGATCTGAGCGATAACGATTGTAACAGAATGTGGATGTGCATAAAATATAAAAAGTAGAACATTATGCAAGAGGAAGGTTTGCTTTCAGTAATACACTTCTCATCACATGACACAACATCAGGGAATATTATGTCCGGACAGATGAAACCAAAGATGCACACGGCGTGATAATCGTCGTGTTTCAAACCACCGTCGACCTCAAGACGATACATCTCTGCAAACACAGTTACTGTATATTACTGGATTATTATAGATGTACATGAAAGCAGCATTAAACTATTTATTTGTCTCACTTGCACGGTGATTTCAATAATGATTATTGATTCCTACAAAATGAATCTGCAGCTGTAACCTGTCAAAGAAGAAGTAGAGGGTTCATAAATAATATAAAAAACATGTTTAACTACCTCAAATGTGCTGTACGTTACAGCAGTGGTGCAACCTTAAGAGTAGGTTGTCTACGTCGACTAATAAAGTATCTGGGATGTCCAGATTCGTACGTAAATAATAAAAAAAAAACAGCTGTTTGACAGAAGCAGCATGAAAACAAGTGAAGAGGGAAACGATGGAAATGATTCTTCTCGTACGTAAACAAACAACGCTCAAACCTTTACTCCAACAAATCCTGATTTCACTTCATTAAACATGTTTCATTAAACAAACAGAAGGTGTAATGTACTCTGAGATGTATGTCACAGTTATGAGGCTCCTACAGAATATTAATACCGCCTCTGACTCCGGATGGAGGCAGCGAACAGTGACGTTACTCTCACGGCTGAGGCTTTTAATACATTGCATTAACTTTAGATTATTTCCAGAGTTTGAGTGTCTGTATGTTTTATGTTCCTAATTCAAAGCTGCCATCAGCTGGCAGCTTTTGGCATTTTTTTTTTTTTTTTTCACCGTCGTCCTCACCTCGACAGAACGAGAGAGCGGAGCTGGAAGAGTGAAGGATGCAAAGAAAACCTCAACCGGAGGAAGGATTCAATAAAAAAATAAATAAAAATAAAAAAAAAGCAGCAGAACACATCCAAGGCGGATGACTCCCCCTGTAGTCCTCATCCAGAGAAGCACTAAATACAAAAGAATAAAAAAAGAGGAGGAGAGGCAGAGCGACAGAGAGAGAGAGAGAGAGGGGAAAAGAAGCGATGGGATAATTTAACAAGCTTCCTCCTAAACCACTCCAAAACCTCCAGAGTTTAATTGCTGGGAGGCAACATTATCCCTAGCAACACTGTGTCTGTCTCTTGGCTGGGATTCGGTGGGTACCTGCTGTATCCACTCCCCGCACAATACAGCGCCCACTGAGCCATATAATCCTCTCAGGCCCTCCTCTTCTGGAGAACCACATTCAATCCCGTTGTGACACGGGAAAATCTCCTCTTCTCCATTTTTTTTTCCTTGTGTGTGTCAGGCTACGTGCTTCAAATAAGCCCAATCAGTAGGCGCTGTTATGTGTGCACAATGCTACAGGGAGAGAACGAGGTTAAGGGAGGAAACAAGGGAGGAAGAGTTAAATAAAAAGACGTTTTCATTTGCTGCTGTGAGTTTTTTTTTTTTTTTTGGGGGGGGGGGGTTACTTTCCATTCCTCCGCGGAGCTTTCCCCGGGAGCAGCCATATTTCTGTTCATGTTTAAATGTGAATCAGTCAGACGGGCCGTTTCCCGGGTTCCTGCTGAATCATCCCGCCCTCCTCCTCCTCCTCCTCCTCCTCCTCCTCCTCCTCCTCCTCCTCCTCCTCCTCCGTCAGAAGGCGCCGGGTTACTTTTGAACCGGCTGCCTCGTAGGGAAGAAAACAAGAAACTAATGCCACTCTCTTCCTGACTTCCTCTTTCAAGTTGCCCTTGAAAAGAAAATTGCAACGGCGGCTTTGATGCAAGTCTGACATGCTTGGAGATATTCTCTCCGTAAGTGCAGACACGTACTAGATTATCATTCCAATGAGTCTGTTCTGATGTCTTTTAAGCGGCTGCATATAGCCCGGGCTGACGAGAAGAAAGCATTTTCCAACAGCGGCTCATTACACAAAATGGCAAAAGAAGAAAAATGGTATTTCTTTGTTGTCCACTGGTTTGCATCTTAAGTCAATATGGCATTTAGAGACCTGCCCAGCCTCCCTTTAATTAGAAGATGTGCTAAATAATGAGAAAGTAGAGGAAGCAGTGTGCTGAAAAAGATTTCTTTGTTTTATTATTATTTTTTACTTTCAGGTCACCTCCGTCCTCCAAATTAGTTTCTCTCTACTTTCTCTACTTTCTTTTTATTTTGTTCTCCGAGCAGAAAAAAAACGGATTGTTGTTTTTTTTTCTTGTGTGAGAGAAAAAAAAAGAACAGTCTGCATTTTTCTTCTTCCGTCGGCAGCGTTTCATCAGAAAGCACATTTTGAGAGAACAAACTGTTCCGCCGCTGACTTTTCCTCCCTCTCATTATCGTTCCTGGTAAGTGAGAGGTCTATTGAATATTTGCCGGTGTCATGTTCGACTGTAACCCTCTTAAGATGCTGTATTTATATCTAAAAGGTGAAGGTCTGGATGTTCTACTCTCATTGTTGCTCAGGATTATGTACAGTATCCTCTCTTACAAAGCTCTCCGTTCGGGTACGACGTGAACATTTGCACCATTATCCATCGGTTGTGTACGTCCAGGTGACGGTGAGTCATCCTACCTGTGAGAGGCTGGAGGTCGGAGGTCGGGAGGTGTCGGGGGAAGAGGGAAGAATCACTTGTTGCTGCAGCTGAGGCTGAAGTAAGAGACGTCACTGTAACCAATCAGTGTCTGAAAGAAGAAGAAGAGCAGAAACATGAATGTTGATACTCCGTTCGGTTCATTTTACACAACCAGGTTTAGAAATCAGTGTTTCACTTTCAGTAAAAAGGTCGCAAGTCAAGCACTTAAATATTCAGCCGCCTCTGATCTTTATTCTCTCTTTACAGCTTCAACGATTTTCAGGCCGAGGAACTGCAAACTCACATGAGATCTTGTATAAAATGTTGTTGCAGATGAAACTACAGCAACGTGTCGGGTTACGTATCAACGCGTCAGCAGCGTGCGCCTCATTCTCTGCAGCCTCTTCGGTGGATCATGTGGATAATCGATGAGCTACAAACTTATCCTGGGTATAAAATCATCGTGTTTACATAAAAAAAGCGTACAACCTGGCGCCCACCACCGCCGTAACCCTGAGGACCTCCTGTTAAAGACCTCCTCTCACTTACTGTCCCTTTATTCTGTCTTTTGTTTGATTTGACTGGATGTAAAAGTAATTTATCTGGACTGAACGTTACGCCAAGAGTCGTAAATGCAGTAATAAAGATAATTAATAGCTAAGTTTTTCCCCTGAGGGCCGAAACTGAAACTTAACGGTGGACAAAGAGACAAACGCAAACACGTTTAGTTTTATTTTGTTATAATGCAGAAATGGAACGAGGATCCGAAGAGTCACTCTGCAAACTACATAAACACTGCTAAAGTTTTAAAATGTATTTGTTTAACATCTGTTTTTAGCTGCAAACATCTGGGGGGCCGTTTTAAATCTGGGCGACTTCTTTTGGGCGCGATAGTTTGGTATACTTTTTCTGTGTTTTAATTACAGCCACCTTCCACTAAAACAATAAATCTCAGTGTAGTTTCTGAGAAAAGTCACTCAAACAGGAACCAGTGGATTTGTCAGGGACTACTTTGAGCTGAGGAGTAATATGCGTTAGGTGAGTCGTCACCAGCTGTGTAGGATTGAGTCACGATAAACTACAGTGTGTGTGTGTGTGTGTGTGTGTGTTGGTGGTAATAAAGGAACATGTCAGCCTGCACAACAGTGATGTGTTTTTATTAGTTTCTGGACACAGAAGAAGCAGATTTTCACACAGAATACTCGCTGGTGGATTTATTCCCTGGTAGTTTTGGTCTTCAATAAATATTTCCATCATGCAAACTTCCCCCCCGCTGACTGAAACATTACGAAAAGACACAAAACTTTGCAGCCGTGGCGAGGTTTCTAATGACGGGATGTGATATCTGCACACAAAGAATCTTTTCCGTCCAACACTGCCGTAAGAAATAAGGCGGCGAGAGGTGAAAGGTCAGCTCATAATCCAGAACGGACAGTTAAGCTCGGCCACGCTGGCGTCGGATCCTTATGAAAATTGTAACGGGCCTTGGCACGAGCGCCGAATCCAACACATCAGAACTGTGAGGCTTCCACTCATTAGCAGTCGGGCCGCGAGAGGTCGGTTCAAAATGTTTTTTTCAAAAAAAAAAAAGTGGTCAGCTGCTCGACTCCCACCTGCTGCTTTATCTTCGCCAGGATTTATAGCACAGCGGCGGCGATGGTGGCGGCGGTTGTAGTGTTAACGCTGAATGAGATCCGCTTTAAAAATAAACACATTTGCCAACACAGCGAGGGCTTCAAGTAACATTAGATGATATAAATTGTCAGTAATGAGGCACCGGGGACGGCATCCGTGATCCGCAGAGGTCGAGCGCAGCTTTCTGCTCCGCCGCTGAATAAAATGCATCCTGAGAGCGATTTAACAGCCTTTACATGAGCAGGTACATACAAAGAGACAAGCAAGAGGTCCGAGGGGGGGCGCCGGGCTCGCTGTAGAGGTCACACACACACACACACACACACACACACACAACAGTGATACACAAACACTGCTGACAAGGGGAAAATATGAGGACTTCTGAAGCACTGTAAAATGTATGAAGAAACGGATGTGAGGGTCATTTTACTGAGCAGAACCATTAACATCTCTGCCCTTGTCTGAACTGGAGCTCAGATCAGTCACTCACACACACACACACACACACACACACCAGACATGTATGCACACACACACACACACACAGAAAGCAGTATTTTCTCCTCTTTTTACATGTCTCCCCTCTTTTTCGCCCTCGGAGAAGGAGAGGTCGACATTTTAACTGCAGCAGTGAAGGAGATGGCTTCCTTTCACCTTGACGGGCATATAATGAACATTTTTCATTTTGAGCTTAGCTTCACTTACAGAGTCAGTCAGCTATTTTCTCTTTGAACCTTTTTTTTTTTTTTCCCTTCCTGACATTTCCCTCTGTGGTTTTGCCAGGATGATCTTCACAGTAAATTTGTGCCCCTTTTTAAAGAAATAGGATACATTTTCTGTTGATTTCTTCTTTTTCTTTTTTTCTCAAAGCGCTCATTTCCATAAAAGGTACACAAACAGGCCTATGGTGCAGCATGAAGCACAAACAATATGCTAATCACACCTGTTTCAATTATCCATCAATCATCCATTAAACCCATATCGTTATTTACTTATTGTTTTTGCATTCGGCCTCAGAAAGGAAAAACACAGCGCCTGCAAGGAATGTGACAAAACATCTTTATTCCTTTAACCTCGACACAAAGAAGCCTGACGGGTCTGGTGAAGCCTCACCTGAGTCAGGAGGTCACAGGTAGATCGCTCGTTAGTATCAGAGCCGCTGTGTTAAAGTGACGTTGACAATTCTAATCAGAACATCATTCAAACGATATGTGGAAACGACAACGCAGATACACAAAACAGCCATGAAGAAAAATGCAAAATGACAACAATGAAACTACATAGTGACGTAAAAAAAAGCCAAAACACGTGACATGACAACAGAGAGACACAACAACAGCCAGTAAGAAACACAAAACAACTACAGAGACACAAAATGGCCACAAAGAGATCAATCACAACAACAACAACAACAAAGACGCACAAAACGACGATACAGAAACAAAACAACCACAAAATGCGAAAAGACAATAAAGAGACACAACCACAACAACAGCCATTAAGAAACACAAAACACCTGCAGAGATACAAGACAGCCACACAAATTTGCAACACAACAACAAAGACACACAAAGCAACAATACAGAAACAAAACAACAACTACAGAGACACAAAACACCCACAAATGTACGAAGAACAACACAAAAAATACACAAAACACGACAAAGAGACAAAAAAAACTACCATCAAAAAACACAAAACAACAGACGACCACAAAAAGATGCAACGCACCACAAAGAAACACACAAAATGCAAAAGCAACTACAAAGAGATGCAACAACAGCCATTAGGAAACACAAAACAACTGCAGTGGCACAAAACAGCCACAAAGAGAAGAATCACAACAACAAGAACACACAAAACAACAATAAAGACAAATGCAAAATGACCACAATAGAATGTGAAACGACAACAAAGAGACACAAAGAAACATAAAAGATACTGTGAACGACAACAAGGAGACGCAAAACAGCCAGAAATATATAAAACACAACAACAACAAAGACACACAAATCCACAGTAAAGAAAGAAAACAGCCACGAAATGCTTAATGACAAAAGGACACAACAACATCCAGTGACACAAAACAGCAACAAAGAGATGCAAAAGAACCACAAAGAGATGAAACACAACAACAAAGACACACATTAGGACAAAATGGAAACAAAACAACCACAAAGAGTTGCAACACAACAACAACAAAGACACACACAACATGCAAATGACAACAGAAATACACAAACAATCATAAAGACACACAAAACTCCCACAATGAAACGAGGAACAATGCAAAACAACATGTTTAATATGCTTCACGTGTGGTTTTTTGTGTATTTGGTTGTGATCGTCGGGAGTTGATTGTCTGATGCTCTTCTTATTTTCCGATCTGTTGAAATGTATCGCCTGTTTGCTCTGCAGTGCTTTGTCAAACATGGCCGTCATCCTCTCAGTCAAAGTGATGGATTAACTTCACCAGGGGAAAGAAAGGAAAAGTCAAAAAAAAAAAAAACCTCCCTGTGTGAATCTCATAACCAAAGATTAGAAACAGAAACGGAAACACGACATGTGATCGAAACTAAAAAACCCTCCGTACAAAAACCCTAACTTGTACTCAAAAGGCTAGTTAAACAGGACCACATGTACACACACACACACACACACAGACACACACACACTTGCCCACACAGGGGGGGCTGGCAGGGTGCGTTCCAAGACAGCTGGTGAAAACCGGGTGTGCTCTGGCTGCTAGAAGGAGCAGATTCAGGTGACATCTGTGCCTCCTGTTGCAGCGCAATAGTAGAAACACTAAAAGTGAATTACAACATTAATGATAGTGCTCTGCAAGCTGTCGTTCCATATTACGCATCCATTATTCCTTGCATGGGTACTCAGAGGCATCGTGAAGGAATCGGAGGGCCCCGCCACCCACCTCCGCAAAAAAACACACAAAAAAAGAAAAGCGGAGCCACCTCGCTGTGAAGAGGAGCAGCGGCGCTTTATAGACTAACACCTTTCCACCGCTATACCGTGTCACCACATGGCACAGTGCTGCCGACTGGATGACTGATTCTCTCTCTCTCTCTCCATTTCCATCCCTCGCTTCATCTTTCAAGCAAGCAACCTCCCACCCCTGACCCCCCCTCGTCCTCCTCCTCCTCCTCCTCGTCCTCCTCCTCGCCGCACCGCCGCCGCCGCTATTCCAGACAACATTTGTTTGATCTTGCCGCCCTCTACAGCTGAATGAAATCAATCTGGGAGAGATGTCATGTGTGAGCAGAAATGATTGGCCGCAAGAATAACATGTATTTGAGAACATGGAGGCCCGTGCCCTCTGTCTCGCCCGCCTTTTTTTTTTTTTTTTCCGAGGCTGGACACACATGGCGGCCGTGCACGCGGCTCAAACACACGACGGCGGCGATGGCGGCGGCCCCCGGCGCTCGCCTGATGGGCATCACACAGACATCTCCGAGCTGTCACCCGTCCCCAGACTTTCAATAACTTCAAATCCCCCGAAAACCTGGAGAATAAAGGCAGAGTCGATCACTCATAGCTCCCCTCACTCCGCCGCTCTCTTCAGGGAAATAACAGCCGAAGGAGAAAAACAAAGTCAGGATCCCGTCCTCTCCCGGAGAAAAGCACCGGCGTTCCCGCAGGACGCAGGAGGAACGCCGCTTTCATCAGTCTGGTTAACGCACAATAAAAAAAGAGATTCATTTAAGATGTTGTGACTTTAATAGCAGGCTGGTATAAACCAACTGTATGTGTGTGTGTGTGTATGTGTGTGTGTTGGGGGGATCAGTGGTTATCAACGATGGATTTCTCAGAATAAAAAGCTGGATGACAAGGAGAGTGTGGTGGTGCTGGTGGCATCACTCACACAGCAGTGTGGCTTTCACGCCAGCCTACACATTTCTATAGGAGTCTGTGTGTGTGTGTGTGTGTGTGTGTGTGTGTGTGTGTGTGATTTGGATTCATGCCATGCAGGATCGGATGGCGGGCGTTCCCCTTTCCCTCCACAACGCCGTCTCCCGAGAACATAAACAGATCGTCGGCACATCCACAGCATCCAACCGCAGCTCCGTGTCGCCGCCGCCGCCGCCGCCACCGCCGCCGACTGGCTGGCTGTGATTTCTTCATTCAGGAGAGAGTGCCACAAAATGTGTCGTACTTGAAGTGTTTTACAATTACCAGCTGATTATATCAGCCGCATTAGCATATTAAAAGGAAAGACTACTTGAACACAGAGATAATGACTGAGTGTTAAAAATAATTTCCCCTACTCATTATCGACAACAGACACTGAGATCTGCGAGAGGGAAAATGTCGATAAATAAGCGTAAACCTTTACTGTGTAAATAACAACAATTAGGGCAGAAATGAGATCAGGCTGCGTCGGAGAAAAGGGAGATAATTCTAATTAAAAACCTGCAGATATCTGGAGAAGAAGAGCATAAAGCTGTGCATCTCTTCTTCTATGGGAGGGGAATTATTCTGCGCTCATGTGTGAAAAACTTTTGTTGTCGTTTACAAGGTGGCACCAAATTCTTTTTATTCTTCTCCCGGTTTTTAATATCAGCCGCTGTTGCTTCAGACTCCCATTCAGAGAGTGTCGAGTTCCCATCGTGGGATAAAATGACATCAATACCTCATAAAAAAGGACTTTATGTTTCAAGTAACTGAATGCAAACGTGTAAGCCCTCCGTATGTGATGTATGTATATCCATAATCTCCCAGCTGGTGAGACTGTTATCGGCTCGTTGATGCCGAATTCTATCGATTTAAACATTTTCACTGGTGTGTTTGCAGGACACACGTGGTTTGTTCCAGGTGGTGTGATTTCTCTTTGTTGCTTCTTACATACACGAGAAATGCTGCTAATTGGCTTCCAACCAGGTCACGTTTTAGTTGCTACTATTTTGAGACTAATTATCATCATTTCCATTATCAAATGATCCATCTTGTGTTTCATCTAAGCAACAATCCAAAAAAGTGCCGCCGCACCGCCACACATGTAAGAAAAGAGGCGTTTAATGACCGGCGGCGTGTATTTAAAAAGGCCCCGACAGTCGTTTGACTAAAATATAAAGTAATCTTTGGGTTATCTCTGTGGGTTTCTGTCTTTCCCACGACCGGCCTTTTGATGTAAAACACGGCACAAAGAGCGTTTCTTTGTCATTTGCTGTTTCGGTCTGAAACACAAGCCTTTCATCCCGCTCTGAATGCTGCCGCTCGCTCACGCCGGAGCTCCGTCCTCCATTGCTGAGCAGCTGTAAATGCGTGTGGACGTGAAGGAGACTGTGAATGTCATGAAATTCATCAAGCTGCAAGTTGGTTTGTGTGTGTGTGTGTGTGTGTGTGTGTGTGTGTGTGTGTGTGTGTGTGTGGAGTTGAGTTTTCACAGGCAGAAATCTCAGCACCGGGGTCGAGAAATCATTAAGTTATTAACATTTATCAACAGTTCTCCCTGCAGATACGCGATGGCCATTTTGTGATTTTCGCCCCTTTGAAGTATTGTGATGCCTTCAAGTACTGTGAAATATTTAGTTTGACGACGGTAGGCAGATTTCTACCCACCTCTTTTTTTTTTTTTTTTTTCCTCGACTCCAGCACCACCTGCACGGTTAATCAATACGCACTTTTCTTGCCCTTTCCCTCCGTCGTACACATATCTCCCTGTCTGACCAAACTGGCGAATTTGTGCTCTTAATCAGCTTGCCAGCCTTGTCTCCTCACTGGAGGCTGGCGACACGCTTCCCTTCCCCCTTAATTCCCCAGCTCTCAACAGACAGGCGCGCTGATTAACATGCACGCCCAGGTAGGAGCTCCCTCCAACACAACCCCGCTGCCCACCAGGTCCACACGCCATTATCCCCGCTACTCAATAGCACCCATCTCCAATGCACATCTGTCGGGGCTGCCGCATCCCCGCTCCTTAATTAGCTTTACAACTTTCCCCCACTTCTGGATGGAAAATAAGGGATGAATCTGTGGCCGGTGTGCAGACAGAAGGGAGGACATACGCTGAATGCTGAGGTGGAAGATGAAAAAGAGAGTGTGGCTGTTTGTGTTTGAGAGGACAGGATTCACATGAATTCCCCTCGCGTTCCAGCCCCCCCAGCACCGCCAGGAAACCCCGTCCTCCTGCGCCTGCAGCCCTGCCGGCACGTGCTTCATCTTATCTCCTCCCTCTCGCATCGATCCACCTTTTGTGCTTTTCGGTTGACGTCCTCAAAGCTGAAGCAAGCGCCTTTTGATTCTCATCGACGCCCTCGTCGTCGGCCCAGGTGACGCCGGCGGGGGCGGCGCTCCTCGCGTCCGAGCCGGCGCCGCGTGGCTAATGCTAATCCGCCATGCTCTCTGTTAGCCCGTCGCATTTGTCAGCTGCTCGACAGAAAACAAACCGGAGAAAACAGACAGTGAGAACGGAGAGGCATCCAATTAATATGAAATTGTCTCCAGAAGTCAATAAGGTTTTAGTTCCACTTGAGTGTGTCTAAACGCGCAGAGTAAGGCTAATTATAATCCCATGGAGTATTTATACTATTTACGCTTTGCCCCTGTCATTACTACAAGCTGTAATCCTCCGACCCGTGTTGTCTGCATGTGTTGATGAGCCTTATGCCGGTTGCCAAAAATACTTAAGCTCGTTTCCCCCCCCCGCGCACACACACACACCCGATTCCTGAAGGCTTCGGCAAACTATTTCATGCACAAACAATGTGAAAATAATCACCGTTACTATGGCAATGAGCATCGAACAATATCATAATCAGGCGCTGCCATCAAGAATGGAGTTTCAATCCAGAGGGGCAAAGGTTGCAGAGGGAAGAAGAACAATGAGCTATTTTAGTCAATCTGCTATTCTACATACATGGCAGCTTCATTAGAACTACCCACTGCGTGCATAACCTTCCGCAGGCCTCCTACCAACCGTCTCCAGTATTAGAAATACTAATCTCCTATGTGTATTTCACCCTCCATCCTTCCTTCCATCCAGCAATTATGCCCCCCGCCATCAAAAGCCATCAAAACAGTAATTTCACTTTTTCACAGGCAGGCTTTTCACATTTCCTTCCGTGAAAGGCCTGAATCATCCCCTTATCTCCATGGCTATTACACAGTGTGCATGAGAGTGAAAACAATGGGCTCGGCGTGATGAGATCATGGCACTTCATTTCTCCGAGGCCACTCCGGTAGACACAAAGACAATCCGGGCAGCGGCGAGGAGGATGGGGACGGTGAGGGACGGAGGATTTCTCGGTCACTGAGCCCAGGGCTGTGAGGCAGGTCATCCCCCAGTAATAAGAAAGAGAAGAAGAAGAGGAGGAGGAGGCGGAGGGGGAGGAGATGTAATGGTGGTGGAGGGTCTCGCGGCCTCAGTGGAGACATTTGAGGCCCTGAAACCAAGGTCGGTGACTGGAACTCAAGCTCCAGCCCTTTATTCCTGCCTGTGTACGGGAACCCTCGGAGGATTGAGCGATGCTGCTGCTGCTTGCTTGCTTGCTGCTGCTTGCTGCTGCAGGATGAGTGCCGGGTTGCTTGTGTGGCAGGTTTGGTCGGCGTCTTGCAGAGACGGAGAGAGAAGCAGGGAGTGCTCCACTGAAGAGGATATGGCAGAGTGAAGTGACAGGCCCGGGGAGGGAGGAGGAGGCTGGAGTTGCAGGAAGAGACAGCTCACTAGTGACTAAAGCGGCAGGTCTGAGATACAGAGTGTCTCCGCACGCTCTGTTCGCTTCTCTTTCTTCTGGCTCGCAGCGATCTCAATTTCTCCTTTTTCTCTCAATCAGCCGCAATTCTGGAGTTTACTCTAAAGGCGCTGAAAAGAGTATTTTTTTTTCTCCATTCCTATAAAGTGCGAATACACTGTGACACAAAGAAATGTCTGCTCGAGACGCGTCGCCACAGGTTACATAAGGTTTAATTTAATAACGTTTAAAGACCTGAAGGAATAAAATTACCCAGCAAATATTAAACAAAGTCGGAAAACAGAAATGTAACAGTGTAGCAGAGAGATGTTATTTCGTGCTGCCATGCAAAATAAACCAGAATATCACTGTTCCAGTCTGAAATATAACATTTTGTACGGCTTTATAGATCAACTTCACCTCATCTCGGAGGCAAATATTCAACTTTTTACTCTACCACATGCGTCTGATGGCTTTAGTTACTTCTCAGGTTACAGTTTTGCACATCATCCCTTTCCATATATCTGCAAACATTGTGTTCCTAAATATGTCTAAACCTAAATAAAACTCGGATTAGCTGGAAAAACCATTTGCACGAAGCTGAAAACTGTTTTTCTGACATGAAAATCTGACTTTTGAAATGATGCATCGCTGTGAAATTAGTCGTTAAGATGATCTCAACCTTAAAATGCAACGTACACGTTAATGCGGGAGGAATATTAATCCAAAAACATCAGATATAACAGCAGAAACACTGACAGGGAGCTTTACGTTACAATGAGTGCCGTAGGCGCCATATTTCTACCTTTACTGCTGTAAATGATCTGATACGTCTTCCTCCACCGCTGACAAAACATCCGAAAATATTACATTGATAAATGCAGATAATGTACATAATGCGTCCACACTGTATGCACACATTTATCCAGCAGTCTGCTATCAAGTCTCTGCACTCCTTTTTCTGTTTACAACACAGAACGGTCGACCCATTAACCTGTTTTCAGACTTCTGTACTTCCTTAATGTTGTTGCCATGGAGTTTTAAATCTATTGTACAACACGACAGCTTTACTGTCACGTCTTATTTTTATTTAATTTCGTCATTCTCTATCCTATTTGTTTCTGACCCCATCGCCGTATGTCTGTTTCCTTGTATGCAAACCGCGAGCAAGCGAGCAAAGTTTCTTGTACGTTCACATGTAGTCTGCCGACAAAACGGCGAGATTAAATAATTAAATACTTCAGTCAGTTGTCTGTGTTGCATTATTGTGGTGAGGTAATGCAGATTTGCTCAATTAATGCAAATATATGCACGTTTCATGTCTCTGCTCATTGATTTTCATACTGTATGGAGATGCAGGGAATATAAATGCATTTAAAACTGTAGGCGTGCAAAAAAAAAAAATGTATAAACTCTAAAAGTATATAAATAATGACATCATTTGTGTGTGTGTGTGTGGAAGCTGAAGCCCTGCAGTCGCTCGGTGGTTTCCTCCAGCGCTGTGCTGTAAACTTCACATGCTCATGAGACGATTTGAGTCACTGACGTATCTCCCAGCCTCCATTTCCATTACTGAGGCCTGTTTCTGTGTCTTTAACTCGGCATTTGTCTGCCTTGTGCAGCAGCGTGTACACACACACACACACACACAGGCAAAACACACATGCACACACACTTCCTCTCTATCTCTCACTCCATCTCTCTTCCTCTTTTTCTCATTGGAAAGGGGGGAATCGGGTGGGGTGGAATGATCGTGTTAGGGGGTTCACAGAAGACTGACTGTTTATTATTGTCTTCGGCCCACTTAACTCTGACAGTAACAGAATGAGATGGGGAGAGAAGCGAGTGCCATTAATCACGGTGTCGGGAGGGCCTGAGCCGAGTGGAGACGCATCCATATCGCATGTGCCTGGGAGAGGAACACAAAGTGATTTTCAGGCCAGCCGGCCTCGTAGCGCCGCTGTGCAGCCTCCAAGTTCAGGCTGCTGGCGGATGAAGAGTGCAGCAGGAGGAGGGGGGGGAAGAAGTGGGCGGCTTTTCACACTCAATCTTCTTCAAATGTTCTGACACATTGCACCTACAGCCTCCCCCTGCAACCAGCAAACCTAAACAAGGATCAGCACCATTTAAAAAAACCCAGAACGTCTCCTGGAGGGAGACTCGCTGGGGGGGGGGAGTTAGTAACTGATGCTTTTATTGTGCTTACATGAGATTAAAGTTTTAATGAAACGCAAAGTGGAGTGCCATTTGTGCTCCGGCATAGTTTCCTGTTAAAACAGGCAGCTAGGGGAAGGATTTCACTGATACTGATTGACTTGCGCTTTAGCGAATAGTGCTAAATTAACATTACGCCGTTCATCGCGGAGCTTCCGGTCCACCGACTCCCCGAGCTGGCAGCTCTGAGTGCACACGGCCGGAAGCAGACGCAACCAAAACAAACCTGAGAAGACGAAGGCTTGGCAAACACAAACTAGCAAACAGCAGCTACATTCAGACCAAACAACTCTACAGAAAACAGCTTATTACACCAATATTTACGTTTCTGCTCAGGTGATGACCTCTAGTGGCCATGATAATTATTACAGCCGTAAAGGAGGAAGTCAGTTGACTTACAAGTCTGCTTTTAGTCCGAGGTGAGCTTACTAACGCAATTAAGTTATTTTAATGTATTAGAGTAAGTTAATTGCGTTAGTAATTGGGTTTAATTGGGTTTAAATGAATTCATTTAACAGAACAGGTCTTTTACCCCTTCGGCTGGTACGCTGCGACAGCCATGTTTGTTTTGGGACCGGTTGTATGGATATGTTGTTTTGGAAGATATTGGCAAGTGACCCAATTAGTCATTTTGGGATGTGTTGGCATCATTACTATATTTGCCCCGTAGTGCAGGATGAGTTTTGTCCTGGAAGTTACAGACTCAACAACACAATTAAAAACACACGACAACGTGACGTTTTGTCACTGATGCTGATGTACAGATGAGATACAGAGCGAGACAAAAACACTTCATGGGAACTTTACCTGGATTGGATTGGAGGTGTGCAGACAGGCTGAGCTGATTCAAAGTGTAAGCTGGTGGCAAAGTTGGCATACGGTCCCCGAAAAGTGCATCAGCTCAGGTGTCAGCGGCAGCCTCAGCCTCAGTCTGTCTGTCAGGCGTCAGTCTGTGTGAGCCGGCCCACCGTGCCAGGACGCTATGAAGCCTCGGCACCCACGCCACCCGGCTGATTGACAGCTGTGTCTCTCAAGCCCCCCCCCCCCCCCCCCCCATAGCAACACCAGCCGCACACCTTCCTCTGCTATCAGTGACACCCAGATGTGCTACAGCAGCTGTCTCCAAGATTATTCCTCCGCGTCTCCGAGCCGCCATCTACATAGACAGCCGTCTAAATATTTAATCTTGCCAGAAGGCGCTGCTGCACCGCACACTTTAGGCCGGGGAAATACAGTGTCTCTGAGATAGACTGCGGGAGATGAAAAGGAAGAGGGACGACGGAGGAGGAGGAGGAGGAGGAAGCGAGGGAGGAGGTGAAAGGCTGGCGGGGTCACGACTGGGCCTGGCTGAGCTGAGTTACAGGTAAAAACCTAAAGATGACAGTATATGCCACAATTGTTTGGACAAATGACAGCGGTTGCAGGAGGAGATGACAGGCTGCGTTTTTTGGATATACCCCGAGGACAAGCTCGGCTGACATCAAGTGTCTAACAAGGCAGACGAGACCATTCTGATTTCCTGCCGTACCTTCGGGGACCGACGCGGGACCCCTTGAATGTGACATTGCTAACCATGATGCAAAAATTACAGTGCGTATATGTGGATGTCTGTCTGTCTCGCTCTCGAGTTGCTTTTGCATGTGCGTGTTCATCTGAGTGTGTCATCACTGACAGCTGATCAGAATACACACAGCGCCTGAGGTACTTTCTGTAATTTTGACTTTTTTTTTTTTCCTTTTTTTTTAAGCCTTGGCTCAGTCCCAAGCAACAGATTGCTGCTGTCGCTGGAGTTGCGCCTCACAGATGGAGCAGCATCACTTCCTGAGGAGCCTGACAGGATCAATCCAGGAGCTCATTCGCTCGCAGTCAATTAAGCCATGTTAGTTTTGACAGGAGCCACGGGCGAAATAACAGCCGTCACTGTCTGGGAGGAAAATATTGTGACCACACAAAAAAATGCACTTGTTTACTGGAGGAGGAGGCGGAGGCGGAGGAGGAGAGGGGGGGGGTGACTCCGCTGCCGGCTGCACCGAGCCACAGCAGGAGCCCCCGGAAGATACGCCGGAGAGCGACGGCTGAACCGCGGCATCAGTCACAGAGTTTAATTTGTTTGAAAACACAAAACGCCCCGGGCGATTTAATGAATTCCAAAATGAGGACTAATCATGACCTTCATCGATTCTGATGGCATATTCGGTCCATCTGTCCGACTCGTGCCTCTGCCTGTCTCGCCCGGCCAAGATCTCTCCCTCTTCTCTCCTCTTCGTTTTTCATTCTTCGCGTGTGATATAGGTCAACCGAGTTGCTCGTGAAAAATGCTCCTAAAATGCCTCCTCTGATTCCTTAATAAAGCAAATTATTCTGAAGTGAATAATACAATACAGGAAAATGAAACAACCGAGAGATCTCTGTGTGTGCCACCCACTGAGAGAGGAGTCGGAGCTGGTCTCTTTGAACCTATTGGAACGAGAGTGAAACTCTTTGATTAGGACATGTAGGTAGGTAGCTGTGGGCGATGGACTGAAAACACTTGGCATCTGCTTGCAAGTCTCCACACACCCGAGGTGAGGGACACACACACCAACACACACATACACTTTTCCCTGGCTGAGCTCGGCTTTACCCTGGGCATCATTACAGACACTACACATTCCTCCTTTGAAGGGTTATCAAGGCTCCTCATTAAAGATGTCCCTGGCTTTCTTAGTGATGTGGGCCTCCACAGGGCGTAATATACCCCCTTTAATTAGTTTGCAAACTCATTAGTGTGTGCCGGGCAATTAAATGTCCTTCCTTCAGAATAGTTTACAACAGGACAAAGGGATCCCAGGGGCTGTCAAGGAAGTAGGGCTTCTAGCCGAGACGACTGTCCCTTCTGCACAGGACCGTAGTCGGGGGGGGAGCGGCGGATCCTACATCGGTCCACGTCCGACAAACCGCTCCTGCTGTCCGTTCACGACCAACAAACACCGTCATCAACGACCGACTGAACGCCAGGTTTAAGTCGAGATCGATGAGATGTCTGTCCTCCTTATCCCTGACTTTTAAATGTCATATTCTTTTGTTTGGGTATATTTAACCATTTAAATCATAAAATAATATCTTTGTTTGGACTGTTTTGATGTAAAATGACAGGTCAGTAAATATCCGCAGCAGTGGACATGATGCATCAGAAATACTCAACAGCATAAAAAGTGATTCAGGAATAAATGTTGACTGTTTTTACTCTCAGAAAACCAGACAGCCAAAAAATCTTTAATAAGAGAGTTAAAATATTTATCATCCACGTCGTTTTTCTGTAAATACATCCGTCCACATCCGTTTATAGATATTTCAGTGTAAAATATATCATATTTGTAAATAAACATATAGAATAAGGAAGATAAAGATTTGGCGGACAATTTCCACTGGAGTGAACAGATGTTTTTTTCAGCCACAGAAGAAAATATAGGAGGAAAAACTGTTTCTGACACCTTATTTGGTTAAAGGTATTTGTTTCACCTGTCTGGTTTTCTGACAAAGTACACATTGAATTAAGAAAAGGCCATGGTTTGACTAAAATGTCTAAAAAATGGCTTCCAGATATCCGTCTACTGTCGTGGACACCATGAATGAAACGGTTAATACACAGAATATCTGATATCACCAGACTCCCTTTAAAAAACTGTGATTTTAAGAGTTGTTGATTGAGGAGAAACTTTTAACACACGTCGTGAAACAACTATGACAAATTCTAAAGCATTCGTGCCTTCTTATGAATTCGGCATTTAACACAAAACATTAAGTTATTTCTTTCTTTGTGAAAAGTGTTGTTTGGTCGCGACGCTGCTGTTCCAGCTGGTCTGCTTCTGTGTCTACAGTGTGTAAAAAAACGTGGCTGAAATCAAGTGTTTCTTTGCCTGGAGGGAGAAACAGGAGACGCTTCTACGGAGATTAAGTTACAATATCTAAATTCTTACTGTGAACATTTCTATGACCTGGAGTGATCATCATCACTGTGATCATACTACGTTTACATCTGTTACCATGTGACGATAATGTTCATAGTTCTGGTGGTTTTATTCGCATGTCACGGCTGTAAAGTCGAGTGTTAAGCACTCAAATGTGACCTTGCTGTAAAATGAGTATACTACGGCCTATATATACAGTATGTTATAAATAAATAAATATATATATATACATAGAGAGAGAGAGAGAGAGAGAACGCCCACTCACACATTCAGCCTCCATATGTAACTATAGTGCCATGAATTCTGGATGACGTTATGTAATATGTGGTTTTTATCATCCGTGGCAGCCGAGAACAATGAAAGTGAACTTCTCACACCGCTGAGAGGTTGATTCCTCTATTTATATATTGTGATACGGCACGTGGCCCGGATCAGAACGATTTCTTTTACAGTGAATATACAGTGAAGTCACAGGTTTTTAGTCCAGGACCAGAATTTATTGATCCTGCAATAAAGAGACATTCTCAGGTCACCGTATTCCATGTTCTGGATTGTACTGAGGCTTTTTTATATTAATTGTTGCATCTAAAAGAGCTGGATAGTAAAAAGCATGGATGGGGATGAGTGGCCGGCTGCAACCAAATAACCACAAGGAGACTTGGAATGAGCTCAAACTGACCGTAAACCACCAAAAATGTGCACAAATATGTAAACAAAGACACATTAAATGGCCACAAAACCACAACAAACATCTCTTTCCGGCTTGTTCTCTTGGTGGAATATAGCAGGAGATGGGTCAGAACCAAAGCGCCCGTCCACTCATAAGCCTTCCTTGAATGAAACAGTTTTAAAATGTATATTTGAAGCACCTGTTACGCAGAAATGTGGCGTAAAATCCTTCACAAATGAAGATTAGATAAAGAAAACTAGATGAAAATACCAAAAGTACTTTTCAAACATTAAGACGATCACAATAAAAAGTGTAAAGATATGAAGGTCGAGCAGGGAGGATTCCTCCGGTATGAAAGTCACAATAAAAAGATGAGGGTCTATTTTAAAAGACAGTAAAAAATATTAATTTCTTTTTTTTTTATATTTAGTCCATCACGTGAAGTTCACAGCTCCGTGCTCTCGCTCTGTGATACCGGCCCCCGAGGAGCCCACGGCACATTCCAATGCACTGTGACTCTCTATAAATCCATCCAGCATGAAATCTCAAGCAGCTAACGTAGAGAAGAGAGCCAATCTGCCTGTTTACACCATCTCATCTTACACAGAAGCCTTGGCGCCCGCCCTGCAGAGCCGACCCCCCCGCCGCCGCCGCCGCCCCTCCAAACATGTTTGCAGAAGTGTTCATGCTGAACAAAGTGATTGTATCATCTGGGCCTACTCTTCCATTTGTGTTGCTGCTTCTCCTGAAACCCGTTTCAAGCTGTGTCACCCCCCAACTCAGGCGAAGTTTGAAAAATGGAAGAAGGGAACCATGCAAAGTGGACATATTCTCCAGCCTGCCGTAAAATAACCGGGGGATGGACCATTAGCCATTTGCTGCTACCGACCGAGTTGCAGATCTCGCATCTGCACAAAACAGAAGGTCATGAAAAGCTTAACAAAAAGGACGACGCGAGGAGGAAATAATGTCACAGACAAACAACGAGAGAGAGAGAAACATCTTTTATGATCAGTGTGAAAAGATGGATTGTCTCTCACAGTGTTTCTGCCGACTGTTTTCACCTTCTGATGAATAAAGTTAATGTCGGTCGCAGAGTTATCAGCATTTTTCCGATTATGGGCACCTGCAAAGTCACCAGAACTGAAGTTAGCAAATAAATGTAGCAGAAGATGAAAATAATCAAATAAAGTTTCTCAAAATTGTACTGAATTCCATCACTGGATCAAAAAAAGAGACTCTCATTTGTACAGGAAATGAAAATCAGTTCCAAATATCAGATATCAGTCTCCTCGATTTCTAATAATCAGTAACAGTTCCTTCCCGGAAAAATCCATATCGGTCGACCAGAACAAACCGGTGCGTAAAGAGCCGAGCCAATAAGAATCATACAAAAAATGGTGGATCAACACGACTGGAGACGTCTGGCTTGTTGTAGCATTTAGAAAATCTGGTGTGGCGTGAAAGCAAAGTCTCTAAATTGGAGCGGATTGCAAACTATACTATATACAGTGAAATAGAATTTGGTGTTTTGGTGGGTTTGAAAGCATCACGTTACAAAAACTGGACCCGAGAAAGACTGAAATGTAAAAAGTTCTGCATGTTTGTGTGCAAAAAAGGTGCATTTCCTCTGTTGGGAGATGGATGACGACTCAAAACGCTTGAACAAACAGGTACAATAATGCACAACTCAGGTACATTTTAGTTTTGGATTTATGGCCTTCTAACTTTTTTATAACATCATGTCACATTATTGCAACTTGCATATTCAAATAGTTCAGGTTGTGCTGAAAAAAGTGCATCAGTTACTTGTTTTAACACTTATTAGAAAGCTCCTAATATGAGGCATAACCTGAAGATGGAAGTGGTTTTGTTTTATTTGGTCCAGCAGAGCTGTGCAGTAGATAATCCGGCTCATTCTCTGACCTTGCTCAGCGATGATTTGACTAAAATGCCAGCTCCGCCTCCCTCTCTCCCCGAATGCTAGCCCACCGTTAGCGAGGGGCAGGGTGGACTAGACATGTTCCACCACTTTTCCAAGGCACAAACCAGTCAATTTGTCATCGAGTGAAGAGGTTGAACCTTTAATTAAAGTGGAGAGCTGCCGCCATCAGGGCCCGGCTAAATGTCACATGATAAATAACGGCAGAAGATCTGAAAAGCTCCCTTGGAGTTTCCTTCACTCGGGGGGATAAAAAGGCCACACACATTACAGGGTAACTGCATATCAATATGTTAAATAGGTTCAATTGTATAAATTGATTAAATGACCCAATTGCGAAGCAGCCATGCTTCAGAGACCCTGTTGTTTGAGCAGTGAATGTTGACAATGTCACGTAGGATGGCTATTAATGGAAACCAAGCAGAGAGAATGTGGCGGTGAGTGACATTATTAAAGTAGATGATGGGTTTCTGAGCAGATCATTCACTGAATGCAATCGATAGCTCTGTGTCTAAACGCTCAGGCAGAAATTACACCTCGAGGCGCACCGCCCGGGGTAAAATGACACTGCCGTGAAAATGCATTGCTATGGACACTATTAGAAACGATTGGCTAATTACATCCACGAGAGGGAAAAAAGAAAAAAAAAACCTGGATTCTTTTATTGGTCTCTCACAATTTTTTAGCGTGGAGAAAATGGCAGCCTGCAGGAGGAAAAGACCGCGTGCAGCCTCGAATATGATCTGTGCATAAATATAGTGCGGCAGGCAGCGAAAAACTGTCTGACTGTACAATCCAATATTTCCAAAAGCCTGTTGTCTGATACCAAGTCATTTGTGGAAGCACTGACAACCCGCTTTGTCTTCTTCTTCCCCCTCCTCCTCCTCCTCCTCCTCCGCTCCGTCCACACTGCATCAGCATATATTTTCAAAATTGGTTCATTTCACTCTGCTTATTATCAGGCAGCTTAATCTTGACCCTTCAAATCTCTAAAATTATCGCCCTGTCTCTTGTCTTCTCTTCCTCTCGGAAACCCTTGAATGTGCTGTCAATTCCACTAAATTCCTCTCTCATCTTTCAGCACTTGATCCCCCCTAATCTTGCTTTTGTGTCAGTCACTCGACGGAAACTCTTTTCCTCTGTAGCTCAGTGCTTAAACACAGCTTCACCTCCGTGTTTTTTAATACCTCGTTGTGCTCGTTGTTTTGCGGCGCGCTGATCTTGAACCGCGAGCGTTTTTTTGATCATTTTGACAAACCATTTATTACCCAAAATAATCCCTCCGACGTTTTAATGTATTCTATAAAAATTGGATATAATATACTTCTAAAGCTAAAATGTGAAATTGTGAAATGTATTGTCGTCGTCTCCTCGGCAGGACCGACGCATCCATTATTCATTCTGACCAATTTCAAAACTATAATTACCGCCCCGTACGTATATTTTCACTATATTCTACTTTTCGTTTAATTTAACACTTGATTAAAAACATGTATTATTCATACACAATCACTCCATTCACATTTATACTTTATCTCAGATGTGTCATTACTTCACCCTCACATGTACTTTTACCTTCATGTTTTTCTTATTCTCAGTGTATTATGCCTTGAATATTGTATTTTTGCTCATAAATCTACAAAATTATTCACTGGTAGCATTCTGTAATGTGAACTCTGCGCTGCAAATGGTCCGCTAGTGCCGACATTTATATGTGATGTCATTTGTTGGCGTATCTTCTATGAGTTCGCTTCATATCCCTGAAATCTTGGAGTCAAGAAAGCGTGATAATTTATAAATGCATCATGTTTTCACAAGCGTACGAACGCGGAAGCATCACCTTTACGATGATAAAAAAGATGAATGCTCGAGCGATCCTGGTTTTAGTTTTAGATCGATTTATGCAAGTAACCATCTCCCACAGCCAGCTCATTGGGTTTGTAGTTTTCTTTTTTAATGATTAACATGTTTATGGTTTCATGTTTGTATGTTTTGTGGATTTAAGCACAGGAAAGATTGTCTCCACCTAACATTAGCTGGTGTGGTAGTAAACAACCATGTGTAGAACAGCTAACCCTAACAACGACATTTCCACCAAAACATATTCAATAAAAAATACGCCGAAAAATAGATTAGTGGTATGTTTTGTTTGTGGCGACAAATCCAGATGTTTTTAACGAGTCTCTGGATATCTACAGCTGTTTTGGGCGTAACAAACCAGGTATTTCAACCCTGAACTTAACCAGACCATCAGCAGAGCGTTTTCACAACACAGAATTGAAAATTTATCTGAAGAAATGTAAAGTTTCAACGTATGAATGACAACCAGAAACGTGCTTTGCCAACATGGCGTCTACCTCATTATCCTGGACTGGAACAACATTTTGTTTGGTAACATAATCCAGCTAACGACGACATTTCCACCAAAACACATTCGTTAAAAAACAGAGTTCTGTGCTTGTGAAACTTGCAAATCTGTAGATTTGAGAAGAAGCCGTGTTTGTGGTGTTTTTAATGAGTCTCTGGATATCTGCAGCTGTTTTTGGCTTTACAAACCAGATATTTTAACCCTCACTAAGCTGTTTTGAGAAAGCTTTCATTGTCATGGTTTATTTATGCAAACTGTCCATTGATACGATTCATTCTAATTGTATATAATTACTTGTGTGGTTGTATGTATGTGGATTCTTATCTTCTGTCTCTCTTCTACATCCTTTTAATACGTTTTTCTTTATCTATTTCCTTTTTTTAATGGACTGAGGTAGCTTCTGCACTGAAGCGTGCCACTCCAGGGGCTTCAGTTGCTTCTCCATCACATTAATATGCATATTAATCTTTTGTATACGTGCGAAAGGAAAAATCAAAAGGTATGCCGATAAGGGATGAAAACATTCGGATATGAGACGCCACGCATGTACGCAGGAGCTCCAGAGAGATGATGGCGACCGCGGCGCTTTATATTTTTCGCTCCTCTTGGCCGTCGAGCGTCTGGATGGATAATGGATGTGAGTCTCCACCTCTAATTACTTTGTCGTATGTCTGCAGAATGCGCTCTCGTCCTATAACATCTTAATCAACTGATACAAATATTGTTAATAATTCAAGCCTCATTGGTGTACTTAATCTAGCTCGTTTTCTAATCTTCCTAATAATTCATTTGTTCGGTGATTAATTACACTCATTTATGTCATGTGGAAACAACATTTGTTTTTAATTGTGCATGTCAAAAGAATTTTCCAGTCGTCCCCGTTCACGCTCGCGCCGGGGTGTTCGGAGCTTTTGGTCACCGCAGGGTTTCCCACTCGCGTTTAGCTTTCTCTCTCTTTTTTTTATTTTTTTCGACTCCTCTACATCCGCCAGCGATCAGACTTTTCCACCATCTTCGCCATATGTGGCATCACAGTTAATTACTCAAGAGAAATTGGCTGAAGACGCCGCGTAACAGCAGGTGAGGAGCTCCAGCCCAGAGCTAAACCAACAGTAACTGGTCAAGCTCAGCTGCCCTCGCTCCTCCGCCGCAGCGCAGGATGAGCTCCGTTCATGCTGTTTGGCCTTCATTACAGATCAGGGAAGGTGCAATTAGTAGCAACCCCCCCCCACTAGTTCATAATTACCTTAAGACACCCACTTAAACAGGGAACCTTATAAATCAGTTCCTGTTGCCTATCAGCGCCCTGGACGCTACATTATGCCAACAGATGTCTGCCGCAGCCATAGACAGGCCCCTCGGTGGCGGTGACAGCCAACAACGCTGCGAGCTCCTCTAATGAATACGATCGGCCTCTGGGTTTGGCTTTTACTGGCGTTTTTTTGCTGCAGGTTTTATGGCTGCATTCCTCGCGAATTGAGAATTAAGAAGAAAATGAAAAAGAGGGGAGCAAACAAAAGGTCAATTAAGAGTGGGTGAAATGCAGCAGATTACAGTTCGTTTGATGTTTTCCCCTCGCGTCGGTGACATTTGAGCCATTTGTGTGGATTTATTATTTTCCGATTTACAAATGCAAGCGGCGTTCGAGGGGTGGGCGGGAGGTAATAGGTTATGTTGTCCCCCCTCGCTCTTTTTTTTCGGGGACTAATTCTAAGACGGAGGTGCTTTCCCGGGGACATCTGCATATATTTGCATCCGGAGAAGTTACAAATGCGGCGACAAAAAACATTGTTTGCAGACGGAGTATCTTCATCCGACACCCGCTGCTTTCTCAATTATGTGAAAGTATTTTTGGGTTTAGGAAAAAAAAAACACAAAGCAAACAAAGTATCATGCAGACAAATCCTCCGAAAGAGTCCCATAAACACAGCGCAGATGTGGGGTGCATTATGAGGGCGAGTGGGAGCTTTTATTCATCAATAACTATTTCAAATGTGCAAAAAAATAAGCCACATCTCCCTTGTTTTTCCTGTCTGTCTTTTGTGTTCCGTTTTAATTCCAAAATTGTCAGCTCGTAAACTCAGTTTGAGTGTGAAAAAAAAATAAAATACCTATTAAATTTGATTCAAAAGAAACCTGAGGCGATAAAAGCGGCACGCATCTGTCTTAAGTGCTTGTGAACACAAAGAGAAAGCTTGACCTTCACACACATGATGTTGTCGGGGACCAGGAGAGAACACGGCTGGATGTATGAATGCCAGCGACACCTTTTTAAAAGGCTCCTGACAAAGACATACTAGTCGTGCCGAGATAACGTTCCCGCTCCTGCACCTGAATCTTTTCTCTTTTTTTAAAAAAAGCACTGAAATCCACTGTAGAGGAGATCACCTCCAACCTCATCTCACTCGTGTTTGCTCCAAGGAAACATATTGCTGGAGTACCTGCAGCAACAGAATAAAAACCCACAAGACTGTGTAGAGAGAATCAGCACCGCTATAACCGTGAATGTCTTCTCTAAAAATAAACCTGAATGAATCTCGGAGGTTTAATGAACAAAGTTTGTGCAGAGGGAATTTATCTTATTGGAAAAGATGAATACACTTTCAAGGGAGGCATACCGACAAGATATAAATGTATTTTCAAACAGTAAAGAGGCTTCATGTCTTCCATTGAGAGAAATTCGTTCAGAAAAGAATTGCTTTGGTGTCTCAGTTTAAAGTCCCACCGCAAGAAACACTCGAGGAGAGGAGGAACAACGCCGGCATAAAGAATCGCTCGGCTCATTTCAGGCCACTGCAGACTTAACTGCTCAGCGCTAACTTCATCTAGCGGGATGTGCATCTACGTAAGAAACATATTGTTTTTCTCTTGGACATGAAATGTAACGTGAAGTTATGCCGTTTATTTACGTTTTAAAAAGGTCCAGTGTTGGATTTACTGCCACCTGGTGGACAGGGGGCAGATCTGCAACCAAGTAAACACCCCTCATACACAAATAAAAACATATCTATGAATATTATTACGTTTCTGCGCCCTAAATCCCCCCAAAATCCTGCACACTGGACCTTTAACCAGCTAACAAACCAGTGACTGGATTATAATCTTTAATGCAATCTACATTTAAGAGCCCTTTTAATGTTGCAGCAGGAGAAAACTAACTGGTTTATATACATCTGGGCAGTTTAAACTACAACAACACCAGTAACAAAAATGGAATATAATATTCATAGTTATGTTTTCAGTCCTCCATTTTGCACCAGAATGTTTCTACAGTGGCCCAGAATGGACAAACCAAGGCCACAATAAAGGACAGTGAGGCAAAGGATGTTCAGTTGGTTGCAATCTGCAATATACTATGTTTTCACCGATCAGCAAAGTAATCACACTATAAGACTATAAACTGTAATATTTCTGTCTTTCTGTAGTGGAGCAGAAATATAAGGTCTTCTAGCTGCTCTACTTTATAATCCATGTCTCGTTTTTGACTAAATTGCAGCTGCTCATCTTTGTTCCCACTGTGATTGTTGATTGTCTTCAAACTATATTCGGGCTCAGATAACAACTCCAAGAAGAATAACAACAAACAGTTGTTTCAGCAAAATACCCCCAAAACAAAACATGTTTTTAACATCGTCGCCATACCAGAACTTTAAACTTCAATACAATATAAAAAAAAACAAGAAAGCAACAAGCAAAATTGCTGAGAGATCGACACTTTTGACCATTTTAATATGTTTATATTCAGGCGACAGTGTCATCCAGTAACTGTGATCCTTATGAATCCTCTCTATCATCTATCGGAAGCACTTGAGGAAGTTCTGGTTGGGTTTACAAAACTCTGGACTTCAACCTGTGAAGTCAGCGTTTGTTTCTTCCAACAACGTTCACTATTGTTCGTCCCACTCGGCTTCAACAAACCACAATGTTTCCCTGAACATGACCAAGTTGTTTTTGATCTTCAACCTAACGAAACCCTAATCAGAGTGTCGTCCTGAAGGGCAAAAAAAGACATATTTTGTTTTTTTTTATCTGGAGGACCTGTTCCTAGGTGTCCTAGTAAATATAGGAATTTGAATTTGGACACAAAGTCAATTTACAGTGACCAAAATAAGGTAGAAAACATGCATCAAAGGTATGACTATTTATCAATCTGACAGCTCTATGACAGCAACAACTACATTAATGTCTCCTACACACCACAAACAAGCTAACAAACCCACACATAACTCATTAAAAAACAGAAAGAGATGTATATCTGTGTGACATCTTTCATTGTCAGCACACTTGTCTGAGCTCGTCTGAGAAGTGTGATTAACCGTGACTTAATTTCACCTCCCCGTCAGTGGCGAGATACGACTCCATCAGGCTGGAAAAGAGGACGTCATCCTGTCATTTGTATAAAAAAGTTTTCAAGTTTACTGTCCTGCTGAGTCTGACACTTCTTCTTCTTCTTTTCTTTGAGACTCTGCGACTGAGATTGCTTTCAAAACTGCTGCTATTCTGCTTGGAAAAGTAATGACAAGAGAGCAACAGTGTTTTCTATTCATGGTCTAACCTGCCCGTATTGCTTTTTTCATCTGGCCTTGGCGGCAAACATCACGAAGATAAGAAATGCTTCAACGTGAGGACGCCTGGTCAGCTCGGTTCAGCTGCAGAGTGACAACACACTCAACAATATTCAGTCTGAGTCGATCTCCTGGTTATGTTTCCACTTACGTTTATACGACCGGATGATTTAAGCGCTGTTGGGTTAACTTCCCTTTTTTTTTAACGTACAGAATAAACCGTGACGTCTTTATGTTGTGTAGCATTCATTACTACTTGATTAACTGATGAATGACAAAAATCTTTATTTTTTTTGGCCGTTAAAGATGCTGTTTGTAGGAAAAGTAGATTTTTGAGTCACACCCCTAAATTCCACCAGGTACGTGTCTGGTCCGTGTCCGATCCGCCACGGCAGCAGAGCGAGGGGTTTCACTCTAGTCTATGTGAGCATTTCCACTGGCTCTTCTACGTTGCGTAGGGCTTCTATTTCTGCCGTATACCAGAAGCTTGACGCAGCGATTCAGCCGAACTCAGCACGGAGCAGACAGGAAGTCAATAACACAACATCTGGTTAATTTTCACAATAAGACACTCCAAGCGCAAATCCAAGCAGTTGGAAACACTTCTTGTCGTTGTGTTAATCACGTATACGTGTAGCTGTGGTCGCGTGTTTCTGTTATTATCGCAGGAACTCGTCGGTACCGCAACTCCAGCTGTAGGCGCCGGATCTGGACTCAAAGCGCAGTAGGTGGATGATGGAGCAAAAGCGTACCGCAGCAATTCCGCAACGTACGCACATCCAGTGGAATCTTAAAGTTACGAAAGACGACGAGTTGGGGATAAGACTCAAACCTTTTTTTTGTGAAAATTGATACATTCAAAACTCTCATCAAATGATCAGATCTGTCTTCACATCACATGATCTTAATCTTCCCCTCAGTTTTCATTGGATTGTGTTGAATTCTTCATTTTTTAAAAACTTTTCTGTCCATATTGATTTTCCAGAACAGCCACTCAACAGCCTTTGTGCCGCTGTAAAGATTACTGTGTTAACTGCTGCTTTCAAGGTCAACAATGAAGTTTGAACCTCGGCTTTCTGAGCCAACGTTGATGAAAAGGCCTTTGAGTGTTCAGAAAAATAACTTCTGAACTACCACAATAACCAACTTACAACTGTGTTCACTCCGCCTTCTGATAAAGATCATATCAGAGAATTAAAAAAGGTTCTGGAGAAGCTAGTACATCAAATATAATAATAACAAACTTTGAGCCACAACTTTTTCCAAAGATTTATAAAGTCGGCTGCGAGAACACGGCAGAGCTGATATGAAAACACGGGGTGGGTGGTGCCTGCTCAGGCCTGTGAGAGCTGACCAATCAGAGCAGGCTTTTCAGGAGGCGGGGAATTAAAGAGACAGGCGCCCCAAAATGGAGCGTTCAGTCAAAGGTTGAATAGAGATGCAGTTTCCATTAGGCTCATATTATAAAAACATGAACCTGATACTGAGCCTAACATTGGGCCTTTTAATTTGTGTGCAACAACCTGCTATTTTCTTTCTTGTTTTTAAAGATACAGACTCTTGTTTTAAGTAAAAAGTCTTCTAGAACTCGACTATAGACGATAAACTGGATTTCATAAGCTGGACTTTGATTCTGGTTCAATAAAAAATATATCTTTACTTAAAATAACCCCAACTTTTTTTGCTTTGCCAGGTTTTTATTCATGTAATACTCATGTACAACGTTATTTAGTAAACTGCTGCTGTAGTTTGGCCTCATGTCCTGTCATCTGACTCATTTTACAGAAGAAAGAGGTGAACAGAGGTCAGACTGTCCCTTTAACACGCGCACATGCCAACACAACTGTCAAAAAACCATGATATTAAATCAAGTGCAGACCTTTCTATGCACGAGTAACTCTTCTATAACTATTGCAGCCAGAGTGAACTTTCCACTTTCACTTTTCTCTCTTTGAAACTTTCTCCGTCTGAATATGTCTCTCTCTGACTCTTTCAATGTGTGTGTGTGTGTGTGTTATGATTGTGGCTGCTTCATCTGTCACAGTTACTACAGCTGGACACTTCACATTTGGAGGTCAGCGAGAGGTAAAGGCTTTACCCTCTGGTTGATTTGCGGTGACACTCGGCGCGGCGCTCCGTGTCGCTCTGACAGAGGCTAAAGCAATCTGTTTCAGACACATCCTCGACCCCCGTCGTCTCCACGGTTGTCCCTGAAATACCAATTTACTCATTTCCCCCCCAATCAGCTGTCATTGTGTAATTATTTCGGCCTGACATGACATCCTCACCTTCCATTACCAAATATTACGGAGATGTTTTGGGGGTTTATTTTGGACGGGTTAAAACCTGTCGGATCAAATGATAGCATTCTGGCAGCGGCGGCCCGTCAGACTCAACAACCTCTCAACCTGTTATTAAGCTTCATTGTTTGCACCTCATCTGAAAAACGTTAATATTTCTATGTGGTTTTTCTTTTCTGCCTTCAAGAAATGAGTTCAGCCTTTAGTCAAGCCTCACTTGCACACCGTATCAACATCATTTGTCATTTCTTTCTCTCTCTCTCTTTTTTTTTAATAACTCGCTCAATATTAGCAAATTAAATGAGCTTTTTTTTTTTCCTCGGCCCCTTTTTCCTCGCAAAGTTTTGTGAGAAATTATAGGTTTCTATGGTTGACGAGACAAAGCAGGACAAATAAATCAATACAAAGCAAATGAAAGCAAATTGAATCTATTAAAGCAAAATTACTGGGTGGAAAAAAAAAAGAAAAAAAGAAAAGGAATCAGCCAAACGCAACATAACCCACAGAGTCGTGGCCGCAGACAATTAATGACAGAGGGAGCAGAAAGGTGCTGGCTCATTAAGCCCGGCCAGGCCCGCGCATGCAGACAAGGCCACCAGCCAGACCACAGCAGACCAGCGCAAACCAGTCTGCTGCAGGACCGCGGGGACGCAGCCTTCTACCTGCAGCCACCGCGGGCTGAACACCAGGGACTGTGTTTCATTAAGCTAAAAAATGTTGCCCAAAAAATATGGGAAATTAGAAAAGATGAGCCTCCTCCGTCCCCTCAGCACCTCCCACGTCCCCGCAGCCTCCTCCCGTACCTGAGGAATGCCAAGCAGCAGGGTGCCACAGAGGACCTTCAGATCAGTGCGAGCCAGCGAGGGGGGCTCTCCCGGGCAGCGATGAGTAATTAGCACTAATTAGTGGCAGTGATTAACCGCACTGGGGAACGTGGGGGCCGGAAGGGAGCAGATTGATAGAGCTGGCCCTCCTAACCCATGGAGGCTCCACTGCATCTTAAGCAGGGGGGGGAGGGCGGCTGTGGCTGCCAGCCAGATGCTCCTCCGGCCATAAATAAAGGTGGAACATGCAACGAGCATCCGTGAAGCCATTCCGACAACAGGGAGGTGAGGTGCTGATGCGCAGCTACTGAAGCAGAAGCCTCAAATCAAAGGCTGTCAATTCATTATACCCTAAGGCAGGGTTATTCAAATGGTGGTACGTGGGTCGAATCGGGCCCTCAAGTCATTTTCACAGAGGCCCTTTGAGCGATTCAGCTAATTGAAAACAGTATTGACTAATTTATTGGATAAAATGTGTCCGTCCTGTGTACATTTCCCCCAATAGCGGAATAAATTATCGGGTTTTACAGTAGTTATCAGTCCTGTGGCGTCCGGCGTCGGTACATGGCAGCAGACACTCTCTGTGTTTACATGCACACAAGAAAACAAGCGAGCGGAGAGAGAAAAATGCAACCGACTTCCTGTAAAATCCATGTTTACATGCAGCAGGTCAGGGATCAGATTTCACACCCACCGTCAGACATATTTTGGAACGATGAGTTTGTTATTTTAAGCATCGGAGGCACATTTGGACAGAACGGGCTCTGCAGGGAGAGCACATGTTCTGTAACAGGATGAATGTGCCTGATTTTAACTGTTTAGACTCGCTCAGACTTTCAGGAGCAGCTTATTGTCAGCTTCGGTTGAAGTCACACTCTGAATTATTTTAAACACAGAGGGTTTTTTTCTCGCTTGATGTCGTGATCGTCCCTCTCATCTCACCACAGAGATGTTTTCCCTGTCAGGCATCATGTTCTCCCAGAGAAGCAAAAGAAACATGACAACGACTTAACCCGATTATTGAAACTTAATATTACATTTAAGAAAGGTTGAAATCTGACAGTAAACCAGGTACCAATCGCTGTATTGATCGTTATTTCTATTTTTATAAGAGACATTATACTTGTCCTCTAACCTGTGGTGCTTTTTATCCATATAGATTGTTTCAGTGTGAGCTGTGTCAGCTGTCTTCAGGAATAGAAGCTCTAAATATGCTTCAATTAGCTGCTAGCTAAACCAGATATGTTCTTTAGAAGAAACTGAGAGTAAATATTGGATGGAAAGCAACTTGGAAAGCTTCTGTTGTCTCTGTGCGACGACAAATGTGCAAGTTTGAATGCAACCAAATTTAAAAGGAACATCTAGTAGACTAATAGATGCAACCAGACAGAAATGACCCTCCTCACCTCCGTGCTGATGGAAAGTTTCATCGTCTACTAAACATTGCTGGAGCTTTGCAGCAAAACAGCGTCTCAGAATTATCCTGATTACTTAAAAATAAAGCTAATCTAGAGTAACTCAAGCCTCTGGAAGCCCTGAGATCCCAAACTGATGTGTGTGCATGCTAGCACCTTTAGCTTAGCAGCTACATTAAACATTGCGCCTTTAAAAAAAAGGAAGTACCGTACTTTCCGGACTATAAGCCGCTACTTTTTCCCCATGCTTTGAACCCTGCAGCCTATACAACGGTGCGGCTAATTTATGGATTTTTACAGCTAACGGCCACTAGGGGACCTCCTCAATCTATGGATTGTACAGGTTACGTCCCTCACCTTTAACGCCTGGTTTATTATTATGCTTCTGCGTCGCGGCGACAGCGTAGCTACGTCGTCGACCCTACACCGTCATTGAGCATTCGGAGTTCTGCGTCGAGGGAACGCGTTGTTCTGTCGGTGGACGTCATCAAAGTCAGTGATTCAGGTTTGTTATGCTAACAACACATAGTCAGACAGGTGGCGGTGCTAACGGAGCTAACAGCTGTCTGTCAGTCTGACCGAGAAGTTTCTCACTTTACTTCGCTGTTAGTTGAATTAAATGACCTTCATGTTGTCTTTAACTGTCCGTGCGAACCAGTCCGCAGCTTTGTGCGTCTGTTTGTGCGTCTCTGACTCTTGCGTGTTGACGTTTGCGTGGTCATAGGTTATGCAAATATGCAACTTGTTTGTTGAAATGTTAATAAAATGGAAGCTTCCCCAAACAGCAGTCTCTTTCCCGACAATCTCCTCTGTGCACGAGCCTTTACATATGGTAATTAAACGCTAAAACACCTGCGGCTTATAATCGGGTGCGGCTTGTATATGTACACATTTGTGTTTTTCCCTAAAATTGGCTGGTGCGGCTTATATTCAGGTGCGCCTTATAGTCCGGAAATTACGGTAAATAACAACAGTTAAAGTGAGATTGGGATCTTGCTGCTTTTACACTATTTGTGTTGTGGACGGCGACACTTCACATGAATTTCCATCAGTACGGAGGGTGAAAAGGGGTGAACTGTTCCTTTAAAGTAATATCAAACTGTTTGCACATAAAGAATTTGACTCGCTGAATCACTTTGTATTTCAAATGGTGTACCCAGCATTAAATGTCACCGCAGGGGAGGACGATTCTTTATAAAACGGGCTCTGCTGTTTTCATTAGGCTTCAGAGCTCCACAGATTGACTCAGTGAGCTATAGTTTTGCACCTTGCATAAGCAAATTAATCTAAATATCTCAAGCAGAGCTCTCCCCCTGTTTTAATGAAGTGACACACACATGCTAGTTTCTCCACATGGCTTGAAAACAAATGACATGATAACGACACGACGCGAGCCGGGTTTGAGGAGCTATCGGCGCTTTTTGTGGCAAAACAAGCGGGACGTGCGGCGCCTGATTTTAAACATCAATGACTTTAATTAGTGTCATTCTACGATCACCAATAATAGTCCTGAAATGTGCCGGGCGCCATCGCCGCTGACAGCCGCGCAGATCTGTGGCGAAGCAGGGGGCTCTTAACAAGATAAGCCCTGAAATCAAGCGAGCCTGAAGGAACATTACCTGAACAAGAAGTGCTGATGAAAATGAGTGCAGTGTCGGCCTGCTTGGAAACAACTGAAGTGTTGTTCACACGTCTTACGGTGAAACAAGCCAACAACACAAGTAGCACTACAGCGGATAATTCCCATCACTTGTAGGGCTGAGAAGGAGGGATCATCCCTTTGTATGTAAATGATCCGTTTGAATCTTTGGATCTCGGGTAAAGAAAAGGGAGGAGATAAAAGTGTTTGCCATTTAACAAGGAAGCAGATTAAACCTCAAATCCTGTCTGGGGGAAGAAATGTCTGCCTGGAAATGTTGTTTTTTGTCAACTGTGCTCAGGAAACATTATTATCTTCTTCTGTGTTTCTAATTGTCACCATTTTATATCAAGATCTTAAACATGCAGATATACTACAAGACAATGATATGAAAGTTTGCTAAATTTAAGTATTTAATCTTTTCTTTGTACCAAGACAAATGTGCATGTTTGTGATCTGGGCGTACTAGTTTAAAGATATCCGTAGGTAATTTGAAACAACATATTTAGACAGATTTTTCTGTTATGTCGCCAGATAATTCTGCATATTTCAAGTAATAGTTCATCCATTTTATTGCTTTTGTGTTTTCACCCATTTCCATTGGTTGATTGGTTGGATTGTCAGCAGGATTACACAAAAAATACTGAGCTGATTTCCACGAAACATGGAGAAAGTCTTAGTCCTTGATCCTGAATAGACATTTAACTTTGTCATCAGCACTGTTGTTGGAAACAGCAGCGGACTGAATCTCCCCGGTTGGATCGCGTAGATGTTCCCGTTGAACTAGTTGTCATGGAAATACACATTTCCCCTCTATTTTTACTAAGCAGTTTTAAGAATGAAGCCTCATCAATGGCGACTTAATAATTACGTTTCAATGCGTTTCCCGACCTTGGCGTTGACAAAACAACCTGACCTTAAGGGTCCATTTGTCTGGTCGGTGCCGTGGTGCCGTTGGATAAGAAAGCTGTGAAAGAGCTCAGGAAAAGAAAAAAAAAAGAAAGCAGCTTGAAGATTTCCATGACAACTGGGCAAAGTGTTTTTTTCCTCATGAATAACATGTGATGATCAAAAGCTAAAGAAGAGCTACCTTGAGATGAGATCATTTTGCCAACATTTCCTCAGTCGTGTCGACCCATCGGCTCCTTCTGAAGACAAACATCTACAAAAGGAGCTCACAAATATATATTTTCCTGTTTTTAAGAGGATGCAGCTGCACATTAATTTTACAGAAACATTGCTAAAACAAAAGCAGTCCTTGTTGTCAAATGTCTCCTCATCCCTCAGTACGGAGTTACAAATGTTATCTCCCCTTATAAAGTGGGAAACCCCTCAAGACCCTCAACCATCATCCGTAGTTGTCCGTAGACGCGTCTTCAGCTGCGTCGACTTCTCTTGCGTTACTTTGGCAGCATCACAGTAGAGAGTAGAGAAGCACGGATGCTCGTAAATCATTCAAAACTTCACGCTATCAATGAAGATGTCAAATAAAAAAGGGTGAGGGTTAGTTACCTGGCCACTAGCGGTGCTTCGTAGGCTAACATTAGCAACCCATGCTGCTACCCTGCAAGTCTGCACTGATATTAGAGAAGCCTCAAATCAAAAGAAGGGGAATGCAACACTGAAATACGTCGACACGCGAGATTGTCATTCACAAATTATCCATGAAATCCATGAAATAGGGATTGTTTTACACTTCTTATAACGTAAAGTACCATAACACATTGAAATGACGAGTTCTAACAACCCCCTCCACCTGTTTTGAGATCAATGAAGGCCTAACCTTCACCCGTCCCCCTCAGGACTCAGGCTCTAGCCCTCGGCATGAATGTGCAAAACCCGGAGGGTTAGAGCTAAGTGGTAGGGAGCAACAGGTGTGTTGGGATCAGGCCTACATGTTCTAATGAGTATATCCGGCAGCAGGATGGTGGTGTATGTCAGATTGATTTAAAATGAACAGCGTGTGAGGTTCATGGTAATGAAGGAACATGTCAGCAGGTGCAGGAGTGAGGCTCAAGAGGAAGAAGATATACCGAGCTGTGAATAGTCCGTCGGTTCGGTGTCGCGTTTGGTCTTTTTTCTGGAACTTGTTGAAAATAAGAAAAATGCAAAAATTCAGTTGGCCTCGTCCTTTACAGAGATGCATCGATTCCCCTGGATTCAGATGTCTACGCGTCCTTGGTGGAAGCGCACTTGTTAACGCTCCCTCTTGAGGTGCATTTCACTCAATGTAAGGTTGGGGGGGAGGGCAGAGTATGGTTTTTTATATGTGCATAAGGAGGTTTATGTGTGTGTGTGTGTGTGTGTGTGTGTTTGGGTTTTGTGCTCGTACTGCTTTTGAAAGCAGGAGATAGTGTTTCCCACAATGCCCCAGATATTGACTGGTTTCAATTTCCTCCATTCTGACAGCCCATTTCATCCGCAACTTTGAATAAAGGCGGCCATTGTGCAGAGGCATTACTGTAAACATCAACACATCACTTTCAGATCAAATGGGCCCCACAAAACAGCGAGACCTTCAGCCGATACCCAGCGCAGAAACACAAAAGGTGAGGCCGGTGTTTCGTATTATAATTAACTATAATCACAAGCAAAGTGGCCGCAGCGTGATTTAAACACGACAGAGGAAAATATAAAATGAAAAAAATGAAAAAAAGTCGTGCCGCGATGGCGCGAGTGGCGGCGTCGGGCGAGGAGAGATGAAGAAAATGTTCAAGCACAGTGGTGACACTCATTGAATTACATGTTGACAGCTCTGTGTTAGTGAAGAGATGAAAGCAAAATGAGATTTTCAAAAGTGAATATGGGGAATGACAGTATTGCTTTCTCCACATTGTCAAACTTGACAGTGCTATTACCATCACTATAACATCAGGTGCTGGCATATGGTATTCAGTTAGCAGAAATCAGATACCTCGTTTGAATATTGATTGCATTCCAGGCAAAGAGGATGACTTAGTCTTATTACCTTCTTTTGAATTTTACTCCTTCTCTGAAAAATTACAATAAAAACGGGGGCAAGAAAAGAGAAGATGAGCGTGAATTAAAGTTACTGAAGCACAACCAAATAATTGAATAATTAGCTGACAGGCTGCGGAGATGTGTTTTTTATTTATACGGGATGATTTATAAATGATTTTCATGTGGAACCCGGTTTAAAATATTTATCTTTGAGGAGGATGAATAGAGACGTTGCGATATTGAATTTTTCGAGGGCAGATAACGATAACGCAACTCTTTCATGAGAGATTTCTTTTATGTTTGTTTTTAACTCTGGAAAAAGTGAAGAATCAATATTATTTTTCGATATTATTTTTTAAGGGGTTACGTAGATGTTGACCATCGACTACATAAAACGTGACTCTGAAATAACGGTTTAATCTGTTTATGTAATAATGATATTTTTCAGAGCTGACTGAAAATACATCCGTCCTCTGCGCTGGATGTTAGTGACCGTTTAGATAAAACGGGCCGATATTGAGACGAAATCTGAAGACGCATAACTCACCCTGAGGCCCAACAGTCCTCTTCTGTGCTCACTCATGAGCCCCTTTTAGATAGAAAAGGTGGCACATTTGCAGCAAGGTAAAGTTTGCAATGTGTCGCCTTGTCTATCTAAAAGGGAGGTGTGTAATATTCCTTTCTTTTCCAAAAAGCCGCCACTTGGCCGCCACTGGGGTCGGTGTAAACGTGTGACGTGACGCGAAGCACACAGTTCGGCGTGAACAGTGAAGCAGGTCGAATTTGTCTTCAAAATAAGAGCTTTGCATTGCAACCCATTGGAGTTTAGAACTGGGTTCTTAGCGGGGGCTTTTAATCTGAAAGTAGCGACCGTTAGTAGATTGCCGCTACAACAACAAGCGGACAACGCAGACAGCTACAGAGACCGAGGAGACGCTGCATCTCCTGGATCTCAGCGGCTGCGGATGAAGTGATGGACTGACTGCTGTGATCAGCTGTTTCCTGGTTTTAAAACTCCCCGGCTGTGGGTCGCACAACAGTGCACGTCATCGACACCTCCGCCCATCTCACGCGATTGCCGGCACATCGACGGCTCAGATTTACAGCAATGGAGGCTGAAACAAGTGTTCCCTCCGAGGCGTCACATTGGTGGAACAAAACAGACCCCAATATACCGACTTCTGTCTAAATCCGCGGACCTAGCTGCAAAAAGGACGGCCACATTGGCGGCTTGCTGCCCGGTATAACAATGGCTATAGATACCAGTTATGTCTTGATCAATGTTAAAGAATGTGTGAAGATAAAGAGACGAGAGAAGCTCCACAACAAAAGTTAAGGTCTAAATTGGCTCGAGACTCGACCTCCATCCGAGTTTTGTGATAATCCATCGAGTAGTTTTTGTGTAATCCTGCTGACGAATCAACAACCGGATACGGCTGAACACACAACCTCCTCCGTGGAGGTAAAATCCAGATTAAAGTATTCTGAACACCTTATTTAGTTGATGAATATGTTCTACCTATCTGGTTTTTGGTGAATACGATGATGCCAGAGGTTTAAAAAGAAATCATGATGCCATATATTCCAAATGGAATTGAGGATGAGGTTTTAGGGGCTCCACCAGCTGGAGATTGGGACATGGTTCTCCAATTGAAGTGGTTAAAAATGGCTTCTGAATGTCCTTCCACTGTAAGGACGCCGCGCATGAAAGGGTTAATTACACAAATGTGCAGAGGTCCTTCTTTCATCAATCCGAGTCTTGTGATCGAATTATAGTCGGAATAAGAAAGGCCACATCTTTCTTTTTCATTTTCGTTTCATAGCGCAATTAATATAAATTAATCTGTGGCGTTATTACACATGTGGTTTTCATTCACAGCCACATGAGAATCACAGCGTCTGTAATAAAAAAAAGGGAATGAAGCGTTCCCATCGGAGGCTCGCAGCCGCAGATACATCGTTCATCACGAGGATCCGCTCCGATGGGACGTAAAAAGATTGTAGTCTCAAAGAAAAAATGCTGAAATTAAAAAGTGTAAGATGTGGAGTAGGAAGCTGAGACTTTACTACAGGAAAAGGAAAGTGTTCTTTTGGTAAACATCAGATCGAGAACAAAACAAGGCCTCCGTGCAGCTTAATGGCAGAATAATGATTAGAGAATATAGAGAAGATGGAAGAAAAAATACAAAAATCATCAGTCGGAAATAAATGGAAGCGAATGAGCTTAATGTGCCTTAAAATGGATTAATCTTCGAAAACTAAATGAAATCCGAGCGAAGGGTACTTCATCATGAGAGTGTGCTGAGAATAGAGTGAAAAAAAAAAAAAAAAACTCACTATAACTTGAATTAAAAACTTCCTGAAGCGAGTAACAGTAAGAAAGGTAGAAAATGACAAATGACAAAGTGGTACAGGATTCTGTGCAGAGACGTCAAATCTCTTCATTAAACATTTGTGTTGGATCTCTGCTATAATTAGTTAGCTCGCACGTCTCTCTGGGAGTTGTGACACTTTCAGGTAGAGCTGTCGGCGCCCGGAAAACACGCCGGAATGACGGATTAGGAGTGAATCTGTCGGTGCGTTGAGTTCGACATTTTTTTTCCCTCGGTCACTGGGAAACTGTGGCGGCAGCGGCGGCTCCCGTGCTTTTGGATGAGCCCGAACTTAGGTGGCGAGCCGTAACGCCTGCCGCTCCGACAGACATCAACCCAGTCAGCCAATGAAAGTACAGCTAGAAAACATCCAGCCTCTGCTGTCAACTCCCTGAAGAATCAGCATACTGAGCATCTGCGGCACCGTCTTCATCACTCCAGAAAACACAGGGCGGCCGGGAGGAACTCAAAGACAGTCGCTGTGTATAATCCCACTTCATCAGCCATGCACGTCGCCTTCCTGGTACTGGTGTCGGACGGCTTCTTTTCTCTTTTTTTACTCTGAAGACCAGGTAGAGGAAATGTTTAGACCTTTTATTCAACATGTCAGACTGACCTGTTAATGTACTTTTCCTCCGTTACCTTGTAGTTCATCACTTCCTGATATCTGCAGGTTAAAGCGATGCTCATTAAAATGTGAAGGAGACCATTTTAATTAAGGTTTCATACTCTTACATATGTTTACTGTAATTGGAGTGATTTACGCCTGAAGATCCTTTTAATTAGCTGGCGGCGCACTAGAAGCTAATTTAAACTCCCTGACAGAACTGCAGCGTCTTCTGTTGATTCCCAGTAGTAGTAGTTGTGGTAGTAGTACTGCGTCTGGTGGGTCAGACTATGATCCGGATGGTGGACGGGAATGCGGTTTGTCCAATTTGGGACTCGTGTGGGCGCCCAATCGCTCTCTCGTTCTAACTTCACACAGGTGTTCAATCATTGATTGATTACCTGTGGTTCTGTCATTGATTGTTAAAGATATGGTCTAAAAATAAAGTGGAACCTAAATCTGCATTCTCTCCAATAACCAGCAGGGGGCGACTCCACTGGTTTAAAAAAAAAAAAATAGCCTGATTGTATGTAAGCTTATGAGAAAACGTCTGTGTTTCTCACTTAATTTACTGCCTCAGTAAACAGTTTACAGTCTCAATCGCTCATTTCAAGCCTTCTTCAATACAAGGTGAAGTCCACTGTGTTGATTACAGTCACCATGGCGTCCCCTCAGGTCCAGCCTGATCCAAATGCCCTCTTCACTTCCCATCTCTGGTCCAAATATGGTCACGCCGGGCTCCAAAAAACCAAGATGGTGACCACCATATTGCCAGACTGGAGGCTGCCAAATGGAAGTCAACAAACCGACGGGGTGCCATCACAGTGGTTTACACTTCGGTTTTGCAGGATCACGCAATATCAATATTTCTCGTCTGGCGATGGGGTCGGTAATTGTTGAATATTTCTGCTGCCATAAAACGGCCTCCAATCTGTCAGTTTCAGGCTTTACCACCAGATGTTGAACCTGCTCGCTTCCGTTCAGCCAAAATAACATTCATGAGGTCAACAACGATTGGCGATAAGACCTGGCTCGCCATAAGGTGCTGGATGGGGTTGACGTCCGGGCTTTGTGCAGGACAGTCGAGTCCTTCCACACCAAACTGAGAAAAAAGCTCTTCATGTTGTGAAAGGAGAGGGACTTCACCAAGCTGTTGCCACAAAGTTGGAAGCACACAAGTGTTTAAAATATGAGTTTTTGCAGATTAACTGCAGACTCGATGTATAAAGTCCATATATTGCATTTAGGTACTTGATTTTCTGGTGAAATACTCATTAAACTATACTCAGAAGATGACAAAACCCTGGAAATGCTTCTTTACTGATGTTATTGACTCACTGTGAGGGGCTTCTACATTTTTAATTGCAGTGGTTTTATCTTGAGCATCAGCGTAGCTCAGCCACATCACGCTAATCTGATCAGCTGATCCTCCCCTCCTGTTTGGCACTTCAAAATGAAGCGTATTACAGGCTGCCAGCATTTTCATTCATCTAAAGGTTTATTTATGCCGTTTTTTGTGCCAACTGTGGAGGAAATCTTCCATCAATCAGCAATAATTAAACTGTGAGTCACCCTGATTAAGATCTAGCATGTTTTTTTTCACTGTGAGTCATCAAGTCAAACGAGTGGTCAACTTAAAAAAAAAGGCAGAACGGATATTTGTCTGTAGGCACTTTTGGGTTAAAATGTCTAATTTTGGTCAACATCCTCGTGGACAGCACGGATACAGTTTTTGGACTCAGCAGCGAGGCGGTAAGCAATCAAATTGCAGGACATTAGTACAATAATATCCGCGACAAATTGCTGCTGGCACAAACCGAGCCCATTATCTGATCAGATTTGACCACACATTCTTCAGTCCATCCAGCTGACAAAGACAGCAAAAGTGGGTAATGTGCCAGCCGGGCGCTGACCTCAGTGTGGGGGGGAGGTTTTCTCCGGCACTCAGCGACTCCTCTTTCCTCACCGTTCTGGAGTTCTTAAATCAGGTCCACAGTGGAGAGAGACTTCATGAATGAGCCTTAATGTGACAGAGAAATTGGGGATCACTTTCTCTGTCTGGCTCCGCCAACAGTCTGATGATATCGACGACTGGATGGCGTGAACGCGGGAGACTCCAAAGAGAGGATTAGAGAGGGGAGATAAGGCTATCCACTGTAATTAAGCCCTATCTCTGTACAGCCACTGAAGAAAATAAATCACCCTTCAGAGGCTGCCAGTGTTGAAATGCATGAACAATTATTCAATAATTAATCGTTATACATGCAGGCACCAAACACTAATAGGACATATTTTAACTACAGCATTATAGCACTGTTAAATTAAATTAAGTCTGAATGCATTTAAGATCAATGTAACAGATCACCTATTTAACCTTTTTTAATCACTCTAATGTAATTGTATTAGCTCTGTTATCAAGCTTTTTATGATGTGCCCTATGTTAATTTCCCATTCCAGCCATGTATAATTGAGGACGGAGATATATAAGGTGTGGCACCAGACATGCGAGTGGAAACATTAAGTGGGACCCCCTCGAGGAAGGTGCCAGTCGTGGCGCTGAGATAACATGCAGATGAGGTCGAATACGACATTGATGGAGGTATTAAAGTTTGTAGCTAGCAGGACGTTATCGAGTCTGTGAACGGTGCCGCTGCCAAACTGATTCCTCGCCTGGTAACTTCCTCTGGTGTCAACTAAGTAAGTGTTTTTGCATTAATACAACAAAAAAAAATGTTGTTTTGCGTGTGCGGTCATAGCTAATGTGGCTGGAGTGATAGCAAGAACATAAAAACAAAAGACAAACAGATGGCGGTGTCATTGATTAGCAGTTAGCCGTAATGTTTTGGTGCAGATGTCACCAAAACTGTGAGAGTCACTTTAAAGTTAATCTGCTGCCAACATCATTGGACGCTCCTCCATTGGACCCATTTTTACATTTGTTGTTGGATGACAAACCTCTTGCAAAGGAGGACGTTGGGCGATGTAGAATAATCGTATGCTCACTCTGAATAGCAGCCAACGTTTGCGTTTCATATCTGAAGCGAATGTGCCCAGTAGCCGGAGTGCTTTACTGTGCATTAGCTGTAAGCTAGCAAACAACATCACGCATCGAGCGTGTGGGTTTGAATTCAGTCGAGCCTCTCAGTGAACTCAGCACTCACCAGAGACTCCGGTTCTCTCCTCTACGTAACGTCACGCTCATGAAGTAACGTACATTTTCCCTCCTGCTGCAATCGCAAGTCAACAAGTCACCCGGCAATGCAGGTCATCTCTACAGTGCCACCTCGCATCTTTTTTATGTTTCTTAAGTATCTTCAGAAACCTACCTCGTATTTGAACCCAAACCAACACCCTTTGCAAAACCTTACGGAATTATTTTTGTGCCTAAACCTTCCCAATCTGCAACTATTTTATGGTGGTAACCACCTGACGACAAAGGTCCGGTCCTGTTAGCCTCTTGCTGGTATGTTTTTTTTCTTCCCTGCCAAAAATTTGCAAAAACTACCAAACATTTGCTCTTCCTGACTCGGTCGTTACACTCAGATGTTCTGCTCTTCCTCGTCTGACATGATAGTAAACTGTATCCTGAACATCTTCGGTGTGTTGGTGGGAGAAACAAGCAGCCTGATGGAGTCATCTTAGGTTAAGAAAGTTGTAACAGCGATTCATCATTATTTTCCTACATTTTATAGACCATACTGTTCATCAGTTAATGGTGGAAACAAAAGGCAGATTAATGATAATGAAAATAATTGTTAGCCCTAGATAAATTATTGCAATTAACTACACACTCTGCCTTAATTGCTTCTCGATATTTTGCTTGAGCACGGAAACTAATTAGAGTGTCATCGGCATTATGAAGGAAAAATATAAATGTTTAATTTTATGAGAACAGAAATTGAAAACCGGCGTCGTTAAAGTATACCATCCACACATGTTCCCGTCTGATGTTCTCATTTCTCAAAACGAGCCCTCAGAACATCTGTTAAAATAACAAATTCGTTGTGAAAAGAAGAGAACGGCTGTTATCACAGAAAGAGGCGGAAAAGGGCAAAAAGATATCAGATTTGTTCTGCTTATAAAATATGTGCAGATAAAATCTGTTTTTTTTTCCTTTAAAAAGAAAAAGGTAACTTCATCCTGACCAATTTCCTCCTCTCCTGATCATCACTTCAAACTGAAAGGCATGAATAAGACTCACAGAAGAATCATTATACAGACATTCCCTCTTTACAGAAAAGATATAATAATAATTCTCCTCAGAAGTGTTTACAAATATTGCAAAATCCCACGTTTTTCTGCAGCAGAACAATCGCAGGGTTCACTGCACCTCCTACAGTAACGCTCCCTGCGCTCTGCAGCAGCCCGGTTCCAGCTCGTCCAGGTCCGTATTAAGCAGTCAGAAGTAAAAGGATATTACACATGAATAAAACAGAGGTTCTCTTTGAAATGATGTGACATTTCCATATCAACTGGAATAAAAATATTGTGCTAGCCTTGATCTGTTTATGTGAAACTGAGCCAAGCAGCGAGATACTGTGATGTTTGATGTTCTGCTGAGGGTCTGAGTCAGTCGGTCAGCTGCTGGTTAGACGGACAAACGGCTGAAATCTCCCGTAAACACTGCGGTCAACAACACGCAGAGACATCTGAGGCAGCACACACACACGCACACACACACACACGCACACACGGCTGGATGAGATGCCAACACGGTGAAACACAAACCAACATGATGTTTATCTCAGTTTTTAACAGTTAACATGCAGCATCACGGTCAAATCTGGGTCAGTATCAGCACCGTCTTGGGATAAAAATAATAATTTTTTCGCATCGTAAATGATATTAATGTAAATAAAGACATGTTGACTGGTGCATTTAAGACACTACTCACAAACACAAACCTTTAACAGCATCAGGAAACAGTAAGAACGTCGTCGGCCTCAATTTTATTTACGTAAACGTCCGACTGAAGCAGTAATGTATTCGTGCACAAGCGCCGTTAAGGCTGCACACGCTGAAATGAAATCTTTCCAGGAAATATTCAGCACGTATACATTCTTTGTATTCGTTCTGACTTGTGTAGAAGAATTCAAACAATGTTCTTCATCTTCCTGCTACGACAGCTCCCCCCTTACATTTATGTCCTCCAGTCGGTGCGAATCGTCGGCAACAAATGAGGACGTCGGTACCATAACACGGCCGGTCGGTGTTACAATACGGCCGGTGCAACAACATCTTTGTGGGCACCAAACAGTTGAGATACACTTCAGTTCTAACAGCCTAACAGCTGGAGAGCGAGCGTTGTTTGCCTCAGTTCTCTGTGTGAATCCAGGAGTCAGACATCAGAGCGTCGAGCGGCCTCGGAAGTACCCGATTCTGTGAGATTCGACAGAGTGGTCAGAAAGAATCTCTTTCAGAAGGTTAAAGATATCACAGAAGACACGTCGAGCTAGCAGAACTGTGTCCACCTGCCTCCTAGTTCCACTTCAGGATGCTCAATGAATGTAATGTAGCTGACGATAGCTTTAAAATGGATCAGCTGTGCGTGTTTCTGCTGTTTAAGAGGCGGCGATATCGACTGAATGATTGAGACGCGCCTCACCAGCATCTTTAATAAACCAGATCTGCCCTACAGCGATCGACTGCTAGTTTGAGGTAAACTCAACCCGCTCGTCAGGGTGACTGCTGGAGACTGAGTCTGCAGATTTAAGCGTTTGTAACTGTGAAACCACTGCATGTTTTTAATAAGACCTCAGAACATTTACAGCCGGGTTTATGGCAACCAAAAGAGGTATTTTAAGACAATCCGCAATGTTTTTACTAACGCTAAACCGAGCCAGAGAACAAGAATTCAGCCAAAACAAACGGAAAGTTGCAACGTAAAGAAACTTTAAGTTTGAACTCATCTGTGGTTTTGCAGAAACATACTACCAACAGGTGAATTAGGCATCTTAACTAACAGGAGTGAAAGTGTTGTAATTCCACGAAAGCATGTAAAAAGCATTTTTAGCTGAATGAGATCTTTACAGTCCATGTTTCTCTACGTCTAGAGGGAATCCCTGCTAATGTCAGCTTGGGTAGGGTAGCTGAAATATAAACTTTAGAGCATGATGGGACAGTTTAGATCACCAGCAGCTGATTCTGTGGGTTCCTTCAGGAAAACAAATGCTTTTTAATCAACATTCTCAGCACACACAGGGAGACATCACAGGGCTTCGTTTGAGGCTTCGCTGCAGGTTCAGAAACGTTTTTTATCTTCTCTTTGAAAAGGAGAACAATGTTCGGTCGCTGGAGTATTATTTAAATGCATATTTCCTCACACGGAGAAAGTGCGGAGGATTCAAAGTTGGGCTCGACTTTTAACAACAGATGTGTCAACTCATCATCTTTTATTCTGCGCTACGACGGTTTGACAGAAAAGGTTACCGTCGACTTTAAGGTCAGAGCGTTACGTCGAGGGGGGAAAGCTGAACTGTTTAACCACCGACCGGCCTTGATTACATTCTGTAACCATCTCAGCGCTGTTTTAAAACTTCTTTTTTATTTTTTTCACCTTCTTTCCACCTTACCCCGAGGCGGTCGCTGAGTTCGGTAGAAAGAAGGACACAGAAGCATTTTGCCAGGAGCGCAGAATCACTAGATTTAAGTCAGTTGGCTGCTCGACTCCTCAGGAGAATGACAACCACAAAGAAACAAAGACGGGCGTGATGGTTTGACTGACAGCGCTTTCATGTCTGTTCACTACAAGGTCAGATGTACCCTAAATAGAAAAAACAGGAGCGAGTGATCCTGAATTTCTTAAAGGACGCCCTTCGTGTGGAAAAAAAAAAAAACACTGTATGTTGAAGAAGATGAAGATTGTGAATTCTGAGCGGCGCTGAGAAAAAGGACTCGACATCAGACGAGGTAGCCAAACAGCAGCGGAGGAGAATAATCTAAATATAATTGTGTGACTGCTGGCATGTCAACTTCAACCTTGTCTCATAAATGCCATAAGGAAGAAATGTTCTCGGAGGTTAATTTCACTATATCACCAGGAGAATTAAGGCAATTACCAACAAATGACAAAAAGGGCTATTCAGAACCAATTCTGAGGATAACTGACCGTGCTATGTCCTCTCAGCAGGTGGTTATTCATAATACAGCAGGTGATTCATATGAATTATTTCCTACCTGTCATTCACTTTGCTCCGCTGCCTCAGTCTGTCCGAGTAATTGTAGTCCTGTAGATTTCACTTTGGCACCTACGGCGGGATACTTGGCTGACCTTCCTGGGCGCTTTCCTTCTAGCAATTATCTGTGGACATTTTTTCGAAAGACAGAAAGAGAGAGAGAGAGAGAGAGACGGCGTAAATATTCCAGAGGGGGAATCCCAGAGCAGATACCGTTCAATACGTGAACCGCGGGAAGCAAAATATGGCTACATAAGAAAAAAAAAACTAAACAAAGCAGACTCATTGTTTTCACGTCTGATAACTAATCTGAGGAAATATCCTGCTGTCAGAAACGTGCCGTATTAAAGAGGTCAGCGGCGTTCGTTTGGTGGAATATCACACAAAGCAGACGATGTGTTGAGTTGCTGCTGTTCCTACCTGATAAAAACAGTGCAGCACCCCTGGTTATCCCCCTGAGAAAGCACAGGAAACGCATCGTAATCTGTGTTTTTTTTTTTCTAAAAAATGATGTGTTACAGTGCCACGCTTTGGTATTTTCCCACATATGCTTATTCAATATCCTGGCGATAAAAAACCAGCAGGACCTCCATTTTTTTTTTCTTTCCTTTCGAACGTTTAATCTCCAACAAGAAAAGAAAAAAACACTTCAACACAAAAGCGGCGAGAAGCTAAGTAACAGTACAGGGTCATTTGGCTCCGATGAAGTATTGGCAAAACGAGTTTCCATGGAGACTAATATGCTTTTGCGACTAAAGACACATAGAGTGGCATTTTGGACTGAACGAGGTAAAAAACCGCGGGGCGCGGAGATAACAAGCGCGGGCGAAGAGACGTAATGTCAACACGGTCTTAATGCAGGAGGGCTCAACCTGGAATCAACATGTACAGTCGCAGCAGGAAGGTGGCAGACGTTTTCACACAGGTGAATGTCAAACAGAAATTAAGTGGCCCTGTTGAATGAAAACATTAAGAGCCGGACACATTAGATCTACGCGGCTGTTTCTGTCAACTAGTTCTTCAGATAACGGGCTCTGAATGCCGTATAAAAGAATACTACAGATGGAATTCAATATATAAATATGCTAAATACAAATATATATCATCCTCTACGCGTAGGGATCCGTACAACTCTCATTTTTTAGGATAACAGCTTTTTGTAGCCGAGAAACTGAACGTCTTTTGAATTAAAAAGTAGAGAAATTGTTCTGTAAGGTCCCTGGAATATATTACGGCCTTCACTTTTTCAAATGTAATTTGCAGAAGAGAATAAAAGAGGTGATCTTCCACTGTGCTCGTGACCAAAATGGTATAATGAATTTTAAAAAGAAACACCTGTGAAAGTCCCATTTAGTAACACAGACCCTTCAGAATTGAATATAATTATAATATTGTTATACTTCCAAGTGACATTGGCTGATTTGTAGGAAAGGATTCTGCTTTTTTCTAGACATAATCAACATTTTGAGGTTGTTCTTGTCATTATTGGTCATTTTTTCCAAATATCAGAGCACGAGAACGACTGAAATATATATTTTGTGTAGTATTTATGTTTATGTGTTCAGTTCAGTAGCTACATTAGGGGTGAAACATCATGATTGACATTGAGTGCTACTGGTCCATTCTAGGTGAATGGGTCGGACTTCGATACCACGGCGTCACCAACTAATGAAACTTAGAATTAGAATTTGTTCTTAGAATAAATCTAGAAAACTGACTTAGTTATATTTTGAGTTTGGTTTTCTTTATGTCTGCATTTAAAGGAGAAATATTATCCTCTTTTTCGGGTTCAAAATTATATTTTCGGGTTTTACTAGAATATGTTTACATGCTTTAGTATTTGAAATTGTCTCAGACGGTGGGGAAATATAGAGCTGCCGAACTGGACACTCTGTTTCAGCTCCTGTCTCTTTAAGGCCCCTCCCCCCCGATACTAAGTCTGCTCTGATTGGTCAGCTCACACACGCCTGAGCCAACGCTGCTCACCGTGTTTCCGGTCAGCTCTGACGTGTTATCGGCTTCCGGTTAGCTTCATTTCCACCAAGAATATAAGCATATATTATGCAAATGTGTGACGTGGTGACATAGCGTGATGTCACAAAGTCACAGAATTAAAGGGAGGACTTCTGACGAGGCGTTTCAGACACTTCAGGAGCTCCCAATTAGTGCAGACTTTGGGATTTTTAACTTTTACACTGAAGGAAAGGAAAAAAATGAAAAAGTATAAAAGGTCTCCTTTAAATTGACTTAATGTTTAGTTACATTTACTTTAATGGTAATGGACATTAACATCCACTCCTTTTAATAATCTAGATGTATTTCAAAACATATAAACTGAACCGACTGACCTCAAGCCTCTATATGAAGGCACAGAAACACACAAAAGGTGATTCAGATTCTGAAACTGTGCCGCGGTGGATCTGCACGGCTGCCTATAAAACGGATATAAAGCCGTAAAAGTGCTGCCCAGAGGTGACCTTTATTTTGAAGAGCTGCTGTGTGACATGCTGTGAATTAGCCGACATCAACGCTCTTGAAATTTATGCCTTTCGCGCGGCTTGACCTCTAAAGTCAACAGTATGTCGAGAACAAACCGGGACGATTGTAAGGAAAACAGACGCTGCACACACAGCAATAAATGTATGACAATGCACGAACGCATGCCACAAAAAACCCCTCTGATGTGTATCGGCCTGCGAGCCGCCGCGGCCACTGTCATTGGTTACAAGGTGAGCCACCTACGTGCACCCGAGCAACTTATTGATGTGATCGAGTTGGGATTTTTTTGCTTATCATCGCAATATCAAGTCACCTTGTTCTTTTCTTTTTTTCTAATCAAAAGTCAACACTGGTGCTATCTAACCCTGATATGGAGCCAATTAAATCCTTGTCTCAATCTATGGCAGCGTGGGCCGCATTCTAATTCGTTGTCAGTTCAACCTTTAACTCCTCTACGTCTCCTGTCCTGGCTTTGAGTTCACTGAAGTAAAAGTTTGGCTACTTTTTGATCCTGTGATCAGAGGATTTCGCTGCAGATCAAGTGAATAAAGTTATAAGATGAAAATTTAATCATACAGGCTTTATCACAGATGTACACCGACCTGAGATTTAAGCGCCGCTCGCCTCTGTTTTTATCACAAGGTTGAGCGAGGGGGGAAGCTATTGACACACAGAGGTACGGCTAAGCCACTTCACATCCCAATCGATCACAGGTCCACTCCACTACAAGTGGCATTCCCCTTATAAAAGTACGATTTTCCTGTCCGCGCTGCCTTTCAGGATCCAGACACCTGCCCTGGACTTCGGTCCTGCGATATCTTCATCCTCCTCCTTTGTTTCGTCTTTCCTCAAGACTCAAGTCAGTTTGAGAGTTGTTGTTTTTTTTTTCTTTTTCCCGAAGCTTGGCTGGTGCAGAAGCAGGAAACAGATGGCTGGCTATTTCTGGAGGGATACTACAGAGTGTCCAGCTCAAATAAAGTGTTCTTTCACAGGATCTTAGTGTCTTTTAATGCCTGCGTGGGGAACTTCATAAAACTTGGACCAAGAACTCGCAAATGGCCCGTGACAATGAGATTACAAAAGAAAGATTTTTAGGGGTATTTGACATTATTATAGCGAATCCAAACGCCTCCCTCCGTACTTTCTTTAACTCCGGCTAATCCCTCCCTGGAGGAAGCCCATTAACCTGGGCCAACACTCTTCCCCCCCTGACGAGGCGGAGGAGGACGGGCCTCCTCTGTTTGCCTTCCTGATCTCTGTCACTCAAACGGGTCATATAATTATTGTGTGCCTTCACAGGTTACACAGCGGATATTAGCTGCATTGTAAGCAGACATTAATTACATGAGCGAGAGGACAGAGTTAATAAGGCTGTTTAAAACACTTCTGAGGATGCACCTCGGCGGACGGTAACCATGGAGTCATGTCGACGGATCAGACGCGAGCGAGCGCCGCTGTTTACGTTTACAGATGTAAATAAAAATCTTCCGGCGCCGTGATAAGCTCATTCATGACGCGCCATCTGGCAGCCGCTGACAGTTTGAAATTGCATTAATCCTTATCTATTCATTATGAAATTTGTGAGTATAGGTATAGCAACGCCTCGTCGATGGTACAGTGCCTGCGCTGAATCTGAATTGATTCCTATCTATGTGGAATCCATTGCACATTCCTCTCATGGCCGGGCGATGCAGGAGGCGGCGACTGCTGCTCACAGGTCAAGTCAGATTCATCTCAGGCTATCTGATCAGCCCCGTCCCGGAGCTGTGTGAGAATGTGTGAGATGTGTGAGAAATAGCACATTTTAGATTACAGCACTCGCTCTAAAAGCCTTCAGCTGTAGTGCACGTCTTTCAATAGTTTGGTACAGAGCATTCATTTCATCTCTGGGCGCTTCTTTTAAAGGCTATCCCACAAGGTCCTATCACTAGGAGGTTCAAGGGCAAAATAAATCAGCGATGACACGTCCCATCGTTGTTATGTAGGGCGCAGAGGTCTCCTGTCTGCAGCAGGAAGCTCAGGTTGAGAGATCCCCTTTGTGTCTGCAGCAGGATCACATTAACAGCCTGACTCATTACATTAATAGCGGTGCCACCGCCGCAACATGAATAATGCCATTCCTTCTGCGAAGGGGTTGCAAACCAGCGTGACAGGGGAGAAAGCATCCGGCTATTATTAACCATAAATCCATAAATGACACACACTGTCCATACATGGGGACGGATATAAATAGAGCTGAGCCGCGGTGCTCTGCTGATCCATTAAAGGTGGATACCAGGTGATAGGAGTAAAACCCATTGTTTACATTTCAGTGAGAGACATACGGAGAGAGTCAGATGATTAAACCCACCCGGGCCTGGCAGATCAGTTATCAAAGACGTAGGTGCAGCATCCTGGATCTGAATCGGCCTCAGACATTGTCGTGTGCATCATGTCGTATGCTGATGACCTGACTTTATACCAGGAGGTTGAGCAGATGGTTATGAAGTTACACGTTTCAACATTTGAAAGTGGGAAACTACTAGATAATTGTTTGCCGACCTCGGTACGTTTTCCTGCTCAGTGCGTGGCGACAAAAAAAGGGATGTTTTTGATGAATTGGGACATCTCAAGACGTGAACACCAGGTGCTTTAAAAAAAAAACAAAACCTTGAGACGATTTCCAGCCGTGTTTCTTGCAGCAAAAGACAAATCTTTTTTTACCAAAAGTTGGGACATTTCCAGCCGCGTCACAGCGACAAAACACGGTGCTTTTAACAAGACCTCCGGGCGATTTCCAACAACAAAACCTGATATTCATAATGAAAAGTCGGAGCATGTCCAGCCGTGTCGAGCAACAAAAGTCAAGACATCTCGTTGTGTGTCCGTGGTGACAGAACAGGGCACTTCTAACAAGACCTCTGGACGATTTCCAGCTATGTCGGAGCAACAAAAACTGATATTTATAATGAAAAGTCAGAGCAACAACACCCAACGGTTTCAGCGAGACCTCGGGACGATGGGATGATGAAAAGTCAAGGCATCTCATTGTGTGTCTGTGGCGACAAAACCAGGTGCTTTTCAGAAGAGATTGTCACAACATAAACTTGAAAACTGAACCTGAAGAAGCGTAAAGTTACAACATATCCGTAGTTTGCAGGATATATTACTGACAATGATTCTGGTGATTGCTTCTCCTGTTGTTGTCAAATAAAGCACAAACAAAAAAAAATAATAAAATGACAGAAATATAATCTTCGAAACAACTTCTCGGCTGCAGATTAGTTCAGTAGCTCGATGCCCTTCGTTGTTGTGAATTGCAGGAATGCTTGTGGCAGCTCCAGCAGATCAGCAGAATTTGGGAAATTCTTCAAAAGCTGAATCCTCCTCTAACCTTCCACCACCTCCCCGAGCGAGCACCTATCCCCACCTGCCCCCCAGCACCAGGGGATCTGTCACAAATCAAGGATGGGAAGGTCAATAAAAGCAAACCATGCCAGACTCTCTGACTGACACATCAAAAGTTCCCTCAGCAGCGCTCAACTCTCTGCCTTCCTTCCCTTCCGACCAATTTAGCCGAGTCCGAGGGGAGCCCCCTAATCCATGCCTCTGAAAGCACGCTTAATCAACCTCTGATTAAGAGGGAGCACGCCGAGGTGTCCGGCACCATCTCCACTGCCCCCCCATCCTCTCCTCTCCTGGAGTCAAACCACATGGAAGGAAAAGGATTTATTTGTCCTCCATGTTCCCTCAGAAACGCCTGAAGTCTGGCCTTGTTGCCGGCCCTTCATTCATCCGACATCCAACGACGGCAAACACAAAGCAAACATTTAGCTCCTTCTCATTCCTAACCCCCTCCCTCCTCTCTCTCTCTCCTCCTCTCGCCTTCTCCTTTTGTTTTTTTTTTTCCTTCCCCCCGTTGTTGTTATGAGCGTCCCCCAGGTGTCCGGGAATGAATTAAACATCAGCGTGTTGGTAGGAAGGGCACAGCTTCTCCTGAAAGGATTGAATGCAGAGCGTTGTTTGAGAGGAGAGCAGCAGTGGAGGTGACAGAGGAGGCTTTGCTCAGCACGAGGACGCCGAACCATCAGGGAACCACTTTGACCTCTAACATCTGACTGCCTTCATGAATAGTCATTTTTCCAAGTCCCTCCAAGTAATTGGGGTTTTCCAAACTTTTTAAAAATGGGAGGCCACGTTTGGCATTTGTTTATCTCGTTAGGCCGGCGTGTGGGTGTGTAAGTGCAGCTCGAGTGGAGAGAACAGCAATAAATGTGTTGCTGGAGGGTTTGTTAACCTGTCATTTAAGAAACACTGCTCTGATTTTTCACCCTTATTGGTATTGATTAAGGCATGTCTACAATGTCCACACTACCTTGAAATGTGGCCAGACTGAGCCGCCTAGTTTACCTCCTCCATCCACCGACATAAACACAAAGAGGCTCGGTGGTGGAAGTACCTTTAAATAAGAATTATATCAAACATTACAAAAAGAAAATCAGGGACATCCAGACACAGGTCACTATAATTTAGGCGCATATAACTGTTCATATGTTCTCCTTGAATTAAAAATAATAAAATGAACCCTGTTGCCTGGTAATGAGTCCCACATCTCACTATGTTATATATTAGCTTTTGCTATGCGATGCAAAAACAAGCCTGCAGGCTACAGCTGCAGCGTTATCTCTCAAAATATTACAAATTTATACAGCTGTGCGGCTCATCAAGATCCTTTTTATGCATTTTCTGATAATATTCTATTATTCTATGTGTTGGCTTTACCAAGTGGCAACTCTTTACAAGGACACATGATATAAAATGGCAGGAAATAGAATTTGAAGGTAAGTTTTTACTGGTATGATTATTTGCCTGTGAAATTATGTTATTTTCCGATGGATTTTTTGCCAAAATTGTCATGTTTCACAGTAAAATTGTGTGTTTTCTACTTTTTTATGATGGTAAAATGTTTCACGTGAGATGCTACTTTGGGTTTTATGTCTTTTACTGTCGCTGTTTGATTGTGTTTCACCTTAATTTCTACACATTTGCTGAGAGTACGTCAAGCTAATTGACTTTCTGAGTAAAGTATTTTATCAGTAATCAATTGATTGCTTTTTTGCATTAGCCTGTAGCTGTAAATAAACCTTCACTAAGATTCTGAGGGATGAAAAACTTCAAACAACTTTTACACTTTTTAATTTGAATATCAAGGATTTTTTAAGCACTTTGTCAGAAATGGAGATATTTTTTCAAGGTATTCCGTTTCTTGATTTTCTTCCTCTCGGAGTTCAAGCGCTTCGAGCACCTGGTGCAAACCCTGTGTTATTTCTTTTCAACATGCGGATGATAATTTAAAACCACTTTACTGTCAGAGAAAGTCATAAAACATAACAAACCCAGAACACACAGGCCGAGAGGACGCAGCAGTTTCTTCTTCTGTGTGGAATCAGCCATCAGTCTCAGCGGTCAGTGAACACAACACCAGACTGATTCCAATCACAGAAGAAGAAACATCTAAAGATGTGATTCGGAGATGTTTGGGCACCAGCTTTAACCGCTCCAACCAAAAATCCAAATCCAGAGCTCATTATGAAGATTACTGTCATTCCAGAGTGAGTTCACGGTAGACGGACGTAGAATCAGGTGCATTAAAACACAAAGTACCAACAGAAACTGAGGATACAGAAAAAAAAAAGTCATTAACAGGAGTTGAGTTCACAGAGTACACTTTTCTGTAACAATTGCTGGAACGGTAAAAACAGCTCACAGGGATTCTGGCTGAGATTGGATATTTAGTTAATTAGCAACAAAGTCGTCCTTTAACAGCGGTTTGTGCTCTGCAGGGTGTTTCTGTGTTAAAACTTCTGACAACACGATCGTTCGCATAAAGTCGTGTGTGAAACTCAGAGAGCCTGAACGGAGACACCCGGACGTCACATCGTCTCAAGGAGTTTGTTACATAATGCCTGACTTTTTTTTTTAAAGGCACAGTATGTAATTTCTGCAGCTGCGTGTCCTTCAAATAAAACAACGACAACAAAAGGCTCGTTTGAGGATGTCGTGCAGCAGCGTGGGATCATGGGAGTTGTTGTTTTTCATCGTCAAACAACTGCAGATGCAAATATATCTGATGTGACTCACGCATGATGTTCACAGATAATAATAATAATGTAAATGCTTCGTTACCTTGATTCAAATTAGAGTAAAACATTGGCAACCTTTGGGATATTATAACCACACAACTCAATAAAATACCAAACAAATATTTTATCGATCTTTTTTAATTTTAAAGCACAAATGTTGAGGAAAAAGAAGTATAAATTCTTCTGTGGCTGCAGAGTAAAGCTGCATGTAATGTGATGAACTGCCACCAGTGATGTCATCCAGCTGCATTGTGGGTAATGTAGGCACCGGGTTCTGAAGAGCAAAAACTGACGGAGCAGAAGCAGAAAATCGCCTGTCTGTCTTCCACACATTCTTCTTCCTTTTCAAAAACCCAACGCCTACATTACCCACAATGCACCTCAGCCACTGAGTGAGTTAAGCAGATTACACGCTTCCTCTGGAGACACAAAAGGCCTTTACCCTTTAACGACCGATACTCGTGTATCCTGTGAAGTTTTCCCACATGCTCAGTGACTGACTGATGATCTTGTTAGTTAAATGGTCTGGTAAACATATTCACAGCCCACCAGAACCGGCCAAAATAAAGTCTTTAGTCCAGAATTTATTTATTTTTTTTGCATCTGCTGTCGACTGAAAAAAAACTACATTTCAATTAATATGGGCTTTCATGAAGATTTATTCATTTGCTTGTTGGCATGCACACAGCGGTGCGCATGTGTTAAGAGAAAGCTGTGCTGCAGAATCCCAGCTTTTATTTCATTAGTTTTCTTTCAGTCTGGTATAATCAGGCATGAGCATGACGAGTTTAGAAGCCCGCGAGCAAGTTATGAAGCATTTCAAGGTGAAATATCAGATTTTTTTAATGTTTTTTTTCCCTTTCCCTAAGTTGATTATCCAGGAAGGAGAAATGAGTCTCATATTTCAAAGCAGAGTTCAGTGAACTGTGGTCATGTGATTAATACCCTTGTCTGAGACTTTGCCAAAGAGCTAATGGCTGGCTTTTTTTCTTTTTTTTTTAGGTTTACAATAACAAAAGATTTGTGGGGTTTTTTTTGCGCATACGGTCAAAACAAGAACAAAACAAAGGAATAAAAGTCGGAGGCTTTTCCACAGCGAGAACAGACTCGGTTGGAGTGTGGGTTAAAAGGAAGCCTCTCTCTCTCCTCAGCCCAACTCCTCTGTCAAATATCTCCGCTATTTCAGAGAGACTTTGATCAACAAAGTACTGTGCTCGTCCACGGCAACACCCACATAAAACACACAGTCGGTAGGTTGCGTAATCTCTTTTGCATCGCATGTAACACAAGAAGATTCTTCCCCAATTTCAGCACTTAGCAACAGAGAAAACGTCCATTGATGGTGCTGACCTGCAGGAGCTGAAGGCTGATCCTTAATATACTGCGCTGATGTTTTAATTACTACCGAATGTATAATATGGGTTTGTACAAACGCCTGTACAGCCGACTCAATGTGCTTTAACAGGTGCTCAACACAAACAAAAGGTCACAAGTCGTGCAGACTGGAGATACCTGCAGCTCGACACAGCGGAGGTGAAGTTATTGAGTTTGAGGTCTTTATGAAATCTTACAGGATTAATTTGAAAGATACGGACAGAACTTGAGTTTAAAAACCGTGTTGACAACCAGCTGCTGACTCTGTATCCAGTCAGCAAACACAAAAATACAACCGCACACTTCCTGAATTCAACTTTGGCTGTTTGGACGACACAGTTTCATGCTTTTACTTTGGCGGACCCTGCCACCTTTTTCTGGCTTTAAACGGTGTCAGTTAATGCTGACAGAGGTTTTCCATGTGCACGGTGGCGCGCTGGACTGGAGGGAGGGATATCGATGGGACCTGTTCTTGGCTGTCCTCCAGTGTCCACACCTTCCCCCCGGGTGTCCTGGTGGTCCTGCTGCACAACCAGACGGAGGGAGGGAGGAAGGGAGGGAGGGACTGCGACTGGCTGCTGAACTGTTTTTGCACATGTTTTGATCCGGGCAGGCTACTTTTACTTTCCTATAGATTGAAAGCAGAAGTCAAAAGGACTTATCAGCTGTTGTACAAGTCTTCTCTTTCATTGTTTATTTGTTATGATAAGACGTGCAGCACAGTTTTTTGCAGCCTTGTCGAATAAAATCAGCCGCATCTGCCTGGCTGTGTGACATTCGGGGTTAAATTAAATGTGTTGTTTGTGTTTTCGGGTGAGCTGACCCTTCAGCAGCGCTGTGCGACACACACAAATCTTCACAGCACCTCGATACAGTTAACTGCAAATGCAGTGGATCAGCATTGTTAGTCTTGGCGGGAGGCGGAGAGGCTTAAACCTTTATTTAACCTCCACTTTTCCACAGTATAAAGTTTTACATTAAGATACATTTCCTGCAAACTGAGCAGAAACACCACTTGTTCTGATTTTTTGGACAAATAGGGCAAATCTGAGGGCGCTTAATGAACCCGTGTTGGACACTCTTGTGTCCTGCAGCACTGTTTTTTTTTTGTAGAAGAAGAAGTGTGCAGAGAATTTTAATTTCTCACATTATGCAATGTGAAATCAGAGTTGTGGAGGAAGACATCACCTCCCACATCTGCTCAGCCCTCATTCTTCTCCATCCCTCCTTCTCCGCCTTGTATCAATTTGTTTTTTGGCATGTCACGTCAAAAAGGGAGGTTGTCACGGGAGACAGCTCCGCTTGTCTCTCACGCACACGATGGAGGTAGCTGCGATTTATAGCGCACCCGCTGCAGAGACAGACCTCACTTATCTCAGGCCGGCTCCTCTGCCAATGCCCTTTCACTCCAGCCAATGAGGATGAAAGTTGCAGGTTGGGTTACTCCGTCAAAAGCAGAGGAACCATTACAAATCTACACTATCCATCCTTCTGGAGGGCACGGAGCTTTTTCCCCTGGTGCAAAGAGCCGCTGCAGACCCGAGTCTCCTCAAAGCCTGTCTGTCTATCTCACACGGCCGGGGAGCTCACAGGGGGGTTGTTATCACAAAGGGCCAATTTGTTATCCTGGTTTCACTCCATCACAGAAGCCATTATTTGGGACTTTTATCTATCAAGAAAAAGCTGTTAATGTGAGCACGAAAGTGTGTACTCTGTCATTATGCCAGCGAGGCAACTGACTTCACCTCATACTGATTCAGACTGAATGAACCTGAGGCAATTACTCAAGTGAAAAAAAAAAAGATCACAACTACGCCAGTGTGAACTACCTTGAACTTTTAAGTTGCGCCCCGGTGGAAACACCACGTCTGATCCTTATGTTAATATTTTGTGTACTAATTGCACTGCAGCACAAAAGCCCTTGATGGAGTAGGCACTTCCACCGTAGGCGGATCCTCCTATTAGTCGCAGCACAGCTCTGCCTACGTGCTCTGACACCAGCACCTCGGCCCGCAGGAATACTGACTGCCGGATAATGCATCCGCACCTGCAGGACCGACGATATTTCATAAACCTGAGTGCAAAGCTGTGATTTATCACTTTCACTTATTACTTGAGACACTCTGAATGATCGATTGGTTTATCCTCCCAACTTGAAGCCGTGTATATATATCAGAAAAAGAAAGAAAAAAAAAAAACGAGGGGGGAAAAGACGATTACCTGCCGAGGTACCTGGGTGGGAGGATATTTCCTGAGAGTTCATGCGACCGTCTCGTTGGCCTTTGTGTCTCCATCATGCGCTGTCACTCCGCCGTCAGCGTCAGACGGACGGCTGCTCCGTCTATGCAAAACGCTCTCTGTTCTTTCTCCGGCACGTTCGGATGGGTTTAGGAACAGAAGCGAGGTCAGGAAGGAAGGAGCCGGGTCGCCAGGACAAAATGATGGAAGGTAAGGTTTCTGCAAACCGTGTGTGTTCTTAGTCTTAACGTTTTATGCTGCTGTCTTGGCCAGGAGATTTTGAATATTAATTGGAAAATAAAGGACAAACAGAAATAAATTATATGTACAAATTATGACCCTTCTTATCAAGAGGTGGAAAGGACGGGTGGTGGAGTTACAAGTAACAAGTCAAGTGATTCGCTGACTGATTTTAATACTTCCTGGATATCCTTTTTAAGATCTGTTTTTGGGCTTTTATTTTGACAGGACGCCTGAGAGAGTCAGACAGGAGAGTGGAAACATCTCCAGCCGTGTTTGTTGCAACTAAAGTTAATATTTTAAAACCAAAACCGGATCTTTTCCCGACTCAACCAAGTGTTTTTATCTGCCTGAACCTATTCAGAGCATCACCACAGATGAGACATTGAGAATTTAACATAATGAAACGTAAAGTTGTAACTTAATGAACATGAGGTTTCAATATAACTGTGGTTTTGCAGAAACATACACTGCCGACATTTCTTTTGGCTTTTAGTTTGGAAAAAAGCGGCACGCGCTGTTCAACACTCTGCTGTAGCTCTCTGAAAATGTCAGGGAAATGTTCCCGGCGTTCACACGTGTAATCACTGAGCGGGTGAAGAATTTTATCTATTTGATTTAGTCTGAATGAATGAATTTTAGGTGAAGGCCATGACACGAATATTTACTGTCCAACGGCAAAATGGCTCGTAGATGAAATACCACAGCAATTCATGATTATGAACTTGAGGTTTGTCACATCATCCTGCAGAAACACAGATTTGGCTTCCTGACATCTGATCAACAAAGTCTTCACAAAGCAGCGTGAAGCCGAAATATCTCAGCCTCCGCTGCAGCCGTTCTGTTTTGTAAAGTATCTCTTTAAATTAAGGTGGACAATTTCACTATAAAGCAATGAATGTCTTTGTCTCTGTCCGTCTGTTTGTCTGTCATTCACGTAACTCCAGAACTGTTCATCCGATCCACTTTGGACTTGGCGGGTTTGTTGCTGAGGATCCGAGGAAGTGCAGAGTCGACTTTGTTGGAATTTGGACGGATCGTAGCTGGGCTCACACGTGATTCCTCTCATGGGGAAGCAGACGTAAACAAAATGGAGATCGTCGTGGTGCAACGACTAAAAAAGTGGAAGGTTAAACACGTCTGGATGAGCGGGGAGATGTGGAGGTGAGATTTATAGGTGTGTCAACAATACCAAGATGCTAACGTTAGCTTAGCTGCTCCAGATTTATACGTCGTACATACTAAACACGTTCGTGCCGGCCCATTAAGTCTGCGAGCGGCTCAGGAAGCTTAAGACTGGATCTGTAAACCCCTCACATTACCAGATAATCTGTGCTGATCGCTGTGTTTTTTTTTAACAGGCTAGTCTGAATCAATGACGGGCAGCTGATCAATATTAGGCTGATTAAATCACATTACAGGCTGTTGAAGGTGTTTTCACAGCAATTGCCATGAATTTGGTGCAGCGGAGATACTGTAACAATCTTCACCTGCAGAAAGAAGATTTTCACTGATTGGATTTTATTTTAAAAACTGAATTTAAGTTTGATGAAACAAATATTTCCCTTCCGACCCAAAAAGAAAAAAAAAACACCATCCAGTAGTTGAAATGCTGCACTGCCAATTTACAATTAGGTGCTCGGAGCTTTTTCACATCAACCTGCGACAACCGTCTATTTGGCTTCCTGACATCTGATCCAGAAAGTCTTGACATCCACAAACCGTTCTCGGTCCGAACCCGATCGCTTGTCACGCGGCGAGTGTGGGCAGCCGGGCCTCCTCGCTCTCCTCCCGCCCCTCATCACAAGTCATCATTACACCACAAGCTGTCAAATTAAAACTTTTAAATTGTGTGAATGCCTCCTCGGAACTTTCCCTTTTTCCCCGCAACATATTGCAGAGATAATTGAGGATATTAGCAGGCAGACTGTTACCAAGAGATGAAAGGCAAGGAGGGAGCGGTGACAGCTCCTCTCGCTCGTGGCGGTAACGAGGGACTGTCAAAAGTCTCTCCGTGTTTATCTCGGATCATCTAGGGGGATTTAAAACCCTTACCTTCACAATTCCATTCTTTATGGCGCGTCCTTTATCCACAGTGATTTACGGAGGCTCAAGCCCTGCGCCGTGTGATGAATGAGCACTCTTCACAAGGTGTCAGGGCCAGGCGGTGACTCTCTCCCCCCTCCACTCTCCCTCCCTCCCTCCCTCCAGCCTCATTTTTTTTCCTCCTCTGGTTTCTCTCTCTCTCCTCGTCTTCCCTTCATTTCAAATTCTGCTGATTAGATTGTTGACACGCCGAGTTGATTTACACGAGGAATTCTGATTTGCAGGAAAAGCTTTAACGGACGGTTCGGATCGATGACATTCGGACGGATAACCTCCTAATTTTAAGGAACAGTTCTGGAACGCACCTGACTTTCATTTTACAGGTTCAAGGGGAAAAAGCCTCGAGTTTACTGAAATCTTCTCAGGTTGAAACAGTTTCAAGCAGTTTACACCAAAATGAACCAACAGCTACGATGCAAATAGACATCAAGAATCAGGATTTGTGAGAAGAAAAATATTTTGTAATGCACGGAAGATGTCATCTCGGTTTGGGTTTAGAAAGACTTCGATGTCGAGACAGAAAGTCTGCGTTACAAACGGAAAGACGCGGGCGTTTACCGGGCAAGAAGGGTCTGAGAAGAGACGTTATTAGGATGCATTATGGGAAGTGTAGTATGCCAGAACGCCAACTGCAGTGAATCAAAACTACCAGCCTGTACTGCATCCGGTAGCATTCTGCAGGATGCATGTTTTTCTAACATCATTGCACATTTTTCTTTTTCTTCACATTTCTTGCCGCAGACTGCAACAGATGTGTTTTGGTGAAATAAGTGCAGTGAATCCTAATTGTATGTATACTGCCTGCAACAGTCTGGAGCGCCACGGCAAAATCTGAATCTAGTCAGAAGACAGCCAGAGAGAGAGTCAGGTTAATATATGTATATTCTGGTGATCCATTTCTGATCTAATGTGTTTTCTCACTTGTGTTTATGACTGAAGAACAGGTGAGGAAAAAGGGGTTGTTGCCAGGATAATCTTTTAAGTTCCTACTTGACTCTCCGGGCTTCCGTAGTCGGATCCTAAGTTTGCTTAATTGACCGAAATCCTGCAAAAACCGTCGTTCTGCCCGCCGTGCTCAGATTCTGACGGGGATCCTACAAAGGTTTACGTTTTGGGACACAGCGAGTGAAGATGCATCTCAGTGCTGCTGGATCCGTCATCAGGATGCGCTTTGGGAGAGATCCCAAACTTTACTGAAGAGCTAAAGAACGACTTTCAATTAAAATAAAGCCTTTACACGTGGACGGTTGTTAAAATCCAGGCTGTTTTTACTTCTCTGTACATTAAAAGGGAGATTTTTTTTTGTTTTGTTTTCAGCTGCAGACTAAATGATTTCAGGCTTGTTGGCAAATCAGTTGTGTTAGATTACCTGCAGCATGTTGTGACAGAAGCAGTAGCTCATTTTTGTGACTTGCCTGTAATAAATAACTCAGTGGGTTCTCTAATTCCTGAGCTGAGAATGAGAACCTGACCGAAATGAGGCTGAATAATTAATGAAATAACTTTTCGGGGGGTTATTATATTATATCGAGGTGTTTTTTTTTTTTTTTTGTGCAGTAATTAACCTGCAGTCTTTTGCTTTTTCTCTCACAGCCTGAAGAAGTGGCTTAAAAAATTAAAAAGCATCAGTATGCAGGTAAACCGGCTCTTTATCACCGTCGTTCAGCTTTCAGCGCTACATTAAAAAGTGTCTGCAGAAAAAAAACAATGTCAATATAACCTTACCTAAAATGTTAATGCCAAAACCTCACACCTCAAATGATTTGCATATCAAGTCTTTCAGCGCTCACGTAAAAAAAAAAAAGAAGAAAAAACTCGACTTTAAAGAATCTAAAAAAACGCTCAGAAGCCGAAGAAGACTCTTCCTGCCAGCTACAGAAGCGCAGACACTCGACTGCGTGAAGACAATTTCTCAAACTTTTCCTCAACTTTCATGCCGGAAAACTCGCCAACAAATATAGAGTTCTTAAATATTAATAATAAAGAAAAAAAAAACTGTGCCTCTGGGTTCGGCCCTGCGCGGCGCGAGAACAGTGATTACAGCAAACATTTAAAACAACAGAGAACTTCTTGAAAATGAGCTGGGTTGCATTTGCATTTTTCAGTTCATACATTTTAATTTGTTTTAGGGCAGCTGTCAGGCTGATTGTAGAAATTGTGTCACAGATTTAGATAATGTGCACTGCTGCAGGGGGGAGGAGGAGGTGAGGGAGGGAGGAGGAGGATGTTATTGAAGCTTCTTCCTTTTTCGGGGGGGAGAATATAAAAAAATAGCTCGCTGCCACAGAAAGTGAAGTGTCATTTTATTGACATTGTTATGCTGACAACATGTTAAGATTTGTTTTTAAGACTTTTGGAAATCCGAAGGCTAAGATCCTCCGGGGAGCGCGTACGTGACTTTGCATAAACGCGGCGTATTTAGTATTCAAGGGCGAAAGTGGATTCTCGCTGACAAGTCATGGCTCAATCATTTTAAGAAACAGCAGGTCCTTTGTGTCGGCGCCGCCGCTGTCGTGAGTTCGGCGGGTTAGTCCATTAAGTAAAGTTCGGCGACGTACTAGCGGAGAGCGTAACGCAACACGAACACGACGAAACGGAGCGGCGGCGAGGACGAGGAACCACCTCAAGGTTACTTTAGTTCCACGTTTTCATATCAGTTCTACGTCACGATTTCATCCTAGTTTCCGTTTTTTTTTAACTTATATAAGCTGTTTCAGTTTGGAGCAAACGGCAACAAGAAACTGCGCTTCTCTCTCCATTTCGGGTCTGGCGACACCTTGTTGAAGGCCGATTATTTCACATAATCTGGTGAACTTGGCAGACGAAACTGTGCAGCTTTTTACTGAAGCCTGGTGCTGCAGTCTGTTGGCTAGCTGCTTCATGCTAACTCTGCTAACACTGAGCATGTTTGTGGCTACAGCATCTCTCCGCTCTCTCACATGTGCCACATGTTGCCATAAATAAGCAGCAACAGCATACTGGAATTTACACTTTTCATCCGTTTGGACTTGAATCACATTATTGAGAAGTTGGCTGACATTAAAGGCCATTTTAAATAATAAAAACTAACCACAGAGCAGCTGCACGGAGCGTCACAAAGGCAGCTGACGGCAGATTTCAGTGATCTTCGCTCTGTATGCAGCCTGACTGAATGCTCTGCCTCTCTGAAGGACATCCATTCACAATCAGCCTCTCCCTCCTCCTTTTCTCTTCGGTTGCAGCTCTGTATGCTGTTTCCTATTCACTCTGACTTTTCACACAGCTCACAATTTATTTATTTTTTTATATAAAAGTTTGTCCAAATATGTGGTGTCAGCTGAGGCATACAGAGGTGACAAACTATCAGAAACAGAACATTTTGCAGATGGCTGATCTCTTTCTTTAACTTGACTGCAGTATCAACTATTAATAAGTATCGATCCTCTTATTAAAATGATTTTCAGGTATCACAGTTTTGAAGTATGTAACAGTCCAAAGTCCAAAGATCACATCAGCTACTAGCTTTAATTTAAAGGATAAGAATATTTACGGACCGATCGCCTCTGTTGCAAAGTTGCAACAACTGAAAACTTTTCTTTATTTTACATAAATCATCTGTACAATGACGGTTGCATGCTGTAGTTTGAATAATAACGTAATAATACTGTTATTTAGAAGGCGGCTACCTTCAAATTGTGGACTTTAAGTGTTTTTTACGCAGTGAAAATGTATAATTCTGCTAAAATCTGACCAAGAAATTACAAGAGAACATGTAAACATGGAAAATCTGTAATATCACATTCATTGTTACATTATGTGCAGCGTTTTACTGTATTTTACTGTTTTTGCAGCCGTATTTTCATTTGTTTTTGATGCTGCATGATTCTGGAGTTATGAGACGGCCTGTGTTATATTTTTATTTCTAATAACAAGCGTGACATGAACTGACGTAAGACCACAGAAAATATGATCACCTACATCAGAAACACTTGAACACTGCAGGGTGATACTAAACTTTACTTTCTCAGGCTTGGGACGCAACAGATTATATGTAGGTGTTACATAATTCAAATTATAGGAACAAAGCTGATGTCAGATCGTCGACACATTCAGTAAAATGGGGATTATTAGCGGGATTACAATTAATGGAATTAGAAGGCACAAAACAACAACAGCGTCTCTTTCCAGAGAACATGACGTGCTTCCTCGAGACCTTTTCCTGAGCAGATTTATGGACTTGTGCTCATCTGTATAATGGATTTTTCTGTGAACCGTCCCTTTAAAGTAACCTTCCCACCCTGTCAAGTGTAATACACTGCGCACATGCCTTCCCCCTCTGCACAGTTACATGACATAATGTGATGTAACGTCACGTGATTATGAGGCTCGTGCAAAAATCAACAGCGTCATGTTTGATTCTGTCGCTTCCTGTCGTCGCGGCTCGTCCTCCCGTCTGCAGCCCATCATCCTCCTCCGTCCTCCATCCTCCATCCGCCGGGAGACGTATGAGGACCGCGTGCCCATCCATCTCCCTCCCTTTACTGTTTGTCTTGCTGAGTGTCAGTGTCACATGTTAGGGCATTAGCTGTGAAGACATCAGTGGATGAGGTCAGCGCTGACACTGTGCCTCTATTAAATCAGTGGCCTCTGAAAGTGTGAGAACAAGCCTCGCTGTCACATTGGGTGTGGACGCGCTCAGAGCTGAGGGTGACAGACGTTTTATCCTCCGCTGCTGACGCCGTCCTCCGCCCACAGTCCCACCGTCCACAGTCCCAACCGTCCGCCATCATGGATGTGGCGGCGAGGCCTTTTCGCCACGCGCCTCACCTCCACACCTGGCTTCCGCCACAAAAGCCGACAGCAGATCGCTAGAACGATCCCGCTAACCTTCAGCTGCTTCTCTTTCCTCGAGGAGTATTTCACAGCCAGAACCAGCCAGCAGATGGTTAAAGTGACACCAGTCTGCTCTCCGGCTGACGGATCGCTCTCCAAAACAGCAAACACGCTCAGTAGGACATTATGGTTTTAAACTGGGATAACGACACGAGGAATTAGTGCTATATTAAAATATATGGAAAGAGTCCATTTAGCAAAAAAAAATGAACCAAATGAGCAACGAGAATCACAAAGCCATCTGCCCCGGAGCGCTCGAGGGTTTCCGTGCTAAGTTCCCGTCTAAATACGTCTTTGCTTAAACGCACGCCCCTCCTATCTCTGTACAATAATCATGCCTTTAGTGCTGCAGAGTGTTGCGGTGCATTAAGATAAAAGCGCTAAAACAGTGTTTGTGCTGTATCCCAAATGGAGGCTGCTAAGTGAAGTAGCATGCTGTTATAGGAGTCGAGGGATGATGGTAGCATGAGTGCTTTCCTGAGTGGGAACACTTCACACTGCAGGGGTTTGCACTGATGCCACAGCATAAATTTGTCATATATCTTTTTTTTTTTCTCTCCCTCTCTCTCTTTCGCGTGCATGCTTGTATGTTCCCAACGTATGCTAAGATAAATTGATCACATTTTGCTCATTTAGCTCATATTTTGGAATCCGGGGGGCCGCATCACTATTCATAGCGTGATTCTACACTTTTTAGATTTTTTTTTTTTCAGATAGATGACTTTGAAGGCTGCGAATCAAAGAGTGGAGGATGGGAGGAGGAGGAGGAGAGGAGGGGAGTGATGGCACAAAAGAGCGTGATAACTTGTGATGAAGAAATTCACAGTCAGAATGTGTCGATGCGCTCTCGATACAAAGAGAAAGAAGGAAAAAAAAAAACTGTATCAAAATAGGCAGGAATATAAAAGCCACATCGGGGGAACTTAAAGGGGGGGTCGGAGCAGAAACTACTGTTCCCATAATCCAGTAAGTCACACCCTCAGCTGGAGAGAATGCTGAGAAAGACTATCGGCTTTACACTCTAATTCACCTTCCATACACTCTTTCTTTTTTTTATTTCGAGAAGCTTAAAATGGATTTAGCTCATCGGCCCTGAGATGAGAAATAACAGAAAGGTGCGTTTCACCATATAGCCATCAATCTGCTCCGTGTTAAGTGACGGGGCTAATCACCTTGAGAGCTTGTTTTCTGGCTACACCGAGAAGATAAACACCACTCAGTGAAACTGAAGAAGGCGAGAGAGGGGAGGAGGGGTGGAGACGAGAGAGCCTGTTGCTGATTGAATCCGAGAGACTTCGCCGTGATCTAACATTGAACCCGCCGCGAAACGTGTCGCCCCGGCAGAAGTGCTTTACGCGCCGGGCCCTCCGACCGCTCTCTGACGATTCTGAAAACATTCTTATAAAACTGTGAGGGGGGATGAGGAAAATAAATTTGTTGTGATGTTTACGAGGCTGCACGGTTGAGGGGCACCGGAGCGCCGCGTAATGTCACCCTGCAGCAGCGGATGGCGAAGAAGGAGGACCTTGGCCCCTCACTCTTTCACACAAATGCATACATGCACCGAGCCCGATAATGAGAATCCACCTCACCAAATCTTTCAATTCAAGGACTTGCTTAGATTGACTGTAATGCCTAAGTAATCAGCCTGTTCTGACCCACCTTGTCCTCGGCCAGGATTTATAGCACCCAATTACTGATCTCTATTACCCAGCGTGCCAAGGGGATGGAAATCAGACGAGTGGACAGACGGCCAGCGCTCTGTCTGCCGTTCTGGGTGACCAGGTGACGAGAGGTTGGCCTCCACTCCTCTTCTGCTTTCCGCCCATCTTTCATATCACATTATGGACCCCGAGACCGGCGGAGAGATTTTTAATATTCTCTCAGGTGTTTTTGGGCGTCGTGGTTTCAGCTCATTTGTTTCACAGACGTCTCATTTTCTAGGAATATGCTTCCATTGTTGTTCGAGCTAAAGAAACCAACAGTTTTTTAATGAGAAGTAATAAAGATATTAACGGCGCAGTCTGTCCCTCAAGGAAACAAACAAAAAAAAAATGATTGCAAGGGCAGACAATACCTGCAAAATATTCCACGAAGAAATTATCCTGCTGAAAGACGTTGTTTGGTCCCCGCAGTCTTTCACATAAGATAATCTAATTCAGAAGCACTTTTACAAGCAAAGTCAAATAAAATCCATCAACAAACCAACACCCTTGTAACTATAGTGAAGGACTTATTTCCCTAGAACTTAGCCCCGGGCTCTTTATCCCTCCCAACACAGAGACAGCTCTAAACTAATACCCCAAATTAACTATTCAGTTTTACGGAGTGTGTTGCCACCACTGTAAATCATGGGCAGAAGTACCGCGGTAACCTTAACTGACTCGGTTCTCAGCAGAAAGTTTTTTAAAAAAAGCACAGATCAGATTCACTTTCTAGAATAAAGAAACGAGATAGCAGCAAATTAAATTAATCGTTTTAAGCAACTGAGCTTCAAACTCATTCAGCACAGTCGACAGAATAATAATGTCGGCATGTCGGAGACGTTGGAACGTGTGTGACGATCTTCGGCCGTGTTTGTGGCGTTAAAAACGGGTATTTTAAGGCCAAAACAAGATCTTTTTCTAACCCTAACCAAGTGTTTTTTATGCTTAATCCTAATCGGATCATAAAGTTTAAAACAAAAAATTGAAACCAGAAGAAATGTAACGTTTCAACGCAGAAGCCACGATTTGTTCTGGCGATTCTGGTTTAATTTTAAAGTCACTTCACTGCCTCCTGATCCATGTCAGATACATTTTTAAATACTGATAATCACTTTTAAGGCCTGTAGAGGGAATAAATCCGTCTTCCTGATAGCCGACTGATCAGTCGGGCCCTTTCCTCGGTCAAACCTTCAAATCCTACTGAAACTAATATTAGCCGGGTGGCTGAAGACGCTAGCGATAACTAACCGTCTTACAGCAACTACAACAAGTGAAAATAAAGCTGTGTGTCCGTCGAGAAGCTCTGTAAGTCACAGAGAGATCTGTCAGAGCAGCCGGACGACGAGAGAGTGAAAACAGGAAGACATTAGAGCATAAAAATCTAGTTTCAATTAATATATATATATATTTTTTTTTAATTGAAGTGTACAAATAGGTGCACAAAGTGAATTTAGATGCAATTTGAAAGTGTTTAACAGAAGTGGAGCTCAGAGAAGTTAAAACGTTGTCCTGTTTTAAGTCCTGTTTATTAAAGAGTCACTATTTTAAAGTTGTTTTTTATTGATCACTTGTTATCCTGGGCTGCATTTCATCCTAATATCTCATCCTCTGTCGCTCACTGCCTTCGATTTGTATGTTAAATTCTTTGTAACTTTAAAAATCTACGTTATATCCTCAAAGCATGACTGGAGTTGTTACTTTACAGTTTGTGTGTGGGAAAAGTCTCATTGCTGGTCCGTTCAATACACCCAGATGTTCTCAGGTGCGATCGTACGCTTCACATCGATTATGAAACAAACGGCACCGGTTGCATTCATGTGTGGCGCTGCAGCTCGTCCTTTTTGTTCACAGACAGAATCACTGTTGATTCGTGTTTTCTTTTCTTTTTTTGACACGCTTGTTTACGTTTTTATAGCTCGCAGCTAAAGCGGCGACTAGCTGCCTCGCTGACGACGTGTGAGAAATGAACTCCGACACTCACGAGGAGGAAGAGACGACGACAGCTGCTGCAGAAAAATGTTTAGGTCGGATTAAAGATCTTGTAAGTGGATCAGTGAAGAGGACGGGCCTCAATTTGAACCGATTTGTCCGCCTCTCATGCTGGGAAAGTCTGGAGCCGTTCACAGTTTGCTCTCAGTGTTTGTGTTAAAACAGAATTCTGTGGGTTTTTTTTACACTTTGACATTGTTTTGATTAGTAACATCAAAGTCCACATTACGTCCCGTAAATACTTTCAAAAGTTGATGGATTTTTTTTTTTTATGAAATGCTGCCTTTTAAAATATTTAAGTCTAATTCATGGTTCATTCATGGACGACATTTGAGTCCAATTTCCAAGATTTTTTTGAAGCGGTGAGAAAAAAAAAAACATTTCATACCTTCAGAATGAAAATGAAAGACTCGTGTGAAGTCGGTTATTGGGAGGAGAACGACGGCGGCGCACAGAGATAATTTGGAGGTACGCCGGTGCACAGTTTAGATAACGTAAGAAAAAAAATACTATGAATCTTTTGAAAATATACTTTCAACACGCAACTTCCTCTCTGAGTAACTTCAGACTTTTGAATATAAAGCTGTCATTCATTAAGTGGCGACAAACGTGCAGGTTCTGTTTGATTTGTCGCTACGTTTTGGATAAAAATGATGATATCAGAGTGCAATGCAGGAAGCGTGGACCAGGTTCAGCGCCTCTAACAGGGCCTGACCTCGAGCAGTAATTATTAATCTACAAAAAACAGGGTTTGCAGGAGTGACGGCTGCTCTGAAAAGAGCGAGAGAAGCGCCGTATTTTGAGGAGTGCGTTGCGTAACGGGCTTTTGGACACCTGAAACACATCCGGCGCCGCTCCAGATAGCAGCGAGCAAGCGAGCGAGCGTCAGGGTAATGAAAAACTCAGCTCAGAAAGTTTCACAGCTCGATTCAATCGGCTCTTGTTCCGCTCAGAGAAACTTCAGATTAGGTGACTGAAGCTAAAATGACTAACACGAGTACCACTATTGAGTCTGAGGTGCCGTTTCAAGGCCAACAAGACGTTACATAACCTGGACGTGAACCTGCCGACGTCTCACATCCGAACACCGGATCTGATGCAGAGCGTCTCTTCTTCCCACAGGAGGCTTTCGTACTGTACATGTAGCAACTCCTCTTATTTTTAATAAATCAGGAGAAAACTGAAAGTTTTCAACAGGAAAATACCAAAATATCGTGCAGCAGTTCTTACTCCCTGAGTGAGGAGATATAATGTAGGTCAGAACACTTTTAAGGGTTAAAAACTCGGATAAAGTTTGTCATATTATTCCAATTAAAGTTTTACTTTGTAACGTACGTGTAGTGTAATCAGCATTTAAATGATGACTCGGCTATATTCAGGTATTAATCCGGCTCTAATCATTATAACTGATCTGGTTAATTTTCATGACGTGTCTGGTTTTTGCAGCCTTGATGAATTTAGACTGATTTAAAAAAATTAAAGAGATGCAGATATCTGAAGAAAACAGCAGGAAGTAGGAGAGAAACTGAAGAATTATCAGAGAAACGTTTCCTCAAATGACTGTGGCTAAAAAAATCTAAATATGCAAAAAACAATTCAGGACTCAAATATTTGCAAAAGGGTTTTTCCTTTATTGGAAAAGTACGCCAACTAGAATCACCTTGAAACAACCACTAGACTCTTTATAATATCTTACTGTATGTAAGCTTATGAGAAAATGAGCCTACTTCTCAGTTGATTTGTTACCTCAGTGAACAGTTTCTTCCACTTTATGGTCTCAATCTTCTAGTTTCAAGTCTTCAACACAGCATGATGTTCATTTTGTAGTTTACGGTCATATTTAGAGTGAAATAGGCGATAAAGCAGGCGGGTGTGCTTCTCTACCGTGGTGCATTCTGGGTTTCTCTGTCAGGATTTCCTCCTCAGCTCGACACTCTTGTCCAAATATTGTCTATTTTCACTTGTGGCTCCACAAAAAAAACAAGATGGCAATAGCTGTAATCTCAGACTGGAGGCTGTAGTCACGGTGGGGATAATGTGTCCGGCGGCGACTCTTACAACATTAAATTGTTTAACCAGCTGCATTGCAGCGAGGTTCAAAGGTTAGCGTCCTGGATTATGATCAGAGGTAAACTGCTTTTGAGTGATTTCATTTTTTAAATGAAGTTGTAGGGAGCTGATTGGAGCGGACGCCAGAGTTCAGGGTTCAGAGGCAACAAAGGAATTTTGGTTAAGTTCAAGCAAAGATTGTGGTTTCAGTTAAATGTCAATAAACCTGACCACAGATACGCTGACTTTCCCGTCAGGAGGTGGAGCGGGTCGTGATGCCGTTATTACAGCCATCATGGATACCAAACGGCCGACCACAGTCCGGGTCAGACCAGTGGATATCTGTTAGACCACCTGGGGTGTTTTTTAAAGGTGACCTGCGAGTATTTTCAATGTTTTTTTATGCAAAAGCAGTTGTTTGTGACTGGAACTCCATCTGTGATTTTGGCAACCAAAATATGTTTTTAAAGCCAAATGGTGATGTTTTCTGACCTGTAAGCAAGTGGATTTTGTGTCTTAACCTAACCCGAGCAGAACCACAGCGTTGTGACGAGAGAGAAATAGATAATTGGAGCCAAACTGACTTCAAGTTGCGACATAAAGACACGTTAGATTTGAACTTATCTCTAGTTTTTTGTCTTTTAAACCAGACTGTGATCCTTCTCTAACCTCACCTAAGTGGATATTTAGTAAGATCTGATTTATTTTTCAGGAAACAAATGAAACTCAAACATGTCATGTCAACACATTCCTCTCATTAGATCGGTATAAACATATTTGAGACGTGCCAGACGGATTAAATAACTTCATTTCCTCTTTAAGTCTGTGAATTGAAAGATGTAACGACAGATGCAAGTAGTTGATTGAACCTGACGTTGATGGTTAAAGCATTTTAATTCAGCCAAGAACGCTCGGAGAGGAAACATATTGACTCAACAGGAGACCTGAGTCGTCTCTGCCAGACACCGCCGAGTTGTTATAAGAAAAGTCTCGCTTGGAAGACTAAACTCATGAGAAGCATTTCATAATTCCTTTTCATACACTTGACACTAAGCTAAAGGAGCTTTTTGTGCATCGCCGGTCTCGTCGACAACAACAACAACACCACAATGATATCTGGAGTTCTGAGGTAAGGTTAATGTTGTGAGGCGAGGACTCCCACCTGGAGGAGGACGACAGTGTGAAATACAAGAAAGTGATGCCTGTGTTGTCCGAACAAAGGCAGGAGGTCAGAGCCGCGGCGCTGCCGTCGTCCCCAGAGCGCCCGACAACAACCTCCGAGACGGAGAACACACACATTCAAACAGATTCTACATTACACACCTGAACACACACTATCAAATGTAGCGTACAGTGTTTGAACGTCTCCACTCACAACAATCTGAATTCTGCTGTCGACTCTTAATGCATCCGTCGGGGTAATAAAACTGAAATGACTTCTTTCTTCTGACTGCATTCGAGACGCTGATTCAAATAACAACACTTGATACTCGAGTTGTTTTCTTTTGCAGACAACGTTACCAATAAAAGCCGCTCAGAGAGAAGTCTGTACATCAGCCTTCGTTCCTTAGAAGGAGATGTTAATAAAAGGATCTGATCCAAAGGACTCCAAACACCCTTTGACATTTTTATTAGCCTATCAGGTCTTCTTCTTCTAGTGGTTTGTATTTGGATGGTTGACCCCAAACAGCGTTTCACAACTGCAGGCCCCTCAGTGTTTTGGCTGATTCAATTACAAGATACAAAAGATCAGAGCGGTTAAATCTATTAGGATCTACGGCGACATTACACGAGTCATCATCAGCGTAGAACTACAGACAAAGTGCTCATTCATCCAGCGAAGCAAAACCATCAAATTGAATCTAAACTCAATCGCGGACCGACAGATGATGCTGTATAAACGTAGCCTGACAATCAGATCGAATGGCCATTTTGTTCCACTTCATTATTCAGCCTGGCATTATGTTCGTGTTTGGGAGGGACGGCAGCTGAAACCAGTCAGCAGTGAGCGATGTGTCCCTCCATTCAACGCCGCTTACAGCACACAAAATGGCTGCAGTAGGTGGATAAAAGGAGCAGCTAACATTTTGAAATAAACGTTCAAATTTAAAGGTTTTTTATGATACTGTAAATGAAGTCCTTGGCTTTATAGTTTCTGCATAACACCCGATCCAGAGAAATCTGAGACTTGAAGGGTTATTTTAGATACTTGACATTTAGGTTTTTTGGCATTACAAAAATATGTTTGCTAACTGCACTAATCTTAGCTTGAAGGGGAATTTAGCTGAATGTCCTACCTGAAAGAAATAACTCTGGATGGAAAAGATCCCATCTTAAATTCAAAATAAGCTAACAGTGTTGGAGAAGCTAACACTGATGTTAGCCAGTTAACTTTACATTTACAGATTCATTTCCTCCACCAAGATGCATCAAAGCTTAAGAAGCTAACACTGATGTTAGCCTGTTGGAGAAGCTAACACTGCTGATAGCCTGTTGGAGAAGCTAACACTGCTGTTACACTCCTGTTAGCTTTACATTTCCATATTCATTTCCTCCACCAAGATGCATCAAGGCTAAAGAAGCTAACACTGATGTTAACCTGTTGGATATGACAATGTCAATAGTCTGTTTGATAAGCTAACACTAATATTTGCCCGTTGGAGAGGCTAACACTGACGTTAGCCTGTTGGAGAAGCTACACTGATATTACCCTGTTTGAAAACACTGCTGTTACCCTGTTGAAGAAGATAAAACTGATGTTAGCCTGTCAGTTTGAAATTTCTATCTTCTCCACCAAGATGCATTGAAACTAAAATTGATCGTCCACATATTCTTTTCATTACTGCAAGTTAGCTAGACATTGACCGATGAGGCTCCAGCTGTTTTTATTCGTAAACATAAATAAAGTCAACTGAAAAAAAACATACATTTACATCTGTAAATTGATGCACGAAGGACTCTACAGACTAATTATGTCATACTAAAGGTAAATACAAAATGTCATTCACCTCCATAGTCATGACAGAAATCTTAGTGGTTGAGAAGATCAGTGAAGAAAACTAATAATCTGCATGACTAGATACCACCGGGGGTAAATGGGTAATTCACCTGCGGGGCTTTAGCGTTGCTGTTTGGATAACAGGAATCCAGAAATATTATTCCATTATCAGTTCGACCATGAAAGGGAATAAGTTCACGCTATTAATTGCAGCCCATTAGATGTTCTTACAGTTCGCGGGTGTAAAAAGAGAGCAAACACACACCTGCTCCTCTAACAAGCCTTTCTGATAAGGTTGAAGCGTCTGTGTTTATGCAGCGGGAGAAATATTATGAATAATTGGGGGAGTTGAGACACCGAATTCCTCCAGCATTAATCGAGCCTCTGAAATCTCTGATATTAGCTTCGCATGAATCATTGTTAATTCCCATGAATCCATTACTGTTCCATGTGCAACTAAAAATAGCGTCCTGATAAATCAATGGGGACGCTCACGAGTGAAGACGGGGGTTGATGCCGCTTGCTTCTGAAGCTTCCTTTTCTTTCCTGTACAGCACAATGCCCTTGCTTCTCATCAATAATTGTTCCTCCATAATTCACTCATAGATTTCTGTGTTACAACCGACGGTGGCGAGGGGGGGAGGAAGTACGACAGACCTTGAACAGCTTCAGCACAGTCACTCCAAAATGAATGTGCATTCTTCACATTTGGACTTAGTCAAGGCCCTTTGACGCACGAAAAAAAAACAGCTTTTTATTTTTCCCGTTCTTTCACTGGCAGCATCCTTGACTTGAATATTTCTGTAATGACAGCAACCTTTTCAGTGTTTACGCCAACAATGACAGGAGGGTTTTAGCCAATTTTCCTCCAACGTTGAAAGGAGGCATAATCCATTTGAAACGGCGTGGCGATCTTCCCTCCCGATTGCATTGGTCACAGCTCGGCGAGCGTGCTGCCTCGTGTGGAGACGGCGTGACCCCGCCGGCCCTGCCCTCCTCTCTCTCGGCTGCACGGAAAAGCCTTTGCAGACGATGAGCATTGCATGGCCTCGCTCATGCACCGGGCGCAAGGGCAGACAGGTTCATCTGCACACAATCACAACGGACGGCCGCATCCCATTCCAATTGCATTTCCGCTCACGGGAGGAGGGGGGGGAGATCCCGCGGTGCATATTACCGTGGCTGAGGCAAATTTAGCTGAAATGGAAGGGGAGATGGAAAAGGCTCACCTCTTACACTAATCTGGGCAAACAATGCCAGCGTCAGCTCCCGATGAACAACCCCGCCGAAGGAAAAAAAATGTTTTCTGGGTGACGGAGCCGCCCCTGCCTGTCTCTGACGGAAGACAGTAAATTAATTAAGATAATAAATTGCACGTGTCACATTTGTAATCTTTTCAAATCTTTACTTAATGAGCTGGAGCACGTGCACAGGGGTGTGTGTGTTTGGGAGTGAAGTTGTCTCGGATACACCTTTAAAAAAAAAACTAAATAAATAAATAAACGCTCGACATTAAGAACTGAGCGATGCTGACTGATATTTAATATATGTCATGTATACATTCATGCTTCCTCCCGTCCTGTGTGGATTCGCAGACAGACGTGAATGCAAATGAGGCTGAGAACGAAGGAACGAGACGGAGCGAGAGGCTCAGAAGTCTGCATATCTGATAGCAAAGCGCCCTGATTAGAATTTTGTCATGCCACAATTTACAAATTAAAATGAATTAGATCTTCCGTGCCCTGACCTCCATTAAAAACACTTCATTGTTGATGGGCCATGATAGCATCTGCTATTGATTGGAGGAGCACCAGTACGGCCCCGATCCCCGTCTCTCCACTAGGAGGTCATCTTAAGCAATTTGGGCACATTGAGAGATTGATCAGAGCGACGGCGCTGCCACTTGGGGCCCACTCCAGGTTAAAAAAAAGAAGAAGAAGAAGAAGAAGTCTGAGGTGTGACGCAACCCGCTCCCTGCAGCTCCGCGGGGGGAGCATCTCAAATCTAAATGCTAATGGTTTCTTTAAGAGCCTGGCTGCCCTTTAACCACTACAGTCAGACGTGAAGGATGGCTCTCAGTGCTACGACAGCTCTGTCTTGTTTTGACCCCCTCCCCAGCAGCCCGCAACACCACCAACACCGAGACCCCCATTTCTCCTTGGATGCAACATCAAATCCAGGGGAAAACCCCCAACAGTGATGCAAAAGGATTTGTTGTGGTGTTGTGTTGTTTCCAGCCGGTGTGGTGGCAGACTGATGGTTAACTCCACCAGAACTACAACAGCATCTCACTCTCAAGCTCCTACTTTAATACTGTTACATTTAGTTTGTCCAAATTGTGGTATTTTTTAATTAACTTTGAGGAATGCGTTCTTCTCAAATCCCTGAAAATGTCAAAGTCCATTTTTAATATCGAGCAGAGATTAATTTAAAAAATGTAAAATGTGAATTTGTACACATTAAAGTGTTTTACAGGCTTTTTGTAGCTCCAGAAAAAAAGCTGCATGCAATTTGTTAAATTGTCTCCAATAATGTCACTCAGTCGCTGAGTTGCATTGTGGGTAATTGTAGGCACCAGGTTATGAAACACAAGAGGAAGTGATTTGAATCATTTGTTTTCAAATCGTCAACGATGAGTTTCACAGTGTTATAGGAGTATGATGACTGATTTCCAAATCTCCCGCCAACATTACCCACAATGCAACTGGGTGAAATGACTGGAGGTAATCTATCAGATTACATGCAGCTTCCTCTGGAGCCACTAAAGGCTTCATGTTACATGTTTCACATATGCAGAAGTGCTCCTCACAACTTGTAAACACGCTCTAATGTGAAAATTTGGTGGAATTACCCTTTAATGTTAATTCTCCAAGAAAAAATTGAGTTGTTTTTTTTTAAGATGTTTCTAATTTCTACTAATCTGTCCCAGAATTCACTCACATGGTCCAGATTTTGGGTCGGGGAGTTGGTGTTATTGTTGTTTGTTTTAATTTGGGGGCGGGACTTCAATGAAGTTCGTCCATTTGCACCTTTAAATTGATTGTTGATCAGAAGTTGCTGTATTTAATGATTAAACTCCAAAAGTACAGATGATTTATAGTCGTACCGGTAAAAAATCCATAATGTATAATGATCACGAGTCGTTTAAAAGTCTTAATGACTGAATGAAACAAATTATTTTTCCAATTATCTCTCAAACAGCAACATTTTTCAGCCATGTTTCATCCAGACGGTTTGTAAACTCCAGGAAACTAAAGCACTCCAGCTTCACTTGACCGTCTAACCCTCTCCGGAATCTTTGGAGGACTATAATTCAACTTTAAATATCATCATCAATCACGAATGAAACGTGTCAAAGAATACGAGGGGAATATCGTTCGGTTGCCAGGTGGTGCAAATTTGCCCGTTGAAGCGTAGCAGAGGTTATGTGCCTTTTATTGAACAGTATTGAGGACATGCATGAGCAACAAAAGGAATTGTTCAGGTACAATAAATACACGGATTCAGCTACTTTTTTTTTTTGCAATTTGGTCCAATTTGAAAAATATGTATGTGTCGTTTAAAAAGGAATGACATTTTCAGAGAAGGGAAACGAGGAGAAAATCTCTTCACCGGTCGACACGAGCTTCACGTTCACCAGAATTTTTATCTTCTATTCACTCGGGCAGGATTTGTACTTTAGTCCTGCACCGAGCAGCAGCAGATGACTAAACTGTTAAAACTTACAGTGATGTATTCAGTGTGCGGTGGTGATTTTTATTCTAACGGAAACCTTGTAAGTCTGGTCGTGTTGAGTCAACTACTCAAGGGCGAATCTGCCTCTTGTGGTCAGAGGAACATCGTACTAAAAAATTGTAAAAGCAAGGACAGACAGACAGACTGACTGATGGAAAGAGTTCCTTTTTCTTCTGACTACCGAACTGTCAATTTGCAGAGATAATCTTCCAATTGTGGACTCGTATTCTAGCTTAACCTTCGTCTTAACCACATTACGCTCCTCTACCTGCTGGAAGTGCATCGGAGGCACATTGTGCTACTGTATCATATGTCTACTGAGCCTCAATCCACAACATCGCGGGCTTCACCATGGTAACAGAGATCAGAAGGCAAAGGTCACGCAAAGCGTTGGTAGAGGTGTCGCTCGGCAAGGGCAGGGCGGGGGCGGAAAAAACCTCCACATGGGCCTTTTTCCATACACTGAGCACGCTCATCATCTCCTGTCCTCCAGCAGCTCCCTGCAAGGTTAGTGAGAGTCAATAAGCCTTCTGCAAAGGTTAAGGAGTCCTATAAGAAAGATATTATGCAAACACAGATCTCTCTGGATCCTGCAGAACCACAAATAGAGTGGCATAACCGGTCTTTGTTCATTTTCCATCTAAAAGTGAAATCACAGGAAAGGAAAGGGAAGGTGCTCGGTTTTGTTCCCGCATGACTGACTTTATGAATTCAATATGAGCCGTCTATACACCTCGACACAGATTACTTTGTGAATACAGAAAAGCTGAGCGCGTATCAGATGGCGTGAACCGGCAGACTCTCACAAAGAACAATCATTATTTGTTAATCCCTCTTCAAGGAAATTTAGATTCTTCCTTCAGATTTTAAGATGCAGACGGCTGACGGATTCTTTTATCATTAATCAGTGACATATTGATTACCCCGCTGCCGCTGACAGTCCCTGCCTCAAAACTCACTTTGAAGATTTTTTAATTTTCCAAACACGAGGAGGTGATTCAAATGTCTCACACCTGAAGGAACCTCAGCTGCCGGGTTATTTGTACAAACAGAGGAGAGGACAAACAGGACAGGACATTGTCCTCCATCTGAGATTTACTGTCCTGTAAATGTCAGAGGATTAATTAACACATCTTTTAAGACTGGAAGTCACATTCATTACGAGGATGGTGATTACAAACACTGCTCGGGGAAACTTGGAAACCCAGCAGGAGTCGTTCAAGCCAAACCCCGACTGACTCCATCAACCTTTCATCCCCTGATCTACAGACGAGAGTCGCAATCAATGTTCTCACTTCAGATCTCTCTGAGCTTCAGGTAGTCTTGTCTGGGAAGAGCAACTGAGGCGAAAGGGTTTAAATGAAGAAGGCAGCAAAGTGGACGAATATCAAACCAGAAGTTTACCGTTAGGAGTCGTACCGAGTGGAACAATCCATCAGGACAACTGTGACATGAAACCAGAAAACAAACCAAGCTCATATTCAAGCTCTTTCTTTGTTTATTTCATTTGATATTTTTAAATGTAATGTCCCTCGATAAATCTCTTGAACATCTTCCTCTATGTTTTGTCTCCGCCCGACACCACCGCTCTTGATTAGCTTGTTTACTCCTCTCAGATTTAAGGAAAAGTGGCTTAATTGTTTTTTTTCTCTCCATTACAGGATCCTGTTCCCTGAAGGCGACAAAAGAGGCTTAAAGCAAGTGTCACAGGTTTAAAGGCAGGGAAGCCGATTCTGCAGAAAGAAAGTTGATCGTTAAGTCTCAGGTCATCAAATACAGACGCTCTGGTTTTGAGTTTCGGGCTGAATACTGATCCAAAGCGTCAGAATCAAACCATCTTTCTGCAGAATAATCTTCCCTACATTTAAGTGAGGAACGAAAAGGTGTGTCCATGTTTGTCTTACAGAGTCCTCTGATCACGACTCTGATTATTTTAATTTTAAAGTCCTGAATCTCAGAGGAAAGGATTTCAGAAAAGTCAAATATAATGAACATAGATTTCGTGAATTCTCCGTTTCTTTACCAGCTTCTTAATCATCTTTCCCCGTCCTGGAACACAGCGTGTCCCTTTAAACCATGTCAGAAACGACAGGCAAATGTCAGTTTGCTGAAAATAGGCAAATCATGTGTACAGTCGGCTTTAACAACTTCAAATGTCAGCTGCGCGAAGCAAAGCTCAGTAATTCTGTGAAACCGGCACGTGGAATACAAAGATCTCTCACAGATTACACATGTACTTCAGTGGAGGTAATCCAGAGAAACTTTGGGAGTGAAATAAAATCTTTTTTTTTTTTGTTGGCCTCAGTATCTCCGCGGTGGAATTATGTGTACCGAAATTAGAGTGCAAATTTGAATCAAACCTCTAAGCGAGATCTGTGGGTTCTTGGCAGTGTGGGGGGGAACACAACAGGATTCTCGCACATATGCCATGCACATCCGCGAGAAGCTCAGCAGGCTGCCAACACCAAAGTGTTCATCACTCTCCTCCCACTCCTTTTCATAATACAGAGAAAGGGAGAAAAAAGAAAAAAATCCCCACAGTATCGGAGCGAGCCCGACCAATCAGTGGCGAGGATCAAAAAGCAGACGTTCAAGGAGAATGAAATGCCCCCATTGATTGGCCGCACTGCTTTGGTCCCCCTGCACAGTCCTCCAATCGATACCTGAGAGATAAGCAGCCGTCAGCCACTGATATTGGTGATATATAACCGCCGTGGCTGCGCGGCGACTGATGACTTCTTGTCGTCTTGGTCAAGACTCAGTGGAGCAACTCGGGCCGGCGCCAAGGGCAGCGCCGGCTCAACCAACCAACAGCTCCATCACGATCGAGCTCATCAAAACAGCATCTGTTAAACCAAACTGCCCTTTATTCTTGTTAATTATCTGCTACATAACACGACCCTCCTCTTTTGATGGGCCGACATCCGACCCGTGCACCGGCTAATCAGCTCGGGGTTAAAGCTCCGCAAGGTGAGAGTCGAGCGGCAAACACGGCAACGGGGATAAATTACCTGAGAAGGAACCGCTGTTATCGCTCGGTTTGTTTTTCAAAAGACAATGAAATAAATAAATGAAAGGGAGGGAAAAAAAAAAAAAGGGTTCAGAGAAAATGAAATGATGGCGTGGCGGTGTTTTGTGAAATTGTGCTGTCAAACGTTTCTCCTTTCTAATTTCCTGGAGCGCAGATGATGGAGCATGTGCGCTGACAGCCGAATCTGATAAAAAAAAAAAAATAGAAGGCGGGGGAGAAAAGACTTCTCCTGTTTTTCCACCTCACGAGCATTTCTTAAGCAACATTTATAAATATAATAATAAAACAATTAGTCTGCGGCAAATGACAGTTGACAGATACCATGTCCTCGCGTGCACTGTACATTTATTCTCACTGCGGTCATTCATTAAAGTGTCGCGGCTGACAGCCGAGACATAAATACAAAAGACCAGAGATCGAGCCTCAAAGAAAAAGTAACGCGGTCGAATGTTTATTCACCAGCTGCTTACTTACTTACTTACTTACACTTTCACGGAAAACTGGTGGAGGCTTCTGCATGTATTCAAATCGACTCGTGGCACAAAAGTCTATTAAATTTCTTATGATGCTTTGACTAGAAGCTGTTATTGTGTTTAGAGACTCGCAAAGGTCTCCGAGTGACGACGCGGTCCTCTGTGTGCATGTGTTTGTGTATGTGTATATGTGTGTGTGTGTGTGTGTCGGTACGTGTGATGGGATGGGACCGTCCCAGCACAACTGTCACTTCGCTCCCCCGTTACAGGTGCTCCACACAGGGGAAGCTGGCAGCTCTGACGGACGCCTCCTCCCAGGGATTTATGGGAAATGACAGCTCCCGCTAAATAAAGCCGGAGTGGCCGGTGGAAAGGGGGGGAAGACAACGGAAGTACCAAAAACCAACGAGCGCGCACACACACACGGCTGACACTCGCTCGGAATTTATTTCCTCCGCTCTGCCTGGCAATTTAGTTGGAAATGTGCTATTCATACTTTTTTTTTGAGGCCCGCAGAGCGAGCGAGTGAAAGAAAGACCCGCCCTTAATCTACTTCCTCTGTTTGGGGTAATGGTCTACGAGATTTTTTTTTCTGCCAGAGCAAAATCACATTTCTTACATGGCTGCCTCTTGATGAATTATTTCACATTTCACTTACTTACCTTTTTAAAAGTTAATCTACATCAATAACGTTAAAGGGAAATTTTCACAGCTACAAATGAACAGTTCCCCCCCTCCCCCTTATTCAAACTCGAAAGGTGTGGAAGCGTACGGCTGCTTAAAAAAGTCCATTTCAAACTTCATCATTTAAGCGTTCGACAGCATATCTGAATGCACACGGAGCCCGAGTCTGGCCGGCGTTGTGATTTTTTCTACGTATTTAAATATGGACCATCTTTAATTGAGCAGAAACCGCTGTGGAGAACAGTGCTGAACTAATACTGAGGCTGAAATATCATTACGCTGATGGAAGCCGGGCTCTCTGACTTTTATTGGCAGCTCCCGAGCTAAATGTGTGGTTCAATTCAGAGGCGGCCATCGCTGCAGAGGCAAAGTAATCGACTTTGGGACAAAATGGTGTGGAAAATGACGTGTGTAGGCCTCCTCGCCTAAAGCCAACCTGGTGCGGGCAAGAAATCTATCAGTCAGGTGCACACCAACATTGGCATTTTCACAAATGTGATTTAGTCGACGATACTGGAGAGCTGATGTGCTGGACCAGTGCGTCCGGTGAAAGAAAACTAGTATTTGAAGCCATGCAATCTGCTGCTCCTGCTGCTGAGAAAAAAAAAATGTCTGTGCATTTGCTTTCTGGTTTGAACTCAGATAAAAACAATGTTTTACATACAGAAAAACCCAGCAGCCCATTACAGCATATTTAGGTCAGAGTAACCTGAACCTTTGCAAGCGTTTGACTCTTGAATTTTAAAGCTCTAACCCTCATTCAAGTCATTTTTCCTTCTGCGCCTGTAGAAAATCACTCCTTTGTTTTGAGACTCACTGCTGCTCCCCACTACTGTGCAGAGTATTTTTGGCTCAGCGCTGCCAAAGTTTTGGACACAGCCATTTATAATTCTTCTCACAAGGAAAGCAGCTTGCTTCTTTTTCCCAAACAGACTCCATGGGATCCAGACCGGTCCATGCTGTCATGTGGTCCGCTCGCTGAATCACATTATTTCTTAAGCAGCTCAAGCTTTTTTTTTTCTTTTTTTTTTTTCAGCGATGGAACCACGACCAGCAAAGAAAACATTAATCGTCACAATACGGCACAATTAAACAGCAATTATGTAAAAGACCTTGTTTCTTGCTTTGGGAGTGTCTCAACTCTTACATCAGCCTCTAAAACCCTCGGATTCGGAGTGTGTCTCTCCCAGCAGTGAGCCTGGAGGAGCAACAGTCACACCCACACACTCGTGCACACACACACAAATACTCTTGCCGAGCCACAGAGCAGATCAAGTGTGCCTGGAGAGCTCTATAGAGAGGCCAGTTTTCCTCATTAGACCGGCGTGTGCACCACTCTCCAAAAAACCCCTCACTCTAATCACTGTCACCAGACCTCGGCTGAAAAACAGATAATTAATGTTGGGCCCGGCCTCAATCGGCTTCCATGCTAAACAGCCCCTGTGTACATATGTGTGTGCAGGCGTGTGGGTGTCTGCATGTTTGTCTATTTGGAGTCTGTCGATGTAGGAGGGCCCCCCCTCCCCTCCCTACCCCAGCCCTCGGGGGACCGCGGATGCTCAAGCCATCCACAACAACGATTCCGCCGGAGCTCGCAATAAGCTCTCAGAAGAACAATTGCACGGCAGATAATGAAGAAACAGAAGAAGCATCCCACAGTACCACAGAAAGCTGTCGGCTGCTCCGACTTTTCGTGCCACGGCCGTCTTTAGTCACGGCTTTTTGTAACGTCTCAGCCTCTTCTTCTTCTTCTTCTTCTTCTTCTTCTTCTGCCCTTTTTATTTCCCCTTCACCCGTTTTATTAAATGGAATGGACTCCTTAATCGCCTGCTTTGCGGAGCAGATTTATTTATGTTCCTTTTTTCTTTCCTAAAGGCAGTTATTAATATCATAAATATTTGATGATACTTTGCATGACCCTGCAGAGAATGACACAGGGAGGTAATGAAGGTTAGCGCTGGGGGTACCGGCTGATTAAATAGCGACTGAGTAGCAAAAGCCCACCCAGGGCCGCGATAAACCTTCTAATAAACCGGACAAAATAAACACTTTTTTTTAACAAGATTTAAGGTGCAGGGCTTTAACAAGGTGTTTTACAAAAACATATTTCCTCCTTCACCCCCCGGTGATATCTAACCAGGTAGTTTTAGTTTTGAGATGTCTGTCTTAAAACCGCGAGAGGCGAATGAGACGTACGACATTTGAGAAATGCTCAGTATGTAATTTCTGCTGCTTTCAATCAACACGATGCTAAAGACATAAGCAGCGTGGGATCATGGGAGTTGTTGTTTTCATTATTAACCAACCACCCATCCCGCTGCTGCTGGAAATCTATCTGACGCGAAAATCGGGCAACATGTTTGCAGACGAGTTCATGTTTTACGTTGCAGAAACATTTGGGATAAAATACACAATAAAAATGTAAACATGGTAATTTTTTTAGACATTTGGATGCAGAAATGTTACATATTATATCTTTAAAGCTCTGCTTATCGATAGCCTATATTTTTAATACTGATAATTAAAATGAATCTAAACGACACCTTCTCTACAAGTTTTTAGACGTTTTTAGCCAAACTGTTCTGGTTCGAGGTCAGTCTGCAGAAACAAAACAAAAGATGTAAGATGCAACACAGGATCTGACTGGATGAGGAGTTGTTGTCTTCATTGTTAATTAGCATCCACTCTTGATTAAAATCTACCTGATGTTCAAAGACGAGGTAATGTTTTAAAGTTTTATAAACCTTCTGTTTAGACTTGTTTGCCGACTTCCCTCCTCACTCTCTGACTCGCTCCTGGCAGTAACAGCGACAGACTACTGAATGAAACACACTGTTATCTTAAATAAAACAAAGGTTTAAGTCATTCTGGGGCCACTTTAATGCAGAAATGTTACGTATTATATCATAAATGTGTCGGTGACTTCAGAGATAACTTTTTCACAACTATTTGTATGGAAAAGGAGAAAAAATCCAGCAGTTCAGTTTTCCTCTCATGTGACTGCTTTCTGTTTTTAATGCTATTTTGGATGTAACCATGAGATTTTAACCATTTATTTACATGTTGAGCACCAAATGATAAAGGAACAGTTCACCCAAATATGTAAATCCCATCATTATCCATTCACCCCCAAGCTGACGGAGAAGTTATAGTTGAAGTCCACAAAACATTTCCTAAACAACTGAAGCAGCTCAAGAAACCGCTGAAACAAAAACATGAAATGGCTCCAAACAGCTCAGCCGGGGTAATCCAAGGCGTTATCGCGGTTGAGCTCTTACAGCCACTTCAGATGGGGTGTGTGCTAATGCTGCTAGCTTAGCAGCTACAGTGAACAGTTCATCTTTAAAATGGTGTAAACACTGTATCTTTAAATCAATGTGAGAATTGAGGCCTTTTCAGAGACTTGGATGGAGCCATTTCATGTTTTTTTTACGGAGAATGCTGCAACGCTGTTTTGTTGTGAAGCTCCAGAAAAATGTTTTGTGGACTACATAATTTCACCTGACTTTCCATCAGCATGGAGGGAATAAAATAATCAGTACGCCATCTCATAATTTAACCCATTTTTCATACAGTAGTAACGAGAACATGAGGACGCACTGATGGGTTTTAAATGTCTGGTGAGACTAATTCCCACAAAGTTTGAAGGTCATCGTCAAAACTGATGATTCGGGTGATGCACATGTGCTTTACTGGCTTCATGAGTTGATAATGAGCTCAATAAATAAGATAATATTTGAGCAGAATTTCTCCTATTTGTGTTGGATGTGGAAATCTTCCTGAACACCCCGAACAAAATTCCATTTACCTCCATTGTTTTGGGCTGATGGCAGGAAGAAAAACGACGGAAGTGTCAAAATCCAGACAAATAACATCTGCATGGATGGAAAGCACTACAGGCAAATGAGAAAATGCGCCGTGAACTGACCCTCGAAACATGTTGCACGAGTGAAAGCTACTTTTGGCGAGATGAAACCAGTGTTTTTGTTGATATGTATATCTTTCAAACCCCGTTTGCAATTGAAGTCGTATGGTAATCCTCCTGTATTCCGTCAGCGGCTCTTCGCCCTGCAATTACCATCGTTCTCACAAAAGTTTCGGAGGAAGAGGCTCTCCTTCCCAGGCTCACTCAACAAATCAATTCTGCTTTTTTGGCTTTCCACCAAGAGAGAGAGACGGAAAAAAAAGCACCTCCAATATTTGCTACACATGTCCTTCATCACTGAATTGTGGTATTCATGAGTTTTTGAATAGGCTGTGTTTTCCATTGTCTCGGAAGAAGCACGAGAGAGCAAACAGCTCCGCAAAACACCAATTACAGCATCAACTTTTCCGAGCTCTGCGTTTGTGTCAAGACTGGGAAACATATGATGGGATTGCAATTGTAATCAACATCGTTTAAATGGTAACCAGTTGGCAAATTAGTAAATTCCTTCACTCATTTATTCAAGATGTGCAATTAACTGGCGTGCAATACCCCAAAGTCAGGTGGAGATTCTGTGAAAATAAATGAAAACACCCAGGAGGAGCTCAAAGCGTCTCTTCCAGTAGACATAATTTAATAAGCAAAGGACCTGAATATTTAAAGCGCTGCAGCATACAACATTTATTGACTCCCCACGTGTCTTTCTTTATACATTCAGATGTGGCCGAATACCTCAACAAAATGATTTGAGGCTGACATGTATAATTTGACCTTGTCAGAAGCTGAACTCCTTCCTCCTCCTCCTCCTCCTCCTCCACCACCCCACCTCGCATTTCCTCGTGCATGCTGTGTAATTGAGCCTTCAGGGAGAGAGGAGAGACTATCTGGCCCTCGCCTTGTACGGATCTCTATTGATGATCGGGACTGGTTACCAACCAGCCGATCAATAAGTGCAGATACACGAGCGAGATAGTAATAAATATGGGATGACAGTAACTTATCTCGCCTTCACGAGCGGGTTTAATAACTGCAAAGATCACGGACTTACATTAACAGCACCTCTGGGGTAAACGCTCCGCACTGAAAGATATACGTAATTAAATATGTTTCCTATCATAAAAGCCTATTAACTCCCCCTTCAATAAATTCCTCAACAATGAAACATACAACGTGCGGAAGATAAATTTAAATTGACGGTCAGCGACCGAGTCAGGAGCAGGCAGGCTTTTTTCGCCCCCCCTCGCATTTAAATTACAGGAATTTTTCTATGAAAGCCACAGGCGAATCCAAAATGAAAGTTGCATTAATCGAGAGAGTTTAAATTACTTTTTGTGATGTAGCTTTTGTAATTTTCCTGTGCCACGAATATCATAGCTTTGATGGTTGGTTACAGGCGATGTCGGTGCCGGTCAGAGCCGGGAGTTTTCTTATGTAGGACACTAAATCAGTTCTCCTGTTTAACTCCAGCTCATCAGTCTTCTCCAATAATCCCTGCATGGGAAGAAGGGGGGCAACTACAGAGCAGTGCAGGATGGATAATTGTCTTGTTTACCTTGATTTAGTGTTGTGTGTGTGTGTGTGTGTGTGTGTGTGTGTGTTAAACCACAAGGGTTCAGTAAATTTGCCGAGGCCTGGACCGAAGGAGGAAGTGAGTCTCAGGCTTTTTTCATTCACTTCTGCTGACACATCGGCACCCAGAGGCTCGTCGGGCCTCGAGAGCCGTTGATGTGTCACTTCACATTTCTAACAGTCGAAATCAATCCCCTCATTTAGATTCAGCGACGTGGGAGAAAAAAACCCATAAAGGAATGTCACCTGAAGCGGGCTGCACGTGCCCGAAGAAAACAGCATTAAGATTAAAAAAAATAATAAGAACAAGGAAGAGGAAATGGGAGGACAAACAACTTAAACTGAGGGAGGATGCAAATTCAATTGTGGAGCATAAACAGGAGCCGTGGAGCATGTGATCCATGTTAAAGCTCGTCATAAAAATGCAAATACTCTCGTCCTCACTCCCGGAGTTTATAGTCCGACGAGGAATCTAATATACTGTCTGGTGTTTAACATATATATCTTTTCATTTTCCACATTTGCTCATCAGATTGTCGAAGCAAAGCGAGGCGCCGGCACAATATCTCGGGCCTCGCCGATGTAATACAACCTGGATTGCAGCGGGGGCCGGTGTGATGCCGCCGTGGCATTAGGGGCCAATGGGAGCTCTTTAAATGAGAGAGTGGCGGTAAACACCACGTCTACTTTCTCCCCGTCGCCGGCATTACCAGCGGAGCTGATGACAAGTGCCG